>CM072093.1:47922094-49122094 GCA_036850905.1 Luffa acutangula
GGTTACTATTGGGTTTTACGCCCTAAAACTCGTAGATAGTAAATGTACTTTTGACCGAACATTAATAAAAGTGATGTATTATCTATGTTTGTATTATATCTTGTCTTATTAACCCTTATCCAATAAAATAAACATCCTATGCTGATAGAATGAGGCTTGAACTAGTATGTAGGGACATACGGGGATCAATGTTAAAGTTTTAGCCTAAAGGGTCTGCAGTATAGGGATAAGGATGAGTACCTTATCCTGGTGACACTATGAATACTGCCCGCTTTGTATTTTGATACAAACGCAATGATCCAACGCGTTCATGTAGTTGACATGCGAGTGGGGGTATCATGTGCACTGAGTTTGCACAAAGACCTGACCACGAAATAGTTAACCATTAGCTGTAACACCGTTAGTTAGCTCGGTTTCTATTTCACTAGGATGACCTAGGCAACTTGGCCTTAATCCTGAGTGGATTATGGACTCTTGTCCATGAGGGATTTGTTGGGTTTTATGTCCTAAAACTCGTAGATAGTGAATGTAACCTTTGACTGGATATTAATGAAATAATATTGATATATTTTTCCATTAATTGTTATTAGTTATTTTATATTTGTCTTTGCCTAATAATAACCCTAATCCAATAAACTAGACATCCAAGGCTGTAATATAAGTCTTGAACTATATGTAGCGACATATGGGATCATTGTTCAAGAAACAACCTAAAGAGTCTATAGTATAGGGATAAGACTGGGTGCCTTATCCTGGTGACACTATGGATACGGTCCACTTTGTATTTGATACAAACGTTGCGATCCAACGTGTTCGTGTAGGAGATATGCGAGTGGGGGTATCCTATTCAATGAGTTTGCATAAGACCGACCGCGAAATAGTAACCACTGGTTATAACACCGTTAACTAGTTGGTTTTCTATTTCACTAGGACGACCTAGACGACTTAGTCTTAATCCTGAGTTGATTATGGACTCCTGCTCATGAGAGATTGTCCTTTGATTTGTATGGGTGAGAGTGGCTAGTACGCCGACTCAATAAGCCTACCATTTTGGGGACAAGACCGAATGGGGAGTTGGGAACGTAATCGTGCAAGATGGAATTCACTTCTTCCCAACTTTAGGGAAGCAGATGAGTGTTCCCTTAAGTGGTTACTCCGAGTCTTGAACAAAGGGCCCTACCCTCTCAATGGAACGAGAGGGTTTTCTGTTTGATGGTTGGACCACAAACAGGTTGTTCATTAGAGGAGAACTGGTACTTAAGGAAATAGAGGTAACCCAGGGGTAAAATGGTAATTTGACCCAACTGGTGTTACGGGCACTCGTGAAGGACTAACTAGTCAATATTGGTCTATATCCGTGGACACAGAAAATATGTCTGCAGTGAGAAGAGTGCAACTGTGAGTCTATAGTGGAATGAACACACAGTTAACGAATATTGATTAATGTGGTTAATGAGTTTGACCAATTAATCTCACATCGTTGGAGCTTCTGATCTGCAGGTCCATTAGGTCTCACTGGTAGCTCATAAAGTAATTTGAGGCAACTAAGTAATAAATGTAAATTGAAAATGTTCAATTTACTAAGGGAAACAAATATAATATATATTGATATATTATTATGAGAGAAATTAATATTTGAAGAAATTCAAATATAAATTTATGGAAGTTTGAAAGAGTTCAAATAATGAATTAATTAATTTAAGGCCTAAAATGTGTTTGGGCAAATTAATTAATTCTAGGCCGGAAATTAAATATTTAATTGGTGGTTAATTAATTAAAGAATTCATTAACCGAGAATTAATCAATTATGGAAATAATTAATCACTTATGGAAGTAATTAGTCATTTGTGGAAAAGATTAATCAATTATGGAATTGATTGATCGTGATTGATTAATTAAGGAATAAGATTGAATCAATTTTGGAAAAGATTGATTTAATTGAATATTTTATTCATGGCCTCTCTTCTATAAATAGAACACTAGACCTAATTGATTTAATTGAATATTAACCGGGAATTAATCAATTATGGAAATAATTAATCACTTAAGGAAATGATTAATCATTTATGGAAATGATCTAATCACTTATGGAAGTAATTAGTCACTTGTGGAAAAGATTAATCAATTATGGAATTGATTGATCATGATTGATTAATTAAGGAATAAGATTGAATCAATTTTGGAAAAGATTGATTTAATTGAATATTTTATTCATGGCCTCTCTTCTATAAATAGAACACTAGACCTAATTGGTCCATGACACTCGACACTTTGTTCTTGATCTTAGACTATCAAGACAAGACCTAGAATTTTCTCTAGCCTCCCTCTTAGAGAAAGACTCCCACAAGTCTTTTGCCTCCTAGACTTAGAGACATACCGGTGTAACCTCTGTGGTTATTGTGCCATTCAAAGAAGGAATTTCCAGCGAAGAAAATCAAAGGCGGCTGCTGCGTTTTGATTGTTGGAGCGTCGTTGGCGAAGAACGGTCAAGTCTACAATGATGGTTTGTAACAGTTCTTCCCTTTTCTTTAGAAAAGCATGAAAATAAATTTAGATTTATTTTTCAGCATGTTTAATCTGATTTTCCAGCAACTTTAAAGTATGTTTAAAGTTTGTTTGAGTTTTCGTAACGGTATTTTAATGTTAATTAATATACGGCGTAAGGTCCAATCGATGCGCTTCCGCTTCGTGGGGACTTTTATTCCCTTCAGGATTGTCCTTTGATTTGTACTGGTGAGAGTGGCCTACACGTCGACTCAATAAGTCTACCATTTTGGGGACAAGACCGAGTGAGGAGCTGGGAACATAGCCACACAAGATGGAATTCACTCCTTTCCGACTCTAGGGTAAGTAAAGGTGTGTTCTCTTAAGTGGTGTCTCTAGGTCTTGAACAATGGGCCCCACCCTCTCTATGGCACGAGAGGGACTTCTATTTGTTGGTTGGACCTCAAACATGTTGTTCATTAAAGGAGCACTGGTACTTAAGGATAAAGAGTTAGCCTAGGGGTAAAACGGTAATTTGACCTAGTTGGGGTACGAACACACGTGAAGGGTTGACTTGTTGTTGATGGTCGACATCCGTGGACACAGAAATATATCTACAGTTAGAAGAGTGCAGCTGTGGTTCTATAGTGGAGTGAAACACAGTTAACGAACATTGATTAACTTGGTTAATGAGGTGTTGAGGTTATTTTCTAAGAAAAAACTTAAATATTCGAAAGGGTTCGAATGAAAATTAAAATATGAATTTGATTCATATTAAAACTATAGGTTATAATTAATGTGCATTGGATGTACATTAATACTATAGTTTATTTGAGAGAATTATAATTAAATATGTGATGTTTAATTATAATAGGGAAAAATACACTTTTGGTCCCTGAGGTTTGGGTTAAGTGACACTTAGGTCCCTAAGTTTTCAAACTCAACAAAAATACCCCTGAGTTTTGAGATAAGTAGCACTTTGGTCCCTACTGTCAATTTTTCTGTTAAATCTTAACGGTTGCTGACGTGGCATTATTATTTTAATAAAAAAATTATTTTTTAATTTTTTTAAATAAAAAAATATTAAAATAATAAATATTATTATTTTATCTTTTTTTTTTTAATATTTTTCCCCTTTCTCTTTCTTCCTCTTCTCCACTTCCTTCTCCTAACTTCTTCCCAACTTCATCTTCTTCAACTTCGGCTGCCGGCTGTCGCTGGCCACCGGCGATTTTTTTTTTTTTTTTAATTTCTTTCTTCCCCTCTATTTTCTTCTCTCTTCTCTTCCATTTCTTCACATTTTCTTTTTTTTTTTTAAATATAGAAGAGGGAGAGGGAGAGGGAGGAGGCTCATCCCTCCTCCCGTCGCCGACGCGAAACGGGAGGAGGGAGGGGAGGAGGGTCCTCCCTCCCTTTCCGGCGCCGGCGACGGGAGGAGGGTCCTCCCTCCTCCCGTTTCTCCTCCCTCTCCCTCTTCTATATTAAAAAAAAAAAAAGAAAAGGTGAAGAAAGGGAAGAGAAGAGAGAAGAGAGGAGAGGGAAAGAAAGAAATTAAAAAAAAAAAAAAAAAAACTCGCCGGCGGCTGCCGGCCTGCGAACGGCGGCGGCGGCAGGCCGTCGGAGTTGAAGAAGATGAAGTTGGGAAGAAGAAGTTAGGAGAAGGAAGTGGGGAAGAGGAAGAAAGAGAAAGGGGAAAAGTATTAAAAAAAGATAAAATAATAATATTTTTTATTTTAATATTTTTTTATTTAAAAAAATTAAAAAATAATTTTTTTAATTAAAATAATAGTGCCACGTCAGCAACCGTTAAGATTTAACAGAAAAATTGACGGCAGGGACCAAAGTGCTACTTATCTCAAAACTCAGGGGTATTTTTGTTGAGTTTGAAAACTCAGGGACCTAAGTGTCACTTAACCCAAACCTCAGGGACCAAAAGTGTATTTTTCCCATTATAATATTAATTGATTGTAGAATTAATTAATTGTTGTTTTAATTTAATTTAATTAAATTTTGATTTAATTAAATTGTATTAAAACTATAGGTTATGTGAGGGATAATCATTTAAATATAGTTTAAATGAGTTGGTTATTTAGTTATGAATTAAATAGCCAACAAGAGCATAGCTCAACTGACATAAAGTTGTACTGATAACCACGAGGTCTATGGTTCAAATCCCCCCATCCCATATTGTCAAAAAAAAAAAAAAAATTATGAATTAAATAAATCATTTTAATTTAATTTAATTCCCCACCCCATATTGTCAAAAAAAAATAATAATTATGAATTAAATTAATCATTTTAATTTAATTTAATTAATTTTCTAATTAATTAAATTGAATTTTAAATTAAAATAATTGATATTTGATCAGTTAAAGTAACGTGGGTGATTGACCTACAATTACTCCGCCTAGTAAGGAGATGGTTACGGGGTTGGACCTACAATTACTCTCCTTCACGGGGTTTTTGCTGAGGTAGTTCATTCTACGATTAGTGGCTCTCTAGTCTTACAGAACGCTCTCCATAAAATCCCTAGATCTCTTTTGATTCTCTCAACCCTTTTCCTTAGAGAAAAAAAGTTCCACCATCTCTCAAAATAACCTTTAGAGATCATTGGTGTATCCCTTTTCTGTGGTGTTTGTGGGGGATTTGTAGCGACGGCTGGAATTTTCAGAAATCCGAGGAGATTTTGGCAAAACGATCAAGTACTTCATCCACAGTAAGTGTATCTTGATCTTGGATCATTAGGATCCAATCTAGATTAGATCTAGATTTTTTTATACAATTTACATCATGTTTTATGTAGATTTACAACATGTTTAATTTGTTATTTCCTGCTGTGAATGTTTTGCTATCCGTATTGGTTTTTCAATTGAAATAAAATACAGTGTGGTTTGATTGTTATTCCAATGCGCAACGGCTTTCATCCTTTCAGTTACCTTCTTCCTTTATCAATACTAAACTCACAGTTATTTCTGAAGCTACCAAATAGAGCAACAGCTCGTCCCCCGGTTGAGGTTTAGCTAAAAGCGGGACAGAACCCAAGTACGTTTTCAATTCCTTGAAGGCTTTCTCACATTCTGCAGTCCACTCAAATCGCAACGCCGGTCTCAAAATTTTAAAGAAAGGCAGACATTTATTAGTAGCCCTACTAACAAACCTGTTTAGTGCTGCAACCTTCCCATTCAGGCTTTGAAGCTGCTTGAGATTGGATGGAGAGGACATTTCTAGGATCGTCTTTATCTTGTATGGGTTAGCTTCTATCCCCCTTTGATGCACCATAAATCCCAAGAATTTCCCTGAAGTTACTCTGAAAGCACACTTACTGAGATTCAATTTCATTTGGTACTTTCGTAGTATCTGTAATGATTCCCTGAGATCGGACTCATGACACTGGGATTTCACACTTTTTACCAGCATGTCATCCACATAAATCTCTATCTTTTTTCCTAATAACGGAGAAAACATTTGGTTTACCATTCTTTGGTACGTAGCTTCTACGTTCTTCAATCCAAATGGCATGACCTTATAACAATACAACCCTTATTGGTAATAAAGGGGGTTTTCTCCTGGTCAGGCCCATACATCTTGATCAGGTTATAACCCGAATAAGCATCCATGAAACTCAACATCTCATGTCCAACTATTGCATCCACCAACTGATCGATCATTGGCAAGGGATAACTGTCCTTGGGGCATGCCTTATTCAAATCAGTAAAATCTATGCACATCCGCCATTTATCGTTTGCTTCCTTCACCAGCACCACATTAGACAACCATTGGGGGTAATGGACTTCTCTAATGAACCTAGCTTTGAGTAGGTCTTCTACCTGTCCAGCTATGATCTCATTCCTCTCTGGATTGAATGTTTGTCGCTTTTGCTTTACTGGCTTTAAGTCTCTATCTGTATTCAATCGATGCACCATGATTTCAGGATCAATCCCCGACATATCCTCATGTGACCATGCAAATAAATCTGTGTTGGCCCTCAGGAAACTGATCAACTTCTCTCTTCGTTCAGCCCCTAGTTTGGTGCCAATACTCACTCTTCTTTCCTCAGTTGTCAGTGGCACAGATTCTAATTCTTCTGCAGGCTGCCCTCTCAAATCGCCTTCGACATGGCCGAGGTCAGGGTCGGCCTCTTTCCGACTGTTTAGGCCGTGGTCCGCCTCTTCCTTCACGGGGTCGGTCTCGGCCTGTCCCTTCTTTTCCTGCGCGCGTCTGAAAACTTTCACAAATTCCTGCATCATCTCACTCAAAAAGCCATCGATATACAGTTCTCACTAGCAAGCCTTCTTCCCCACAGACGGTGCTAATTGTTGATGCCCGGATAGAGGACTCATTTGACCTTCACGTGACACCAACAATGAATTTGTAGAAGCTAAGGAAGACGTGACCTGCAAAACCAGCAAAAATTGCACACCGGTGTGGTGCTTGCCACACCTCTTCCGATGCTTAAGTCAGCGAAATAGGAAGTTAAGAGTAATAAGAATTAAGGTTTCAAACCCTTCTCCAGTCGTGAAGAAGGGTATTTATACTTGGGTTAGCAAATTAGGGTTTTCAGGCGTTGGAAGACGATCCGGGCTGAACCAAGCTGAACCGGGCAACCGAAAGACTCCAGGAACCGAGCGGAGGCCGAGGTCGAGCAGGGTTGGGCCAAGGCCCAATCCCTTCGGCCTTGGCCCAACCCTATGACTCATTCCCCTTTCGAGTCCATTTCTGGGTTGTGTCTTCGGTTCCGGGTCGTGTTGTCCTTGTCTACTCCTTCGATTCTGGGTTGGTCCAGAATTACCTATAACAATAATCTTGATGTATTTTTTCCTTCTCAAAAAAAAAAAAAAAAAAAAAAAAAAAAAAAAAAAAAAACCTTAAAGATATAGAATTTTGAGGGAAAAACATAAAAAAGAAGAAAAAAAAGACAAACCTCATATTGTTGTTGGAAATGAGTGGAAGAGAATCTTTTATAGTTGTAGGAAAAGGGGTTGTAAAACAAATTCTAAAACTTTTAATATTTTATACTTGAATATAATTAAATGATAAAAAATTGGTTAATACTCCAAACTTTTAAATAACTTAGCAAAATTGAAGTGATTGCAGATATAATTTCAAAACCAATCTTAACGATTTTATTATCAAAATGAAAAGCCACAATAATCTAATATGAAAGTAAAGTTTTTAACATAAAAAACAAAAGCCACACACCCATTTTTCCTTAATATTATTAACTGTTAATTTTTTATTTTTTATTTTTTTTCTGCTCGCTTTGGCTATTACCTGTTAATTAATGTAAAGAAAAACCTACATTTTCCTTAAAATTATTACCTATTAATGATGTTAAATTATTTTACTTCTAATTTTTAATAATCTAATTTATCTGAGCTACCTACTAAATGAAATGAAGGGCATATTAGATATATAGTGAAAAGTAAAAGATAATACTGTCCAAACAAAGTTTCTTCCACATTTGTAGATATTATAGATATAGATATACAAGAAAACACATATTTATATTATACCATATAAACATAAATTGACGCGTGATATTAAGAACTATTAATTATAAAATAAAGAAATTCAAAGATTGGGGTATAAGAAATGAGAATAAGGTTGAACGAAAATAGTCAAAGCGAGCTTAGCTCAGCGGTAATTGGCATATATTCTCGACCATGAGGTCAAAGATTCGAATCCTCCACCCCTAAATGTTGATGTATTAAAAAACAAAAAAAAAATGTCGAACGAAAATGGACATAGTTCAATATTTCTTTAAAATCATGAAAATCCTTTTTTTTTTTTTTTTTTTTTGAAACTTCAAGATTAAAGGATTCTAAACTTCATGAATATATATAATTTATTTATTTATTTATTTATTATTATTATTATTAGTACATCAACATTTGAGGTGGGGGATTCGAACCTGACCTGCTCGCTTTGGCGAATATACATAAAATGAGATTAGTTGATAAAAAGAAAATACAGAAATTATCTTGGATGAGTTTTATTAATCCATTAATTTCAAATTTGTTTAAATCTTCTAAATTTATCATGGTAAGATTTCATGCATTAATTCAATTTTTATTATTTCCTAAATGCCCTTATTTAATTTGATAACTCTTATTTTATTAATTTATTTTAGTATTATATTTTTTTTTTCTGTCAACCGGGAAGGAAAAATATGTAAATAGACTTCTTAAATTCCTTTAATATCTTGTTGTTAGGTAACAAAAATGTAAAATTATAACAAAATAGACACTTTTGAAATAAATAGACTACTATTGACCCATTTGTATAGTTACCCCAAGAAAATAATTATCTTTGGCCCTTTCAAGACCTTTAAATAACTAGTTGAGTAACACGTGCATTGCACGTGAAATATTATAGTTTTAAATTAAAATATGAGAAAATAATAGTTTTCTAATATGCAATAAAAAAAATATTATATAATTTTTATTTTAATAAATTTTTAAAAGGTAGACAAAGCAAACTTTTTTTCAATGTTTTCATATTATTGTTTTTACATGAAAATTCTTATGTATATATTACAAACGAAATTTTGTACATATAATTAATTTATTAAATTAATATGTTAATATTTTGATATAGTGAAACACATGCATCACACAATTTTCATTTTAATGTTTTTATATTTTTATCTTTTTCGTGAAAATTCTGAATATATATATATATATATATATATATATATATATATATATATATAATTTAGAATTGTTTACATAGTTGTGTCTTATACATATAAGAAAGAAAGAAATAAATTATATTATTGTTTTAAATTAATTATTAATAATTAAATTTAAGAAAATTATTCTAAAAATACACATTTATTTAAATGAAAAAAAAGAATATATTATGGCATATCTGCATCTCTATGAAATATTCTTAACATTTTTTCTATAAAATATTGATATTTATATAATTGAAAGAACACGAGTAATAAATGTCAAAAACTAAATTATGCATATAACGTTTGAGGAAAACATTATTAAAAAGTGAATAAAAATGAAAAAGGAAAAATAGAAAGAGGAAGTTTCTCCTAATGAAGTATCATGTAACTTTAGAATTGGATGTCAAAATGATTGTTTATAGGGAAAAATACACTTTTGGTCCCTGAGGTTTGGGTTAAGTGACACTTTGGTCCCTGAGTTTTCAAACTCAACAAAAATACCCCCGAGGTTTGAGATAAGGAGCACTTTGGTCCCTGCCGCCAATTTTTCTGTTAACTTTTAACGGTTGCTGACGTGGCACTATTATTTTAATATAAAAAATTATTTATTTTATTTTTTTCAATAAAAAATATTTAAAAAATATATAATATTAATATTTTTTTATTTTTTTTATTCTTTCTCACTTTCTCTCTCTCTTCTTCTTCTCTTCCATCTTCTCCACCTTCTCCACCTTCTCCTTCCTCCTTCCTCTTCTTCCTATGTCCGGCGACCGGCGGCCGACGGCCCCCCCCCCCCCCCCCCGCCGGCCCCCGGCGACCTTTTTTTTTTTTTTTTCTCTTTTTCTCTTCTTCCTTTTTCTCTTCTTTCTTCACTGATTTAAAAAAAAAAGTAAAAAAAAAAGAAAGGAATGGGGGAGGGAGGGAGGTCCTCCCTCCCTGTTGAATGCTCGTATGGTTCTTGATTTTGGTGGGATATGGGTTCGGCAGAGCGCGAGCCGCAATCCGCACATGAATCAGATCTGAAACAGGGAGGGAGGAGGTCCTCCCTCCCTCCCCTATTCCTTTCTTTTTTTTTTTATTTTTTTTTAAAAAATCAGTGAAGAAAGAAGAGAAAAAGGAAGAAAGAAAAAAAAAAAAAAAAAAAAGGTCGCCGCCGCCGGCGGCGGCGGCGAGCGGTGGCCGCCGGCTGCCGGCCGCTAGTCGCCGGACATAGGAAGAAGAAGAAGGAGGAAGGAGAAGGTGGAGAAGGTGGAAGAGAAGAAGAAGAGAGAGAGAAAGTGAGAAAGAAAAAAAAAATAAAAAAATATTAATATTATATATTTTTTAAATATTTTTTATTGAAAAAAATAAAATAAATAATTTTTTATATTAAAATAATAGTGCCACGTCAGCAACCGTTAAAAGTTAACAGAAAAATTGACGGCAGGGACCAAAGTGCTCCTTATCTCAAACCTCGGGGGTATTTTTGTTGAGTTTGAAAACTCAGGGACCAAAGTGTCACTTAACCCAAACCTCAGGGACCAAAAGTGTATTTTTCCCTTGTTTATAACAATAAACGTGATCTAAACATTTTCAAACACTCAATCATTTGGGACACCATTGTATAACCCAAAAATAGGAATAGAGGTCCTTTTCTATAGAACCTATAAACACGTCTCCACTGTTAAATCATGATGTTTCAAATTTATGGTCTAGATAACACCCATACACAGTGGAATAGTCACACCCATATGTGAAAGAATGTTTTGTTTCACTACGTAACCACTCTCCATGGATTAAATTCTCTCAACAGACACTTCTAACAGCTGCAACTATTCGAAGCAATGGAATAGTCACCCCCATATGTGAAAGAATGTTTTGTTTCATTATGTAACCAATCCCCATGGATTAAATTATCTCAACAGGACACTTCTAATGGTTGCAACTATTCGAAGGGAGGGACAAAACAGGAATTTATTAAAATGTTAAGGGCAAAATGGGAAGATTCTCCCCTCTTAGCCCCATTTATATATAGTATAGATATAGATTAAGAAAGGTTAATTAAACATTTGGAGATGAAAAATTCAAACTTCTAATCTCTTGGTTGAAAGTATTGTCAATTACTGATGAGTTATCCTCACTTTGGCAAGCTCATCGATTAGGGCATTAGAAACCTCCTCTGAGAACATAACAATTAACAATACTCTTGAGCTTCACTCTCTTTGAGATTTTCTTTTAAATAAAGAATACTAGTTTGGCATTTCGGTTAAAATCCAATCCAATTAACTAGATTTCAAGGCATTTTGAAGATATTCTTGACCATCAACTTTTTGGATTTGCTCGCCTTGAAAGAAAAGGGTAAAAGTAAACATAAATGGCCACATGATACAACTCATCACTTTATTCAAAATCTACATCTACATGGTACCAAAAGGCTGAGAATTGTTTTTATAACAAATACCAATTCATGGAAAATATAGAGCAAAGGTCTCCCAAAATACTCATTCTTTCCAATATGGCAAAAGTGAGATGAACGTCTGCCCGAGCGGGATTTACCAGAAACCAAACGCTTCGACCATCGATATTATTATAAGGAAGAAACTGGTCCCTTCAAAAGAAATGAAAAATAACAATAATAAGTTGACAAATTTAACACAAGGATACCAAAACAGAGAATTTTTCATATGAGCAAAGTCCCCTACAAAAGAAAGAAACAAGATGACAAAATCCAATAATTCTTTAGATAAACAATATACTAATTTAAGCATCCACCTTTATTCTTAATCTAAACCATGCATCAAATTTAAGTACATTTCAATGGAGTAGAAAACGCAAATTTTTAGTGGGCTAGGTTTCCATTCCAGTTTCACGTATTGACAGCCCAATAATATGCACTAAAAATGAGATGCATTCATGAAAAATACTTTTGTACATTGCACAGAACTACTCCAAGGTCTTTGATCAATAAAAAATCATCCCTGAGAAGATAAATTTAAGCATCTGCATGTCCGAAAGGATTAAGAAGGATCTAATTGATAGAAAAGGCACGGTAAAGATCAATTAGTTGGGTTTTTGGCCGACATAATAAAAATTGGTTGCTTATATCATCATACAAGATCAAAACGAAGGAATCCACTCATGTAATTGGGTGAACCCTCTATGACATTGAGCAGCAGTGTAGCATCAAATCCTAAAGACTGAGCAAGTCTTTTCTTTCTTAGGAAGAAAAGTCTCTTTCAAGGATTCTTTATAAGTTTCAAGATGAAACCGAGATAGTTATCCTTCTGAAAATTTTAAGGATAGTAGAATGCCTATGCTTTATTCTTCTTTCTCTAATCACTTGAATGTTTTTAGGGAGTGAGGGAATTATCCCTCATTAATCCTAATGTATCCCATATATGTGTACAAATGAGACTATTCCAAGTGTTTTGGCTATTTATGAACAAAACAACATAATTTGAGTTTTAGGATTTTTTATGGAATTCATCCATGTCGAGTTGTCTCTAGAACCTCATATCACACCCACTGAAGACCTAACTTGAAGATGGAATAGAAGAGAGAATTGAAATCAGGAACTACACTGGCCAAATCTAGATTAATAAGCCTATGTCAACTGAGATGGTATTATAAGCAAATCACTCTAGCGAACTCCTGTAGATTGATATCATTTACTTGCACATCCATTTGCATGCTTTCTAATAACAAAACCCACGTCACAGTAGCTATAATCTATTTGGTCTAGAGATGCTTGGCCCCAAAGTTTATAACAAAGCAAAATGCCTGTAGCTAAAATCAATTTGATCTAGTAAAATATTCGGAACTGGTTTGTAACAAGAAGTGCCCTTAACTTACCAGAAATTACTTCATATGTTCTCAAGCAGCATCAGAAGTGATTTTTCCAATAGCTTTGAGGTCAAAGATTTCAATCCAGTAGCCATCAGGATCCTTTATAAATGCAATTCCTTTCATCTTGCCTTCAATCAATTGGAAAAGAAAAAACATAAGCAATTTTCACAAATTTCACAGTTTTCCCATTCAATAGAAATAATATTAACCATGCAATATTGTGGAAACAATCTCAAAGAAATGTTAAAAGTTAACTCTTCTTTTGCGCCAAAATTTACCATCTATAACATTGTTAAAGTTACTGCATTTCATTTGGAACTGAGGACTGTGACAAATCTTTTTTATACTATCAAGGTTTTCGAGAAGGCATCGGGGTTGCATATAAATTATGGTAAGAGTGAATTGTTGGGTATCAGTGTTTCACAGCCGGATCTACATCTCCAGACGATCAACTTTAGTTGCAAGCAAGGTACTTGGCCGTCCCATCCACCTATCCTTTGGGTGATAATCCAAAGAGTTCTTTCTCTTTTAGCAGCTTGTTGTAGAGAAAATTCTACAACAAGTTATATAGTTCGAAGTACGCTTACATTCTAGAGGTGGTAGGCATGCTTTCAATCAAGTCTCACTTTCCAACTAAAAAACACGGATACAAATACAATACGGATGCAACAAGACATGGATAGGGTGACATGTCATTTCTTAAAAATCAAGGACACGGACATGATGAGGATACATTTACTAAAATACGCATTTTCTATAAATATATATTATTTTATCCAAGAAAAAGAATGCAAAGTCAAAATTTATGTGCTTAGATAACAAGTTGATGTATTTTACTCTCAAAATGTATTACTTTTATCCTATATTACTCTTTCTGCTGCTATTAGTATGCTTAACAAACCTTTCATATGTGTCTAACAAATGTTGGACCCCTATTTACTTTGAACCATTAGTGTCTAACTGTAACACATACCTATGTTGCTAACAAGTGTTTGATATGTGTCCAACAAGTGTCGGAGTGTCCAAGTGGCAAACATGAACACGCTACTATAGTGTTCGTGCTTCTTAGTTTTCCCATGCCTATTAATTACCTTTCTACGTTTAAATTACCAACTAAGATTGTCAAATCTGTAGAAAAGCTCCTTCAAGATTCTTTTGGGAAGGATCTAAAGGGGATGGTGGTCTTGGAATTGGTAATTTAAAGCATAGGAATGATGCCCTTCCTTTGCTAAATGGATTTGGCAGTTATTACGTGAAGAAAATGCTCTTTCGGACAAGATTATTAAGGCTAAGTTTTATAACAGTGGCTGGTTGTACATGGCCTATTCTTATACTAAGAAGTCATCCCAAAGCACCCTGGAGATTCATTTGTTCTACCATCAGTTTGGTTCGTGAAAGCATCCATAGGAGGATAGGAAATGGTTTTACTACATCTTTTCGGAATAATCGGTGGCTTGCTAGCAGTTTTCTTGCATTGTCTTATCCAAAGTTGTATAGGGTGACTATTCAGCCACATGGCACTATAGTAGACTTTTGGAATACAATACATCTTCCTTGGGATTTGGGTCTTGGGAGGAGTCTTAAAAATGAAGAAATCTTAAAGTGCGCTGGACTCTCTCAAGTCTCAACTACTATTACCAGTCACTTTAAAGTTTTTTTTTTTTTTTTTTTTGGAAAGGAAACATCAAAAGGATATATATTTCATCAAGAACAAAAGGGAACAGCCTAATGGCCAGGGGAGGAGATTGCCCCTGCCTGAATCTATCTCAAAAGAGTCTGCCAATTAGAAATAATCATCAACAAACTATAATTAAAAAAAAAAAGCTTTTTGTGTAAAGTAATCCACCACAAGGCCGTATTATCAGACTTATCTTCAAATGTTCTCGCATTTCTTTTGCTTTGAAAGCACAATTAGCCACTACTTTAGCTTTCTGTTTCAGATTCCAAGCAATTAAACCTTCAGCAAGCCAATCTTCCACCCTCCTAAGGAGACAAAAAGATATGAACAATGAAGCTCCAGGCCTTCCACGCAAATCACAGTGAATAAAGAGATGATCAATATCATCCACCTCATTCAAACAAAGCCTGCATCCCGAGGGAGATAAAGACCACTGATTGTACTTCCTTTGTAGCTTATCATCAGTATTTAGGCTGCGGTAGACCATTGACCATAGAAATATTTTCACTTTCATTGGGCATTTCTGTTTCCATATGAGGCTGATGAAATTGGAATTAATTATGGGAGATTTTGAGGAGGTTTTTTGAACAAAAAATTTAACCAGATACCTGCCTGAACCTTCCAGCTGCCACAAAATTTCATGATTCATCCTCCTCTGGAACTAAGTGAATGTCATTTAATTTTTCCACTAAATCCACCCAGCTGCTAATCCCTCTCTCAAATAAGCCTCTGCGGAAGTCTAAGTTCCAGGTTTGGTTGTTGCCATCCCAACAGTCATAGATGGAGACATCCTTCTTGTTTGATAGCACAAACAAGTCTGGAAAACAGTTTTTAAGAGGTCCATTCTCACACCATTTATCCTCCCAAAATCTGATGCTTTTCCCACATCTAACTTGAAAACTGGTGAATCGGTCAAAGGTCGGGTAGTTTTTAGCAATATCTACCCACGCTCTATTACTTTTCCTCTTATTTAACTCACTGATTTTCCATCCAAAAGGGGAAGTACTGTAGATGCTACCTATCACCTCCTTCCACAAGGAGTAGTTTTCTTGAGTACATCTCCACAACCACTTCATTAACAAAGATGTATTTCTTTGCATTAAGAACCAACCCTCACACCACCATGGCTTATATGCAGGGTCGTCCACTCCCATTTAACCAGGTAACTCCCCGGTTTAAAGCAGCTGCCGCTCCATATAAAGTCTTTGGTCAGTTTCTCCATGGATCTAATCACTGCTTTGGGGGCTTTGAGCAAGGAGAAATAATAAATAGGAAGGCTGTTGAGGACCGATTGAGCTAGAGTCACTCTTCCTCCTTTAGAGATGGGGAAATTCCTCCATTTTTCGAGCTTGGCTTTAAATCTGTCTATCATTGGCTCCCAGAAGATTTTCCTATGGTGTTTTCCCCCAAGAGGGAAACCCAAGTAATTCATTGGGAGAGATTCAGCCTGTAAAGTTTTTCTCTGGGAACTTAGTTATGGAAGATTAATACAACAGATCTACTCCAAGATGCCAAAATTTCTACCTTTATCCTTCTTGGTGTGTTATGTGTGCCAGGCATTCCAAATCTCAATGCCATCTTTTTAGTAGTTGTCCTTTTGCAAATTGATATTGGTATTTTATGCTAGAAGCTTTTGGTTGGAATTTGGTCATGTTGGGAACAATTCTTGATTTTTTGACCTCTAACTTTGTGGGACCATCTGTTCAAAGGAGATAGGAGGAAAACTTTTTGGTTTGCTATCAATTGAACTTCCTTTTGGAATCTTTGGTGTGACAGGAATGGACGAATTTTTAACAATCGGCACTCCACCTTTGATAGTTTTATGGATTTGGTTTCTTTTTAGAGCTTATAGTCTTTATTCCCTATTTAATTACTTATTTTGATTAAAAAAAAAGCCTCTATTGAGAAAAAATGAGATGTCCCAAGCCCATAAGAGGGAACTTTCTTCCCTATTTATGAATAGGCGAACTTTCTTATAATCCACCTTTCGGTGGTGGGGAGTTTTTACTCTTTTTTCTCATTTCATGCATGAATGAAATCACCATGTCTCTTCTTCCTTTTTTAAAAAAAGGCCACCAAAATATCTTCTATGTTAAAAAGAGAATTCATCAATTCATTTATAATATGCTCAATATAGTTACTTCACTCCCAAGGCAATCTAATCAGTAGACGTTTATTTCAAAAATGGAAAAGCTTACAAATATTACGGACTAAACTATTTAAACATCAAAAGGTTCACAATTAGTTACTTAAGACACATAAAAGAAACAAAATATGCTTTAGGACACAAACTACAGTTCCCGAATGAAATTCTGAATTACTTCAGACTCGAATTTGGGTGGGTTTTTATTTATTAGTCTAGCTTAACCTTAGAGATTTTCTTCGGGGCTCTTTGTTTGGCAGAAGGACAACCTTTTTCAGGTTACTTTGATGTACAACAATAAATCAATAACAAAGTGTTTGTTTTTGCCAATAACTCCATTTTCAAATCACAGCTGATAATCAGCAAGCAGAATACTATTGAAGCGCATTCAATAGAATTCTAACCAGATATTCAGTGTGTTCTAAATATGAGGTGCCTTACCGTCGTCTGGTTTTTTAACAAATTCCACACCTAGCCGTTCAAATCTTTCACATGCCTTAATTGTGTCATCAACAGTGATACCAATGTGTCCTGAACAAAAATAGAGGACAAACGAGAAGAAATCAATCAAAAAACAAAATCCAGGTATGGTAAATGTAGCTTGCAACCATGTATTTTGTGAGTAAAGTTCATCATACTGCATAAAATATTTGCACTTCATAGCTCACTGTAAATATATGGCAAAAGGCCAAAGGCCAACAGAACGGAGCAATACTTATCCTAGAATGGAGCACTTGATATCTATTATACTCTATAATTGAATACTAAGAAACACAGACAAACTTGATACAACACTGGCATTGCAACCTATTATTTTCTGAAAAATTATGGCAAGACACAACAAAAAGCTGATTAAAATATAATTTTACACATTAACATTTTCAAATATAATGGCTTATGTTAGGTAAAGATTTAAGGATACAAGTTTGTGTTCTCATCTAAAATTTTAAGCAAATTAAAAAATTGTTAAACATTTTCTCCCAATGAAATAAAATAAAGTATTCTATAAATTCTACAACGCAACCCATAGAAATTCAGGAATCGTGAATAATAAGTTCAATGACTCAACAATAGTGCCAAGCGGAAGGCCCAGAGAGAGAACTTGCAAATTGAACATCACTTTTACATCTTCCAATACTATTAGTAGGTTTTGACGGAGTGAAATCCGTTTATTTGCTAAGCTCTGCCATCAAAATCTTACACGTAGGAAGGTACATACCAAAGCCACGAGGATCTGAGTTCCCATTGTGATATCCTTTAAATTCAGGGTCACTTTCAGTACCCCAGTTGCTGAAAGAAAATTATGACCGTCAAATTTTAATAGAAAAAGATACACTTTCAAGGACCCCAAAATGAACGGCTGCATATTGAAAGTATAGTCTCACTGTGTTAACTCAATCGTAGCCTTCCGACCAAAAGTCCAGACGGTTCTATCAACTGAGCTGTCTGGTGCAGAAGCAGGATCCTAAAGCACCATATCAAAATGTTCCAGATATCAGACAGAGATGATATGTTATAAAAATATGAAATCTAGATTTCAGAGGCTTGTCTGAAAACACCAAATATGATGCCAAAGTGGAATGTCAATATATGACTATATAATATACAAAACAAAGGGAAATTTTCATAGAGACCTTATTTAGGATTTATTTTTTCCATATTGCCCTTGTCTTTAAACCTTTTTTTCCTTTTTTTTTTCTTTTTTTCCCCCTTGGTTGGAGAAATGAGAATGAATAATATATTGAAATTTACTATTACAACCTTCTATGCTAAACCACATTTTTTTTATATACCCGTGAGTGTCTGGGTCAGCTTGCTCACACCACAACTAATCTCATGGGACAACTGTCTGACCCTACTTCATTTGGTGACAAGAAACATGTAGCCTGTAGGATATTAAATCCTAAATAGATGGACATCATGGATTGAACTCATTCCTTTAAGCCCTTTATTTTTTTTCCATAGTCTTTATTGACCACTAGACCAGCCGATGATGGTTAACCACACTTAAAATTCAAATTTAGACAAGTCACAAACTAACCGCCACCACTACATTAGGATACCTACAATCATGGATTCCAAAATCTTAATGACATGTATAAAATTGTTGGCTAAATTATAAAAAAATACCCCTGAATTATGGGGTTTGTTTCAAAAGTGCCCCTGAACTTTAAAAAGTTTAAGAAATACCCTTGAACTTTAAAAAAAATGTTCCAATATACCCTTGTCGTTAAGTTTTGGATGGAAACCGTTAAAGCTTCAATTTCATTAATACCCTTGAACTTTCAAAAAAATTTCAAAAACACCTTATTGGAAAATGCTTCTTCTTTTTTCCTCCTCTCACTGTAAATTCTTCCTCCATGAAAATTAATGCAAAACTTTGCTTATAACGGTTGTGTGCAACACAACACCAAATAAAAACAGAGTTTGAAATCGAGTTTTCTCTTTTAAAAAGTGTAAAGAAGATAAGCGGGAGAATATATATATATATATATATATATATATTTCCTTTTTGCTCTCTCTGTTTGTGTATGTTAGTGAAAAGTAGAAATGTCTATGAGATTGCGGGTTTGGTCCAATTTACAAGATTAATTAATCAAAAGTTTCATATATGATTTTGTTCTTATTAATATTTAAGAAGTGTTAGAATCACTATACAACAATAGTTTCATTTATTTTTCGTAAAAGAAATATAGAGAAAGCTAATGGGTAGTGGTTGGTGAGGAAATAATATTGAAAATGCTATCAACAAAATTAAGTCAAGCACATGTAGAATTTCAAGAACGAAACAAAAGCCATCTTGAAGTTTCAACATGAAAATCTAGTCAAGCTCTTGGGATGATGGATTGAAAGAGAAGAAAAGCTCTTATAAGTAAAGCTTCTCACTAATTTTCATGGCGAAAGAATTTGTAGAGGAAGGAAAAAAAGAAGAAGCATTTTCCAATAAGGATATTTTTTAGATTTTTTTGAAAGTTCAAGGGTATTAAGGAAATTGAAACTTCAACGGTTTCCATCCAAAAATTAACGGCAACGGTATTTTTTAACACTTTTTTAAAGTTCAGAGGTATTTTTGAAACAAACCATAGTTTAGGGGTATTTTTTATAAGTTAGCCTAAAATTGTTCAATCTTCTCCTTAACTTCATCTTCTTCCTCTTGTATCTTTATCTTTGCAGAGGTTCCATAATTCAACCTAGTCTACAATTAGCAAGCAAATCAAGGCTTAACCATTCCATTATCAGTTCATTCTACAGATATTTCTTTGGTCTACATCCATTTGTCATCATCCTTTTCCTATTCGTCCCTCTTATACAAATTAAAATCTCAACTTTTCTCCAGAAAACATTGTCAATATCGTAGCTTCCAACCAAAATAGATTCTTCATGAACCAAAACAAAGAAAACTATCATCAACAT
Source organism: Luffa acutangula (assembly GCA_036850905.1). Taxonomy (NCBI): domain Eukaryota; kingdom Viridiplantae; phylum Streptophyta; class Magnoliopsida; order Cucurbitales; family Cucurbitaceae; genus Luffa; species Luffa acutangula. The sequence goes on from CM072093.1 coordinate 47,942,315, forward strand.
CTTAAAGCCGCGACCAGTTTACCAAAACTGCCAACAACAATGAAGTCTATCACCTATATATACCTCATTTATCTATCAATTAATTACACATGCAGAATAAACATCTCCAAATTGGTATACACAATGCCTATAAGTGAGAATTTTTGCCTTTGAGTTCCTAAGTGATAAAATTTGAACACCAAGTAAACTGTACCACGAATAGATATCAGTATCACTCAAGATTCTCATTTATCTATCAATTAATCAGCCATGTAAAATAAACCAGTTCATACAACCTAAATATACACATTATATTTAGATGATAAATGCATAATCACAAGCCATTTCATTGCTCAAAAACCACTTGAATTAGTTTCATCATAGAAATTAAATTCATAGAATGTTTATGTAAAAATGACAATGAATCATATCTTCCAATTTTATCTTGATAACAACAACAATAATAATTAAAGAAACCACCCACTAGTCACTACTTAAAATCAACCAACCCACTACATTCTAACAAGTTTTGTTTAAAATGGAAAATAACCAACACAAATAAATAAATAAATAAAAATTCAGGGATATTATAGGAATTAAATGAAAATACTAGACCGTCTGTGGATATATTAGATAGAGATTAACAACGTAGGGCATATTTGAAACCCCCCTTCCTAACTAAGTAAAATTTTCCAAAACAAAGTACAGCGACATCAAAGGAGGTTACCTCATAACCCAAAAAGTACAAGCTAAACTTCATTTCAGGAAAATCCAGCCTCTTGAGTAATCTGCCACATTTAAAGAGAGTGTCATTATTTCATACTGAAAACTAAAACGCACACTTATGCTCTCCAAATTTTCCGCAGAAGAATCAGGACCGAAACCAAAAAAAAGTATAGCTACCTCAGTTTCACTCTACAATAATCAGCTTAAAACAATAAATAGAAGAAAAAAACTCACGACATGCCCAGAACTCGAGAATAGAAGTCAAGACTGGCTTTAGGATCCTTAATCCGAAACATCTGCAGCACATTTTATAAAAGGGAATCAAGTATGAGTAATATGGATGACCTTCGTTCAAATTTGATCGGATTAACGAACAAAGAAATGGGGATTATAGACAATCCGAAGCAATCTTACAGTCTGTTGCATGATGTAACCTTTAGTAGCATCGTCGGGGGTAGCGTGAAGTCCCGGATTGTTGGCCGGAGATTCTTTAGGAGCCGAAGCCATGGAGAAGGGTCTCAATCGATTCAATCTCTAGAAGATAAACCAATCTTAAGAAGTCAGCAACGTGGGTAGTGAAAGTGTAACAGCAACAAAATACAGGTGATATGAACCTCGATTCTACTGCTTTTAGGGGGAATAAATAATGGTTTTAAAGAATATCTCGATGTAAACCCCAAAAGAGAGAGACGAGATAAAATGGTTGCCATTGATAAGGAAGCCATGGATTTTGCTTGGTTTTCTTTACCTTTCAGAGGTCGCTCTGTTTCTCTGAGGTCTGGATATGCGAAGCGTGTGGATTTGCCCTGGAACAGAATTGGCAACTAGAATTAATCTTAAAATGTTCAAAATTAATCTTTAAAAGTAGTCATTGTTATTAGCTTTTAGGAAAAAAAAAATACCTTTTTTTGGTGCCTCAGTTTTAAAGAAATTTTGGTCCAGAGTTTTCAAAATAGACCTTTTGTCTTGTATTTTGAAAAATAGGTTTAGGGGCCGTTTGTTTTTTGGAATCTAGATAACTGGAATATTCAGATGTCTGTAATTATAGATACCCGAAAATATAGATGTCCGGCATTTTAGATAACCGTGTTTGGTTTGAAGGAATAATTTATAAGAATATATGGGAATATTCAGATAACTATGTTTGGTTTGCACAATTTTTGTACGGGAAAGTTCTTAGATTATGTATAATACCAATAATGTCCTTACTAATTTTTAGCTAATTTAGCTATTAGTTTAATATAGTTTAGTATTATTATGAAGAGAATAAATTAAAATAAATAAATTAAAATATTATTCAATATAACTATAATTTATTTTGCATCTTAATGTAAAATTTAAAAAACAAATGGTTATTTCTTAGTGTATGAATAAATTAATTTATTTTTAAATAAAAATACAAATTGTAAAATGGAGGGGTAAAAGTGTCATCTGAAGATGCTCTCAACATGGGAATCTTTGAAACCCATCTCTCACGAGGGCATCAAAAGCTCCTCGGATGCCTCCCTTATGGGCATCGGGCATCTCGAATTTCCTAGGTATCCAACATTACCACTGAAGGTGTACATATTACACATGCGAAAGCAACTGAAGATCGAAAGCACTTAAGACATTCAATTTTACTCCTAAAGCATGCATGTTATAGAAAAGACATAATAGAGAGTTTAGAAAACACCAACCTTTGTAGCTCACTTATGTTGAACTCCTTGTGGTGTTTGCCTCTCCTATGCTTCTTGGACAACCTCTAGAGTCTTCCCTACTATACTCCGGGGCAAGAACGACTTGTGGGAGTCTATATAAGATAGGGAATGGGAAGGGAATGCTTGAAGCATCAAGTAATGGAGAAGAATGAGAGATGAGAGAACTTTGAGTCCAAATTCCAGCAGCATAACATTAAGGAAATGGCTCTCATAGCTTTGAATCTGATTCAAGCTCCTTTTAAAGACATTCTCCATGCAAAGCCAAGCCTCAAGACACAAGACACATGGTGTATTTGCAAGTTCAAGTGGATTCTAGGTGTACATCTCACAAGACATACAACAATGCATGAGTGAGTTGTCTTTCCACTTTGAATGTTCATGCATAAGTGGATTTCCAACTAAATCCACCAAATACAAATTGAAATCTAATTTCAAGCTTGCAATTTAATGTTCATTTCAATTCCAAATTGAATTTAACATTAGGTAATTGATTTTGAGGCATTACAAAATGATTTCTTATGATTAAATCTTGTGCAATAAATCATATATGATTCCTAATACATATATATGGTATTCAAAACACTTTTAAATACTCCATCTCTCATTTTCTAATTTAATTCATAATTAAATTATTGTGTCAAACACAATTTATGATAATATCCTTTTTCCCGATTTTTAAACGATTCAAAACTTCCTATCTTTTGTTCTAGGCTTAATTCCGATATGAGCTAGTAGGGGGACCTAATGGACCTATAGATCATGGGCTCCAACGATTTGAAGCTAACCGATTAATCTCATTATCCAAGCTAGCCAACATTCGTTAACTACCGGGACACTCCACTATAGCCCGATAGTTGCACTCCCCTCACTATAGATATATTTTCGTCCACTTGATTTAACCATGATTAGTAAGTCAATCATTCACAGGTTGTTCGTAGCTATAGCTAGGTCAAAAAGTCGTTTTACCCCTATAGTACTTCTAGTTCCTTAAGTCCCACTGATCCTCTAATGAACAATTGGTTTATGGTCCAACCAATAAACCGAGTCCCTCTTAGGCCAATGAGAGGGTGGGATCCCTTTGTTCAAGCTGCGGAGTCAGCACTTAAGGGAACAACCTCTCTACTATCCCTATTTTGGGTAGGAGTGAATTCCTTCTCGCACGACTATGTCTCCAGCTATCTACCCGTTCCTATCCCTGAAATGGGAGGCTTATTGAGTCGGCGATACTGAGCCACCCTCACCCATGCAGATCTAAGGATAAGCCCGAATAAACAGGAGTTCATAGTTAGCTCAGGATTAAGATCGAGTTACCTAGGTCATCACATGAAATAGTCAGTCTCATCAGTAAACGGTGTTATAAAGCGAGAGTGACTTATTTCTTGGTCCTGGTCTTATGCAAACTCATTGCATAGGACGCCCCCACTCGCATGTCTCTACATGGACGATTTAGGATCACATCGTCTATACCATCTATAAAGTGGGTCGCGTCTCATAGTGTCCCCAGAATAAGGTACCCAACCCTATTCCTATACTATAGACCGTTTTGGCTATTACTCAAGCTTGATCCAGTTTTATGTCTCTACATAAAGCTCAAGAGTTCATCCTATAGCCATGGATCTTAGTTTATTGGATTTGGGTAATTATATGTGCAATTCACTGAATTAGTCTCGATAACGCCTTTATCGAATATCATTCACTATCTACGAGTTTTAGGACACATATCCCAACAACCACAAAACAAACGAGGTAATCCAGATGCCTATTCCATGGACATCTTGGATTACCGTCAAACAAACGGCCCCTTAAAGAGTTCCTAAGTTTTCAAATAGATTTTTTTAGTCCTTGAGTTTTGAGAAATGGATTTAGAAAATCCCTCATATTATATTTTCAACTTTTTAAAATTAATATTTTTTTTAGTTTTTAATATTGAATGGTTTTTTAAATTAAAAGAAAATAAAAAATTTTAATTTAAAAAATTGAAAAAAAATATATGAGAGGCCTTTTAAACCAAATTGTCAAAACTTAGGGATTAAAAATGTCAATTTTGAAAATTTAGAGACCTTTTAAACCTATTTCTTAAAACTCATAGACTAAAAAGGTTAATTTTGAAAAATCAGGGACCAAATACACATATTCCTCAAAACTCAGGGACCGAAAAGGTATTTTTCCCTAGCTTTTAAGTTTATTTTTATTAAAATTGATAATAATAATTTCAATTACGAAAGGTTAATCAATTTTTTTTTTAATAGAAACTAGCCATAGAGACTAATTTAATGATTTATAAGTTCAGTGACTAAATTTGAATGTTTGAAAGTATAAAGACTAAAACAGAATAAATCTCGAAGTACTAGAACTAAAATATGGTATTTAAACATTTTCTTGTTGAGTAAATTGTGGAAAAATACATAAATTAATGCATCAACTCTTGAGGAGGCACTTTATTGTTGTTAGTTGCTCAATCCAAATAGGTTTTCTTCAATACAAGTCTTCAAGTATTGATTCTAGTGGGCATGGATTGCAAGACCATTCACTACTTTGTTTCACCTATTTGTAGATGACCAACCTTCTTCCTCTACAAATCCCTGATTTCATATATTATCAATTGAGTTTCATTTTCATAATTTTTCTCTCCCTAGATTAGTTGCCAAACTACCTTTGTGTAAATTTTAGTCTACAAAAGTCTAATTCACGTTTTTATTGCTAGAATTCTACCCTCTTTTGAGGTAATGGCTTCTGTGAGTTCCACACCTATAACTTCATTAATCATTTTCATAACTGTCACTATCACACCATTGGAGTCACGTATGACACTCCCCATCCAACATTTTTGTCAAGGACTGAAGTGTCAGTGTTGAGCTTATAATGAAAGGATCCGAAGATGTTGTTCCACTAATGAGTTATAGGTTGATATGATTTGAATGTTGAGATGGATACTCTATTGTGTTGAGTGTGTATGAGTTTGTTGTTGATCTAGCATTGGATTGTTCATAGTTTTAATCTCCCTAGCTTCCTTCATTTCTTCAACAACATAATGGCCCAACCAAAGGGCCTACTCTCAAGCAAATTTGATGGTGAAACACATTTAAATTCAGTTAATCCCCCATTGTTCAAAGGGTTATAACAAACACTTTAAGATTTTCTTTACCTAATTCTTCCTTAGCTTTTTGAGGAAATGGCTCTTTGGGCTACCTATGAGCCACAACTTTTCGTGACCACAAACACATGAGTTTTAGCTTCCATTTTCCCTTTGACACCATAAAACAAGTCCCTTCGTTGGTGGTTCTCTTCTCGAGGAGATTTGATTTTGTAGGTAAGCCAGCTCTATGTGTCCCTAGATGACGCTTCATAATTTCATTCCATTGCTAATTTGAAGTTACTTCTTAAGAAAAAAAAATCTCCTTCTTGTCAAAGAACTTATCTTCAATGTTCGTTTTGACTTAGAGAGATGTTCTGAAATACAGTTGCATCTTCTACAAAGAAAATGTCATAAACAAGTTTTCTATTTCAAAACTATTGACCCTGTAATTGACAAGAGGTATGGAAAAAAAAATAGCCTCAAAGGTCATCTCACGTGGAATCCTTTGATCGAAGTAGATATTTATTGAACTTTTGTCTCCTATTCTCCATCATCCTGTTTTTATAGCTAGCTTTCTTCCCCATACACTAATTCTCTACACATATAATGGTCTCCCCGACATTTGCATTGAGAAAATATTCATGCGGAAAATATTTCACCTTTAGAGTTTGAGTAGTTAGGGAGTGAGGTCTTCGTAAAATTCTTCAAGAGAGTATTTTTTCAACATAACTTGATCAAAAATTTGGATGTCACGAAATCCCAACCCACCTCTCTCTTTCGACTTTGTCATTTTAATGTGAACCAAAGAACATCTATTTGTAGGATCGAAAGGCAACACTAGAGGGGGGTGAATAGGGTTGACTACCAATTTTTAAAAATAATTTTATCTATGAAATATGCTCAATTAAAGATTAACACACCAATTTAATTTAAGAGAAAATTAAGCAAGATAAAACCTAAAGCATGCACACTAAGATAGCTTTGAATTTAAATATGATTTAATCAACGAGAAATTTAAATAGCCCACTAAAATTAAATCATGCAATTAAAGAGAAATTAAAAATTAAGACAATAAAGCAAAGAGATAATTAAGAGCAGAAAATAAAAGAGAGAGGAAGAGAAAACACCGGGAATTTATAGTGGTTCGGCAAATTGCCTACTCCACTCCCCAAGACTCCTTCTTGGGTATTTCACTAAGTGATCCTCTTGCGGGTGAGAACCAAACCGACACACGACCCTCTTTTTCCTAGGCTAAAGAGAAACCCAAGATCCTTTTAACTGGTTCAGGATCAAACCAATTTCTTTTTCTCACAACCCAAGGTGTACCCACACCTTAATACAATTCCCAAAAAGAAAAGAAAAGAGAACCTCACAATATTGCCTCTTGAAGGCTAGATACACAAGTTGAGCACTCTAAAAAGAAAACCTCACAAAAATATAACTAGGCCAATTTTGGAGCAGGGAGGACAAGAATTTTAAGAGTAGAGAGACTTTGAGAGCTTAAAGGCTTGAAAGCTTTTTGGTGTGTAAATGAAAGGTGAAAATCAAGTCCAATTTATAGGCGAGGAGGATGAACATTGGCCGTTGGATCAAATTAAGGATGAATGGTGGAGATTGAATTTAGAATTAGAAAAGGAAAGAATTTCAAATTTAAGAGAGAATTTTGAAGGATTGGAATTTTAGGATTAGTAGAATAAAATCAATGATTCATGGGATGAATTTTGGAAAGAATCAAATTTGAATTTGGAGAAATTTTGATATTAAGAGCAAATTTTGAAGATATGGAATTTTGGAGATAATGAGAATAAATCAAGGATTTTTGGGATGGATTTTGGAAATAGTAAAATTTGAATTGGGAGGAATTTTGGGTGAAAATTTATTTATACATAGCTTGCCACGTGTCACTATTCCATTGGTCCACGTAATCCACGTCAGCCGCCATGTCACTTGCCACGTCATCGCCACGTCAGCAAAATTTGACCGTTGTGGAGCCACGTCATCTGCCACGTCAGCTGCCACATCATCATTTTTGGTCGATTGTTGTGCCACATCAGCGCCACGTCGGATGCCACATCAGCGCCTGCCACGTGTCACTGCCACGTAGGTTTTTCTCCATCAAATTTGTTTTGGCCATAACTTTTTCGTTTGAGCTCCGATTTGAGTGATTCAAAAGGCGTTGGAATTGTTGTCTCGAGCTCTACAAGATACTGACTTTGAAACACTGAAAATGTTAGTATAAAAAATCAGAGTTTGTTATCATCAAAATACTTGGTTTGATTGAAGCCCTAAAGCTAACACTATTGTCATTCCTCAATGTCCAATTACAAAATAAAGAGCGAAGAAGCTACAAACACGCTTTAATCACTTATATTCAAGCTATAGTGAGCTCATCAAAAGAAGTTCTAGAAGATGTTGGACTCTTTCCCTACACGATTTGCAAAGTTAAGCTTCATGATGGAGATGCATTAAATGCATTTTAACTTGCATTTAATGAACTCATAGTTGGATTTATGATACTCAAGTTTAACTTCGTGTTCACTTAAAAGAACTCAGTTGAACTAAAGTGACATTTAATAAGGTGATGCTTGGATTCAAGTTACATTCAATGATGTGGAGATGCATTCAATGAAGTCAAGTATCATACCAAGCTTCATTCAAGATAAACTAAGCTTCAATTACGGAACTCAAGTTCAAGCTACTTTATGGTTCTTTACTCCATGAATGGTTACAAGATAGCACATTTCAGTTTTAATTTGTCATTTAAACCTTTTTAACATGGAAGCTATGGCTAAATGTGGCCAACCATTGTAACTCACATAGGTTTTAGTTTTTCTAAATTAACTAGTCAATTAAAGTTGTGTCTTTTGGTCTTTTGTGGCCAATTAGGCTAAGGATGTCGAAGCCTATATAAAGCCTTCACTTTCTTCCATTGTAACAAGATTTATGAGAGGTGAATGAATTGAGTTTTTCCTTTAGCTTTGTTGAGAGCTAAGTTTTCCATATTTTGCAATTTCTTGTGTTTTAGATCTTGTGGAGTGATTCGAATCACGAGTTTAGAAACAAGTTCTCTATACTCTTGATATTGATCATCAAGGTAATTCGTTTCAAAATTTTTCCTTGGGTTCGTTCCATATCGTTTTGGGGTTTTTAGATTGTAGATCTAAAGATCTTGTTTTTTAGCAAGGTTGTTAGATCCAATTCTTGGGAGTTTCATAACGCATTGCCTTCCAACTCACACAATGGATCTTCTTTCCCTTTTCATAACTACCCCAAATTAGTCATTAATATGTTAACTTCTCTATAATAGCCTACATGAAGTTGAAAGTAGCTTATTATGTATGTGTACACGACTTGAGGTATTGCTTAAACCAAAACCTTTTTTCCTACTTTCGAAAAAAGTTTGTCTTTTCATCCTTAAGCAACTTGTTCACCTTTTCCCTATATATATATCTAGGCTTTTCTCCTGCATCTCTTTTACAAACACCGATATTGCTCAACCCTTTCAGTATTGAACTCACATTACATGTTAAATTTAAATGGTCAGTTTAATTAAATCAGCAAGACAACAGTTAAATCAGAGAGAATTGCATAAACAACTATCGTGTAAGCAAGCTAACTTTCAAGCTAATTCATTCCACAAGGGCATTCACCAAATTGAATCCCTCTAAGGAATTTAGCTACTCATAATGGAAAATGTGATAACAAAATAACATTGCATTAAAGAAATAACCATGGTTATAAAAGAATTCAAAAGAATACAACGCTGGAAAATAAAATAGTGCATAAAGTAAAATGGAAAATCTAGGGTTTCACTCTCAAGAGCTCTCTCTCCACTCAACTCCTCATTTTTAAGGGAAATTGATGGTTTACGGGCCAAACTCTTGGGTTTGGGTCTAATCTCGGTTTAAGGGTGGGCTTCTTAAGAGAAAATGAGGCTTCACGACACCTAGGGTTGAACAAGGGTCTGTCACGATATCCAAGTCATCCCATGGGTTAAACTTGCTTTCTTGGTGTTTGTAAGCCGTTTTATAGAGTACATATGGTTGAGTTGTTGTCGAAATTCATGCTTTCAGATAGACTAGGTGTTGGGTTTTATGCCCTAAAACTCGTAGATAGTGAATGTAACTGTTGATCGGATATTAATGAAATAATATTGATATGTTTTTCCATTAAATGTTATTAGTTATTTTATATTTGTCTTTGCCTAAAATAATCCTAATCCAATAAACTAGACATCCTAGGCTGTAATATGAGTCTTGAACTATATGTGGCGACATATGGGGATCATTGTTCAAGAAACAACCTAAAGGGGGTATCTTATGCAATGAGTTTGCATAAGACCGGACCGTGGCATAGTAACCATTGGTAGAACACCGTTAACTAGTTGGTTTTCTATTTAGACAACTTGGTCTTAATCTTGAATTGATTATGAACTCCTGCTCATGAGGGATTGTCCTTTGATTTGTATGGGTGAGAGTGGCCAATACGTCGACTCAATAAGCCTACCATTTTGGGGACAAGATCGAATGGGGAGCTGGGAACATAATCGTACAAGATGAAATTCACTCCTTCCCGACTTTAGGGAAGCAGATGAGTGTTCCTTAAGTGGTGACTCCGAGTCTTTAATAAAGAGCCCTACCCTTTCAATGTCACGAGAGGGTTTTCTGTTTGATGGTTGGACCACAAATAGGTTGTTCATTAGAGGAGAACTGGTACTTAAGGAAATAGAAGTAACTCAGGGGTAAAACGATAATTTGACCCAGCTGGTGTTACGGACACTCGTGAAAGACTAACTAGTCGATATTGGTCTATATCCATGGACACAGAAAATATATCTGCAGCGAGAAGAGTGCAACTGTGAGTCTACAGTGGAATGTACACACATTTAATGAATATTGATTAATTTGGTTAATGAGTTTGACCAATTAATCTGACATCATTGGAGCTTCTGATCTGCAGGTCCATTAGGTTCCACTGGTAGATCATAAAGTAATTTGAGACAACTAAGTAATAAATGTAAATTGAAAATGTTCAATTTACTAAGGAAACAATATAATATATATTGATATATTATTATGAGAGAAATTAATATTTGAAGAAATTCAAATATTAATATAAATTTGAGTCACAATAAATTTTTGGAAGTTTGAAAGAGTTCAAATATGAATTGATTAATTTTAAGACCTAAAATCTATTTGGACAAATTAATTAATTCAAGGCCGAAAATTAAATATGTGATATTTAATTGGTGGTTAATTAATTAAAGAATTAATTAATCGGGAATTAATCAATTATGGAAATAATTAATCACTTATGGAAGTGATTAATCATTTATGGAAATGATCTAATCACTTATGGAAGTAATTAGTTATTTGTGGAAAAGATTAATCAATTATGGAATTTATTGATCTTGGATTGATTAAATAAGGAATAAAATTGAATCAATTTTGGAAAAGATTGATTTAATTGAATATTTTATTCATGGTCACTCTTCTATAAATAGAACACTAGACCTAATTGGTTCAGTAGCCCTCTTGCTCTTAGACTCACAAGACAAGATCCTAGAATTCTCTCTAGCCTCCTGTTGCAATTCTGAAGTGGTTAAGAATATGAGATAAATTAACTCCAGAATACTGTGCAAGTATACACAATCTAGCAACAAGTGATGAGTATTTATCGTATCCACAGGGTCTTGAAATGCCTACTTCTATTGATTTAATTTGCCTTTTTAGTGATTCCAAAAGGTTGGTTAAATTGATTGGGTTTTTAAAATGCTAAAACAAAAGATATGCGAAAGCAGTAAATGATTACGATAGAGAAAACAAAATGGTAACAGACACATGTTAAGACTTCTGTAATTGTTTATAAAGATGCTCCAGCAATTCTTTTGATCCGTCAATCTCATGCAGTATTATCAGCGGGATCCTCCCGGAACTCTGCATTTTTTGGAATATGTTTCAAAACCAATGAAGCTCTACCGATCAAGCACTAGGCAACTGGTTATCCCTAACTCAGTCACTGACGTTCACCAATACACAATGATCTAGCGTGAATTATCGCCACACAACTCCTAAATCATCTCTGAAACTAGGAGAAGCTATACATACCGGTTAGCTAGGCGGGCACATAATGAAAATAAAGATCAACAATAATTCAAGATGATCATGATCAAATAGAATTTCCAGATTTATAAATATAACATCACATAATTCTTAACCTATGCCTACAAAGCAATTAGTTCATGATTGAAAACATAAAATACGTTACAATCTCGATAAACACATCCATATTACGAAATACACAAGAAATACTAATCCTTTTAACAATTGGGGAGATGAAACGACTGCTCCAAACCACCAAGAACATAGAAGAACTTCGTCTTCTTGAGTGGAATCGCAAATGGTTTTCTTAGATCTCAATTCCGCAGTCAATTCGACCTATAGCCGATTGATTCGGTCTCCCAATCGTGAATGAATTTATCTTTGACGGCTCCTCCTTTTATAAGATGAGAATTAGGTTAAATTGGACACATGGCAGGCTCTCCTAGCTCCTTTATCCCGAAAATAACTCAACAGAAGTCGGTTTATCAACTTGGCTAACGAGCTGTGACGTGGCAGTTTTTGCTCCCAGCTTTGCTGCAGCACAGATTTTGCTCCCTCACGTCACTCAGCAGTATTTTCTGCACAAAATAACTTTCAAAGCCTTCATTCTTTCAAATGGGTTAAAACATATAACATATATCTAAAACCAACCTTATTAAGCACAAAAGACACACTAATCCCTATAGAATTAAGGTCTAAATAACTACCTTTCGGAGAGTTATCACACCCTCAAACTTGAACTATTGCGCGTCCCGAGCAATACTAACCAACCTTTCCTTAAGAATTCAAAACGTTTGACAAAGCATAGCTTAATCAAACCAGACAATCCATCACTACCTTCAACCTTTACCTGAGCACTCTGCAAAACCAAGCTCTGGTGCAGCAAAATAATTCTTCCGACATGGACAAATAATCACCACTTTTAACTCAATTCTAAGAACTTTCCACAACCTAGCTCAATTATCAGACATATTAAAACACATTTTTAAGGGGTTTATATATATATATATATATATATTTTTATTTTTGTTCTTCAAACTTAAAGCAACCCTATAGTCATAAGTTCTTAAGCATGGGATGACCCACTTTATGGTGTAGTATACCCTTGCCTCAAACTCATCACTAATTAGGCTAAATACTCATTGTTTGCTAAAAAATTCTTAGTTATCCTATCTCTTGCTCCTCAGAATGGCGACATTTTATGATGAAGCTCACCTAAGTCCTGGGAGACAGAAAACTGCTAGATTATCATTCATCTTTCAAAAGTTTTGTTCTATGAATTTTCTCAGCAAAATTTTCACAATAAATTTTTTCAGCGAATAATCATTTTTATCATCATTTTTTCTTTTCCTAGGTCATCTTTTGACGCAAAGACAAATTGTGGGTGTCACAAATGTCTCTGGTTACTCAACAACCTGGGAAGATAATTAATGAAGGAGAGGAATGCTCAAGCAAAACAATTGGAGTAGCTAAAAGTCCCCCAAACTTAAATTATTCATTGTCCCCAATGAATCATTAACATCTGAAATTATACCCCCAAACTTAAATTTTTCTATCTGAATTTTTAAACTATGTGTGGGACTAGAAATAAGCTTAAGGAGGATCACATGAGTCAACACTACCTTAGAATCTTCTTGCCGCAGCGATGACCAGGCTAGAAGAAATGCTCAAGCAAAAGGTTTCTGGAGATCTGAACACCTTGATCTAATTAAGCTAACTAGTCCAAACTTCAAAAATTCAGAAGAAAATTAAGTTAGGTACTCAAATGTGCCAAACAAAACAATATTTGATTTCATTAAAGATCAAGATCACAAATTTACGTTATCATGACAGAGATAGATTTTAAAACAACGGATAAAAACAAAGAAACATAACATAACATAAGCAGAAAGAACAAAACACAAGCAAAACGAGCAAAAAAAAAAAATCATTCATCAAAATATTTGCTCGAAGAAACTGAAACTTCCCTTTAATTCTTCTTTATGCTCAGGCTCTAGGTTTTCTTCTTTCTCTCAAATGATGGGAGGGGTGGAATGCATAGGTTCATAAGATCATCAATGAAAATTAGGAAGGCTTGATATTACTTAGAAAAATTCACTTGCATAGCCCTCCTTAGTGTGGTGTCCCTTCAACGATCATAGCTCTAGTAGGTTTGAAGTTGTCTTTCAGTGAATACTGGCCTACTGAACATCCTCTCAAGTTGCTCCAGCACTCTATGGACACCTCACAGCAAACCACCCTGGCGCACCTCACCTTTTTGAAGCCTAGCCAGATTGGCAGTGTCAATAATCCCCTTATCAAACAAGTTTATATCATTGGAACTCTTTTGGGACTCTGAACCTTCAAGTGCACTCGATCACGGGGGACAATGGAATCGTACGTTGAGGTAAGTAATCTCTACATGACAAAGTCGAGCCAAGTGTTAGCCTCACACTTTAGGTATGTTGACTGGAATGCTCTTGCCTTCGTCCTAGACAACCTCCATTGGGAATTCAGTTGCTCGTTTGAGAAAACAACTAATATTTCATTGAAAACAGTGTGGGGGAAGTCTTGCAAATTAAATAGAGAAATAATCACTACATGACTCCAGTCAACAACAACTCTACGAACAATAATCAAGAATCCTTCATTTTCATCGATGTTGGCATAGAACTCCCATTCTAGTTGATCAACAGTGGGCTCCGACTTTGCGCACAACCGTTTCCAACCGTGATTAGTAATGTTCGCTCAAGGAAAATGTGTGAGCTCTTTCCCACCATCGAAGCCGCGCTCCATTAGAACATCTCGCTTCAGGACTTCTTGATATTTTTGTCTTGCATCTTCATTAATGAACCTCCCGTATAGAAATCTTTCATCAAGCTCAATTTTTTCACTCAATTTCGGTCTCAACTTCATTCCTCTCATCTTCTTTTTCCTCTTATGGCTTTTCTTTTTCAGAAACAAATGGTAGGGAGGAAGGGTTGGGGTAGGAGTTCTTACTTTTTTTTTTCTCTCTTAGACCTCTTCTTCTTTTCTTTGGTCTCTACGAAGCCTCTTTAACTCTCTCTTCCATCGTATCTTCATCCACCGACACTTCTTCCTTCGCCTCTCTTTCTTTCCTTGCTCGTACTTTTTTTCCTCACAATAATAATACACACAAAAAAAAGAATCACATTAGTAGTAATAAAAGATGAGAGTGAAAAACGTACCTGATGGGATCGTATAAATAGGGCACTAACTCAAAGATCTTCAACAAATAATTAGCCCCTAATTATCTCTCAATTAATTGAAGTTACCGTTTTAACTTCATGAATTCATAGAAAATTTTTATCATCTGTCAAAAGGTAAGATCTTCTATTTACTATTTTCCCTTTGTGTGCAACAACCATAACGCCAGCTGCCCTCTGCTCAACACATGAAATCTTTGTTAATTAACTACATGCCCACACAATAAAATCTCAACGGTAAAATTATTACTCTTATCTCAAAAAAAATCTTAATCGAATAAAATCTCTGATCTTTTCAACAAAACTATGAAATCAAATCTTTTTTTTTTTTAAATAACATCCACAAGATATATTATTTTAAATCTGGAAAAATCTCCGATCTTCAAAATAAAATCTAAACTAACCAACAAAATAAAATAAATAATAAAATACAAATCTAACCGAAAAAAAAATCATATCAAATCAAAATAATATCAAAATAGAAAATAAATAAAAATTAACACAAAAAAAAAAAAAAACGAAATCAAATAATGGGAGCTTCTGATCAGAATGCTGAAATTTTGCTCCCTCAAAACCTGTGCTCCCTAAATCTGCCAGTAACTTCAAAGAAGAATATTTCATAATTAAATCTGGAAGATATACTATTAAAAATCTAATCTAAACAGAAATTAAAAATTCAAACTGAAATTAAATCTAAACAAAACTAATCAGATTAAATTAAGAATTAAATCGGCCAAAATAAAAATAAATAAATAAAACGAACATAAAATGTATGAAAATACCAACGAATTAAAATAAATCAGATAAAATTGAAATCAATAAAATCTAATTCAAATTAATTCAAACCAGAATAAAATCCACGAAATAAAATAAAATCGCAAAAACACTAGGAGATAAAAATATTGCAATATGAAATGTTCCCGCAAAACTTCTTGTTTTCTCATTCACCGACCAATTTTAGGGAAAGATATTTCAAACGAAACTTCTCTCCCCATAATGCTTTATTCGTTGCCCTTTACTTTAACCTCACAACCATCATCAACACATTGTCTAACCATAGATGCATCATTTGATAAATAAAACTTCACCTCATGGAAAAATTCTTTCATCTGTTCTTTTGATAAACCAGGAGACAAATTTCCAAAATCAAGGTAATTGGAAAAGTCATTATACCAAGGTGTTTTCACTACCTTAATATGAGCTACAGTAAATAACCGCTCATCAAGGAAGGATTTCCTAATCTCAGATTGCTGGAGCAATGTCAATGAATAATAAGGTTCAATAGGCTTGGATTTCTTATCTATTAGCTTTAAGGATTCAAAACTCCTCTTACAACTAGAAATCTCACCTGCATCTTCATGCTCATACTCCAATCCACCTATTCCCAAATCCTCAATTTGGATTTCTCCAAATTTTTGGATATGGTACTCCATCAATTCCTTCTCAAAGCGGTCCTCAACAAACTCATCCAACACCTGAATGCACGAGCAATCCTCAATATCATTAGGATATTTCATTGCATCAAACATATTGAACCTCACCTTTTGGTCATGCACCTTCATTGTAAGCTCCCCCTGTTGGACATCTATCAATGAACTACCAGTTGCCAAAAATGGAAGACCAAGAATAGTTGGGACATTCTTATATGCCTCATAATCTAGAATAATGAAATCAACAGGAAAAATAAATTTATCTACTTGGACCAGAACATCCTCAATTTTACCTACAGGATATGTGATAGATCTATCTGCTAATTGGAGTGTGACTGTTGTAGGTTTAGCTTCACCAATACCTAGCTTTCGATAAACCGAAAGAGGCATAATGTTCATGCTCGTGCCTGAATCATAAAGTGCTCTCCCCAACTCCTTTCCACCTATAGAGACAGGAATAGTGGATGATCCTGGATCCTCAACCTTGGAAGGTAGCCCATTCTTAAGAATAACACTACATTCCTCAGTAAGAGCCACTGTCTCAAACTCTCCTAATCTCTTCTTTTTAGTCAAAATGTCCTTAAGAAATTTTGCATAATTTGGCATTTGTTCTAAAGCCTCTACTAGGGGTATGTTTATATGAAGTTTCTTTAGAATCTCCAAAAACTTCTTAAATTGAACATCCTGGTTCTTAGGTTTTTGCCTTTGTGAAAAAGGTAAGGGTGGGTTATAGGGTGGGGGCGGTACATAAGGTGGCGGTTCTACATTTGGAACAGAACTAGTTGCTCCAACATCTTTGCTGCTGCCTCCATCATTTTTACCATACTCCAACTCTTTTTCGACAACATTACTATCACTACTCTTTTCTACTTCCTGGAGTTTACTAGGCTCTTTCCTTTCTTCTAGTGGCTTACCACTCCTTAAAGTCACTGTCTGCACCTGCTTCTTACCTTTCCTTATAGGGTGTTCAATATCTGAAGGAATGTTCCCTTGAGGTCGTGCCTTCAGCTCATTAGCTAGCTGACCCACTTGCAACTCTAGGGTTCTCAATGAAGCCTGCTGACTTTGGATTAAGACATCATTACGAGCCATATAATCCTTCATCATTGACTCCAAAGAATTACCCGAACTTTGTTGGGGCAAAACCTGCTTATTTTGTTGGGGCAATGCTTGTGATTTAGCAAATCCGGACTGGTTCACCACCTTTTGTTGTGCTTGGGGGACTTGTGAATTGCTTCATTGCCCTCCCCACGCAAAGTTAGGGTGGTTGCGCCAACCTGGATTATAAAAGTTAGAATAAAGGTTATTCCTTTGATTACCTGCAAAAAACACAGAAGCTGGATTGTTAGGACAAAACTCATAATTATGCTCTTCACCACAATAAACACATGATTTTTCTGTAACTTGGTTTACAATTGCAGCAGATTCCACCACTGACGGCTGCTGAACATTGCTTACCACAATTATGTTTTTAAGAGCGTTAGCTAACATTGCAATATCGGCCCAAATGGTAGACACACCATCAACTTCTATCACACTCTTAACTTTCTTACTAGAGCCTCTAACATCTAACCACTGACAACTGTAGGTTGATATTCTCTCTAAAATCTCATAAGCTTGATTAAAGGTTTTTGCCAAAAGGTCCCCTCCCGTAGAAGCATCAACCATACACCGGGTTGCTATGTTTAACCCATTGTAAAATATTTCTATTTGAATACAATATGGCAAACAGTGGTGGGGACACTTTCGCAAAAGCTCCTTAAACCTTTCCCAAGCCTCACTAAAAGTTTATTCCTCATTTTGCCTAAATCCCACTATCTCACTCCTCAACTTGGCACTCCTAGTTGGTGGAAAATACTTACTAAGAAATTTCTCTACTAGCCCATTCCACGTACTTATCGATGCTGGAGCAAAAGAATTCAACCACGCCTTTGCTCCATCTCTAAGGGAATAAGGAAATAGGGTTAATCTAAGGGCATCTCTCGACACTCCCTCGATAACAAATGAATCACTAACTCCTAGAAAAGACTTAAGATGAAGATGAGGGTCCTCGGATGGTAAACCATGGAATTGGCCAACCATCTCTAACATGTAAAACATGACCGATTTCATTTCAAAGTTTGTTGCCTCAATAACTGGACGCACTATCACTGGATTTAACTCGTCAACTATTGGAAAAGCATATGCTCTAATGGCTCTGTCCCTATCATTCGCTATAAGGATAGGATTCTTAGCCTGATTATTTTGCTGTCCATTTTGCTCCAGCGGCGGATTTTGCTGCATCGCACAATTCCTCTTCGAGATTCACTTGATTTTTTTTGAAAATCTAATCCGAAGGGGATCACTCATACACCAAAGTCACAACTAAAAACAAAAAGAAACAATAAAAAAGTTCACGCATCAAATCACCAAAAATACACACAAAAAAAATCAATCAAATAAAACAAATTCAAGCCCCGACAACAGCGCCAAAAACTTGTTGCAATTTTGAAGTGGTTAAGAATATGAGATAAATTAACTCCAGAATACTGTGCAAGTATACACAATATAGCAGCAAGTGATAAGTATTTATCGTATCCACAGGGTCTTGAAATGCCTACTTCTATTGATTTAATTTGCCTTTTTAGTGATTTCAAAAGGTTGGTTAAATTGATTGGGTTTTTAAAATGCTAAAACAAAAGATATGCGAAAGCACTAAATGATTACGATAGAGAAAACAGAATGGTAACAGACACATGTTAAGACTTCTGTAATTGTTTATAAAGATGCTCCAGCAATTCTTTTGATCTGTCAATCTCATGCAGTATTATCAGCGGGATCCTCCCGGAACTCCGGATTTTTTGGAATATGTTTCAAAACCAATGAAGCTCTACCGATCAAGCACTAGGCAACTGGTTATCCCTAACTCAGTCACTGGCGTTCACCAATACACAATGATGTAGCGTGAATTATTGCCACACAACTCCTAAATCATCCCTGAAACTAGGAGAAGCTATACATACCGGCTAGCTAGGCGGGCACATAATGAAAATAAAGATCAACAATAATTCAAGATGATCATGATCAAATAGAATTTCCAGATTTATAAATATAACAATCACATAATTCTTAACCTATGCCTACAAAGCAATTAGTTCATGATTGAAAACATAAAATACGTTACAATCTCGATAAACACATCCATATTATGAAATACACAAGAAATACTAATCCTTTTAACAATTGGGGAGATGAAACGACTGCTCCAAACCACCAAGAACATAGAAGGACTTCGTCTTCTTGAGTGGAATCGCAAATGGTTTTCTTAGATCTCCATTCCGCCGTCAATTCGGCCTATAGCCGATTTATTCGGTCTCCCAATCGTGAATGAATTTATCTTTGACGGCAGCTTTTATAAGATGAGAATTAGGTTAATTTGGACACATGGCAGGCTCTCCTCGCTCCTTTATCCCGAAAATAACTCAACAGAAGTCGGTTTATCAACTTGGCTAACGAGCTGTGACGTGGCAGTTTTTGCTCCCAGCTTTGCTGCAGCACAGATTTTGCTCCCTCACGTCGCTCAACAGTATTTTCTGCACAAAATAACTTTCAAAGCCTCCATTCTTCCAAATGGGTTAAAACATATAATATATATCTAAAACCAACCCTATTAAAGCACAAAAGACACACAAATCCCTATAGAATTAAGGCCTAAATAACTACCTTTCGGAGAGTTATCATCTCCCTCCTAGAGAAAGACTCCCACAAGTCTTTTTCCTCATAGACTTAGAGACATACCAGTGTAACCTTTGTGGTTATTGTGTCTTTGAAGAAGAAATTTCCAGTGAAGAAATCAAGAAGGAATCGTTGCGTTTTCGTTCATTGGAGCATCGTAGGCGAAGAATGGTCAAGTCTACAACGAAGGTTTGTAATGGTTCTTTCACGTTTCTTTAGAAAAGCATGAAAATAAATTTAGGTTTAATTTTCCAGCATGTTTATAGCAATTTCCAGCAACTTTAAAGCATGTTTAAAGTTTATCTTGCCTTTTCGTAACGATATTTTAATGTTAATTAATATACGACGTAAGGTCCATTCGATGCGCTTTCGCTGCATAGGGGCTTTCATTCCCTTCAATCGGCATCAGAGCCATCACTGTCCCTATTAATTGATATTAAAATTTGCGATAGGCTCTAATAGGTGGGATTTATGCATAATGTATGTTCGGTTTGCATTGAACTGTTTAGGTTAATTTTATGGCCATAGATTTTATTTTTATGTTATTTTGATCATGTAAGGGCCCGGTGTTTCGGGTATTTGATGTAAAATCGAGTCCAATGTAAGTCCAGGTCTAGAATAGGTTTTTATGAGATGAAAATCAGTGAAATTGCACTGAAATCCGAGGCCAAAACCAAAGAAAAACGCTGCTATTTTGCCCAGATCGAACTCCAGATGTAACAGCGTCGGGATGCTGTTCACAAAGCGTCCCGACGCTGTCCCGATTCCGCAGACGCTGAAGACTAGATGAAGGCGTAGCGTCGGGACGCTGTGTTACTATCGTCTCAACGCTGTGCCGATTGCGGTGCACATTAGGGTTTTGCAAAGGAGAGGTTCGAGATGTTGGATGCGGTTTGGTTCGATGATTGGTCCGGTTCGGCTGGGATGGGACCTATTTGGTCCGGTTCAGCTGATTTTTGGCTTGGTTCGTGATTTTGGAGGCCGGTTCGAGGTTGTTCGGGGCGATTCGTGCTATCTAGACCAATTTTTGGAGCTGCAGAAGGATTTTAGGATAGAATTTAGCTAAAATTAATGTAATTTAATGCTTTATTTTATCCTAGGGGCCAAAATTAACCGGTTCAATTGCTATTTATATGCTTTATGGATGTCATATAGAATTTTTAATCCCACATTAGGTTATAAACATGCTCATGCATTTATTTATATATTATAAATTGTTATAATGTATGTTTTAAATGCATGGAATTGTCTTCATATTTTTTTAATAAAAGTGTATATTAATTATATGAAAAATAATAAAGCATGAAACATGTCATTACTTAGATTAAATATAAATAGTTATGTTTAATGTGATGAATGCAACATGTTTGATTGATTTTCTGGATTGACTTATAATTGTTATATTAAAAGAAAATCAATATTGCATGAAGCATGAAACATCCATAGTTATTAATACAATTGTTATATTATTCATGTGATGCAATTAGTATGGTTTATTTTTTTTAATTTGAATGAGATTGTTGAATGAATTAAACCCTAGATTCTTGATGATTACAGGATTAATCATTAAAATTTGAAATAGTTCTTTAATATTAATGATTAGAAACCGTCAATCTATAATCAAGAATTGCATGCAAACATAAGATCATAGGATAAATTGGATAAATTTTAAATTGTTTAAAATTAATTAGACCTAGATCAGTTTCTAATAGGATTAGAATTATTTCTTACTTAGAATTAAAAATAGTTTTAATTGACCAAGTAGGAAAAACATTGCTATGATTATAAGGGAACTCCATTGGTAATGTTCTGTTTAAGGCTGGAGGTTTTTAAGTTGACAGTTTACGGAACACCTCCTACCTGGGAACTAACCCGGAATATCGGAGTTGAATTAATCATAGTTAAATGTTAGCATGCAATGTCACTAGGTTTGTTAAAAGTGTTTAATGCACCTAGATCTTTAGTGTAAAGACCTTACATTACTGTGGTTATAAGGGAACTCTCTCGGTAAAGTTCTGTCTAAGGTTGGGGGTATTTAAGTTGACGGTTTACGGAACACCTCCCTACCTGGGAACTGATCCGAACCTTGAGTTGAATTAACCATAGTAATGTTGACTTGCAATGTTGGGTTTATTAAAAGAAGTTTAACTCACCTAAAACATTGCGGTTGAATCCTTTCCATAATTGTTATAATAAGATCAGACTTAAATAGACTGACTTAGTCGAATTTTATCTAAGTTAAACAACCATAAATTAACCTTAGGACATTTTCAGTGGTTGGAAAATTACAAAACGAGATTTAAATCAAGTTTTGCTCCTACGTCGCTATATTCACAGTGTGAGGTTCATGCTCGACTTCGAGTCGCCTTAGGAGCAGCCTCCCTTCGGAAAGTGTTTGCATGAATCAATAACAAAGTGAATGAGAAAAATGTCTAGAGTAAGTGGGAGCGGGACACGTGTCGACGTATCCCTCGGTCTTCGCCCTTAGTTCACACCGTGAGAGTCCTATGATTCGCCTGCAGGTTGTCCTGGCCCAACCATCCCTTCGGAGGGTCTGATCATAGGATTCGGAACATTGTGAACTCCTGAATAGGATAGGAACTTGATAAGGAAATGAGTGACCAACGAGCTCAATCAATTACTATGGTGAAAAGTTGCATCCTTTCAAAGCTTGGAAAGACACCTATTCAACCAAAAGGCATAATGAATCTAAAAATCTAGATTCATCCATCATATTTAATGCATTATGTACCTATTTAATTCATGTATTTGTATTTATGATGGTTCATGTATGGAAGTTGAAGTTGAAGTTGAATTTGAATGAAATTTCATATTGAGTTTAGTCTCTCTCAAGCTTTTAAGCTTTCTTTGTGTTCTTGTGTTTGGAATGCATGCCTAGGACTTTCAATCTAGTTTGATCAATTAGATTGTGAAGAGTTCGAAATCTTGAAGTTAGGAACGAGTTCTCCTTTCTTCTTGATCTTTGATCATCCTTCCAAGCCGAATCTGTTTAGCTTTCTTGGGGTTGTCTATCTTTTTGTTAAATGAGGTTATTCTTATTATTGTTGTGGGGGTTCACCTAAAATAAGGAGAGTTCTCAAACATAATTGAGGTAGTTCACTCATTCCTTTATCATTTGGGATCAGAGCTTTGGCTCTAAACATATTATATCTTTACTTGCTTTCCATTCTATCTCATCTTTCGTTCTTTCAAACTTCAATCTATCCATTTCGTGTGACTCTTCATCTTCTAACCTTTGTTTCATTTCATTTCTTATCGTGCTTGCTGAAAAAAAAGAAGAGAAAAAAATATATATTTTTTTGTCCATTGCATCTTTCCAAACTTGTTTTTCAAACTTTGAGATTTTGTGACTTTTCACATTCTTGACTATATTGATGTGTTCTTGCGTGATTCTCATAAGAATACTATAAGATTTACTGAAGTTTGAGATTTTAGAAGTCTTTGAGAGTATTTATACATCTTTTGAGTGAAAAAAAAGAGTGACCTTTCATCTTCCAAGAGAGTAAATACGTGAGGAAGTGCAGTGAAGTTCATTTATTCTTTTCAACCATGTTTTCCCAAAGAAGAAGACGTCGTGAAATCTACAAAATTGATGCTGAATTTTGGAAGGGTGTTCGACATAATTTGGCCGAGATACACCAAGCCATGAATGATTATATTCAAATATGCAAAGAGTTGGATTTACGAGACCAAGCCAAGAAGGTTAAAGTTGCACAATCCAATCAAATTAAGGGAGATTGTTCCACACCTCAGAATGATGGCGACCAACACATTCGAAATCGGGGTGATCATCAAAATCAAGAAGAGGAAGGGACAAAAGACGAGGTTAGTATAAAAGATGATGGTATGGTTGATGTATGTGTTGAGAACGAGGTTGAGGTAAAATCTCAAGAGAAAAGTGAGGTGAATCGAGAGAGTGAGAATATCGAGGAAAGTGTGAAATCCGAGAAAATAGAGAAAAGTGAGGTGAATCTTGAGAGAGAGAAAATTGAAGAAAGTGTCAAAAGTAAGAACATAGAGAAAAGAGAAGAAACTGTGAACAGTAAGGTGATTAAGAAAAAGGAGGAAAATGAAAAAGAAATGAGTGAACGTGAAAAAAAGTATTTAAGTAAAAAAAGTCATGAGCGTGGGGTTTGTTTTCCAAGTGTTTTTTATGTATCAATCAAATCACGTTGGATTATCAAGTTTGAAAATTTTGATCAACAACGAAGGGGAAGTTGTCCTCTAAAAAGAACATACACATTTGATCCGAGAAGAGATGATTCCTTCAAACTCATTTTACGAGATCGAGATGATGACTACAAAGTCGCTTTGCACGGGGATGCGTTAGATTCGAGGACGAATCTGCTCGAAGAAGGAGAGAATGATAAGGAAATAAGTGACCAACAAGCTCAATCAATTACTATGGTGAAAAGTTGCATCCTTTCAAAGCTTGGAAAGACACCTATTCAACCAAAAGGCATAATGAATCTAAAAATCCAGATTCATCCATCATATTTAATGCATTATGTACCTATTTAATTCATGTATTTGTAATTATGATGGTTCATGTATGGATTCCAAGGGTTGGGGGTTGAATCTAGGCTACATAGGTGAAAGGTTGTGTCCTTTCATGGTGTCTTTTCAATTAGTATAAATAGGGATGTAATTTGTCATTTGAAACAAGTTGAATTTGAATGAAATTTCATATTGAGTTTCGTCTCTCTCAAGCTTTTAAGCGTTCTTTGTGTTCTTGTGTTTAGAATACATGCCTAGGACTTTCAATCTAGTTTGATCAATTAGATTGTGAAGAGTTCGAAATCTTGAAGTTAGGAACGAGTTCTCCTTTCTTCTTGATCTTTGATCATCCTTCCAAGCCAAATCTGTTTAGCTTTCTTGGGGTTGTCTATCATTTTGTTAAATGGGGTTATTCTTATTATTGTTGTGGGGGGTTCACCTAAAATAAGGGGAGTTCTCAAACATAATTGAGGTAGTTCATTTTTATCAGAGCTTGAGCCTTCTTGGCTTGGTCTCGTAAATCCATCTCTTTGCATATTTGAATATAATCATTCAAAGCTTGGTGTATCTCTGCCAAATTATGTCGAACACCCTTCCAAAATTCAGTATCAATTTTGTAGGTTTCACGACGTCTTTTTCTTTGGGAAAACATGGCTGAAAAGAAAAAATGAACCTCACTGCACTCCCTCGCGTATTTACTATCTTGGAAGATGAAAGGTCACTCGCTTTTTTTTACACTCAAAAGATGTAGAAATACTCTTGAAGACTTCTAAAATCTCAAACTTTTGCAAGTCTTGTAGTATTCTTATGAGAATCATGCAAGAACACATCAATATAGCCAAGAATGTGAAAAGTCACAAAATCTCAAAGTTTGAAAAACAAGTTTGGAAAGATGCAATGGACAAAAAAAAATATTTTTTTCTCTTCTTTTTTTTTTTCAGCAAGCACGATAAGAAACAAAATGAAACAAAGGTTAGAAGATGAAGAGTCACACGAAATGGATAGATTGAAGTTTGAAAGAACGAAAAATGAGATAGAATGGAAAGCAAGTAAAGATATAATCTGTTTAGAGTCAAAGCTCTAATACCAAATGATAAAAGGAATCAAAGATGCTCTGATACCAAATGATAAAAGGAACTACCTCAATTATGTTTGAGAACTCTCCTTATTTTAGGTGAACCCCCACAACAATAATAAGAATAACTTCATTTAACAAAAAGATAGACAACCCCAAGAAAACTAAATAGATTTGACTTGGAAGGATGATCAAAGATCAAGAAGAAAGGAGAACTCGTTCCTAACTTCAAGATTTCGAACTCTTCACAATCTAATTGATCAAACTAGATTGAAAGTCCTAGGCATGCATTCGAAACACAAGAACACAAAGAAAGCTTAAAAGCTTGAGAGAGACTAAACTCAATATGAAATTTCATTCAAATTCAACTTCAACTTCAACTTCCATACATGAACTATCATAAATACAAATACATGAATTAAATAGGTACATAATGCATTAAATATGATGGATGAATCTAGATTTTTAGATTCATTATTCCTTTTGGTTGAATAGGTGTCTTTCCAAGCTTTGAAAGGATGCAACTTTTCACCATAGTAATTGATTGAGCTCGTTGGTCACTCATTTCCTTATCAGAACTCTTAGGCTAATTACCAACAGTTGTCTTTCCCTTCGGTAGCCTGTTGGTGCGTGCCTCTGAGATCTGAAAGTGGGAGGGTTACACTTACAAGGATGAGTTAAAAGTGTTAACAAATCCTTGGCCGAACAACGGTGGCTAGTGTCTATAGGAATATGAGTTATTCTGGAATTAGAATTAGTTGAGAAATGTCTCATTTCAGAGGAGGAGTACCCTATCACCCTTCGGTGGTTGATATTCTAAACCTCTAAAACATCGTTGCAAAACTAAATCAATAGTTTTATGGTTCTGTGATTGCTTGTTTTGCTAAATTGATGGGTTAAGACAAAGATAACTAATACGATCATTGTTTGTTTAAATTTCAGCAATGTCTTCCTCAATAGTCTCTCTGCTTAAAAGTGAAAAATTAACATGTGAAAACTACGCTACGTGGAAATCGAACCTGAATACATTTCTTATTGTCGATGATCTGCGGTTCGTCTTAACGGAGGATTGTCCTCTAGCCCCTGCTCGTAATGCATCCCAAGCAATTAAGGATGCTTATGACAGTTGGACAAAGGCCAATGATAAGGCCCACGTCTATATCTTAGCCAGCTTATCTGAAGTTTTGGCTAAGATACATGAGAGCATGATCACAGTGAGAGAGATTATGAAGTCTCTTCGGGAGATATTTGGAAAACCATCCAGAAAACTCCACTATGGTGCTCTCAAACGAATTTACCACTGTCAAATGAAAGAAGCCACATTTGTCCGGGAATACGTCCTGGAAGATATAGATTTGTAGTTCTTTCAAAGTTACAAGAGTTCTTGAAGATTTGTTAAAACTAAAACTTTTTCCTTTTTCATTAAAGGGAGATGCCGATGCATGGTTAAATTCATTTCCACCAAACTTCATCATGTCTTAGAATGATCTAGCAGAAAAGTTCATGAAGAAATACTTTCCCTTTAACAAAAATGTGAAGTACAAGACATAGATCATTGCTTCTAGGCAAGCAAATAATGAACCCCTAGATGAAGCATGAGAGAGATTTCAAAAGCTAGTTAAAAAATGTCCACACCATGGTTTGCCAGCTTGTATTGTCCTCAAGCATTTCTATAGTGGACTTGATCAAGCTTCAAAGGCTTTAGTTAATGTATTTGCCAATGGATCTTTCCTTAAGAAATCAACAAATGAAGCAGAAGCAATTTTAGACACCATTGCAACAAATAACATACATTGAGGAGATAGTGAAGTCATTGATAACTGCCTAAAAGGTAGTTATTTAGGCCTCATTTCTAGATTGATTTGTGTGTATTTTGTGCTTAATAGGGTTGGTTTTAGATAGATATTACATGTTTTAACCCATTTGGAAGAATGGAAGCTTTGGAAATCATTTTGTACAGAATCTGTTGCTGGGCGACTTGAGGGAGCAAATTCTGTGTTGCAGCAAAACTGGGAGAAAAACTGCCACGTCACAGCTCGTTAGCCAACTTCATGAACCGACTTCTGTTGAGTTATTTTCGGGATAAAGGAGCAGAGAGAGCCCTACACGTGTCCAGGTTGATCTAATTCAAGCCCCTATCCTTCTATAAAAGGAAGTAGCCGCCCAAGTCAAAGCCATTCCACTTTTGGGGAGAAAACATTCAATTCTTAAAAAGTTTCTTCCATCTTTGGGAGCCAAATAGTGAAGAGAGATTGAAGACCACCTAGAAGACCGTCATTGCGAGCTGATCGGGAAGATTAACATTTCTTTCTATTATCTTGTGATTATGGATATGCCTACTCAGATTGTAATTTATGTCTCCATGCATATTATGAACTAAGTAGCTTAGGCGTTGGTTAGGAACAATGTGATTGCCGTGCTTAACTTTAGTAATATATATTGATTGTTGCATCTTGATTAATTGTTGTGCTCATTTATATTTTGTGCCCGCCTGGCCAGCCGGTATGAATACCTCTCTCTAGTTTCAGGGATGATTTAGAGAGTGTGTGGCGATTAATCACACTACGATCATTGTGTATTGGTGAACGCCAGTGACTGAGCTAGGGATAGCCATTTGCCTAGTGCTTGATCGGTCGTACTTCATTGGGGTTGAAACACATTCCAAAAAATCTGGAATTCTGGGAGGAATCCGCTAATAATACTACGAGAGTTTGCATGATCAATAATATTGCTAGAGCATCTTTTAAAACAATTACTAAAACCTAACGAACGCCTGTTTCTAATCTGTCTGCCTATTTGTTTATTCTTTGTTCTGTCATTTATTTTGCTTCAGCATTACTCTTATAAAAACCAATCATTTTTACCATCTTTGAAACCATTAAAGAGTTATACAAAATAGATAAATTGGAAGCTAATTCAGGCCTTGGATTGATAATACTTATTACTTGCTGCAGACTGTGTATACTTGCACAGAGTTCTAGAGTCTTTTTATACCATATTTTTACTCACTCTAGGAACCCAACAAGTTTTTGGCGCCGTTGCCGGGGAACTGAATAAGTTTTGATGTGATTCTCTTTGTGTATGTGTTTTAGTGGTTTGGTTCTAGAACTTTTTGATTGTTTCTTTTGTTTTTGCAGGTGTGAGTTTGGTGCATGAGCGATCCGCCTGGGGTAAGGTTTGAGCTTGATCCAGAAATCGAGAGGACATTCAGGAGAAGAAGGAGAGAGCAGCGCAGGAACCAGAATCAAATGGAGAACGTGTCGCGCCTTCCGCAGGTTCCTGAAGATCCAGCAGACCCCAGTATCGCTTGCTGCAGCAAAATCCACCTCTGGAGCAAAATGAGTAGCAAAATAATGAGGCTGAAAATTCTATCTTGGTAGCGAATGATAGGACTAGAGCCATTCGAGCATATGCTTTTCCAATGTTTGATGAGTTGAATCTAGGGATTACACGTCCTCAAATTCAAGCGGCAAATTTTGAAATGAAACCGGTAATGTTTCAGATGTTGCAAACTGTGGGGTAATTCCATGGTTTGTCATCTGAAGATCCTCATTTACATCTTAAGTCTTTTCTAGGAGTTAATGATTCTTTTGTAATTCAAGGAGTGCCTAGGGATGCCCTTAGATTAACTTTGTTCCCGTATTCTATTAGAGATGGAGCAAAGACATGGCTAAATTCTTTTGCTCCAGGATCAATTAGGACATGAAATGAGTTAGCTGAAATTTTTTTGAGTAAATATTTCCCACCTAATAGAAATGCTAAATTAAGGAGTGAAATAGTAGGGTTTAGGCAACTTGAGGATGAGACTTTTAGTGAGGCTTGGGAGAGGTTTAAGGAACTTTTACGAAAGTGCCCCCACCATGGTTTACCTCATTGTATTCAAATGGAAACATTTTACAATGGGTTAAACGGAGTAACCCAGGGTATGGTTGATGCTTCGGCTGGAGGGGCCCTTTTGGCAAAAACGTTTAATGAAGCCTATGAAATTTTAGAAAGAATATCTACTAATAGTTGTCAGTGGTCGGATGTTAGAGGCACGAATAAAAAGGTTAAGAGTGTGTTAGAGGTTGATGGTGTGTCCACCATTAGGGCTAATCTTGCAATGATTGCTAACACTCTTAAGAATGTGACAATGATTAATCATTAGCAGCCACCAGCAATGGAGCCTGCTGTTGTGGTGAACCAAGTCACAGAGGAAGCATGTGTCTATTGTGGTGAAGACCACAACTACGAGTTTTGCCCCAGCAATCCAGCTTCTGTGTTTTTTTGTAGATAATCAGAGGAATAACCCTTATTCTAACTTTTATAATCCAGGTTGGCGCAACCACCCCAACTTCTCATGGGGAGGACAAGGAAGCAATATGCAAACACAACAAAAGGTGAACCAGTTGGGATTTGCTAAAGCACAGGTATTGCCCCAGCAAAATAAGCAGGCTTTGCCCCAGCAAAATTCGGGGAGTGCTCTCGAGGCAATGATGGAAGAATTTATGGCTCGTACAGATGCCACAATTCAAAGTAATCAAGCTTCGATGAGAGCCCTGGAATTGCAAGTGGGTCAGCTAGCTAATGAGTTGAAGGCAAGACCTCAAGGGAAACTACCCTCATATACTGAACACCCTCGAAGGGAAGGTAAGGAGCAGGTAAAGGCAGTAACTCTTAGAAGTGGTAAGCCACTAGAGGAGCCTAGAAAGACCCAGGATATAGATAAAAATGGTGATAAAAACATTGTTGCTGAGAAAGAGTTGGAGTTTGGTCAGGGTGCTGGAGGCAGCAATAAAGATGCTGGAGCATCTGGTTCTGTTCCAGATGTGGAACTACCTTATGTGCCGCCCCCACCTTATGTACCACCTCTACCTTTTCCACAAAGGTAAAGACCTAAGAATCAGGATGGTCAATTAAAAAGTTTTTAGAGATTCTTAAGCAATTGCATATAAATATCCCTTTAGTAGAAGCTATAGAGCAAATGCCTAATTATGCTAAATTTCTTAGGGATATTTTAACTAAAAAGAAGAGGTTAGGTGAGTTTGAAACTGTATCTCTTACTGAGGAGTGTAGTGCTATTCTTAAGAATGGGCTGCCACCCAAGGCTAAGGATCCAGGATCATTTACTATACCTGTATCTATAGGTGGAAAAGAGTTAGGAGCACTCTGTGATTTAGGTGCAAGCATTAATGATAACTTGAAAATATCAAGTTATTAAGCATCTAATATAAGCTTATTGTGAGCCTCAAGAGAGTGAAAATACCCAAGTTTTAACTAATTTATATGCTAGATGCAGTAATATTGATTTATTTGTATTAATGTGCTCATATTGATTATTATCTTTGAAATTCGTATAAAACTGCACTAATTCTAATTTATTGCTGCATCAGGAAAAGCTTTGCCAATTATGCGTTAGAGCATGATGCGCTTGGGGCATGACATGCTGTAACAACTTGTAGCATGGAAAGCTTGTAGCATGGAATCTTGTTGTTGTAGCATGGAAAGCCTGTAGCATGAAAACTTGTTGCTATAGCATGGAAAGCCTGTAGCATGGAAGGCTTGTTGCTGTAGCATGGGATGCTTGTTGGTGCTACGACAAGTTTCTAAGCAACTTGCTTTGGCTCAAAGCAAGACATGCTTTGGCTCAAAGCAAGACATGCTTTGGCTCAAAGCAAGACATGCTTTGGCTCAAAGCAATACATGTTTTGGCTCCAAGCAACATGCTTTGGCTCCAAGCAAAGAAAAGTCTATAAATAGAGGGGAGATGAAGAATCAAAGCATCTGGGATCCAAGGATCCATAAGTCTTTCTTAGAGCTTTTTTTGTTTTATTGCATGTTGTAGCATGAACTAATTTAGAGTTTTATGTTTTATTTTATGTTGTAGCATGAACTAATTTCTTTTTATCAAGGCTTAGCCTAGGTGCCCATGAGGCATTAAGATTATTTTTGTATGCAATGCAATGAATCAATGATATTGATGTTTTCTACTTAGATGTGATAATTCTTTCATTACTAATATCCGTCTAATCAACCGATAGAGGTAGTAGCATGATAAATCCCTGACAGGTGATGCATGTGGAAATATCTAAGTAGAGCAAGTTAATGCATTACATGTAGTCTGGTTGTGTTAGGAATAACTCAACCGCTTAGGATATTTCATGAATGTGTTTGGGTTGCTTTAGGGATAATTCAACCGCTTGCAAGCATATAGAGAACTGATAAAACGCATGAATTAAGCAATAGGAATATTCTTAGTTCATCGCATATGTAATACCGGAAGGGAATCACATGTTTATTTCTCGCTTAGGCATCAATATTTTGTCGATTCATTGTTACGCGCTACAATAATATCTTATCTGTCGCATGTGGTTGCTGCGGCGAAAGTCTTGATAGCGCATCATCCATCGTATCTTTCTATCGCATTATCATTACTTTTCTTTATCGCATGTTCAACCTGTCACATCCATATTTTATTACCCCAGCACAACATCATTAGAATAGGATTTAATTTGAGATATTTTTTCTACTCGCCCTTCCCTGTGGATTCGACCTTGGAATACTCTAGGT
This sequence comes from Luffa acutangula, assembly GCA_036850905.1. Classification (NCBI taxonomy): domain Eukaryota; kingdom Viridiplantae; phylum Streptophyta; class Magnoliopsida; order Cucurbitales; family Cucurbitaceae; genus Luffa; species Luffa acutangula. The sequence goes on from CM072093.1 coordinate 47,974,389, forward strand.
ATTACTTCGTAGTGCATAATTTATACTTGGATTAGTGCACAACAACGATATATTCTTTAGTTAATTCAATATAAATTAGAAGTGATTAAAATTATCCTATCAATTAACCTTATGCCTCTTTCGGTCTATCGGAAGCTAGGTATTGGTGAAGTTAGACCTACCACAATCACACTCCAACTAGCTGATAGGTCTATCACATATCCAGAGGGTAAAATTGAGGATGTCTTAGTGAAAGTAGATAAATTCATATTTCTTGTTGATTTTATTATTTTAGACTATGAGGCTGATAAAGATGTCCCAATTATTTTAGGTCGTCCATTTTTGGCTACTGGTAGGGCATTAATAGATGTTCAAAAAGGGGAATTAACAATGAGAGTCTGTAATGAGGAAGTGAAATTTAATGTATTTAAAGCCATGAAATATCCAGACGAAATGGAAGATTGCTCTTTCATTAGGATTCTCGAGAGCACAGTTGTTGAAACAACAATACAGGATTCAGCTGATAAGCACTTGGAAGATCATGGAGAGGTTAGTGTAGGAGATTTAGAAGTCTGTTTATTAGACAGAAAAAATGAAAAAGAGTTGTTTAGGTGTGAGGATGTTTTTGAGTCTTTAGATTCAGATCAAAGGAAGACTCCTCCTATTAAGCCATCCCTGATTGAGGCACCTACTTTAGATTTGAAGCCCTTGCCGGATCATCTAAAGTATGTGTATCTTGGGGAAGGTGAGACGTTGCCCATTATTGTTGCATCAGATTTAATGCCAGAGCATGAAGAGGCCTTAATAAAATTGCTGCATCAATACCGCAAGGCTATAGGTTGGACATTGGCTGACATTCAGGGAATTAGCCCATCTTTTTGTATGCATAAAATCACTCTAGAGGAAGGATCCTTTAGGAGTATTGAACAATAAAGGAGGCTTAACCCTGCAATGAAAAAGGTTGTTAAAAAGGAGGTGATTAAATGGTTGGATGCTGGGATCATTTATCCAATTGCAAACAGCAATTGGGTAAGCCCTGTCCAATCTGTTCCTAAGAAAGGAGGTGTCACTGTGGTGAGCAATAAAGACAACGAGTTTATCCCAACCAGGACGGTAACTGGCTGGAGGGTTTGCATGGATTACAGGAGGCTTAATAAAGCCACTCGTAAGGACCATTTCCCTCTACCATTTATTGATCAGATGTTGGATAGATTGGCTGGTCAGGCCTACTACTGTTTCTTAGATGGTTATTCTGGGTATAATCAAATTACTATTGCTCCTGAGGATCAGGAAAAAACCACTTTCACTTGCCCTTATGGGACGTTTGCTTTTAGGCGAATGCCTTTTGGCCTTTGCAATGCTCCAGCAACATTTGAGCGGTGTATGTTAGCAATTTTTCTGATATGATTGAGTCCACTGTTGAGGTATTTATGGATGATTTTTCAGTGTTTGGAGGGTCTTTTCAGAGTTGTTTGGATAATTTAGGTAAGGTGTTAAAGAGATGTGAGGATACCCATCTAGTTCTTAATTGGGAGAAATGCCACTTCATGGTAAAGGAGGGCATAGTGTTAGGTCATAGGATTTCTAAGAATGGTCTAGAGGTTGATAGAGCAAAAATAGAGGTGATTGAGAGACTAGAACCACCAGATTCAGTGAAGGGAATTCAGAGTTTTTTAGGACATGCTGGATTTTATAGGAGGTTCATAAGATATTTTTCCAAAATCAGTAAACCTCTTTGTAACTTATTGTGTACTGATCATGTTTTTTACTTTAATGCAGATTGTAGGAAGGCTTTTGAAACTTTAAAGGCTGCTTTAATCTCAGCACCCATTCTTTGTGCACCTAATTGGAATTTACCATTTGAGGTAATGTGTGATGCGAGCGATGCTGCAGTAGGTGCTATGCTGGGGCAAAAGCAGGGCAAATTTATCCATCCTATATATTATGCAAGCAGGGTTTTGAATGAGACACAAGTCAACTACACAACTACCGAAAAGGAGTTGTTAGCCATTGTGTTTGCTTTTGAGAAATTCCGGCCATATTTGGTTGGATCCAAAGTCACAGTATTCACGGATCATGCAGCAATAAGGTATTTAATGACTAAGAGAGATGCAAAACCTAGACTAATTCATTGGGTTTTATTATTACAGGAGTTCGACTTGGAGATAAAGGACAAGAAGGGATCAGAAAATGTCATTGCAGATCATTTGTCTCGTCTTGATCCGTCATCATCTTTGCTGAAGCAATCTGCCATTTCAGATTCTTTTCCGGATGAACAACTTTTTGTTGTTGAGGTAAAGGTAGTCAGGGATGTCCCTTGGTATGCTGATATTGCCAACTTTTTGGTAAAGGGAGTCACTCCTATTGACATGGACTGGAGGCAGAAGAAGAAGTTTAAGCATGATGCAAAGTTCTTCTACTGGGATGAGCCATTTATGTATAAGCAATGCTCTGACGGTATTATTCGTAGGTGTGTTTCAGGTGATGAAGCAAAGGAAATCCTGGAGCAATGTCACTCTTCGCCGTATAGAGGCCATTTCAGCGGTCAGAGGACAGTTATGAGGATTTTGCATTGTGGATTCTTTTGGCCTACCTTATTTAAGGATGCACATTGGTTTTACAAGCAATGTGATGCTTGCCAAAGGAGAGGAAACTTGGGGCCTAGAGATGAAATGTCTCTTACTTACGTTTTAGAAGTTGAATTATTTGATGTATGGGGTATTGATTTTATGGGGTCATTTCCCCCTTCTAATGGCAATGTTTTTATCTTATTGGCAGTTGATTATGTGTCCAAGTGGGTGGAGGCCATCGCATGCCATCAGAGTGATGCCAAGACAGTAGCAAGGTTTCTTCAATCACACATCTTTGCGCGGTTTGGGACACCTAGAGCTCTAGTGAGTGATGAGGGTACGCATTTTGTTAATAATATCTTAACTAAGCTATTAGCTAAGTATGAGATTAAGCATAGGATAGCTACCCCTTATCACCCACAAGCAAATGGTCAAGCTGAAATTAGTAATAGGGAAATTAAATCTATTCTAGAGAAAGTAGTCCATCCATCTTGGAAGGATTGGTCTTTTAGGTTGGATGAGGCACTTTGAGCTTATAGGACTGCCTATAAGACTCCTCTAGGTATGTCTCCCTATAGGTTAGTATATGGGAAAACTTGTCATTTACCATTGGAGCTAGAGCATAAAACATTTTGGGCTTTGAAAAAGTTAAATTTTGATATGAGTCGTGCAGGAGCAATAAGAATGCTGCAGCTTAATGAATTAGAGGAATTTCGCCAATTTTCTTATGAAAATGAGAAAATGTATAAAGAAAAGACTAAGCTGTGGCATGACAAGAAAATAAAATCTAAAGAGTTTGTTAAGGGTCAGAAGGTTTTGCTTTATAATTCTAGATTAAAATTGTTTCCTGGGAAACTAAAATCTAAATGGTCATGACCGTTTGTTGTGATTGAGGTTTTCCCCCATGGAGCAATTACTTTGCAGGATGAAAAAGATGGGAGAGTGTTCAAGGTGAATGGACAGCGTGTGAAACATTATTGGGGTGAGGAGTTTCAGTCAAAATATCCTTCCCTAAGGTTGATTGATGATTGAGGGAGCAAGATGTTTGCGGGAGCATTTTACAGAGCAATATTTTGAGCTCCCAGAGTTTGCTTTGATTTTATTTTTCGCTGATTTATTTTTAATTTAGAGTATTCTAGATTTAGTTCGTTTAAATTTTGCATGATTTTTCAGTCTGTTGGTATTTTTAATTCCGTAGAATTTATTTTAGATTTTATCTATGTCGATTTGAATTTTATTTGATTTTGATTTTATTTTCGGTTTATGTAAATTATCTTTGAATTATCTTTTAATTAGTTAGATTTTATTGGATTTTGTGGGTTTACATTTTATTTTATTTATTTTAATTCTGATTAGTTCAGATTTAATAAAGATTTTCTTGATTTATTCGGCTTAAAACAAGAGATAAAGATGTGATTGTGTCGGTTAAATTTGAATTTAAATTTGATTTGAATTTCGTATCCAAGATTTTTCAGGTCCAGAAGGTTGTTGCGGCGAAGGTATAGCTGAAGCGAAATCGTCCGAGTAGGAGGGGTTTCGTTGAAAATTTATTATTTTTACCGTTTGGATTTTCTTTGAATTTTTACAGGTAAATTTGCATGCGTCATCTGATGAGGCCACGTGTCACACAGAGATCATCCAAGGGCTTTGATGGTGTACAGCGCATGAGGATTTACCATGGGCGATTAACATGCAAGAATTTACCATTGATGGTTTTAAATTTCAAGATTGCATGCATTTAAAATTAAACGTTAATAATATTTAATGCAGAGCAAATCCTTTCGGTTGAGATTGCATTTTGCTGGAGCCTTATTTATTCGCAGACTTTGGTAAGTTTCTTCTCACTTCGTCTTTTTGTTTCAATCTTGCCGTCTGCATTCTTTCTTTTTCCCTTTCATTCTCTGTCAAACCCTTGCGTCTTCAATGGCCAAAATGAGAGCTAGAAAAGAGAGGGAGAATGAGGAAGAAGAGGTACCCGTTACCCCTGAAGTACAGAAAGCAAAAACGAAAAAGAAAAAGATGTCAGAGGAGAAAGAAGCGAAAAGAAGGAGAAGGCAACAGAGGGCCGAGGATCATGAGGCTCTACAGAAAGCGACGGATGATGTTGCTGCTGTAAGGATTTGGAATTCCCCAATTCCGTTAAAGCGGAAGCGTAATTGAGACCGATTCGTAGTTAATTTTGTTTATCCAAAAATACTATTGCATTGGTTAAAACATAGAACAAATTCTATACAAACTTAAGGCTAAGCATACAAAATTTATTAGATCTAAATCTAAAGGGGAGAAACAAACATATCGTCGTTGATGACTCTTAATACTTCAACGGATGATTCTTGATTGCTCTTCAACAACAAAGAACACCACCATTTGATCTTCCCCGCTATAACTCTGAGATTAGGAACGTAGTTGTGGGACTACCTAATCTTGAATGGGAAAAACTCTAGAGAGAAAATTCTCCCTAGAGTTCTTGGGTTGAGAGAATATGAGAGGGGGGCTAGAGAGAATGCAAGAATGAATTCTTGTGGCCTTATGTTGTTGTACCTAAACCCTATGTTTAGTATTCTATTTATAGGAGAAAGATCCTGAATAAAATATTCATTTAAAATCAATTATTTCCATAACTGATTTAATCTTTTCCATAATTAATCAATTCCATGACCAACAAATTCCATGATCAATCAATTCCATAGTTGATTAATCTTTTCCATAAATGATTGATCACTTCCATAAGTGATTAAATCATTTTCATAAATGATTAATTACTTCCATAAGTGATTAATCATTTTCATAATTGATTAATTTCCAATTAATTAATTCTTTAATTAATTAATCACCAATTAAATATCATATATTTAATTTCAGACCTTCTATTAGTTAATTAATTAATTACCCAATTAAATATCATATATTTAATTTGAGGCCTTCAATTAATTAATTTATAATAAGAATCAAATTCATATTAAAATTTGAACTCCTTCAAATTCTCTTATATCCTATAAATTTAATATGAATCAAATTCATATTTAGATTTGAACTTCTTCAAATATTTATTTCTCTCATAGACTATAGTTTAATTAAATCTCATTTAATTTAAACTAAATTGAATAATTAATTGATTCATTATTAATTGATTCATCTTCTAATTAAATACCATATATTTAATTAGACATATATTTGAACTCTTTCAAATATATCAATCTCTCAATATTATAAAGTTTAATCTCAAATTAGACTTTATATTTTAATGCATCACTATACATTATATTAATTTGTATCTCGTACAATTAACTTAATTCCCAATATGAATTTGAACTATTCAAATTCTCTCAAGATATATTTGTTCCTAATTACTCTTTACGAGCTAGTAGGGGGACCTAATGGACCTATAGGTCAGAAGCTCCAATGATATGAGGTTAATAGATTAAACTCATTAATCAGGTTAACCGATATTCATTAACTTTGGGTCATTCCACTAAAGACCCATAGCTGAACTCTTCTCACTGTAGAACATTTCTGTGTCCATGGATGTAGACCTATGCCGGTAAGTCAATCCTTCATGAGTGTCCGTAATCACAGTTGGGTCAAATTACCGTTTTACCCCTGTGTTACATCTGTCTCCTTAAGTACTAGTGTTCCTCTAATGAACAACCTGTTTATGGTCCAACCATTAAACAGAAAGTCCCTCTCGGGCCAGTGAGAGGGTGGGATCCCTGTGTTCAAGTCCCGGAGTCACCACTTAAGGGAACCCTCATCTACTTCACCTAGAAGTGGGAATGAGTGAATTCCTTCTTGTGTTGTCATGTCCCCAACCTCCCACTCGGTCTTGTCCCCAAAAAGAAAGGCATATTGAGTCGGCGTATTGGCCACTCTCACCCATGCTAATCAAAGGACAATCCCTCATGAGAAGGAGTTCATGACACACTCAGGATTAAGACTGAGTTACCTAGGTCATCCTATTGAAACAGTAACCTAACTAGTTAACAGTGTTATATCTAGTGGTTTACTATTTCATGGTCCGGTCTTATGCAAACTCATTGCATAAGATACCCCCACTTGCATGTCTACCACATGGATGCCTTGGATCAATGCGTCTGTATCAAATACAAAGTGGGTCGTATCTCATAGTGTTACCAGGATAAGGTACCCAACCTTATCCTTGTACTATAGACCTTTTAGGTTGTTACTTGAACATCGATCCCCGTATGTCCCCACATACTAGTTCAAGTTACATACAAACAACCTTGGATCTTAGTTTATTGGATTTGGGTCAAATTGTGCAATATTTAACAATAACACTTTATTGTAGAAACTCAATAACACTTTATTGAAACAAGTATACAATTTGTTTACACTTACTATCTACGAGTTTTAGGGCATAAAACCCAACAGCTGCCACAATAGTTGAAGAAGACTCGCAAGAGCCTGATGTACAGAACCCAGAGGAGGTTGAGCCGAGAGTGGCGGATACAGAGGAGGTTCAAGAAGAAGGACATACCGAGGAAATTCAAGAGAAACAGAATGAGGATGTGCAGGTAGAAGTTGCGACTGAAAGAGAGCCAGTTCAGGAAGTTCGTGTTGAGGTCATCATGCCTGAACCTCCGAAACGTCGCGACATTAAGCGGAAGGTTGGGCGCATTCAAGTAATTCAGACTGATACCCCATCACCACCATCGTCGGATTCTGAGAAAGAGAAGGCAGAGCGAGAGGAACGAGTGAAAAAAGAAGCTGAAGAAAAGGCGAGGGAAGAAGTAGAGAAGAAGGCTGAGGAAGAGCGGTTGCTCAAGCGAAGGGCGGAAAAGGACAAGAATGTTGCTGAAGCATCGGAGGTACACGATGAAATAGAAGAACAACAGTTACCATTTGATCACTTCGTCAACGATTTTGCCAGAGCAAAATACGCTGAGCTTCTGAAAAGAGATTTTTTATTTGAGAGAGGATTCAGCGGTAATCTTCCACAGTTTCTGAGGACAGGAATTGCAGACCACTGCTGGGAGTTGTTTTGTGCGAAGCCTGAGTCTGTAAACGCCTAGGTGGTGCGCGAATTTTATGCTAACATTGACAAAGAAGATGGTTTCCAGGTGATTGTTCGAGGAGTCGAGGTAGATTGGAGTCCTAGTGCTATCAACGCACTGTATAATCTTCAGAACTTCCCCCATGCGACATATAATGAGATGGCTGTAGCGCCATCTAATGAGCAGTTAAGTGATGTTGTGCGGGAGGTAGGTATTGAAGGGGCACAGTGGCAGCTATCCAAGACTCAGAAGAGGACATTCCAGTCGGCTTATTTGAAATGGGAAGCGAACACGTGGATGAGATTTATCAGAAGAGGATGCTCACACGACACACGACTCGACAATCTCCAGGGAACGAGTTCTTCTAGCTTTTGCAATCTTGCGGTCTCTCAGCATTGACATAGGGAGGATCATTGTTAGTGAAATTTCTGGATGTTGGAAAAAGAAAGTGGGGAAACTGTTCTTTCCGAACACAATCACGATGCTTTGCAGAAGAGCAGGGGTTCCAGTGGATGGGGGAGATGTGATTCTGTTTGATAAGGGAATCATCGACACGCCCAATTTGGCATGGCTCTAGCGTATGCAGGAGGTACGTCAAGGTGGACTTATCTACGGCGTCAACTTGATTCTAGAACAACTGACACTTTCGGCCAGTAGGCAAGAGTTTACCGAGAGGCAAACTTTAACCTTCTGGAACTATGTTAAGAATCGTGATGCCAGCTTAAAGAAGGCGCTGCAAGGGAATTTTTCAAAACCATATCCAGCCCTTCCAGCATTCCCTGAGGATCTGTTGAACCCCTGGATTCCGCCCCCACCTGTTGAACGAGAAGGAGATGATGATGAAGAGCAGGTTCATGAAGATTGATGGTGTTGGGTTTTATGCCCTAAAACTCGTAGATAGTGAATGTAACCGTTGACCGGATATTAATGAAATAATATTGATATATTTTTCCATTAATTGTTATTAGTTATTTTATATTTGTCTTTGCCTAATAATAACCCTAATCCAATAAACTAGACATCCAAGGTTGTAATATGAGTCTTGAACTATATGTAGTGACATATGAGATCATTGTTCAAGAAACAGCCTAAAGGGTCTATAGTATAGGGATAAGACTGGGTGCCTTATCCTGGTGACACTATGGATACGACCCACTTTGTATTTGATACAAACGTTGCGATCCAACGCGTTCGTGTAGGAGACATGCGAGTGGGGGTATCCTATGCAATGAGTTTGCATAAGACCGGACCGCGAAATAGTAACCACTGGTTATAACACCGTTAACTAGTTGGTTTTCTATTTCACTAGGACGACCTAGACAACTTAGTCTTAATCCTGAGTTGATTATGGACTCCTGCTCATGAGAGATTGTCCTTTGATTTGTATGGGTGAGAGTGGCCAATACGCCGACTCAATAAGCCTACCACTTTGGGGACAAGACCGAATGGGGAGCTGGGAACATAATCGTACAAGATGGAATTCACTCCTTCCCGACTTTAGGGAAGCAGATGAGTGTTCCCTTAAGTGGTTACTCTGAGTCTTGAATAAAGGGCCCTACCCTCTCAATGGCACGAGAGGGTTTTCTGTTTGATGGTTGGACCACAAACAGGTTGTTCATTAGAGGAGAATTGGTACTTAAGGAAATAGAGGTAACCTAGGGGTAAAACGGTAATTTGACCCAGCTGGTGTTACGGACACTCGTGAAGGACTAACTAGTCGATATTGGTGTAGATCCGTGGACACAGAAAATATGTCTGCAGTGAGAAGAGTGCAACTGTGAGTCTATAGTGGAATGTACACACAGTTAACGAATATTGATTAATGTGGTTAATGAGTTTGACCAATTAATCTCACATCGTTGGAGCTTCTGATCTGCAGGTCCATTAGGTCCCACTGGTAGCTCGTAAAGTAATTTGAGGCAACTAAGTAATAAAAGTAAATTGAAAATGTTCAATTTATTAAGGGAAACAAATATAATATATATTGATATATTATTATGAGAGAAATTAATATTTGAAAAGTTCAAATATAAATTTATGGAAGTTTGAAAGAGTTCAAAATAATGAATTAATTAATTTAAGGCCTAAAATGTGTTTGGGCAAATTAATTAATTCTAGGTCGGGAATTAAATATGTGATATTTAATTGGTGGTTAATTAATTAAAGAATTCATTAACCGAGAATTAATCAATTATGGAAATAATTAATCACGTAAGGAAGTGATTAATCATTTAAGGAAATGATCTAATCACTTATGGAAGTAATTAGTCATTTGTGGAAAAGATTAATCAATTATGGAATTGATTAATCATGATTGATTAATTAAGGAATAAAGATTGAATCAATTATGAAAAAGATTGATTTAATTGAATATTTTATTCATGGTCTCTCTTCTATAAATAGAACACCAGACCTAATTGGTCATGACACTTGACACTCTTGAAAGACAAGACCTAGAATTCTCTCTAGCCTCCCTCTTAGAGAAAGACTCCCACAAGTCTTTAGCGTCCTAGACTCAGAGACATACCGGTGTAACCTCTGTGGTGATTGTGTCAATCAAAGAAGAAATTTCCAGCGAAGAAAACCAAAGGCGGCTGCTGCGTTTTGTTCGTTGGAGCATCGTTGGCGAAGAACGGTCAAGTCTACAACGGAGGTTTGTAACGGTTCTTCCTCTTTTCTTTAGAAAAGTTTTAAAAATAAATTTAGATTTATTTTAGCATGTTTAAACCAATTTACAGCGGCTTTAAAGGTTGTTTAAAGTTTTGTTTGAGTTATCGTAACGGTATTTTAATGTTAATTAATATACGACGTAAGGTCCAATCGATGCGCTTCCGCTGCGTGAGGACTTTTATTCCCTTCAGATGGATGAGATGATCTTCAACGAGCATTTCTTTTGTTCCTTTATTTTGTTTGCTCGTGCATATCTGACCCTGTTTGCTGTTATGTTTGCTTGTTTCTTTTTAATGTTTCTGCTTCTAAAAAATATCTCTGTTTTTGTAATTTCTTAATGTTCTTAATGAAATTTCTAGATGTTTCTGTTCTATAAGCACTGAGTAACTCTAACTTCACTAATTTTCTTCTGAATTTTTTAAGCTTGGACTGGTTAAACTTAATTAGATCAAGGTATTCTGATCTCCAGAAACCTTTTGCTTGAGCATTTATTCTAGCCTGGACTGTTGCTGCGACAAAGAAGATTTTGGAGGTAGTGTTGACTTTTATGATCCACTTTAAGCTTAGTTCTAGTCTCACACTTAGTTTAAAATTCAGATAGAAAAATTTAAGTTTGGGGGTATAATTTGAAAAATTAATGATTCATTGGGGACAATGAATAATTTAAGTTTGGGGGACTTTTTGCTACTCCAATTATTTTGCTCGAGCATTCCTCTCCTTCAACTAAAAATTTGTTAGGTTATTGAGTAACCGAGGACATTTGTGGTACCCACAATGTGTCTTCGCGTCAAAAGATGACCTAGGAAATGAGAAAAATGATTTGCTAAAAAAATTGTTTGTTGAAAATTTTGCTGAAAAAATTCATGGAGCAAAAGTTTTGAAGGATGAATGATAATCTAGCAATTTTTCTGTCTCCCAGAACTTAGGTGAGCTTCATCATAAAATGTTGCCATTCTAAGGGGCAAGAGATAGAATAACTAAGGATTTTTTAGCTTTTCAAAGAGTATTGAGCCTAGTTGGTGATAAGCTTGAGGCAAGGGTAAAACTGCCATGTCACAGCTCGTTAGCCAACTTCATGAACCGACTTCTGTTGAGTTATTTTCGGGATAAAGGAGTAGGGAGAGCCCTACACGTGTCCAGGTTGACCTAATTCAAGCCCCCTATCCTTCTATAAAAGGAAGTAGTCGCCCAAGTCAAAGTCATTCCACTTTTGGGGAGAAAACATTCCATTCTTGGAAAGTTCCTTCCATCTTTGGGAGCCGAATAGTGAAGAGAGATTGGAGACCACCTAGAAGACCGTCATTGCGAGCTGATCGGGGAGATTAACATTTCCTTCTATTATCTTGTGATTATGGATATGCCTACTCAGATTGTAATTTATGTCTCCATGCATATTATGAACTAAGTAGCTTAGGCGTTGGTTAGGAACAATGTGATTGTCGTGCTTAACATTAGTAATATATATTGATTGTTGCATCTTGATTAATTTTTGTGCTCATTTATATTTTGTGCCCGCCTGGCCAGCCGGTATGAATACCTCTCTCTAGTTTCAGGGATGATTTAGAGAGTGTGTGGCGATTAATCACACTACGATCATTGTGTATTGGTGAACGCCAGTGACTGAGCTAGGGATAGCCAGTTGCCTAGTGCTTGATCGATCGTACTTCATTGGGGTTGAAACACATTCCAAAAAATCCGGAGTTCCGGGAGGAATCCACTATTAATACTGCGAGAGTTTGCATGATCAATAATATTGCTAGAGCATCTTTTAAAACAATTACTAAAACCTAACCAGCGCCTGTTTCTAATCTGTCTGCCTATTTGTTTATTTTTTGTTCTATCATTTATTTTGCTTCAGCATTACTCTTATAAAAACCAATCATTTTTACCATCTTTGAAACCATTAAAGAGTTATACAAAATAGATAAATTGGAAGCTAATTCAGGCCTTGGATTGATAATACTTATTACTTGCTGCGGACTGTGTATACTTGCACAGAGTTCTAGAGTCTTTTTATACCATATTTTTACGCACTCTAGGAACCCAAGAGTCATCATTGCGAAGATCACAGTAAAATCTATTGACACGAAAGCAAATTCTACCATGCAAACACAAATCAATGTCATCCATAATATGATGAAGAGCTTTACCATGAGGAATCAAGCAAACATTGCTCCCGCGAATACTATTTCTACTCCTCCTTGCAATTTTAGTAATAAAGATCATTTATCTGACAACTGTCCACTAAACCCTGCTTCTATATTTTATGTAGGGTAATAAGGGAATCTGAATCACTGGAACCATTATTGAAACACTTACAACCCAAGTTGGAGGCAACATCCAAAGTTCCAATAATGCCCAATTCAAGCCAGTTTGGAAAAACTCCACCATGATTCAATTCTCAACCTCAACAACAGTAGAAGAATTGTCAACCAGCACAAGCTCAAAATACCACACAGAACTCAAAATTAAAGACTAGGTTGAAGGAATACATAACAAAGAACGATGCCACTATTCAAAGTCAAGGAGCAACTTTGAGAAATTTAGGGCTCGTTTGATAACGTTCCCATTTCCTGTTTCTTGTTCCTGTTTCTCCTTTTTTAAGAAACAGACTTGTTTGATAACTCATCCCTGTTTCTTGTTTCTAAATTTCTAGAAACGTTTCTAAAAAAGAGGCCAAATTTGAGAAACTACAAAATGTTGTTTCTCAAATTCTGTTTTTTTTCTCTATCTTTCATGCATGTATCCATCTCTCCCTCCCATTCCTACACCAATCTCTTCTCTTCCTCTATTTTTTTAACCACTTCCTCGTCTTTTTTTTTTAAATATTTTTCCATTATTTCGTTCTCTTTCATTTTTTTAATTTGTTCGTTATTTCTTTTTCTTTCATTTTTTTATTATTTATGTCATTTATCTCCTTTTTTCCTTTTATTATCACCTCCACGATCTCAGACTACCGGCCACCATCGTTGACATCCGACTATCGATCATCGCCAACCAGCCGCCACTGTCAACCTCCGACTATCAGCTGTCGCCGACAGACCGCCTCCGTCGACCTTCGACTACTAGCCGCCGCCGACCTCCCTCGATCGACTGCCACAGTCAACCTCAGACTACGGCCGTTGCCGACTTCCGTCGACCTTCGAATACTGGGCGCGGTTGACTGCTACCGTTAACCTCCGACGACTGGCCACTGTCGACCTCCACCGACCGACCAATACTGTTGACCTCCGACTATCGACCGCCGTCGACCTCCACAGTCCACCTCCTACTACCGGTCATCGTCGACCTCCGTCGACCGACAACCATTGTCGACCTCCGACTACCGGTTGTGACCAACCGTTACCGTCAACCTTCGACTACCGACCTCCACCAACAGGTCGTCATCGTCGACCTCTGAATACCGCCCGCGACCGATCGCTAATGTCAACCTCCTACGACCGACCGCCGTCGTCCTCTACCGACCGACCACCACCGTCCACCTCCAACTACCTGTCACGGCAAACCAAAATCGTCGACCTCCGCTGACCGGTCGCCGTCGACCTCCGCTGACTGAGTGCCACCATCCACCTCCACTGACCGAGCACCACCATCCACCTCCGACTACTACCTCCGTCGACCGACCACCATTGTCGACCTCCGACTACCGATCGCTGACCGACCACCATTGTCGACCTTCGACTACTGGTTGTTGTCGACCTCCACCGACCGACCGCCACCGTCCACCTCCAATTATCGATCATCACTGACCTCCATCGACCAATTGCTGTTGTCAACCTCTGACTATCGTCGATTGGTCGCCGTCGACTTCTGCCGACCGACTGCTACCGTGCAGCTCTGACTACTGGTCGTCGCCGACCTCCAAAAATCGGTCACGGTTGACCGCTACTGTCGACCTCCAAGAACCGGCCGCTATCAACCTCCATTGATCGGCCTCCGCCAACTGACCACTGCCGTCGACCTCAGACTACCAGGCGCCGCCGACAAGCCACTACCGTCGACCTCTGACTACCAGATGCCATTGTCGACCTCCGACTACCGCCCGCCACTATTCGCCGCTGACTGTCAGCATTCGCTCGGTGGTCGAAGGTCGGTAGCGATGGCCGATGATCAACGACGGCAGGTAATCGGTAACAATGGTGGTAGTGATGAGGAAGAAGAAGGAGAAATAAAAAAAAATAATCGTTGAAAATTAATATATTTTTATATTATATGTACTAAATTTTATTTTAACTAAAAAAACAAGAAACAAGAACCGGTTATCAAACACGTTTGTGTTTCTGTTTCTTTTTTCGGAGAAACAAGGAACATAAATAGTTATCAAACATGTTTCTGTTTCTAGTTCTTAAAAAACAAGAAACAAGAAACAGGAAACAATAAACGAGAAACGAGAAACAAGAAACGAGAGCGTTATCAAACGGGCCCTTAGAGATCCAGATTGGATAGTTAGCACTGGAGCTCAGGAATAGGCCACAAGGAGCATTGCTAAGTGTTGGATTCCTAGAGTGAGTAAAAATATGATATGAAAATAGACTCTAGACTCTGTGCAAGTATACACAGTCCGCAACAAGTAATAAGTATTATCAATCCAAGGCCTGAACTAGCTTCCACTTTATCTATTTTGTATAACTCTTTAATGGTTTAAAAGATGGTAAAAATGATTGGTTTTTATAAGAATAATGCTGAAACAAAAGAAATGACAGAACAGAAAATAAACAAATAGGCAGACAGATTAGAAACAGGCGCTGGTCAGGATTTAGTAATTGTTTAAAAAGATGCTCTAGCAATATTATTGATCATGCAAAATTCTCGCAGTATTATTAGCAGATTCCTCCTAGAACTCCAGATCTTTTGGAATGTGTTTCAACCCCAATGAAGTACTACCGATCAAGCACTAGGCAACTGGCTATCCCTAGCTCAGTCACTGGTGTTCACCAATACACAATGATCTAGTGTGATTAATCGCCACACACTCCCTAAATCATCCCTGAAACTAGAGAGAGGTATTCATACCGGCTGGCCAGGCGGGCATAAAATAGAAATAAACTCAACAATTAATCAAGATGCATTAATCAATATTTATTACTAGAATTAAGCACGACAATTACATTGTTTCCTAACCAACGCCTAAGCTACTTAGTTCATAAAATGCATGGAAACACACGTTACTATTTGAGTAGGCATGTCCATAATCACAAGATAATAAAATAAAATATTAATCTCATCAATCAGCTTGCGAATGATGGTTTTCTTGATGGTCTCCAATCTTTCCCCTATACGGCTCCCAAGATGGAAATGAGAATGGTCTCTTCCCCAAAAGTGGAATGATTTTGACTTGGGCGGCTATCTCCTTTTATAGAAGGATAGGAGGCTTGAATTAGGTCGACCTAGACACGTGGATGGCTCTCCTTGCTCCTTTGTCCCTAGAATAACTCAACAGAATTCGGTTTGTTAAATTGGCTAACGAGCTGTGACGTGGCAGTTTTGCTCCCAGCTTTGCTGCAGCACAGAATTTGCTCCCTCCAGTCGCTCAGCAAAGCATTCTACACAAAATAACTTCCAAAGCTTTCATTCTTCCAAATGAGTTAAAACATATAATATATATCTAAAACCAACCCTATTAAGCACAAAAGACACACAAATCCCTATAGAAATGAGACCTAAATAACTACCTTTTGGACAGTTATCACACCCCCAAACTTGAACTATTGCGCGTCCCGAGCAATACTAACCAACCTTCCTTAAGAATTCAAAACGCTAGACAAAGAATAACTTAATCAAACCAGACGGTCCAACACTACCTTCAACCTGTACCTGAGCACTCTGCAAAACCAAGCTCTGCTGCAGCAAAACAATTCTTTCGGCATGGACAAATAATCACCACTTTTAACCCAATTCTAAGAACTTGCCACAGCCTAGCCCTATTATCAGACATTTAAAACACATTTTTAAGGGGTTTATATTTTTGTTTTTCAGACTTAAAGCAGCCCTACAGTCATAAGCTCTTAAGCATGGGATGACCCACTTTATGGTGCAGTATACCCTTGCCTCAAACTCATCACCCACTAGGCTAAATACTCATTAAAAAGCTAAAAAATCCTTAGTCACTCCATCTCTTGCCCCTCAGAATGGCAACATTTTATGATGAAGCTCACCTAAGTTCTGGGAGACAAAAAAACTACTGGATTAACATTCATCCTTCAAAACTTTTGCTCCATGTATTTTCTCAGCAAAATTTTCAACAATCATTTTTTTTTTCAGAAAATAATTCTTTTCATTTTTTTCACATTTCCTAGGTCATCTTTTGACGCGAAGACAAACTGTGGGTATCACAAATGTCCCCGGTTACTCAACATCCTATCAAATTTTTAACCGGATGAGAGGAATGCTCGAGCAAAACAATTGGAGTAGAAAAAAGTCCCCCAAACTTGAATTATTCATTGTCTCCAATGAATCATCAATTTTGCAATTATACCCCCAAACTTAAATTTTTCTATCTGAATTTTAAACTGAGCGTGGGACTAGAACTAAGCTTAAAGTGGATCATATAAATCAACACTACCTCAGAATCTTCTTTGCCGCAGCAATAGACCAGGCTAGAAGAAATGCTCAAGCAAAAGGTTTCTGGAGATCAGAATACCTTGATCTAATTAAGCTTAACCAGTCCAAGCTTCAAAAATTCAGAAGAAAAATAGTTAAGTTAGAGTTACTCAGTGCTCATAAAACAGAAACAACTAGGAAATTTCATTAAAAACATGAAAAGAAATTACAAAAAACAGATATATTTTTTAGAAGCAGAGAAATTAAAAAGAAACAAGCAAACATAACAACAAGCGGGGTTAGATATGCACGAGCAAACAAAAATATAGGAAAAAAGAAACGTTCGCTGAAGATCATCCCATCCATCAATCTTCCCGACCCTGCTCTTCATCATCATCTTCTTCTCGTTCAACAGGTGGGGGTGAAATCCAGGGGTTAAATAAATCATCGGGAAACATCGGGAAGGCCTGATATGGTTTGGAGAAATTGGATTGTAAGGCCCTCATGAGCGTGTCATCTCTCCTTTTAGCATAGGTCCAATAGGTTTGAGCTTCCCTTTCAGCAAACTCTTGTCTATTGGCCGACAGTGTCAGTTGCTCTAGGATCTGATGAATACCACACACTAGCCCACCCTGGCGAGCCTCTTGCGTACGCTAAAGCCGAGCTAGATTAGGCGTATCGATGATTCCTTTGTCAAGCAGAATCACATCCTCTGGAACCGTGGGCACTCCTGTCCTGCTGCATAACATAGTGATTGTGTTCGGGAAAAACAACTTCCTCACCTTCTTGCGCCAGCAACTTAGAATCTCATTTGAAATAATTTTCCCAACATCAATACTCAGGGATTGAAGAATAGCGAATATCAGAATCACACGGTCGCGAGACATTGTTGAATCATAAGTAGTCGGAAGCAAACGCAGCTTGATGAAGCCCAATCAAGTATTGGCTTCACTCTTTAGATAAGCAGCTTGAAACGTGCGTTTCTTCGTCTTCGATAGCCTCCATTGAGCCCCTTCAATTCCAACCTCTTGGACTGCCGTATTTAACTGATCACTCGATGGTGCCACGACCATCTCATTAAAGCCCGCGTGTGGGAAGTCCTGGAGGTTGAATAACAAGTTGATAACCCCTAGGCTCCAGTCAACAGATACTCCTCGAACTATGGCCTGAAATTGCTCTGCACTATCAATATTCGCATAGAATTCTCGAACAATATTCAAATTCACTGGGTCCGGTTTCGCACAGAACTGACTCCACCCAAGATTTGCAATTCCTGCTCTTTAGAAATGGGGGAGATATCACCAAACCCTCTTTCGAATAAGAAATTCCTTCGTAGCATCTCTTGGTATTTTGCTCGAGCAAGGTCATTGATGAAGCAGATGAAAGGTCCGTCTCTCCCTTCCTCTACAGGTTCATCCGATGCTTCAGCAATTCCTTTGCCCTTGTCTGCTCTAAGGTTCGTCTGGAACTCCTCTCCCCAATAATGTTTCACATGCTGTCCATTCACTTTGAGCACTCTCCCATCTTTTTCATCCTGCAAAGTAATTGCTCAATGGGGGAAAACCTCAATCACAATAAATGACCCTGACCATTTAGATTTTAGTTTCCCAGGAAACAATTTTAATCTAGAATTATAAAGCAAGACTTTCTGACCTTTGACAAATTCTTTCGATTTAATTTTCTTGTCATCCCACAGCTTAATCTTTTTTTTTTTTTTATACATTTTTGAATTTTCATAAGAGAATTGGCGAAATTCCTCTAATTCATTAAGTTGCAACATTCTTATTGCTCCTGCACGACTCAGATCAAAATTTAATTTTTTCAAAGCCCAAAACGTTTTATGCTCAAGCTCTAATGGTAAATGACAAGCTTTCCCATATACTAACCTGTAGGGAGACATACCTAGAGGAGTCTTATAGGCTGTCTTATAAGCCCAAAGTGCCTCATCCAATCTAACGGACCAATCCTTCCTAGATGGATGGACTACTTTTTCTAGAATCGATTTAATTTCTCTATTGCTTATCTCAGCTTGACCATTTGTTTGTGGGTGATAAGGGGTAGCTATCCTATGCTTAAACTCATACTTAGCTAACAACTTAGTTAAGATATTATTAACAAAATGCGTACCCTCGTCACTCACTAGAGCTTTAGGTGTCCCAAACCGCACAAAGATGTGCGATTGAAGGAACCTTGCTACTGTCTTGGCATCACTCTGATGACATGCGATGATCTCCACCCACTTGGACACGTAACCAACTGTCAATAGGATAAAAACATTGCCATTAGAAGGGGAAATGACTCCATAAAATCAATACCCCATACATCGAATAATTCAACTTCTAAGATGTAAGTAAACAAAATTAATTACGAATTGGTCCCAATCACACTTCCGCTTCAAGAAATTACGGAATTCCAATCCTTCAAAGACGACACGTGGCGGAATCTTGAAATTTCAGATATTCTTTATGTATTTATTTATTATTAAAAAAAGGAAAAAGTTTGATAGCAAGCATAGCTAGCTACTTTTACTTATTTAATTTAGCTAGTCTTTTATGATTTTTGGGCCATTTTATTGTGCTTTAATGTTTATTTTGTAGGAAATGGTTGATTGGAGCTATAATGCCATATTAGAGTTAATCGGGTGCTCGGGGCATGAAAAGATGCAAAGGAATGAAAAGAGTAAAAGTGGAAAAAAGTCAAATCTCGGTCAACAGCAGGCTAGCGTCTCGACGCTAGCTCTTGAGCGTCTCGACGCTCACATTCCATATCAGATTAGGCGCGTAAAGCTCACAGCGTCGAGACGCTATGATAGGAAGCGTCCCGACGCTACCGTTTTTCCTTATTCAGAACGCGCGTATAAGAGGCAGCGTCGCGACGCTGTCTTGACAGCGTCTCGACGCTAAGACGAAAAATCAGAATAAAAGCTTATTTTCGGCTAGGTTTTTGGGGGGATCGATTTGGGACCTTTTGGAGCCGTAAACAGAGCAGAACAGAGGACTTTTGGAGCTGCAAACAAAGGAGGAACTTGGAAATCAACCCATTGTTCGTGGGGATCGTGACGGGGACGTCGGGACTCGGCCTACATTGAGTTTTATTTTCCCTTTTCTTTCTTTAGTTAGATTTATGGCTTTCACATGTTTAGTTGAGCTTGTATTTACATTCATGAGTAGCTAAACTTGTAGCTTAGGGATTGATGTAGTTGATTAAGTTTATGGATTGATTTATGGTTTAAGTTGTGCAATGTTATTGGGTTTGCAATCTTGATTTAATGCTTTCAATTAATTGGCCATTAGTTGGATGATTTAAGTTTCGAATCTAGCTCGGGAGAGGGGATTTGATCGAGACTTGCTCAAGATTGCATGAATAAAGTTTACTTTCTAATTCTTGACGGTTTTAGATTAACTTTAGAATTGGTTAAAAGATCTCATTGCCTTGCATATTAATAAACTTAGATAGGGATATCAAGTTGGTTAATTTGCATGAGAATCAATTATACTCGGGAGAGGTAGTTGTGATTAAAGGGTCTTTGGCTCATAATTTCATTGTGCATAATAACTTATTCTTTAAAATCAATCCTAAACGAAATCGGTGAAATCAATTCCCTAAGTAGTTTTCCCAATTGAATTTCCGTTCTTTTTACTTGCTTTGATTTGGTTTTATCATCATCTTTTCATCACTTTTTGATCCCTAAATAAAATTGGGCAAGATAATTCACCATACTTGATTTGCTTAAAAATCCAATCCAGAGGACGACATTCGAATTTACTATTCACTATATTATTACTTGACCCGTGCGCTTGCGGTTAGGAAAAGTCCACATCAAAAGGATCGGTTGCAGTCTTCTTCACCAGCAAAGGCGCGCGTGCATTGCACGCGCCTGGGTTTTCTTCCTCAAGACGCATGCGTGACCCTCACTTCCCTTCCTTGTGCATGGGTTTCGTTCCATCCAGCTGTTATTTTAATTTCCCTTCATTTTCTTATTTTTCCTCCCTCCAATTTTCTCCAATATCTCACCAAATTTCACCCAATTCAAATTTTATTCTTTCCCAAATTCCATTCCTTAAAATCCTTGATTTATTATCAAATCTCAATAATTCCATATCTTTCAAAATTCACCCTTAATGTTGAAATCATTTCCTTTTCCATTTTAAATTCAATCTCCACCATCCATCTTTAGTTTTATCTCGGCCAATATTCATCCTCCTCGCCTATAAATTCGATTTGATTTTACTCTTCATTCACACACCAACGCTATCAAGTCTTAAGCTCTCAAATTCCCTCTACTTTCAAATTCTTGTCCTCCTTTGCTCCAAAATTGGTCTAGTTTTATTTTTGTGAGGTTCCTATTAGAGTGCTAAAATTGTGTACTTAGCCTTCAAGAGGTAATTGTTGTGAGGTTTTCTTTTATTTTTTTGGGAATTGTATTAAGGTGTGAGTACACCTTGGGTTGTGAGAAAAAAAAATTGGTCTGATCCTGAACCAGTAAAAAGGATCTTGGGTTTCTCTTCAACCTAGGAAAAAGAGGGTCGTGTGTCGGTTTGGTTCTCACCTGCAAGAGGATCACCTAGTGAAATACCCAAGAAGGAGTCTTGGGGAGTGGAGTAGGCAATTTGCCGAACCACAATAATTCCCGATGTTTTCTCTTCCTCTCTCTCTTTTATTTTATGTTCTTTATTATTTCTTTTGTTTTATTGTCTTAGTTAAATTTTTAATCTTTCTTGTTTACATGATTTAAATTTGTATTGTGTTATTTAAATTTCTCTTTGATTAAATCATATTTAAATTTGAAATTACTATAGCTTGCATGTTTTAGGTTTTTAATTGACTTGTGAATAATCTTTAATTGAGCATATTTCAAAGATAAAATTAATTTTAAAAATTGGTAGTCAACCTTATTCACCCCCCTTTAGTGTTGCCTTTTGATCCTATGGACACAAAATATATCATTGTATCATAAAAATCAATATCTATTCAAGAAATTCGATAATTTGTCAAAATATACATCCACATATCTAAGTAAAATTTAGTACATCCAACAACTAATTCGATATTTTATCCAAAAAAAAAAAAAAAAAGACCCAACATATAACTTAGTCCATTGTCTAAAGATAGAACTATTAATCTAAAAGGTACCATTTTCATATTCTCTGAAATTGACCTTGAAGATTATGTACACAGCGACAAACCTAAACACAAAAATAAATAAATAAATAAATAAATAAATATGATTGTGAACCGAGAGAAAAGGGAGAGGAAAATATTCCCAAGTCATCTACCCTGCTCTTTTGGCTAGAAATGACTCCAAACCATCTACCCTGCCTCTCAGTCACTGCAAGAGGGCCTAAAAGATTAAAAAATGCCTAAGAAGTTAAAAAAAAAATGCCTAGTTTGACTTTTTGTAGGGCAATGGAAAAGGCCTGCAGGAGTATCAGAGAAATTCTTAAGGTGTATGAGCGGACGTCGGGTCAAACGATTAACCTTGAGAAATCAGTGTTCATGGCTAGCAAGAATGTCGAGGTTGGGAAGACTCGAGAGCTGAGTGAGATGTTGGGAGTAAAGCATACCAAGACTATTGGGCAATATCTCGGAATGCCTTCACAGAACTCTCGAGATAAAAGTTCTCTTTCCAAAAAGATCAAGGATAAGGTTGGAAAAGCAATGCAAGGTTGGAAGGATGGGCTATTCTCTGAAGGGGATAAAGAAGTTCTTATCAAAGCTATCGTTCAAGCAATACCCATATATGCTATGTCCTGTTATAAGCTTCCTGATAACTCTTAGAAATAAGAGTTATTAGCCATGATTTTGGGGCTTAAAGGCTTAATTTTACCTTAGGAAATTGTTATTTGAGCTGGAATTAGTTGAATATTAATGTTAATTAGTGAGAGTGCTGATTAGAGGCTTTGGACTTTAATTTCACGTTAATTTCGTATTTAAGCTGACTTGGAGCTCCAGTTTTTGCAGATTCTGCTGTAGCATGACATGGCAGAGGCAGATTGGTGGCTGGAGCTGTTTTCAACGTGGAAAACTTCATTTAATGAGGTGTCATGTCCAGCTGGTGTAAAAGGTTATTCTCATCTTTTAGTGGGTATTCCATGTGGGCTTGGAGTGTCTAATCAGCCCTCATTTCCACGTTTTGAAGTTGGGTATTTAAACAAAGTGGCCCTAATTTGGAAAGGAGGTTGGAGGAAGGAGATTTCTGCGATTGGGAGCTGAGAACCAGAGAAAAACAGAGGAGGAAGCTGAGGGAAGCTGTCGTGGAGCCAATATTCAGCTTGGGAAAGCTGGATTTGATCTTGGGAGCTTCTTCTTTAGTCTTTTCTTCTCTTCTTTTATCTTCCTAGTGGTATTAGTTGTGGTAAAAGTTGAAAGTTGATAGCGAGCATAGCTAGCTACTTTTACTTATTTAGTTTAGCTAGTCTTTTATGATGTTTGGGCTATTTTATTGTGCTTTATTGTTTATTTTGTAGGAAAGCGTTGATTAGAGTTAAATCGTGGAATAAGAATTAATCGGGTGTTCGGGACATGAAAAGATGCCAAAGAACCGAAAAGATTCAAGTAGCAAGGAGCCAAGAGAGGGCATTCTGCCCATTAGCGTCGAGACGCCACTCTTGGAGCGTCTCGACGTTACGTTTCCTTAATGAGAAGATGCGGCAGACTCACAGCGTCTCGACGCTGTGATAGGAAGCGTCCCGACGCTATCGCTTTTCCTTTTCAGACACGCGCGTAAAAGGCGCAGCGTCGAGACGCTGTCTTAATAGCGTCTCGACGCTACAACGAAATTTTGCTATTTAAGCATCTTTTCGGCTAGGTTTTTGGGGATTTCGAATTGGGGACTTTTGGAGCTGACATTAGAGCAGAAAGAGGACAAAATTGAGCTAAAGCAAAGGGGATTAGTTGGAAATCAACCCATTGTTCGTGGGGATCGTGACGGGGACGTTCGGTCTCGGCCTACAACGAGTCTATCTCTTTTCCCTTACTTTAGATACTTTTTATGGCTTATTTAGACTTAGTTTATATTGTAACGAGGATTATGTGTAGCTAAGTTTAATTCTTAGGGATTGATGTAGCCGTTGGGCAAGTTTTGGATTGATTTACGGTATTTATGCTATTGATGTCATTTATGCATATGTTGTATGTTTAATGCTTTCGATTTACTGGCCATAAATTGATTGATGTTTATATTTGAATCTAACTCGGGAGAGAGGATTTAAATTAGTAATCAATATTCATAACTAGAATTTAGCTAAAAATCAGGAGATTAAGGTTAATTCTAGAAATTGTCATAAAGGTTAGCCTTATTGCCTTATATGTTTATTGGATTTAGATAGGGATATCGGGTTCAATTGCATATGGGAGAATCATGTATGCTCGGGAGAGATATGTGTGATTTTAGTTGCCAAGATTTATGAATCATAGCATGTGTTAATCCGTTTATTAATCCATAACTCCAATTGGTGAAATCAATTCCCTAAGATCAATTATTCCCATTTGATTGTCACTTTTTACTTTAGTTTTGTGTTGATTAATTCATATTCTCATTATATTTGATTCCCTAAATAAAATTGGCCAAGAGTATTTTTGATAATTAAAACTTGGCTAGACACCAATCCAGAGGACGACATTCGATTGCAAAATCACTATATTATTACTTGACCCGTACACTTGCGGTAAGTAATTTGCACATCAAAAGTATGTTGAGTATGAGCATTTTCTGCTGTATTGAACTTATTTCCTCTTTGAACATGAGCTAATCCTCTTTAGGTGAGGATTGGGGATTCTATATTGTAACGAGGGGTTGTTTGTAGTTGAACCGTGCTATTTTCATCTTAAAGTAAAGTGTTTTTATTGTTTAGGCTGGAATTTCGACTGGCCATCCATTTTCTAGCATTGTTATTGGGTGTTTGGGAAAACATTTAGTAACCGATTACTTTACTTTACCTTAGTCTTTTATGATCATGAAAATGAGTGGGCATTTAGGGATAAATCACCACCTAGGGCACTAATAAGATTGAGCTAAAAATAAGGGGTTAAATGGGAGTTTAATCGCTTTAATCTTTGGAGAATTGGAAAATTCCCGTTGAAAATCTGGGTGAGATGAATTAGCACAGTTTTTGCTATAGCAATCCCTGGAAACAATACAGAGCATCCCTAATCCGAGCCTTAACTCTCCTCTGTATTCAGCCGCTTTTCTTGCTTTATTTACTTCAAGTTCTCTTTAATTTCACTCAATTTTATTTACATTAGTGCATCTTAGTTATTAATTAATATTTGGTCCTTGGTTACTTGAATTTCATTGAAAATAGGCTTAAGAATAGTGATTTTCGTTGCATCAATCCTTGTGGAGAACGATATAAAAATACTTATCACTTGCTGCCAATGATGTGTATACTTGCACGTTTTTTAGCTTTTTGTGAAGATCTCTTGCATATTGTAAATCACATTGCACAAGGCAACACTTCCTAAGGGCCTCTGTGAGGATATCAACAAAACCTGTGCTCGCTTCTAGTGGGGTTCTTCAAAGGAAACAAGGAAAATTCATTAGATGAGTTGGTTTCACCTATGCAGAAGCAAGGATGTTGGGGGTATGGGATTCAGGGACATTAGCCTTTTCAACCAAGCAATGTTGTCAAAGCAAAGCTGGAAAATTATTAAAAATCCCAATGGCTTGCTTGCTAGAGTTTTGAGACGTAGATATTTTAAGGATGGGGATTTTCTCAATGCTCCTCTAGGCCATAATATGTCCCTATCTTGGAGAGGCATCTTGTGGGGTAGGGACCTCTTCAAAAAGGGTTATAGATGGAGAGTGGGAAATGGTAAATATATCTCAATCAATCAAATCCCTTGGATAAATAGAGAAGGGAGCAAAGTTGTATTGTTTACCCCTAAAGACCTCATGGAGAAAAAAGTTCACATTCTTATAGAGGAAGATGGCAAATGGAATGAAAACTTGATAAAGGACAAGTTCTTGCCTCAAGATGTTGAAGATATTCTCAATATTCCCCTGGGATCCACTGATTTGGCAGATGAGATCATATGGGCTGGAAATTCTAGAGGTGTTTTTACAGTTAGATCACCCTACCACCTTGCGGTGAACCTAGCAAATGGTGAACTCGCTTCAAGCTCAGACAATTCTCCAACCTCCCAGACCTGGAGGAAGCTTTGGAGTCTAAATCTCATGCCAAGAATCGAAATATGTGCCTGGAGAATGATAAACAATGTTATTCTCTCTAAATCAAACCTTATTCTTAAAGGAATTAAAGCTAACCCTCTCTGTGTTTTATGTAGGTGTAAAGAAGGGTCTTCCAGTCACATGCTTTAGGGCTGTAAGTTTTCGAAAACAATTTGGCTAAATTTTTTTCCTCACTTACACACTTTCTTTGTCATGTGCAGGCCTAATTGGGAGCCAATTTCTTTCTGGGAAGGGCTAGTTGAGAATTTAGAGGAAGAAGACCTTAAAAAGACTATGATCTTTCTTTGGAAAATTTGGGCATATCGAAACACAATCAATTCCAGCGGAAGCAGAGCAGATATTTCTCAATGTTCTATGGAAATTGAAGTAGGGATTTCAGATCATTGGCAAAAAATTGACACTAACCTTGTGGGAGAAACTCGGAGAGCCACCGGAGTCTGGATTCGTGGTCTCGCCCTTCTTCCGGTTCGTTGAAGATAAATGTGGATGCCTCCTGGTTTAATTCAAAGGGAGTTGGTGGAATCGGCTGGATAATCAAAGACTCCGAGGGATCTCCGTTGCTTGCTGGTTCAAAATTGATAAAGAAAAAGTGGTCAATTTTAATGTTTGAAGCCCTGGCGATGAAGGAAGGGATTGCGGGTTTTTGTTCTCTTGGAAGAGATCCTTCGCTCCCTGTTATCATGGAGTCCGACTCATTGGGGCTGATCAACATCATTCATGGTCACTCCCCAGATAATATTGGTGAACGAAATCAAAAATCAATTGAGGGAGCTGGAAAACATTACCTTCGTTTGGCCCCCAAGGTCTTGCAATAGGGCTGCCCATTCTCTGGCGATCGAAGCCACCAAGTCCATTTCGAAGTCATCTCTCTCGAAAGGATTTGCCCCTGTTCCTCAGGGTCATTTTTTGTACAGAATCCCATCTCCTCCAGGGAGGAGTCTTCGTTCTTGTTTTGTGGGTTTTCTGATTTGTCGTCGTCGCTCTCCTCCATAGTTATTAAGGAAGCGTGAGGTAGTTGTATTGGTTAGTTTTTGCTTTAATGAAGATGTCTTTTTTTATAAAAAAAAATGCCTAAGTAGCTAGAGTTGACCCTGAACCATCTATCCCGCCCCCTCGCTCACTTCAAAAAGGCGTAAAATGTTCCAAAAAGTGCTTAAGTGGCTAGAAATTAAATGACCTCGAACCATCCTTCCCGTCCCTTAGAAACTTTACAAAGGCCTAAGATGTTCAAAAAGGTTTAAGGGTGCATTTGCGGCTGATTTTAGAAGGATTGAAAGTGATTATATAAACAAAAATTTAACCATTTTATAGGTTTGATAAAATTGATTTTTTATTAATTTAAATACACTCACTTTTCAATTACTTTGATTTGGAAATTAGCTTTCATATAATTTGTCACCTTTCTCAAGAGATTTTAAAAAAATATTATTATATCCCTCCCTAGTTAGTTTGTCATATTTTGGCAATATCGCAGCAAGTTTTCTTTTCTTTTCTTTTCTTTTCTTTCATGAAATGAGGTGCTATATTTTTTTTTCATTATTTTTAAGTCACAATTACAAACTAAAAATTTTATTATTCAATTAGTAAGGTTTAAATTTGATATATATTATTTTAGGAAACAGGTTATATCAACAATATTTTTTAATATTTTAGTCTATTAATTAATTTAATCTTTTCTTTTATATAAAAAATAATTTTCTTAACTTTTATCAAATAATTTAGTGTAATTTGAATATAAATTTTATAATTGAAATTATATAAAATATAAAATAATCGCCTTCTAATAATTTTAAACATTAAAAATCAATATAAAAAATAATTGAAATATTGTATCTATTTTAGTAATTATAGCTAAATCACAACAATTTAGTATTAATTTATCAAATACTCTAACTTGCATTTTTAGGTTTAAAGTTGAAATTTACCAAACGTTAATTTATTTCTTATTATAGCCGAATTTTCTAAAAGCATAGTTGACAACAATTATTTTAATAGTCATACCAATCCCAAACTAAGCTTAAGATGATTCAAAAGGTGTCTAAGTGGCTAAAAATAACCCCTAACCATTTTTCCACCCATTGGAAACTTTAAAAGACCTAAGAGGTTCAAAAGAATGCACAACTGGCTAGAAATGATATCGACCCATCTACTTTGCCCATTGGTTACCTCAAGAAGGCCTAAATACATGATCATTTTGGAATATATAAAAGAGGATAAGTTTTTTAAAATAATAATAATAATAATAATAATAATAATAATAATAAAAAAGCTAGGACAAAATTTTTGAAGAGAAACTTACCCTTATCCTACATATTACCGTTGTCGCTCAGGGGTCGTTTGTTTGATGGTGAACCAAGATTTTCATTGAATGGACATCTGGATTACCTCATTTGTTTTGTAGTAATATGTAGGATATTCAGGCATCTCCGAATGCCCGAGCATCCTAGAATGCCGTATGGGAAGAATTTAAGAAACTTTTGATGCCCTCATGAAAGATGAGTTTCTAAGATTTCCATGTCGAGAGCATCTTCAAATTACATTTTTACCCTCCTTTTTTTAATATATTTTTCTTTATAATTTTTTATTATTTAAAAATAAATTAACTTATCATACACTACAAAATAACCATATTAACTAACCATTTTTTTTTTAAATTTTACATTTAGATATCAAATAAACAATAGTTATATTGAATAATATTTCGATTTATTTTTTATTTATTCTCTTAAAATTAATACTAATTGTGCATTTCAAAAAACACACATAAAATCCATTGCAAAAAAAAAAAAAATCTAATTTGAGAATATGATCAAAATATGCCAAATCGAGCTTAGCTCAGTGGTAATTGGCATGTACCCTCGACCATGAGGTCAGAGGTTCGAATCCCCCCACCCCAAATGTTGATGTACTAAAAAAAACACCAATAGAGACGAGCCTATTTTGAATTGTTGTTAAAAAAAAAAAGTTGTTCAAAAAAAGAATATGATCAAAATAATCCATTAAAAAATATTGTGAATTATATTAATTGTCATGTTTTTTTAAGTTAAATTTGAAATTAATTTTTAAAATTAAATATTTTATAAAAACCTTAAACTAAAATAAATTAACTTGCTCAACATAATAACAAATAAAATCAATATAAATTAAATTGATAAAAAAATAAAACATTCGATTAGTAAATACCAAAATGTTGTATAAATTTAAATGATATTAAACAAATAGGTAAATTAACTAAAAATTAGTAATGATATTAATGGTATTATATACAATCTAAAAACATTCTCGTACAAAAGTCCTACAAAACAAACATAGTTATTTGGACATGCCCAAATATTCTTATAAATTATTCCTTCAAAACAAACACGGTTATTAAGGCCCCGTTTGATAACCATTTTGTTTTTTGTTTTTGTTTTTTGAAAATTAAGCCTATAAACTCTACTTTTACCCACAAGTTTCTTTGCTTTTTTTATCCATATCCTTCCATTGTTTTCAAAAAACAAATCAAAATTGAAAAACTAAGGCCCCGTTTGATAACCATTTGGTTTTTTATTTTTGGTTTTTGAAAATTAAGCTTAAAAACACTACATGCACGTACAAGTTTCTTTGTTTTGTTATTTAGCCTCTTCTCATGTTTTCAAAAACCAAGCAAATTTTGAAAACTAGAAAAAATAGTTTTCAAAAACTTGCTTTTGTTTTTGGAATTTGGCTAGGAACTCAAGTGTGTCTTTAACAAATATGGAAACTATTGTAAGGAAATTGGATGAAAACTCTTGGCACCCTTTGCATAAACACTTGAGGAAACACGAAAGACAAAATCAATCTGAACCCAATGATAGCGTTGTTTCTTTAAGACAATTTTGTTCCCTCTATGATGCTTAAGGTATCACGAACAATTGTATCCCAAGATAAGACAGATACTCACCTATGAATGTAGCACTCCAATCACAGGACTCTCGAACACTGGTATTTAAGTAATCGTACAGAGAAGTAGGAGAAGAGTTTTCTGTTTCTTGTATCCAAAACTCAAAATGAATCACATATTTATAGACTATTTGTGACCATTCAAATAGTCACATCTTTTCGTGTAAGAGTTGTGTCTTTTGATAAATGAATACATCCATTCACATAGGGTTGTGTCCTTTACAAAAGACACACCCTTTCACATAGGATTGTATCATTTACAAAAGACATGTCCTTTCACATAGGTTGTGTCTGTTACAGAAGACATGTCATTTCACGTAAAGTTGTGATTCTATTAAAATAATTTTATTCATAAATCCAACAAAGACAAGCATAATTTTCAAAAACAAAAAACTAAATAGTTATGAAACGGAGCCTAAAATACCAGACATCTATATTTTTGGATATTTATACTTTGAATATTTTGATTTTTTTAAAAAAAAAAAACTCGTAATGTCGAGGCCGCCTGAAAACTTAACACAGGTCATCGCTGAAAAAATCGCCACCAAGAATAAAAAAGTACTTTAGCGACTTCGGTGAGTGATTGATTTATCAAATTAATGATTGTTACATAAAATATAAATATTTTGATTAGGATATTAAAATTAATAAGTGGTTGGAAAGTTTTAAACAAAATATTATATTGGTAAGTGTTGATGGTCGATTTTGGCCAGAGGATCTCACCTGACCTTCACGTGCCACCAACGGTAAATTTGTAGTTGAGGGGGGAAGACGTGGCCTGCAAGACAGTAAACCTGCACACCGGTGTGGTGCTCGCCACACCGGCTCCGATGCTTAAGTCAGCAAGCAGAACGGTAGGGCGTGGAAAAGTAAGAGCAAGAGGAGAAAACAGAGAATAGAGAGTAAAGTTTAGGGATAGAATCCGGGGATCCCCTCTTCAGTGGCGAAGAGGGATATAAATACATGCTCCTCCTCCTAGGGTTTTTAGGGATTTGGAGGCGTTTTAGGTCAAACCAGGCGAAACCGAGGCGGTCAAACGCGGTGGGGACCAAACGGCATCGAACGGACTCGGCCCGCGCAACCGGGCCGAATGGTCGGCCTCGGCCTTTTGCCGAGCCCGACCATATGGGTCGGGCCATGTTGGCCCGGTCTTCCTCTGGGTCGGTCTTTTGGTCCTACCTCTGCCCGTTTGTCCTCGTCAGCTCCTTGCACAGCAGAGGTAGGACCACACAAGGAGCTGACGAGGACAAACGGGCAGAGGTAGGACCAAAAGACCGACCCAGAGGAAGACCGGGCCAACATGGCCCGACCCATATGGTCGGCCTCGGCAAAAGGCCGAGGCCGACCATTCGGCCCGGTTGCGCGAGCCGAGTCCGTTCGATGTCGTTTGGTCCCCACCGCGTTTGACCGCCTCGGTTTCGCCTGGTTTGACCTAAAACGCCTCCAAATCCCTAAAAACCCTAGGAGGAGGAGCAGGTATTTATATCCCTCTTCGCCACTGAAGAGGGGATCCCCGGATTCTATCCCTAAACTTTACTCTCTATTCTCTGTTTTCTCCTCTTGCTCTTACTTTTCCACGCCCTACCGTTCTGCTTGCTGACTTAAGCATCGGAGCCGGTGTGGCGAGCACCACACCGGTGTGCAGGTTTACTGTCTTGCAGGCCACGTCTTCCCCCCTCAACTACAAATTTACTTGGTGGCACGTGAAGGTCAGGTGAGATCCTCTGGCCAAAATCGACCATCAACAGTTGGCGCCGTCTGTGGGGAAGAAAGCCTGTTAATCTGCACATCGGTTATTCCATGAGTAAGGGTATGGAGAAGAAAGACCAAGACGTAAACATAGAGAATTCGGATGGTGACCGCCACCGGCGGAGGTCACAGGACGATGACAGCATCCGGGGGTCGCCGAGACAAGCATGCCGAGGCCAAGGCCGAGGCCGAGCAGAGGATGCCGACACCAAAATTGCCGCCCTTGAGGATGAGGTGAAGGGAATGAATCGGAGTTTGTCCAGAATACTCCAAATCCTGGATAAACTCGACCCTAGCACCAAAGTCCATGAGGGGAGCTTGATTAGAGACCCGAAGAAGGGGAAGAATCCAGTCGAATACATGGATGAATCAGAGACAGAATCCAGAGGAAAGAAGACCAACAACGCAACCAACAAGGTCAGGGGGCTGAAGCACACAGATCACATAATTCCGAGGAGCCCAGAACCAAACATGCTAAAGGGTCATGACCACACAGTCTCAACACCAAGCTACGGTCATACCAAGATAGACCAGAGGAATCTGATCGAGGATAAGTGCAGAAGTGCCAAAACTGTTGAAGGAGACCTGCAGAAGCTAAGTGACTCCAAGCCAAACAGTGACTACCAGACGAACAGTGCGAAGGCTGGGACCGAGGCCAAGGCCGACCATGCCGAGGACATCCGAAGGTGTTCATCCTTTGGCCGAGGCCGAGGTCGACCCTAGGCCAAAGCCAACTCTAAGCTACGGTAATCCTTTGGCCGAGCTCGAAGTCGACCCACAACTATGGTCATCCCGAGGCCGAGGCCGACCCTAGGCCAAAGCCAACTCTAAGCTACGGTCATCCTTTGACCGAGGCCGACCCATAGCTGTGGTCATCCCGAGGCCGAGGCCGACCCTAGGCCAAAGCCGAAGCCGACTATCCAATACTTCAAAAGTGACCCGAAGATCACATAATCCAGACAAATCAGATTGTCAACGCAGTTGAACAGAAGACAAGATCCAGATCGAAGCGAAGGAACCAAGTACGAGAGACAACAGATTGTTCGAGGCTAAGGCCTAAGCCAACCCTAAATATGGCTGAGGCCGAGGCCGACCCCAGATATGATCGAGGCCAAGACCGAGGCCGACCATGACCATGGTTGTGACTGAGACCAATCCTGTTATTGCAAGCAAGATCGAACACCTGTGAGCCTAAGTCTTCGAGCTTAGCGTTCACACCTCCACGCGAGCCTATAGTGCCCACGCTTCTGCGAGCCTATAGTGCCCACGCCTACATGCGAGCCTATAGAGCCCACGCTTCAGCGAGCCTATAGTGCCCACGCTCATACATGCGAGCCTATAGTGCCCACGCTTCAGCGAGCCTATAGTGCCCACGCTCATACATGCGAGCCTATAGTGCCCACGCCTACATGCGAGCCTATAGAGCCCACGCTTCAGCGAGCCTATAGTGCCCATGCTCATACATGCGAGCCTATAGTGCCCACGCTTCAGCGAGCCTATAGTGCCCACGCTCATACATGCGAGCCTATAGTGCCCACGCTTCAGCGAGCCTATAGTGCCCACGCCTACATGCGAGCCTATAGAGCCCACGCTCCAGCGAGCCTATAGTGCCCACGCCTACATGCGAGCCTATAGAGCCCACGCTTCAGCGAGCCTATAGTGCCCATGCCTACATGCGAGCCTATAGTGCCCACGCTTCAGTGAGCCTATAGTGCCCACACTTCACATGCGAGCCTATAGTGCCCACGCTTCAGCGAGCCTATAGTGCCCACGCCTACAGGCGAGCCTGGACTGCCGAAGTCTACCTCGCCTCAGCCAGATTGAGATTACGTGAGCCTGGACCAACGAGTCTACCTCACCCCACCTGACATGAGCCCATACACTTCATCTAAGTCAAGCTCATCCTACAGAAGTCGGGACCGAGCACCTCTTGCCGAGGCCAAGCACAAACTTTAAAGGTATTCTCCTATTTCCTCAACTATACTTTATGTTTCAGTGAAGTTCTGCTTAAGATTGGGGGCTACAAAGGGGATATGCACTCCCTATTAAACAAAAAGCACACTAGTTTGGCATGTCTAACCAATGATTACATGCTCTAGCCTATTCTTTCATTATTTTCCTACAAGGACTAACGTATGAATGCAGGGAGCTAGATTTTGAGCTAACAGAGGTCCGAGGCCGAGGCCGACCCTAGCCTCTTCCCTCATTCTTCTTTTGTAGAGATTAACTTTTCAATGCAGGATTGTGAAATCTTTTGCTTCTCCTATTTTTTACTTGTGGATAAGCCATGGATCTGGAATGAAGCGTTCCGAATGACCAAGTACAGGGGTCTAGCTGCTGTGCTCGGCCTTTTCCCAAGGCCGACCAAATAACCCAAAATGGGAAGCTGCTGTGCTCGGCCTCTTCCCGAGGCCGAGGCCGACCAAATAAGCTAAAGTGGGAGACTGCTGTGCTCGGCCTCTTCCCGAGGCCGAGGCTTACCAGACAAGCTAAAACGGGAAACTGCTGTGCTCGGCCTCTTCCCGAGGCCGAGGCCGACCAGATAAGCTAAAGGGGGAGATTGTTGTGCTCGGCCTCTTCCCGAGGCCGACCAGAGCCATTGTTGTAATCTCTCAACTTTTCTCATTTCCATTTCACCTAACCCCTTTTCAGGGAGTGTCTACTTTGTCTAGTTTGTCCTATCTTGCAGGATAACAAGGAATCATACATAAGTCGGCATGGAAGGAGAGTTATACTCTTAAATCAAGCTTAAGGAGCTCAACCGATAGCACTAAAGTCGCACCTGAATCCCAATTCAAGAGTGGGGGCTTAATGTTATAGGTGATTTTGGACCACACAAGGAGCTGACGAGGACAAACGGGCAGAGGTAGGACCAAAAGACCGACCCAGAGGAAGACCGGGCCAACATGGCCCGACCCATATGGTCGGCCTCGGCAAAAGGCCGAGGCCGACCATTCGGCCCGGTTGCGCGAGCCGAGTCCGTTCGATGTCGTTTGGTCCCCACCGCGTTTGACCGCCTCGGTTTCGCCTGGTTTGACCTAAAACGCCTCCAAATCCCTAAAAACCCTAGGAGGAGGAGCAGGTATTTATATCCCTCTTCGCCACTGAAGAGGGGATCCCCGGATTCTATCCCTAAACTTTACTCTCTATTCTCTGTTTTCTCCTCTTGCTCTTACTTTTCCACGCCCTACCGTTCTGCTTGCTGACTTAAGCATCGGAGCCGGTGTGGCGAGCACCACACCGGTGTGCAGGTTTACTGTCTTGCAGGCCACGTCTTCCCCCCTCAACTACAAATTTACCGTTGGTGGCACGTGAAGGTCAGGTGAGATCCTCTGGCCAAAATCGACCATCAACAGTTTAGCGACTTCGGTGAGTGATTGATTTATCAAATTAATGATTGTTACATAAAATATAAATATTTTGATTAGGATATTAAAATTAATAAGTGGTTGGAAAGTTTTAAACAAAATATTATATTGGTAAGCATTAAAAAAAATAATAAAAAAAAAGTAGGTTCAAAATTTGATTACGTTGGCAAGCTAATATTTTACTAAGGTGATGATGAAGGTTGCAAGTTTCCAATAGGTTTGGGGATACTTCTATCAACAAACCCAACCTTATTTATTTATTTATTTTTGAAAAGAACCTTATTTATTTATTCTTTTTTCTATAATGAGCCATCATCATTGACTGACTCAAAGAACTGTAATTAGAGACTCCTTATAGGGCAAGGACTATACTCATACTACTTTTATAAAAATACATATTTATAAAAACATAATAAAATTAATTAAGGTTTCATTTGATAATCATTTGATTTTTGGATTCTCTTTAATAATTATTTGGTTTTTGAAAATTAAGCTTATAAAACACTATTTCTTTTTTCTTTTTTTTTTGTTATCTGTCTTCTTCTCATGTTTGCAATTTTGAAAACTAATATATATATATAATTTTCAAAAAGTTGTTTTTGTTTTTGGAATTTGATTAGAAATTCTATTGTGTGTTAGAATTAGGAAAAACCAAGCTTAATATTCAAAAACCAAAAGACTATCAAATAGGGTCTTAACTTTTAGTTTTTGAAAATTAGGTTTGTTTTCTCTCAAATTACTTACAAAAGTTTTTATTTTTTTTAATGAAACATTTGAATTCTTAACTAATTTTTTTTTACAAAAAAAATCTTTTGAAAATTACTTTTCTTAGTTTCCAAACTTGCATGACTTTGATTTTTGAAAACATAGAAGGTAAATAACAAAACAAACACACTTAGAGATGAAAACCGTGTTTATAAGATTAATTTTCAAAAATGAAAATCAAAATAGTTATCTTATGCTAATTTCACAATGCTTAAAACTTTTTTTTTTTTTTTTTTGTTCTTTTTACAACTGAATGACTAAACTTAGTTGAAACGTGACCAACATAAAATTAAGAACAGTAGACAAAATTTCAAGGCTATCCATTCATAGCATCTACCAGGAAAAGTTGTCCATTAATAAGAATATTATTAATCCCTATTATTGACTGGAATTCAGAATTTAATAATTTTAAGTTGAATTCACAATTTTTTTACAAAAAAAAAAAAAAAAAAAAAAAAAAAAAAAGTTGAATTCACTATTTTGGGGGTAAGTATGAATGTATGACTTTTCAGAAAAAAAAAAAAGGAAAAAAAGAAAGTATGACTGTATGAGATATAATAATTTTACTGGACTTTTGGAGATAATGAACTTCCAATAGTTTTTTTTTTTTTTTTTTTTTTTTTTTTTTTTTTTTTTTTTTTTTTTTTTTTTTAATATAACTATCAATAGCTTATAGCTTAAAACCCTGAGAATTGCAACGCCTAAAATATTTCCTATTATGATTTTTTACACCCAAAATTTATAATAATTAAGTTCAAGGCCATCTCTAATAGAATTACTTTATTTATTTGATCATAAATTATGTTATAGGTAATTTTGGACCACCCCGATGTACAAGGAGCTGACGAGGACAATCGGGGAAAAATCCGGTTGGAAGATGGACCCAAGAGGCCAAACCGGCAAGTAGGACGGGCCAAGACCGGAAATTTGATCATCAACAAATTAAATTCAAATATAATATTAAAATAATATAACTTAAGAATGATAAAAAGGAGAATACAAAGTTTTTCCCTCTAACCTACCTTTTAATGTACCTATTTTCTAAATTTTAAAAGTAATCGATGACTTGACTATGAAATTTAAAATTTAAATACTAGTCAATTGAATATAAACAAATAAAAATAAACATGATTTTCAAATTATACTAATAATTAAATTATTGTTTGTTGAAATTGGCTTTTTCAATAAGAAATAAAACGATAGAATGGGCCTCGTGAAATTTTACGAATAGATTATAAAATCTATATTATTAATATCGTTGAAAATATTGAAGCTTTAAATTACAACTAACTTCACAATTTTAAAAGTAAACTTATTGAAGTTTATTGAGTTTATCAAAGAAGGTTGAAATCCTGTAATTAATATCATTGAAATTTTACAAATTACATTAATTGTGTTTGTGATTTATACATAAGAATATATTATTATTACATTACATTACTCAATAATATCTCTTTCTTTTTCTTAAACATAAAAACAATATTTTTATTACTAGTCAATTACCACGTGCAAATGCACGTGATAATTTTAATATTTAATTAAAGCTTATAATAATGCTAATAAAAGGAAAAATAAACAATATCACTAATAGTAAAAAAGAAAGACAACCCATGATAAGTGTCCATCTTCTAAGCCTGCTTTCTGGGTCTATTATACTGCTTGTGTTGTTTGGGGTTTGCAAACTTGGAGTGGATGGGAAGGATAGTCCTAGATTGTCTCCGTCTGTCCCTTTCTAAGTTGTTGATGGGTTACATGTGCTAGACACTTCATTTTGTGGCAATTTTGCAGGTTGATATCTGGGGGCTTACAACCTCCTTCCTGTTGAGTATTGAGCGGGCCTAAAATAGCGGTGGTGATCAGTTGGGGCCACGACTGAGGGTTGGGTTGCATCCAATTTAGAAGGGGGCGAGAAGACTATAGAAGCATGCATGGAGGGAGCTGTCAGCCTTTGCGGTGGGTGTAATTGCTGATGTTGTTGTTTGGGCGGCGACAATGAACGGGTTCGGCGGTGGAGTGCGGTAGAAGATCGGATGGTGCCTCGTGAGCTTTGGTGCCGTGATGCGAGGAGGATTTGCGGGAGGTACAAAGGTTTCCGTCAGCTGGTGGTGCGTGCTTCCAATAACGGCGTACTTAGGGTCGGTTCGACTTGGGTTTTGCTGCGGGGGTGGATGTTCCAGACCTGTTAAGGTTGTTTGTGTTGGGTTTTATGCCCTAAAACTCGTAGATAGTGAATGTAAATAAATTGTATACTTGTTTCAATAAAGTGTTATTGAGTTTCTACAATAAAGTGTTATTGTTAAATATTGCACAATTTGACCCAAATCCAATAAGCTAAGATCCAAGGTTGTTTACATGTGACTTGAACTAGTATGTGGGGACATACGGGGATCGGCGTTCAAGTAACAACCTAAAAGGTCTATAGTACAGGGATAAGGTTGGATACCTTATCCTGGTAACACTATGTGATACAACCCACTTTGTATTCGATACAGACGTATTGATCCAAGACGTCCATGTAGGAGACATGCAAGCGGGGGTATCCTATGCAATGAGTTTGCATAAGACCGGACCATGAAATAGTAAACCACTAGATGTAACACCGTTAACTAGTTAGGTTACTGTTTCAATAGGATGACTAGGTAACTCCATCTTAATCCTGAGTGTGTCATGAACTCCTTCTCACGAGGGATTGTCCTTTGATTAGTATGGGTGAGAGTGGCCTGCACGCCGACTCAATAAGCCTACCTTCTTGGGGACAAGATCGAGTGGGGGGCTGGGGGACATGACAACATAAGATGGAATTCACTCATTCCCGCTTCTAGGAGAAGTAGATGAGTGTTCCCTTAAGTGGTGACTCCGGATCTTGAACAAAGGGATCCCGCCCTCTCAATGGCCCGAGAGGGACTTTCTGTTTACTGGTTGGACCATAAACAGGTTGTTCATTAGAGGATCACTAGTACTTAAGGAGCGAGAGGTAACACAGGGGTAAAACGGTAATTTGACCCAACTGTAGTTACGAACACTCGTGAAGGATTGACTTACCGATATAGGTCTATATCCGTGGACACAGAAATGTTCTACAGTGAGAAGAGTTCAGTTGTGGGTCTTTAGTGGAATGACCCACAGTTAATGAATATTGGTTAACCTGATTAATGAGTTTAATCGGTTAACCTCATATCATTGGAGCTTCTGATCTGTAGGTCCATTAGGTCCCCCTGCTAGCTCGTAAAGAGTAATTAGGAACAAATATATCTTGAGAGAATTTTAATAGTTCAAATTCATATTGAGAATTAAGTTAATTGTATGAGATACAAATTAATATAATGTATAGTGATGCATTAAAATATAAAGTCTACTTTTAGATTAAAATTTATTATATTGAAAGATTGATATATTTGAAAGAGTTCAAATATATGTCTAATTAAATATATGGTATTTAATTAGAAGATGAATTAATTAATTATTCAATTTAGTTTAAATTAAATGAGATTTAATTAAACTATAGTCTATGAGAGAAATAAATATTTGAAGAAGTTCAAATATTAATATGAATTTGATTCATATTAAATTTATGGGATATAAGAGAATTTGAAGGAGTTCAAATTTTAATATGAATTTGATTCATATTATAGAATTAATTAATTGAAGGCCTCAAATTAAATATATGATATTTAATTGGGTAATTAATTAATTAACTAATAGAAGGTCTGAATTAAATATATGATATTTAATTGGTGATTAATTAATTAAAGAATTAATTAATTGAAAATTAATCAATTATGAAAATGATTAATCACTTATGGAAGTAATTAATCATTTATGAAAAGGATTTAATCACTTATGGAAGTGATCAATCATTTATGGAAAGGATTAATCAATTATGAAATTGATTGGTCATGGAATTTGTTGGTCATGGAATTGATTAATTATGGAAAAGATTAAATCAGTTATGGAAATAATTGAATTTAAATGAATATTTTATTCATGGCTTTTCTCCTCTAAATAGAACACTAAACCTAGGGTTTAGGTACAACAACATAAGGCCACAAGAATGCACTCTTGCATTCTCTCTAGTCTCTGTCTCATATTCTCTCAACCCAAGAACTCTAGGGAGAATTTTCTCTCTAGAGTTTTTCCCATTCAAGATTAGGTAGTCCCACAACTACGTTCCTAATCTCAGAGTCGTAGCGGGGAAGATCAAATGGTGGTGTTCTTCGTTGTTGCAGAGCAATCAAGAATCATTCTTGAAGTATTAAGAGTCGTCAACGACGGTATGTTTGCTTCTCCCCTTTAGATTTAGATCTAATAAATTTTGTATGCTTAGCCTTAAGTTTGTATAGAATTTGTTCTATGTTTTAACCAATGCAATAGTATTTTTGGATAAACAAAATTAACTACGAATCAGTCCCAATTACGCTTCCGCTTTAACGGAATTGGGGAATTCCAAATCCTTTCAGTTTGGGTGTTGAGTGAGGGCTGGATGAGGTAACATGCTGATCATAGTATGACGATGACTTGTCGTTGCTTGTGATAGTACTGGAGAGACCTCTGTTAGTGTTTGTGGTGTCGTGATGGTGAATATGAGCCAGTCCCAGCGTAGCCAGTGGTTAGGTTGGGTTTGATCGTGGGTTGACAACGAGTGGTGATAGGGGAGTCTAACGGTCTGTTTTGCTTAGTTTGGATCTTATGCTTTGGGTGTCGTATGCCTATTCTTATGTCAAAAAAAAAAAAGACAACGATAACAAAAAAAAAAAGATAATTAAGCAAGATATGTCTTCACCAGAAACTTCCTTTAAATATATATACCTCTGTTACTTTTTAATGTAAAATATATTTACATCTTACTTTATAATTGTTAGACAAATATCATTGTACAACTTCAAAATGGAATTGTAATGTCTCATACCTATAATTTAAAATATGGACTTACATCCACATGCATCTCATGCTCCTTGAATATATGCCACACAATATATTTACATTAGAATGTAGTGATTCACACAAAACAAAAGCCAGATCCCTTTTTTTTGTAAGCAGAAGATCGGTCAATCAATGACAGAATTTAGTAAAGAAGAAGTTGCAGACCTGGGTGATTCTCGATTTGAAAGATCTGCTAGTGTGACTAATCCATCTCCAACTTCAGGTTGGCTGCCAGTTCCAAAGGATTGCTAGAAATTAAATTGTGACACTTTGTGGAACGAGAAGAGGAAACAAGGTGGAATAGGATGGATTCTTCATAGGTGGGACGGATCTCCGGCAATGGCAGGTGTTCACACGTAACTTTGAAGATGAGGCACGTGGAATAAAATTTGATTGGTATTAATGTTAGATGTGTGTGGGTGTACAATCTCTAATATTTATCCTCTGATTCTCTCTCTTGTGTGTGAGTTTGTTTCACTCGAGGACTGGAATGTTTGTTCTCAAGTTTGAAGCTTCAATTGATTCTTGAAGTTCTTGATGTCTTCAATTCTTGAAGTCTTGCAGTCTTGGAGTCTTGAGGTCTTGAAGTCTTGAAGAGTCTTTGGTCTTTAAGAAGTTTTTAGATCTTGAAGAGTGTTTGGTCTTCAAAGAGTGTTGAAGTTGTTGGGTTTAATGTCCTAAAACTCATAGTTTGTAATCTCTTGTGCAATAAAGATGTTATTTAGTGAATTGTTTGTTTATATAACCTAAATCCAATAGATAAACATCCTTGGTTATAACATGAAATACTCGAACTATATTATGAATATGGACAGGGATCAAGTTCTAGTATATAACCTAAATGGTCTATAGTATAGGGATAAGGTTGGGTACCTTATACTGGCGACACTATGGATGCGGCCTACTTTGCGAACAAGGCAAACGATGTAATCCTGGATCGTTCATGTAGAGACATACAAGTGGGGCATCCTGTGTAAATGAGTTTACATAAGATCGGACCAAGAAATAAGTCACTCTTTCTTTATAACGTCGTTTACTGATAAGACTGACTATTTCATATGATGACCTAGGTAACTCGATCTTAATCCTGA
The DNA here is from genome assembly GCA_036850905.1 of Luffa acutangula. Classification (NCBI taxonomy): domain Eukaryota; kingdom Viridiplantae; phylum Streptophyta; class Magnoliopsida; order Cucurbitales; family Cucurbitaceae; genus Luffa; species Luffa acutangula. The sequence goes on from CM072093.1 coordinate 48,016,164, forward strand.
GCTATCTATGAACTCCTGTTTGTTCAGGATTATCCTTTGATCTGAATGGGTGAGAGTGACCCAACATTGTCGACTCAATAAGCCACCATTTTGGGGATAAGACTGGATAAATAGCTGGGGACATAGTATTGCAAGATGGAATTCACTTGTATTTGGGATAGCAGAAAGGTTGTTCTCTTTAGTTTGCAAGATGGAATTTACTCCTACCAATATTAGGGATAGTAGAGAAGTGATAGCGTCGTTCAAGTAACCGAGGAATTAAAGTGATGAGACGGAAGTGCCAGCGTCTTTTAAGTTACCGAGGAGGTTCGAGAAGCGAGAGCACGAACTAGAGTATGACGTCGAGAGCGAGAATTGTGAATGGATTAAAAGCCATTAAAAATGAGGAAATTGTTCGAGAAGCTAGAACGTGAAGCGATATCGCGTATCGAGAGCGAGAATCGATCTGACTAGGTTGGAGGGGAAACGCAGTCATAAAATGTGCGAGGTGACATCAACAAAAGGGCATTCTCCATTATTTTGAAAAGGTAGGTCAAATTTCATTACGGGCCCCCGAAAATGGGTCATCCATACAAATTTTTCGTCTTGGATTTAATTCATCTCTTACGGAAGAAAAGATGGGTGAGATTATATCATTTTCTAATGCAGTCAAAGTTTGGGAGTCATTTCGTAAATCTTATTCCTCATCTTCATCAACTAGGGTGCTTAGCCTAAACTCTAAGATTTAAAAAATTAAGAAAGATGGTATGTCTGTTTCTCAGTATCTGGCAAAAATTAAAGAAGTTGCAGATACTTAATATGTTGTATATCTTCTTCAATTAAGGGATTTAAGTGTATAATATTTAATTAATAAGTTTGAAAAGTAATATATTTTAATAAAGAGTTACAGATGTTGCAAACCGTGGGGCAATTCCATGGTTTGTCATCTGAAGATCCTCATTTACATCTTAAGTCTTTTCTAGGAGTTAGTGATTCTTTTGTAATTCAAGGAGTGCCTAGGGATGCCCTTAGATTAACTTTGTTCCTGTATTCTCTTAAAGATGGAGCAAAGGCATGGTTTAATTCTTTTGCTCCAGGATCAATTAGAACATGGGATGAGTTAGCTGAAATTTTTTTGAGTAAATATTTTCCACCTAATAGAAATGCTAAATTAAGGAGTGAAATAGTAGGGTTTAGGCAACTTGAAGATGAGACTTTTAGTGAGGCTTGCGAAAGGTTTAAGGAGCTTTTACGAAAGTGCCCCCACCATGGTTTAGTTCATTGTATTCAAATGGAAACATTTTACAATGGGTTAAACGGAGCAACCCAGGTATGGTTGATGCTTCGCCTGGAGGGGCCCTTTTGGCAAAAACTTTCAATGAAGCCTATGAAATTTTAGAAAGAATATCTACTAATAGTTGTCAGTGATCAGATGTTAGAGGCACAAATAAAAAGGTTAATAGTGTGTTAGAGGTTGATGGTGTGTCCACCATTAGGGCTGATCTTGCAATGATTGCTAACGCTCTTAAGAATGTGACAGTGATTAGTCATCAGCAGCCACCAGCTGTGGAGCCTGCTGCAGTGGTGAACCAAGTCGCAGAGGAAGCATGTGTCTATTGTGGTGAAGATCACAATTACGAGTTTTGCCCCAGCAATCCAGCTTCTGTGTTTTTTGTAGGTAATCAGAGGAATAACCCTTATTCTAACTTTTATAATCCAGGTTGGCGCAACCACCCCAACTTCTCATGGGGAGGACAGGGAAGTAATATGCAAGCACAGCAAAAGATGAACCAGCCGGGATTTGCTAAAGCGCAAGTATTGCCCCAACAAAATTCGGGGAGTTCTCTTGAGGCAATGATGAAAGAATTTATGGCTCGTACAGATGCTGCAATTCAAAGTAATCAGGCCTCAATGAGAGCCCTGGAATTACAAGTTGGTCAGCTAGCTAATGAGCTAAAGGCAAGGCCTTAGGGGAAACTTCCATCAGATACTGAACACCCTCGAAGGGAAGGTAAGGAGTAGGTAAAGGCAGTGACTCTTAGAAGTGGTAAGCCATTAGAGGAAAGAAAGGAGCCTAGTAAAACTCAGGATATAGAAAAGAATAGTGATAAAAATGTTGCTGTTGAGAAAGAGTTGGAGTCTGGTCAGGGTGCTGGAGGCAGCAATAAAGATGATGGAGCATCTAGTTCTGTTCCAGATATGGAACCACCTTATGTGTCGCTCCCACCTTATGTACCACCTCTACCTTTTCCACAAAGGCAAAAGCCTAAGAATCAGGATGGTCAATTTAAACTTTTTTTAGAGATTCTTAAGAAATTACATATAAATATCCCTTTAGTAGAAGCTATAGAGCAAATGCCTAATTACGCTAAATTTCTTAAGGATATTTTAACTAAAAAGAAGAGGTTAGGTGAGTTTGAAACTGTATCTCTTACTGAGGAGTGTAGTGCTATTATTAAGAATGGGCTACCACCCAAGGCTAAGGATCCAGGATCATTTACCATACCTGTGTCTATAGGTGGAAAAGAGTTAGGTAGAGCACTTTGTGATTTAGGTGCAAGCATTAACCTTATGTCTCTTTCGGTCTATCGGAAGCTAGGTATTGGTGAAGCTAGACCTACCACAGTCACACTCCAACTATCTGATAGGCCTATCATATATCCAGAGGGTAAAATTGAGGATGTCTTACTGAAAGTGGATAAATTCATATTCCCTGTTGATTTTATTATTCTAGACTATGAGGCTGATAAAGATGTCCCAATTATTCTAGGTCGTCCCTTTTTGGCTACTGGTAGGGCGTTAATAGATGTTCATAAAGGGGAATTAACAATGAGAGTCTGTAATGAGGAAGTGAAATTTAATGTGTTTAAAGCCATGAAGTATCCAGACGAAATGGATGATTGCTCCTTCATTAGGATTCTGGAGAGCACAGTTATTGAGACAGCAATACAGGATTCAGCTAGTAAGCATTCGAAAGATCATGGAGAGGTTAGTGTAGAGGATTTACAGGTTTGTTTGTTAGAAAGAAAAAATGAAAAAGAATTGTTTAGGTGTGAGGATGTTTTTGAGTCTTTAGATTTAGGTCAAAGGAAAGCTCCTCCTATTAAGTCATCCCTGATTGAGGCACCTACTTTAGATTTGAAGCCTTTGTCGGATCATCTAAAGTATGTGTTTCAGCTAGTAATTGAGACTTAATAGGAGAGCACAGTTATTGAGACAGCAATACAAGATTCAGCTAGTAAGCATTCGAAAGATCATGGAGAGGTTAGTGTAGAGGATTTACAGGTTTGTTTGTTAGAAAGAAAAAATGAAAAAGAATTGTTTAGATGTGAGGATGTTTTTTAGTCTTTAGATTTAGGTCAAAGGAAAGCTCCTCCTATTAAGTCATCCCTGATTGAGGCACCTACTTTAGATTTGAAGCCTTTGTCGGATCATCTAAAGTATGTGTTTCTTGGGAGGGTGAGACGTTGCCCATTATTGTTGCATTAGATTTAATGTCGGACTACAGTAGCTGGCTGGAGGGTTTGCATGGACTACAGGAGGCTTAATAAAGTCACTCGTAAGGACCATTTCCCTCTACCGTTTATTGACCAGATGTTGGATAGATTGGCTGGTCAAGCCTACTACTATTTCTTAGATGGTTATTCTGGGTATAACCAGATTACTATTGCTCCTGAGGATGAGGAAAAAACCACTTTCACCTGCCCTTATGGGACATTTGCTTTTAGGCGAATGCCTTTTGGCCTTTGCAATGCTCCAACAACATTCCAGCGGTGTATGTTGGCAATTTTTTTTGATATGATTGAGTCTACTGTTGAGGTATTTATGGACGATTTTTCAGTTTTTGGAGGATCTTTTCAAAGTTGTTTAGATAATTTAGGTCAAGTGTTAAAAAGATGTGAGGATACCCATCTAGTTCTTAATTGGGAGACATGTCACTTCATGGTGAAGGAGGGCATAGTGTTAGGTCATAGGATTTCTAAGAATGGTCTAGAAGTTGATAGAGCAAAAATAGAGGTGATTAAAAGATTAGAACCACCGAGTTCAGTGAAGGGAATTCGGAGTTTTTTAGGTCATGTTGGATTTTATAGGAGGTTCATAAAGGATTTTTCCAAAATTAGTAAACCTCTTTGTAACTTATTGTGTACTGATCATGTTTTTTACTTTAATGCAGATTGTAGGAAGGCTTTTGAGACTTTAAAAGATGTTTTAATCTTAGCACCCATTCTTTGTGCACCTAATTGGAATTTACCATTTGAGGTAATGTGTGATGCGAGTGATGCTGCGGACTGTGTATACTTGCACAGAGTTCTAGAGTCTCTTTATACCATATTTTTACTCACTCTAGGAACCCAACACAGGTGATACTTCCTCTTGATGTGCTTTCATCGCTTGTGGCTGCGATGTTCTTTTGAATTGGCTACTGCCTCACTGTTATCACAATATAATGTAATGGGCAAGTTCATATTTGGAGCGACTTCCAAATCTGTCAAGAACATCCTAAGCCAAACTGCTTCCTTAGCTGCTTCACAAGCAGCTACTTACTCAGCCTCCATAGTGGAGTCTACTATGCATCCTTGCTTGATGCTTCTCTAGACTACAACCCCCCCCCCCCCCGTTAAGGGTGAATACTGACCCTGACGTGGATTTCCTTGAATCCTTGTCAGACTGGAAGTCAGAATCGGTGTATCCTGTAAGGACCAAATCCTTAGCCCTAAACACCAGCATGTAGTCCCTCGTTCTCTGAAGATACTTGAGGATACCTTTTACGGCGGTCCAGTGGTCTAACCCTGGATTAGACTAATATCTGCTGACTATCTCTACTGCATAACAAATGTCAGGCCTAGTGCAGAGCATAACATACATTAAGCTGCCCACAACTGAGGCATAGGGAATGCATCTCATGTCCTCAATTTCTTGAGGTGTCTTAGGACATTGCTCCTTAGACAAGTGAACCTCATGCCTGAAAGACAATAAACCTTTCTTGGAGTTCCGCATCAAATATCGATATACATTGCTTGAGACAGAGCTAGCGTTTTCTACTTACGATCCCGAATAATTTGGATCCCAAGAACATATTGGGTCTCTCCCAAATCTTTCATTTGGAATTGGGTCGCTAGCCATTCTTTAACGTCAGACAGATACCCTACATCATTACCAATGAGTAGGATGTCATCAACATATAGTACTAGAAAAGCTACCTTGTTTTTATTGATATTCTTGTAAACACAAGGCTCATCAACAATTTGGTCAAAACCAAAAGATTTGATCACAGTGTCAAATCTAATGTTCCAAGATCTGGAGGTCTGTTTCAACCCATAAATGGATCTATTCAGTTTATAAACCTTTTGCTCGTGACCTTGGGTTATGAACCCTTCGGGCTGAGACATAAAGATATTCTCTTCAAGATTACCATTCAAAAAGATAGTCTTGACATCCATTTGGCATATTTCATAGTCATAATATGTGGCTATGGATAAGAGAATTCATATAGACTTTAACATAGCAACGAGAGAAAAGGTTTCCTCATAGTCAACCTCTTCTCTTTGGGTGTAGCCATTTGCTACAAGTCTAGCTTTGAAAGTCCGTACTTTCCCAACTACATCTCTCTTTCTCTTATAGATCCATTTGCACCCTATGGGTTTTACCTCTTCAGGTAGATCTACAAGCTCTCATACTTGATTGGAGTACATAGACTTCATCTCAAGATTCATTACTTTGACCCATTGGTCTTTATCCACGTCATTCATTGCATGACGATAAGACAATGGATCCTCAACACCATCATCCTACTGCGTCGAGGCTCTCTCACTATGTGAGAAGGACGAGGTTGACCAGAAGAGCTGGCTCTTTCATCAACTTTTGTGGAAGGACTTGTTTCATCAACAACTCATGTTAACTCTTCTGTAGCTTCTCCTAATACTAACTTACTTCATGGTTTGTGATTTCTCATGTGGTCTTCCTCCAAGAAAGTGACATTTGTCGATACAAAGACCTTATTTTCTAGTGGGTCGTAGAAAAGACCATCTCTCGTTTCTTTAGGATAACCAACAAATTGGCACAATTTCGAACGAGGTTCCAGTTTTTTAGGATTTGTCACTATCACATGTGATGGACAACCCCAGATACGAAAGTATAGCAAACTAGGTTTACTCCCCCCTCCATAACTCGAAAGGTGTTTCAGAAACGCTTTTCGAGGGAACATTGTTCAAAATGTGAACTGTAGTCTCTACTACATACCCCCAAAACGAGCTTAGCAATTGAGCATAGCTCATCATAGAATGAACCATGTCTAACAAGGTTCTATTTCTCCTTTCTGATACACCATTTTGTTGAGGTGTACGAGGTGCTGAGAGTTGGGATTGGATTCCATGTTCTATCTGTTGGGTTTTATGCCCTAAAACTCGTAGATAGTAAATGTACATTTGACCGAACATTAATAAAAGTGATATATTATTCAATGTATTATATCTTGGCTTATCAACCCTAATCCAATAAACTAAACATCCAAGGCTAATAGAATGAGGCTTGAACTAGTATGTAGGGACATACGGGGATCAATGTTCAAGTTTTAGCCTAAAGGGTCTGTAGTATAGGGATAAGGCTGGGTACCTTATCCTGGTGACACTATGGATACGACCCGCTTTGTATATTGATACAAACGTATTGATCCAACGCGTTCATGTAGTTGACATGCGAGTGGGGGTATCCTGTGCAATGAGTTTGCACAAAGACCGGACCGCGAAATAGTTAACCACTAACTGTAACACAGTTAGTTAGTTCGGTTTCTATTTCACTAGGATGACCTAGGCAACTTGGCCTTAATCCTGAGTGGATTATGGACTCCTGTTCATGAGGGATTGTCTTTTGATTTGTACGGTTGAGAGTGGCCTGTCCGCCGACTCAATAAGCCTACCATTTTGGGGACAAAACCGAGTGGGGAGCTGGGAACATAGTCTTACAAGATGGAATTCACTTCTTCCTGATATTAGGGTAAGTAGAGGTGTGTTCCCTTAAGTGGTGTCTCCGGGTCTTGAACAATGGGCCCTACCCTCTTTATGGCACGAGAGGGATTTCTGTTTGTTGGTTGGACCACAAACAGGTTGTTCATTAGAGGAGCACTGGTACTTAAGGACAAAGAGGTAGCTCAGGGGTAAAACAGTAATTTGACCTAACTGGGATACGAACACACGTGAAGGGCTGACTTGCTGTTGACGGTCGATATCCGTGGACACAGAAATATATCTACAGTGAGAAGAGTGCAGCTGTGGTTCTTTAGTGGAGTGAACCACAGTTAACGAATATTGATTAAATTGGTTAATGAGTTTAGCCAATTAATCTCATATCGTTGGAGCTTCTGATCTGTAGGTCCATTAGGTCCCACCGGTAGCTCACTAAAGACTTTGAGGAAAATTTCTAAGGGTGGATTGAATATTCGAAGGGGTTCGATTATTCGATTAAAGTATGAATTGGATTCACATTAAAACTATAGGTTAAAATTAATGCACATTTGTTGCATTAATTCAATAGTTGATATGAGAGAGAAATATTTAAATATGTGATATTTAATTATAATATTAATTAATTGTTGAATTAATTAATATGTTGTTTTAATTTGAATTTGATTAAATTTGATTTTATTGAATTATATTAAAACTTTAGGTTATGTGGAATAATTATATAAAATTGTTTTATGTAATTATTGTTAAATTAAATATTGATTTAATTTAACGTATTTAATTAATAATTCATTTACTTATTAATTAAATAATAAATCTACCATCAGTTATTTTAACTGATGGAGATTTATTCTCCACGACCTTGCATCACGATAGGAGAGGAAAAAAAGGGGAAATGGTTCCGCTACTTATGTGGTGCAGTTGAAGTTTTTCCAGATCTATCGTGAATCTCTCTCTCTCAAGTCAAATTCGCTCTGTATTGTCAAATTCGCTCTGTATTCTCCATTCAAGTTTTTACAGAGAACGACTGATCTCTCAAAAGTTTTTTTTTCTCTTAGAAATCCCTAGTTCCCACAAACTACCTCTAGCATAATCCTTGTGAGAATACCGGCGTTTCACTATTGGGGGTGTTCGAGTTCTTGGGAATTTTTCCAGCGAAGGGTTGCTTTTGAGTTGTTGTTTTTGAGGTGTTTTTATCGGCCACCACCTTGGCCTTGCTCTTACCTTGAGCAGCGGGTGTCTTTTCCTTATTTCCCTTCTTCTTCTTCTATATCTTTTTAGATGAAGAAGCTTAAGATACATGCTTAGTCCCCGAGGATGAACCCTTGAGGAACTTTTTCTTGGAATGGGCGACATTCACCTCTCATTCAACCAATCCCTTATTTTTCATAAGAGATTGATAAGCATGTAACTCGTTAAGAAGGGTAGTCAGGTTGAATTCAATCTTATTCAACATAGCATTATTTCTTAATTGCAGAAAACTCTTCGGAAGAGATTCCAGAATGAATGTAACCTGACTATTCTCGCAATGACCGTCTCATTTGCCTCCGCCACATTAAATTGGAACATCATATCCAGGACATGATCTCGAACAGAAATGTCCTCTTCCATGCAGACGTTATAGACATACTTGAGAGCCTCATGTTGGAGCTGATAGGACGATTGTCCAAACATCTCCCTGAGAGATCCCATTATCTCTCTAACAGTCTCAAGGGGTTTGCATTTCTTGGCAAGTACGTCAGACAAACTCTCCAAGATATAGGCTCAGGCTTTATCGTTAGCCTTTACCCATCGGTCATAAGCGTCTCTAGTCGCCTGAGAAGCGTTGCGAGCGGGAACTATAAGACATTCATCTAGTAAGAAAAACCATAAATCGTCAACTATTATAATCATATTTAATGTCGATAACCACGATGAATAGTTTTCGCCCGTGAATTTGTCGTTCTTAGCAGAGTAATAATTGAGGAAGACATTGCTGAAAAACAAACATTTACCGTATTAGTTATCTTTGTCTTAACCCATCGCACAAGCAATACAAACAATTGCATACATCCAATCAATTTTGCAAACAAGCAATCAAAGAACCCTAACAAACTATTGATTGTGATTTGCAACGATGCTTTAGAGGTCTAGAAGAACAGCCACCAAAGGGTGATCAGCTATTCCTCCTCTAAAATAAGACATTTCTCAGTCAACTCTAATTCTAGAATAACTCATATTCCTATAGACGTTAACCACCATTGTTTGGTCAAGGACTTGTTAACACATTTAACTTATCCCCGTAAGTGTTATCCTCCCACTTTCAGATCCCAAAGGCACGTACCAACAGGCTACCGTTAGGAAAGACAATTGTTGGTCATTAGCCTAAGTGACCTGATAACTCTCCAAAAGGGAGTTATTTAGGCATTATTTCTATAGTGATTTGTGTGTCTTTTATGCTAAATAGGGTTGCTTTTAGATAGATAATATGTGTTTTAACCCATTTGGAAGAATGGATGCTTTGGAAGTTATTTTATGCAGAATGTATTGTTGAACGACTTGAGGGAGCAAATTTTGTGTTGCAGCAAAGTTGGGAGCAAAACTGCCATGTCACAGCTCGTTAGCCAATTTGATGAAATGAATTATGTTAAGCTATTCTCGGGATAAAGGAGCAAGGAGAGCCATCCACGTGTCTAGGTCAACCTAATTCAAGCCTCCTATCATTCTATAAAAGGAGATAGTCGCCCAAGTCAAAGTCATTCCATCCTTGGGAGGAACATTCCACTCTTGGAAAGTTTACTTCCACCTTTAGGAGCCGAAGAGAGAAGGGAGATTGGAGACCTACAAGAAGACCATCAATTGCAAGCTGATCAAGTTAATTATTATTTTCTTGTATTATTTTGTGATTATGGATATGCTTACTCATATTGTAACGTGTGTCTCTATGCATTTTATGAACTAAGTAACCTTAGGCGTTGGTTAGGGAACATGTAGTTGTCATGCTTAATTTCTAGCAATAAATATTGATTGATGCATCTTGATTAATTGTTGTGCTCATTTCTATTTTGTGCCCGTCTGGCCAGCTGGTATGAATATCACTCTCTAGTTTCAGGGATGATTTAGGGAGTGTGTGGCATTTAATCACACTAGATCATTGTGTATTGGTGAACGCCAGTGACTGAGCTAGGGATAGCCAGTTCTCTAGTGCTTGATCGGTAGTACTTCATTGGAGTTGAAACACATTCTAAAAAATCCAGAGTTTCGGGAGGAATCTGCTAATAAGACTGCGAGAGTTTGTCTGATCAATAATATTGCTAGAGCATCTTTTAAAACAATTACTAAATCCTGACCAGCGCCTGTTTCTAATACGTGTTCCTATTTGCTTACTTTTTGTTCTATCATTTCTTTTGCTTCAGCATTCTATAAAAACCAATCATTTTAACCACCCTTGAAACCATTAAAAAGCTAAACAAAATAGATAAAGTGGAAGCTAATTCAGACATTGGATTCGATAAATACTTATTACTTGCTGCGGACTGTGTATACTTGCACAGAGTTCTAGAATCCATTTTTATATCTTATTTTTACTCACTCTAGGAACCCAACATGACCTTATCCTTTTCAGGAGTTCACGGTGTTCTGAATCCTATGATCATGCCCTCCGAAGGGGTGGTTGCTCCAGGGCAACACGCAGGTGGATCATAGGACTCTCACGGTGTGAACTAGGAGTGGAGACCGAGTGGATATGTTGACACGTGTCCCGCTCCCACTTACTATGGACACTTTCCCATTCGTCGTGTTATTGACTCATGCAAACACTTTTCCGAAGGGAGGTTGCGCTAAAAGCGACACAAAGCCGAGCATGGATCTCACGTTGCGAATATAGGGACGTAGGAGCAAAACTTGATTTAAATCTAGTTTTGAAATTTTCCTCCCACTAAAGTGACCTGCCGTACATTTTAGGGTTTATTAAACTAAGATAAATCTGACTAAGTCAATCTATCTAAGTCTAATCCTATTATAACTATTATAATAAGATCTTTATTCTAGCTTCTAGGTGAATTAAACATATTTAATTAACCTAGTGACCATAATCTAACATTAACTATGATTAATTCAACTCCGGTGTTCCGAGTCAGTTCCCAGGTAGGAGGTGTTCCGTAAACCGTCAACTTAAATACCCTAGCCTTAGACAGAACATTGTCGGTAGAGTTCCCTTATAATCATAGTAATGTTTGTCCTACTTAGTTGATTAAAACTATTTTAAAAACTAAGTAAAATATTATTCTAATCCTATTATAATATGACCTTAGGTCTAATTAATTTTAACTCATTAAAATTAATTAATTTAACCTATGGTCCTATGTTTGCATGCATCTCTTGATTATAGATTGACGGTTTCTAATCATTAATTTTAAACTATTCAAATTTTAATGATTAGTCCTATAATCGTGCATAATATAGTTTAAAACAATTAACAATCATATTCAAATTAATTAATTAAACTATATTTATTGTATTGCATGAAATTAATATAACAATTATATTAACCTTTGGATGTTTCATGTTCAATACAACTTTGATTTTCTTGTTAATAATTATAACTATTATATTATTGCCAATCAAGAAAATCATACAAGTATGTTGCAAACAACATTTTAAATATAACTCTTTATATTTAACTACGTAATTGCATGCATCATGCTTATCCATTTTCATGTATTTAATATAACTCACATACATTAAATAATTCGTGAAAATCATACATGCATTCCCATCCATACATTATAATCTAATTATTATAATATACATAAAATGCATGAGCATGCTTTACAACCTAAGGTGAGATTTCTAATATGACATCCATAAAGCATATTAAATAGCGTATGAACCGATTAATTGGCCCCTAGAATAAAATAAGGGCCGGTTGCAAGGATAGCAATATGGGCCAAAATAATTGCAAATCTAGCAATCCACAAAAAAAAAATTGCAAAAATGGCAAAATCTAATAGTTTGTGTGTTGCATTTACTAAAATACCCCTCCAGATTTTCTATCAGTGATAGAAAATTTCTTTGACTGATAGATTCTATCATATGATAGAAAATTTTTCTACTACTGATAGATTCTATCGGCGATAGATATTTTTCTATCACTTGTTCGGTGTTCTATCAGTGTTTGGTTGTTGTTATTTGGTTTTCTATCAGTGTTTGGTTTTTGCTTTTCAGTGTTTGATTTCTATAATCGTTCGTTTTTGCTTTATTTTTCAATGCTCGATTTCACCATGTATCACCATCGCTGATAGAAACAAAAAATCTTCTATCACTGATAGAAAAGTATCAGTGATAGAAAGATTTTCTATAACTCACGAAAAGTTTTTCTATCAGTCTCAGTGATAGAGATAGAAAGTTTTTCTATCACGCTCATAGAAAGATTTTCTATGAATGATAGAAATTTTTTCTATCACTCATGAAAAAATTTCTATAAGATTTCTATCACTGATAGGTTCTATCAGGGATTGAAAGATTTTCTATCAAGAGTTTTCTATCATTGATAGAATATCTTTCTATCACTGATAGAATAGTAAAAATTTCTATCAGAAATCTTTTATCACTGATAGAAAGCTTTTCTATCGGTGATAGAAAGTTTTTCTATCACTTATAGATTATATCGGTGATAGAAAGATTTCTATCGGAGATAGAAAGATTTTTATGGGTGATCAAGGATTGAAAGATTTTTTATCAAAAGTTTTTCTATGATTTTCTATAAAAAGTTTTTTTATCACTGATAGAACCTATCAGTGATAAATTTTATCACTCATAGAAAAAGTTTCTATTAGTGATAGAAACTTTCTATCACTGATAGAAATTTTTTCTACCACTGATAGAATCTATCAGTCATAGAAATATTAGTGATAGAAACTTTCTATCGCCGATAGAAAATTTTTCTACCACTGATAGAATCTATCAGTGATAGAAATATCACTGATAGAAACTTTATTCTATCAGTGATAGAAACTTTTTATCACTGATAGAAAATTTTTCTACCACTGATAGAATCTATCAGTAATAAAAAGATCACTTTCTATCAGTAAAAAAAAAAAAAAAAACGAGGAAGAAGAAGATGGGCACACAGGGGCAATTTAGGAATATAAAAAATTAATTAAAAATTTTTGCCATATTTGCAAATATTTTTAAAAATTGCTATATTTGTAATTATTTACCTTCATGTTGCCACCCATTACAATTATCCATAAAATAAAGCATTTAAATTACATTAATTCAAGCTATTTTATTTGTAAAACGTCCTTCTGCAGCTTCAGAACCGGACTAGACCAAACGAACCGACCTGAACCGCTTTGAACCGGTCTTCTATGAGTCAAACCAAGCCCAAACTCGGTTGGATAAAGCCAAACCGGCCCCAGACTAACTAAACCGCTAAACGAGACCACGTGCAATGGCTGAACCGCGCGCATTTGGAACCCTAACACATGCCGTGTAAAATCGCATCTGCATCGAGACACTGTGTAGGCGACGTCGCGACGCTGATGCATCTGGCACGATTTTGGACAATTTGCAGCACTGTTTCATCCTCAATTTGGCCTCCAACAACAGCGATTTTCATCGATCTTCATCACCAAAAATCCTATTCTAGACCTGGACTTACAAAGGACAAATGATTTACATTTAATGCCCAAAAACGCAGGGGCCTTTACATTGAATGATTAAAAATTGTAATCTAAGGCCAATTAAATCGTAAACATTCATACGCAAAACCATACATTCATAATGCATATCCCACCAATTAAGCCAATCCCAAATTTCAAATCAAAATTTAAAATTTTAAATGACTCTAATACCAATTGTAGGGATTAAAGCCCCACGCAGTGGAAGACAATCAGAGATCCAACCTCAAATTAAATAACGAATGGAATACCCGTACTGTTGGGTTTTATGCCCTAAAACTCGTAGATAGTGAATGTAACCGTTGACCGGATATTAATGAAATAATATTGATATATTTTTCCATTAATTGTTATTAGTTATTTTATACTTGTCTTTGCCTAATAATAACCCTAATCCAATAAACTAGACATCCAAGGCTGTAATATGAGTCTTGAACTATATGTAGCGACATATGGGATCATTGTTCAAGAAACAGCCTAAAGGGTCTATAGTATAGGGATAAGACTGGGTGCCTTATCCTGGTGACACTATGGATACGGCCCACTTTGTATTTGATACAAACGCTGCGATCCAACGCGTTCATGTAGGAGACATGCGAGTGGGGGTATCCTATGCAATGAGTTTGCATAAGACCGGACCGCGAAATAGTAACCACTAGTTATAACACCGTTAACTAGTTGGTTTTCTATTTCACTAGGACGACCGAGACAACTTAGTCTTAATCCTGAGTTGATTATGGACTCCTGCTCATGAGAGACTGTCCTTTGATTTGCATGGGTGAGAGTGGCCAATACGCCGACTCAATAAGCCTACCACTTTGGGGACAAGATCAAATGGGGAGCTGGGAACATAATCGTACAAGATGGAATTCACTCCTTCCCGACTTTAGGGAAGCAGATGAGTGTTCCCTTAAGTGGTTACTCCGAGTCTTGAACAAAGGGCCCTACCCTCTCAATGGCACGAGAGGGTTTTCTGTTTAATGGTTGGACCATAAACAGATTGTTCATTAGAGGAGAATTGGTACTTAAGGAAATAGAGGTGACCCAGGGGTAAAACGGTAATTTGACCCAGCTGGTGTTACGGACACTCGTGAAGGACTAACTAGTCGATATTGGTCTAAGTTCCGTGGACACAGAAAATATGTCTGCAGTGAGAAGAGTGCAACTGTGAGTCTATAGTGGAATGTACACACAGTTAACGAACATTGATTATTGTGGTTAATGAGTTTAACCAATTAATCTCACATCGTTGGAGCTTCTGATCTGCAGGTCCATTAGGTCTCACTGGTAGCTCGTAAAGTAATTTGAGGCAACTAAGTAATTAAATTGAAAATGTTCAATTTACTGAGGGAAATAAATATAATATATATTGATATATTATTATGAGAGAAATTAATATTTGAAGAAGTTCAAATATAAATTTATGGAAGATTGAAAGAATTAATTAATTTAAGTCCTAAAAGTGTTTGGGCAAAATTAATTAATTCAAGGCCGGAAATTAAATATGTGATATTTGATTTGGTGGTTAATTAATTAAAGAATTCATTAATCATGAATTAATCAATTATGTAAATAATTAATCACTTAAGGAAGTGATTAATCATTTATGGGAATGATCTAATTACTTATGGAAGAAATTAGTCATTTATGGAAAAGATTAATCAATTGGGAATTGATTGATCATGATTGATTAATTAAGGAATAAAGATTGAATCAATTTTGGAAAAGATTGATTTTATTGAATATTTTATTCATGGCCTCTCTTCTATAAATAGAACACTAGACCTAATTGGTCATGACACTTGACACTCTTGAAAGACAAGACCTAGAATTCTCTCTAGCCTCCCTCTTAGAGAAAGACTCCCACAAGTCTTTGGCCTCCTAGACTTAGAGACATACCGGTGTAACCTCTGTGGTTATTGTGTCAATCAAAGAAGAATTTCCAGCGAAGAATACCTTGAAGTGGCTGCTGCGTTTTCGTTCGTGGAGCTTCGTTGGCGAAGAACGGTCAAGTCTACAACGGAGGTTTGTAACGGTTCTTCCTCTTTTCTTTAGAAAAGTTTTTAAAATAAATTTGGATTTATTTTTAGCATGTTTAAACCGATTTTACAGCGGCTTTAAAGTTAGTTTAAAGTTTTGTTTGAGTTTTCGTAACGGTTTTTGATGTTAATTAATATACGGCGTAAGGTCCAATCGATGCGCTTCCGCTGCGTTGGGACTTTTATTCCCTTCAATCGGCATCAGAGCCATCGCTGTCCCTATTAATTAATTTTAAAAAGTTGCGATAGGCTCTAATAGGTGGGATTTATGCATAATGTATGTTCGGTTTGCATTGAACTGTTTGGGTTAATTTTATGGCCATAGATTTTATTTTTATGTGATTTTGATCATGTAAGGCCCGGTGTTTCGGGTATTTTATGTAAAATCGAGTCCTATGTAAGTCCGGGTCTAGAATAGGTTTTTATGAGATAAAAATCGGAGCAATCGTCGCTGAAATCGAGGCCGAAATCGGAAAAATCGTTGCTGTTTTGCCCAGAATCTGCCTCCAGACGCAACAGCGTCGGGACGCTCCTTCAACAGCGTCTCGACGCTGTCTCGATACCGAAGGCGCTCGGTAAGGAAAGCACACAGCGTCGGGACGCTACCTCAACAGCGTCTCGACGCTGTCTCGATTACGCAGGCGCCAGATATGGAAAACGCACAGCGTCGGGACGCTAATCTACACAGCGTCTCGACGCTGTCACGATGGAGGCGCGACCTAGGGTTTCAACAGGCGCGGTTCAAGCGAGGCCGGTCCGGTTCGGACCGGTTCGGCTGGGCTGGGACCTATTTGGTCCGGTTCAGCCAATTTTTGGCATGGTTCGTGATTTTGGAGGCCGGTTCGAGGTGGTTCGGGGCGGTTCGAGCTGTCTAGACCAATTCCGGAGCTGTACATGGATTTTTAGGATAGAATTTAGCTAAATTATTGTAATTTAATGCTTTATTTTATCCTAGGGGCCAAAATTAACCGGTTCAATTGCTATTTATATGCTTTATGGATGTCATATAGATTATTTAATCCCACCTTAGGTTATAAACATGCTCATGCATTTTTATATATTATAAATTGTTATAATGTATGTTTAAATGCATGGATTTGTTTTCATATTTTTAATATAAGTGTATATTAATTTATATGAAAAATTGGAAAGCATGAAGCATGTCATTACTTAAATTAAATATAAATAGTTATGTTTAATGTGATGAATGAAGCATGCTTGGTTGATTTTCTTGATTGGCTTATAATTGTTATAATAAAAGAAAATCAAAATTGCATGAAGCATGAAACATCCATAGTTATTAATATAATTGTTATATTATTCATGCAATTGATGAGGCTTAATTATTCAATTTGAATGAGATTGTTGAATGAATTAAACCCTAGATTCTTGATTATAGGATTAATCATTAAAATTTGAAATAGTTCTTTAATATTAATGATTAGAAACCGTCAATCTATAATCAAGATTTGCATGCAAACATAAGATCATAGGATAAATTGGATTAATTTTAAATTGTTTAAAATTAATTAGACCTAGATCGATTTCTAATAGGATTAGAATCTTTTCTTACTTAGAATTAAAAATAATTTTAATTTACTAAGTAGGAAAAACATTGCTATGATTATAAGGGAACTCCACCGGTAATGTTCTGTCTAAGGCTGGGGTATTTAAGTTGACGGTTTACGGAACACCTCCTACCTGGGAACTGACCTGGAATACCGGAGTTGAATTAATCATAGTTAAATGTTAGCATGCAATGTCACTAGGTTTATTAAAAGTGTTTAATGCACCTAGATCTTTAGAGTAAAGACCTTACATTACTAAGGTTATAAGGGAACTCTCTCGGTAAAGTTCTGTCTAAGGCTGGGGGTATTTAAGTTGACGGTTTACGGAACACCTCCTACCTGGGAACTAACCGGATTGAGTTGAATTAACCATAGTAATGTTGACTTGCAATGTTGGGTTTATTAAAAAGTTTAATTCACCCAAAAGATTGCAGTTGAATCCTTTCCATAATCGTTATAATAGGATCAGACTTAGATAGATTGACTTAGCCGAATACTATCTAAGTTAAACAACCCTATATTAACCTTAGGACATTTTCAGTGGGAGGAAAATTACAAAACGAGATTTAAATCAAGTTTTGCTCCTACGTCCCTATATTCACAACGTGAGATTCATGCTCGGCTTCGAGTCGCCCTAGGAGCGGCCTCCCTTCGGAAAGTGTTTGCATGGGTCAATATCAAGGTGAATGGGAAAAATGTCCAGAGTAAGTGGGAGCGGGACACGTGTCAACGTATCCCTCGGTCTCCGCTCATAGTTCACACCGTGAGAGTCCTATGATCCGCCTGCAGGTTGCCCTGGCGCATCCATCCCTTCGGAGGGCCTGATCATAGGATTCGGAACATCGTGAACTCCTGAAAAGGATAGGAGCTCTTAGGCTAATCACCAACAGTTGTCTTTCCCTTCGGTAGCCTGTTGGTGCGTGCCTCTGAGATCTGAAAGTGGGAGGGTTACACTTACGAGGATGAGTTAAAAGTGTTAACAAATCCTTGACCGAACAACGGTGGCTAATGTCTATAGGAATATGAGTTATTCTGGAATTAGAATTAGCTGAGAAGTGTCTCATTTCAAAGGAGGAGTACCTGATCACCCTTCGGTGGCTGATATTCTAAACCTCTGAAACGTCGTTGCAAAACTAAATCAATAGTTTTAGGGTTCTGTGATTGTCTGTTTTGCTAAATTGATTGGATCGTGTGCAATTGTTTGCTTGTATGATGGGTTAAGGCAAAGATAACTAATACGGTCATTGTTTGTTTAAATTTCAGCAATGTCTTCCTCAATAGTCTCTCTGCTTAAAAATGAGAAATTAACCGGCGAAAATTATGCTACGTGGAAGTCGAACTTGAATACGATTCTTGTTGTCGATGATCTGCGGTTCGTCTTAACGGAGGATTGTCCTCCAGCCCCTGCTCGTAATGCATCCCAGGCAGTTAAGGATGCTTATGACCGCTGGACAAAGGCCAATGATAAGACTCGCGTCTATATCTTAGCCAGCTTATCTGAAGTTTTGGCTAAAAGGCATGAGGGCATGGTAACAGCGAGGGAGATTATGAACTCTCTCCGGGAGATGTTTGGACAACCGTCCTACCAACTCCACCATGACGCTCTCAAATACGTTTATAGCTGTCGCATGAAAGAGGGCACGTCTGTTCGGGAGCATGTCCTGGATATGATGGTCCAATTCAACGTGGCAGAGGCAAACGGGGCGGTCATAGATGAGCGAAGTCAGGTTGCATTCATCTTAGAATCTCTTCCGAAGAGTTTTCTGCAGTTTAGAAGCAATGCAATGATGAATAAAATAACATTCAACCTGACTAGCCTCCTTAATGAGCTACAGCTCTATCAGTCTCTTCTTAAGAACAAGGGACAGATAGAAGGAGAGGCAAACGTTGTTCACTCCAAAAGAAAGTTCGAGAAGGGTTCATCCTCTGGAACTAAATCTGTAGCCACTTCTTCAAAGAAAACGAAGAAGAAAGGAAACAAGGGGAAAGCTCCCAGTACTGCTGCTAAAAGCAAGGGAAAAGCCAAAGCTGTGGCAGACAAGGGCAAGTGTTTTCACTGCAATGTAGATGGACATTGGAAGAGAAACTGCCCAAAGTACCTTGCTGAGAAAAAGAAGGAAAAGGAAGGTAAATTTGATTTACTGGTTTTAGAAACATGCCTGGTAGAACATGATGAGTTTACCTGGATACTTGATTCAGGAGCAACTAATCATGTTTGCTCTTCTTTTCAGGAAAATAGTTCCTTTCGGCAGTTGAACGATGGAGAAATGACACTCAGGGTCGGAACTGGAGAAGTCATTTCAGCTAAAGCAGTGGGAGCTGCGAAGTTATTTTTTAGAAATAGATTCTTACTTTTAGAAAGTTTGTTAATCGTTCCCAAGATTAAGAGGAACTTAATTTCTATTTCATGTTTGATTGAACAATCGTATACAGTTACTTTTGATATGAATGAAGCGTTCATTTATAAAAATGGTATACTCATTTGTTCAGCAAAATTGGAAAATAACTTGTATGTTTTAAGACCAACCGAAAACAAAGCACTTTTAAATCACGAATTATTTAAAACTGCTGAAACTCAAAGTAAAAGGCAAAAGATTTCTCCATCAAGTAACAATACTCATCTTTGGCATCTTAGACTTGGTCATATAAACATCGATAGGATCGGTCGTTTGGTAAAGAATGGACTTCTAAGCAAGTTAGAAGATGATTCACTACCACCTTGTGAATCTTGTCTCGAGGGAAAAATGACCAAAAGACCCTTTACTGGAAAAGGTTACAGAGCCAAAGAACCCTTAGAGTTAATACATTCGGATCTATGTGGTCCAATGAATGTAAAAGCTCGAGGAGGGTACGAATATTTCATCTCATTTATAGATGATTATTCAAGATATGGTTACTTATACCTAATGGGACATAAGTCTGAAGCCCTTGAAAAGTTTAAGGAGTTTAAGGCTGAAGTTGAAAACCTATTAGGTAAATCTATTAAAGTACTTCGATCTGATCGAGGAGGGGAGTATATGGATCAAAGATTCCAGGACTATATGATAGAACATGGAATCCAATCTCAACTCTCAGCCCCTGGTACACCTCAGCAGAATGGTGTGTCAGAAAGGAGAAATAGAACCTTGTTAGACATGGTTCGATCAATGATGAGCTATGCTCAATTGCCTGGCTCGTTTTGGGGATATGCAGTAGAGACTGCAGTATACATCTTGAACAATGTTCCCTCGAAAAGTGTTTCTGAAACACCTTTCGAGTTATGGAAGGGGGCGTAAACCTAGTTTGCATCACTTTCGCATTTGGGGTTGTCCTGCACACGTGCTTGTGACAAATCCTAAGAAACTGGAACCTCGTTCAAAACTGTGCCAATTTGTTGGTTACCCTAAAGAAACGAGAGGTGGTTATTTCTACGACCCACAAGAAAATAAGGTGATTGTATCGACAAACGCCACTTTCTTAGAGGAAGACCACATGAGAGATCATAAACCACGAAGCAAAATAATATTAGGAGAAGCTACTGAAGAATCATCAAGAGTTGTTGATGAAGTTGGACCTTCAACAAGAGTTGATGAAGGAACTAGTTCTTCAGATCCATCCCGTCCATCTCAAACGTTGGGAATGCCTCGACGCAGTGGGAGGGTTGTGTTACAACCTGATCGCTACTTGGGTTTAACTGAAACTCAGGTTGTCATACCTAATGATGGCATTGAGGATCCATTGTCCTATCGACAGGCAATGAATGACGAAGATAAGGATGAATGGGTCAAAGCCATGAACCTGGAAATGGAGTCAATGTATTCCAATTCTGTATGGGAACTTGCAGATCTACCATATGGGGTAAAACCCATAGGGTGCAAATGGATCTATAAGAGAAAAAGAGATGCAGCTGGAAAGGTACAGACCTTCAAAGCTAGACTAGTGGCAAAGGGTTATACCCAAAAGGAGGGGGTTGACTATGAGGAAACCTTTTCTCCTGTAGCCATGTTAAAGTCCATAAGAATTCTTTTATCCATTGCCACATATTATGACTATGAAATATGGCAAATGGACGTCAAGACTGCCTTTCTGAATGGTAATCTTGAAGAGAATATCTTTATGTCTCAACCCGAAGGGTTCATAGCCCAAGGTCAGGAACAAAAGGTTTGTAAGCTAAATCGATCCATTTATGGATTGAAACAAGCATCCAGATCATGGAACATTAGATTTGATACTGCAATCAAATCTTTTGGCTTTGACCAAAACGTTGATGAGCCTTGTGTATACAAGAAAATCAACAAAAGGAAAGTAGCTTTTCTAATACTTTATGTAGACGATATCCTACTCATTGGGAATGATGTAGGATACCTCACTGACATTAAGAAATGGCTAGCTGCCCAATTCCAAATGAAAGATCTGGGAGAGGCTCAATATGTTCTGGGAATCCAAATCATTAGGGATCGTAAGAACAAAACGCTAGCTCTGTCTCAAGCAACGTATATTGACAAGATGTTGTCTCGATATTCGATGCAAAACTCCAAGAAGGGACTCCTACCCTTCAGACATGGGGTACATCTGTCTAAGGAACAATCTCCTAAGACACCTCAAGAAGTTGAGAACATGAGACACATTCCCTACGCCTCAGCTGTGGGCAGCTTAATGTATGCCATGCTCTGCACTAGGCCTGACATATGTTATGCAGTGGGAGTAGTCAGTAGGTATCAGTCTAATCCAGGGTTGGACCACTGGGGAGCGGTTAAGAATATCCTCAAGTATCTTCGGAGAACGAGGGACTACATGCTTGTGTATGGAGCTAAGGATTTGATTCTTACTGGATACACTGATTCTGACTTTCAAGCTGATAAGGATTCTAGGAAATCCACATCAGGGTCAGTATTCACCCTCAATGGAGGAGCAGTAGTGTGGAGAAGCATCAAACAAGGATGCATAGCAGACTCAACCATGGAGGCTGAGTATGTAGCAGCTTGCGAAGCAGCTAAGGAGGCAGTATGGCTCAGAAAGTTCTTGACTGATTTGGAAGTAGTTCCGAATATGAACGTGCCCATAACACTATACTGTGACAACAGTGGGGCTGTAGCCAACTCAAAAGAACCTCGTAGCCACAAACGGGGTAAACACATCGAGAGGAAGTATCACCTGATACGGGAGATTGTGCAAAGAGGAGATGTGATCGTCACTAAGATCGCCTCGGAGCACAACATCGCTGATCCATTTACAAAGGCTCTCACGGCTAAAGTGTTTGAGGGTCATCTAGAAGGTCTAGGTCTACGAGATATGTATGCCATCTAATCTAGGGCAAGTGGGAGAAATGTATAATGGGTATAAGGATGCCCTAGTTCATTGTATTTCCAGCTTTAGATTATTGCATTTACATCCCACTAACTAGTGTTTTAGTTCAAGTGGGAGTTTGTTGGGTTTTATGCCCTAAAACTCGTAGATAGTGAATGTAACCGTTGACCGGATATTAATGAAATAATATTGATATATTTTTCCATTAATTGTTATTAGTTATTTTATACTTGTCTTTGCCTAATAATAACCCTAATCCAATAAACTAGACATCCAAGGCTGTAATATGAGTCTTGAACTATATGTAGCGACATATGGGATCATTGTTCAAGAAACAGCCTAAAGGGTCTATAGTATAGGGATAAGACTGGGTGCCTTATCCTGGTGACACTATGGATACGGCCCACTTTGTATTTGATACAAACGCTGCGATCCAACGCGTTCATGTAGGAGACATGCGAGTGGGGGTATCCTATGCAATGAGTTTGCATAAGACCGGACCGCGAAATAGTAACCACTAGTTATAACACCGTTAACTAGTTGGTTTTCTATTTCACTAGGACGACCGAGACAACTTAGTCTTAATCCTGAGTTGATTATGGACTCCTGCTCATGAGAGACTGTCCTTTGATTTGCATGGGTGAGAGTGGCCAATACGCCGACTCAATAAGCCTACCACTTTGGGGACAAGATCAAATGGGGAGCTGGGAACATAATCGTACAAGATGGAATTCACTCCTTCCCGACTTTAGGGAAGCAGATGAGTGTTCCCTTAAGTGGTTACTCCGAGTCTTGAACAAAGGGCCCTACCCTCTCAATGGCACGAGAGGGTTTTCTGTTTAATGGTTGGACCATAAACAGATTGTTCATTAGAGGAGAATTGGTACTTAAGGAAATAGAGGTGACCCAGGGGTAAAACGGTAATTTGACCCAGCTGGTGTTACGGACACTCGTGAAGGACTAACTAGTCGATATTGGTCTAAGTTCCGTGGACACAGAAAATATGTCTGCAGTGAGAAGAGTGCAACTGTGAGTCTATAGTGGAATGTACACACAGTTAACGAACATTGATTATTGTGGTTAATGAGTTTAACCAATTAATCTCACATCGTTGGAGCTTCTGATCTGCAGGTCCATTAGGTCCCACTGGTAGCTCGTAAAGTAATTTGAGGCAACTAAGTAATTAAATTGAAAATGTTCAATTTACTGAGGGAAATAAATATAATATATATTGATATATTATTATGAGAGAAATTAATATTTGAAGAAGTTCAAATATAAATTTATGGAAGATTGAAAGAATTAATTAATTTAAGTCCTAAAAGTGTTTGGGCAAAATTAATTAATTCAAGGCCGGAAATTAAATATGTGATATTTGATTTGGTGGTTAATTAATTAAAGAATTCATTAATCATGAATTAATCAATTATGTAAATAATTAATCACTTAAGGAAGTGATTAATCATTTATGGGAATGATCTAATTACTTATGGAAGAAATTAGTCATTTATGGAAAAGATTAATCAATTGGGAATTGATTGATCATGATTGATTAATTAAGGAATAAAGATTGAATCAATTTTGGAAAAGATTGATTTTATTGAATATTTTATTCATGGCCTCTCTTCTATAAATAGAACACTAGACCTAATTGGTCATGACACTTGACACTCTTGAAAGACAAGACCTAGAATTCTCTCTAGCCTCCCTCTTAGAGAAAGACTCCCACAAGTCTTTGGCCTCCTAGACTTAGAGACATACCGGTGTAACCTCTGTGGTTATTGTGTCAATCAAAGAAGAATTTCCAGCGAAGAATACCTTGAAGCGGCTGCTGCGTTTTCGTTCGTGGAGCTTCGTTGGCGAAGAACGGTCAAGTCTACAACGGAGGTTTGTAACGGTTCTTCCTCTTTTCTTTAGAAAAGTTTTTAAAATAAATTTGGATTTATTTTTAGCATGTTTAAACCGATTTTACAGCGGCTTTAAAGTTAGTTTAAAGTTTTGTTTGAGTTTTCGTAACGGTTTTTTATGTTAATTAATATACGGCGTAAGGTCCAATCGATGCGCTTCCGCTGCGTTGGGACTTTTATTCCCTTCACGTACGACGACAAAAATTACAGCAATTTAAATCATGAATAAACTATTGTAAACAGGTTATATACATGCAGATTTTAATATAAAAATCTAGGTATAATCTAGATTAAAACCCTAGAGATCAAAGTTAAAAAAAAAAAAAAAAAAAAAAAAAAAAAAAAAAAAAAAAAAAAAAAAAACTTACTTGCGTTGAAGACTTGACCGGATTTCACCAACTCTTCATTGTTTACAGCAGCCCCACGATCTTCAAAATTCATTGGATATTTCTCCAAGAAACACCACCACAAGATGACACCGGTATGACTTCTTAGGGATTTTTGGTTGAGAAGCTTGTGGGAGCCAATTTTACTGAAGGGAATTGGGAAAAAGTCTTTCTTTCTCTGTGAGTACTGAGAATGTGAGAGCCAGAGAGTTTTCGTTGAATGAAGAAGCAACCAACAACTCCACTCTATACGTAAGGAGAAAAAAAAAAGGAAGGCCTAATCTTGTAGCCATATTTAATAATATTTAATTAAATGAATAACCCTCATTTATCCTATAGTTTTAATGTGCTTTAATTAAATCAAATTTAATTAAAACAAATTAAAACGTACAATTAATAAACTTTTTAATTAATTAATCATTTAATTGAATATCATATTCAATTATGTTTCTCTCACATAACCTATAGTTTTAATGTGCATCTAATGTGCATTAATTTTAACCTATAGTTTAATATGAATCTAATTCATATTTAAAATTTAACATTCAAACCACTTTGAATATTCAATTCTCCCTTAGTAAACCTACCTCAACACCCTAAATGAGCTACCGGTGGGACCTAATGGATCTACAGTTCAAAAGCTCCAACAATATGCGATTAATTGACTAAACTCATTAATCAATTAACTAATATTCGTTAACGGTGGTTCACTCCACTATAGAACCACAGCTGCACTCTTTTGACTGCAGATATATTTCTGTGTCCACAGATATTGACCAATAACAGTAAGTCAGTCCTTCACATGTGTTCGTAACCCCAAATAGGTCAAATTACTGTTTTACCCTTGGGTTACATCTATATCCTTAAGTCCCCAGTGCTCCTCTAATGAACAACCTATTTGAGGTCCAACCAACAAACAGAAGTCTCTCTCGGGCCATAAAGAGGGCATGACCCTTTGTTCAAGACCCAGAGACACCACTTAAGGGAACACACATCTATTTACCCTAAAGTCGGGAAGGAGTAAATTTCATCTTGTGAGATTATGTTCCCAACTCCCCACTCAGTCTTGTCCCCAAAATGGTAGGCTTATTGAGTCGGCATGCAGACCAATCTCACCCATACAAATCAAAGGACAATCCCTCGTAAACAGGAGTCCATAATCCACTCAGGGTTGAGACTAAGTTGTCTAGGTCATCCTAGTGAAACAGAAACCTAACTAGTCAACCGTGTTACAACTAGTGGTTAACTATTTGGCGGTCCAGTCTTATGCAAACTCATTGCACATGATACCTCCACTAGCATGTCCCCTACATGAACGTGTTGGATCAATGCGTTTGTATCAAAATACAAAGCGGGTCATATCCATAGTGTCACCAGGATAAGGTACCCAACCTCATCCCTATACTATAGACCCTTTAGGCTGTAACTTGAACAACGACCCCCGTATGTCCCTACATACTAATTCAAGTCTCATAATAACAGCCTAGGATGTTTAGTTTATTGGATTAGGGATATTTAGGTAAGATATACGCAATACTAACAAAAATAAATGAACACTACATCAAGTATCATTTTATTAATGTTTGGTCAAATGTTACATTTACTATCCACGAGTTTTAGGGCATAAAACCCAGAAGCTATATCATGGTGATCAGTTAAACAGACCATAACGGCTACTTCCTCCAATCATACTGAAATTCTTGCAATTCACGAGGCAAGTCGAGAATGTGTATAGCTAAGATCAGTAACTCACCACATTCATGGAACATGTGGTTTGTCTTCTAGTAAAATTCTTCTAACAATATTATATGAAGACAACACAGCTTGTATAGCCCAAATCAAAGGAGGATATATTAAAGGAGATAGAACGAAACATATTTTACCCAAGCTTTTCTACACTCATGATCTTGAAGAAAATTGTGACATCACGGTGCAACAAATTTGTTCGAAGGATAACTTGGCAGAATTATTTACAAAGTCATTACGTATCGCAACCTTTGAAAAATTGGTACACAACATTAGAATGCGACGACTCAGAGATCTCAAATGATGTTTCTATGAGGGGGAGAAAATATATTATATTTTTTTAGGATTATGAAATTACATTAAATATGTACTCTTTTCCTTTTTTTCCCATTGGATTTTTTCTAGTAAGGTTTTTAATGAGACATATTTCATATATGAGCATCTAAGAGGGAGTATTATAAAAATTTCAATAAAGATAGATACCTATTAGTTTGCTAAATTAGAGTGTGTTTGGTTTAACTTTTCTGGTGTTTAATTTTGAAAATAAATCATTCTGGACAAATTTATAGTGTTTGGCAACTACTAAAAATGACTTATTAGAAAATGACTTATTAGAAAATGACATTGATAAATAAACCATTTTGAGAGAAACAGTTGAAACCAACTTTTTAAAAAAAAAAAAAAAAAACTCTTAAGTAAACAATATAACTTGTGTATAAAAGCATTTGTAAGGAAATGCAACCAAACATATGAGTGTATAAATTCTAAACAATTTTTATACAAAATGTTTTTAAAAAATGCATTCTTGAAAAACGTTTAAATTAAAATGTATTCCAAACGGACCCTTAGTGTCCTAAGAGGCCATGTGTCACTATTATGTTGTCCATGTGCCTTGTAAATATTGATGCTTGGTGTCCATTTCTAACTTCATCCTACTTGCCAAATTGCCTATAAATAGTGTCTTCTGGTGGTATTAAAATGACAAGTCCATTGGTGAAATTTTCCACTTTTCATAATTTCATAATTTACTTATTTCATTTCATTTTATTGCATTTTGTTTTTATTATAATTATATTATATTTAATAATTATTATTATTATTATATTATATTTTCTCCTTTTCCACTATTTCCGTGCTCCGGTTGTGCTCCTCAATTCCACAATAATTTTAAAATTCTAATTTTTTTTTAAAAAAATCCCTAGAGAGGATTATAAGAAAATAATAATAATAATAAATAATGAAGCAGGAATCTCTCTAGAAGATCCAATGGATCGCTATAAAGACGACCAAAAGGAAAAAAAAAAAAAAAAAAAAAAAAAAAAAAAAAAAAAGCATATTTTTTTAATGTAATTAATATGTAATTAATTAACCCCACTCTATGGCCAAACATTACTATCACAGACTTTTTCAAAAAAAAAAAAAAACATTACTATCACAGACTACCTTAAATCAACTTTTTTTTTTAGTACAGCCTTAAATCAATATTGGTGGTACAATTTAAATATATGTGTGTGTGGTAGTACCAAAATTCAACTGAATTGTTGTTGTCAAAAAAAAAAAAAAAAAAAAAAAAAAAAAAAAAAAAAAAAAAAAAAAAAAAAAAATCAACTGAATTGAATCTTCATTCAAGCATGAAAGTCAACAACTTTAACAATTCAACCAATGCCTTTTTTTATAGGAAGCCATTTTTCCCAACTATTGACTCAATTGTAATTTGTACCTCTACCTTTCAAATATGATGAAATACCAATTGTTTTACTATCTAACTGTCAGGAATTTCTACATTTTCAAATCTCGAAATTCCATTTTCAATTTCCATAGCTTTCCCAGTCAAGGTTGAAGACGAAGCCCCAAAGCAGCGGCGGATGTACGTGAGGCCCAGGGGGGGCTCGAGCCCCCCCTCAACATTTAAAAAATCATGTATTTATACTGTAAGTCGTAAAGATGTCACAAGCTTGTTGAATGCTCTAATGGCTTAAGCCCCTCTTAGAATTCTGCTGGTCTTTGGTTCAAGTCTTGCTTAGCGTGCTATTTCATTGATTTTTCCTCCTTTTTTTCCTTCGTTCTCGTTTTTCTTTCTTATTTTCGTTTTTTTCCTGTTTTTCTCGCGTCTTTTGTTTCCCTTTTTCTTTTCATTTTTTTCTTCGTTTTTTTTTGTTTTCAAGTGATGTTTGTAACATAACCAATTTAATATTAAAATATACAAATTGATATCAGCATATATCAATATGTTAAATTATTTGGTTAAAATATCACTTTGGTTTTTTTTTTTTTTTTTTTAAATATTATTTTGGTTCTTGTACTTTAGGTTTTGTGTCATTTTAATACTTTACTTTCAAATGTCTAATTTTAGTCCATGTACTCTTAATAAAATTTAAAATTAGTCCCATAGTGAGTTTATTGTTACTTTTTCTAAAAAAGGAAAATATTGATCTCTATGAGTTTTTCTTCAATAAATTTTAGAAATGTGTTCACATTGTTTCTCTTATCGTATCGAAACTATTATTATTATTATTTAACCCATTTCGATAAAAAAATAACTTTACATTTATGACAATGACCAATTTTAAGCTTTACCAAAAGTATAAAATCGGACATTTGAAAATACAGGGACTAAAATGGAACAAAAATCAATACAAGATCCAAGATGCTATTTTAACCAAATTATTTCTATATAGCCCCCTCACATAAATTTCTATATAGCCCCCCCTCACATAAATTTCTGGATCCGCCACTGCCCCAAAGTCTTGCCACTTCCTGCCATTAATGGCGGTCTTTTTTTCTTCCCACGCGCTGTTGCTAACTACTCCACGCTAAGGTAGTCACCTGACCTCACTCTAAGAGAAGTCTTCTTATGTTGCTTCCATTACAATGCAATTGAATCTGTTTTATCGTATCCCATTCAATGACGTTGCATTATTTTTCTCATATCTTCCATGTTTGTCGCCTTCTTTTTGACTCCTAATCTTTATTTGATTTCCCAATTTAAATACCCATACAAATTTGCCCTCCAAATCCGCTTCGATTTGTGTAAATTCTATCTGCGAATACGTGTCGTGTGATCTTCATTCACTCATTCATTCAATGGAGAAATCTGGGTATGGTCGCGATGGGATTTTCAGGTCCTTACGGCCTCCGATCGTCTTTCCCAAAGACCCCAATCTCTCCATGGTCTCTTTCCTCTTCCGGAATTCATCGTCTTATCCCGACAGACTCGCCATTGTCGATGCCGAATCCTCTGATTCTGTCTCGTATTCCCAGCTTAAAGCCTCTGCGATTAGGGTCTCCCATGGCTTGCTCCAATTGGGTATCGAGAAAAACGATGTGGTACTTATTTTTGCACCAAATTCAGTTCAATTCTCCATCTGTTTCATCGGAATTGTTGCCATTGGGGCTATTGTAACCACTTGTAATCCTGTCTTCACGGTCTTTGAGTTAACCAAGCAAGTTACAGATGCTAAACCCAAACTTGTGATATCTGTTGCTGAATTGTGGGACAAAGTGAAGGATCTAGACATCCCAACAGTGTTACTAGACCAGAAAGTTCCTTCAGCAATCCCCTCTTCAAAATTTTTCAGTTTCAATGATTTGATGAACATGGCTGGTGATAAATCTGGCTCTGAGTTCCCAATTGTTGGGGTGAAACAGAGTGATACAGCTACACTTCTATATTCATCAGGAACAACAGGAGCCAGTAAGGGTGTCATTTTGACTCACAGAAACTTTATAACGTCTTCACTGATGATAACACTGGACCAGACGTTTCGTGGAGAGGAAATTGGCGTATTTCTGAACTTTTTGCCAATGTTTCATGTGTTTGGATTGGCTTGTATAACATATGGGCAGCTGCAGAAAGGGAACACCATTGTTTCTATGCCAAGGTTTAACCTGGAGAAGGCCTTGTGGGCAGTGGAGAAGTACAAGGTGACAGATCTGTGGGTTGTGCCGCCTGTTGTGCTTGCTTTGGCAAAGCAGAGTGTGGTGAAGAAATACAACCTTTCATCCGTGAAGCGTCTCGGTTCAGGGGCTGCACCTCTCGGGAAGGAATTGATGGAGGAATGTGCTAATAACATTCCCAGTGCTGTGGTTCTCCAGGTACCTTGTAGTAGGCTGTATCTGTTGTATAACAACTTATACAAGAATCTATAGGATGTTCTTTTTGTCCTTCTACTTTCTTTATACCATGGACCTCAAATGGTTTTTTTTTTTTCTTTTTTTTTAAGAAAAAGCTTAGAATGAACAGAATTTGAAGTGCAGAGGAATTGGGACAATTAAAAGTGGTTTTGGTACTCTGTTTAAGAACAGTAGTGAAAAGTTTTACTTTTGAGTACCTCCAAAAGTATTTTTAAGAATGTGTTAGAGATGACTCATGACTTTTGAGGATAGTAAAACACTCATTAAAGTAAAATATTTGTTTTATAAGTTCAACAATGTTGAGGTGCTGTTAAGCAAGTATAGAAAATTTGAAATAAGGCTTAACTAGGTTACCAAACACCGTAAAAATTTTAAGAAGTTCTTTAATTGGCTGAAAACAGCTTTCACCATTACTAAAGTCATACTAACTCACCCTAAATGTTTTTAGAATTTTCAAAATTGAAGACTACGTAATAAAAAACCATGAAATCTTTTACAAGTTCTTTAATTTGGTTGAAAACAATTTCACCGCTCTAAAAGTCATATACACCCACCCTAATTATTGGGTGCTCTAAATTCTGCATGGAACTTCAATTCGTTTTCATTTCATTTAACCATGATTTATAACCATGTAGAAGTGGTTTATAAGATTCTGAAGCAATGACTGTTGAATTCATTGTTGTTCTTAGGGTTATGGTATGACTGAGACTTGTGGAGTTGTCTCTTTGGAGAATCCAGCAGTTGGCAAACGAAATTCTGGTTCAGCTGGAACACTTGCCTCTGGTGTTGAGGCTCAAATAGTCAGCGTAGATACTTTGAAGCCTCTTCCTCCCAATCAATATGGAGAGATACAGGTTCGGGGACCAAATATGATGCTAGGTATGGATATTGATTATCTTTCGATTAATTTTATGGTTTTCATATAATACATTGGAGAGAGTGTTCTGTCAGCAGGGTTCCTGCATTTCTTTCAGTTAAAGCACATATTATCTTGAGCAATTGTGGTCTTCAGCGTGTTAGGAGTTATTATTAGTACCTACAAATCTACAGTTCAATTCGGGTTCGGAATTAAACTGTGAACACCTCATTTGCAGGATATTTCAACAATCCACGGGCCACCAAGCAAACTATTGATAAATATGGCTGGGTGCATACTGGAGACCTTGGTTACTTTGATGAAAATGGGCAGCTTTATGTTGTTGATCGAATCAAGGAACTCATCAAGTACAAAGGTTTTCAGGTAAATACCTGTTCGTCTTATAATACTTGGTGTTTTAGTTGCAATCTCTACAATTTTGAAATTGAAGTCTTACATGAACTGAGTTTTTGTCACTGTAACTTCTACTGAAGTTGCTCTTGAGATAATAGTGCATCCAAATTATACTGAAATAAATTTTCAATAACAAAGAGCATTAAAAATGCTCTCTCCTCTATCCTCGTGGGTTTCTAAGGTAAATTTTAGTCAGGTAGTTCTACTATGGAGAGTAGTTTTTGTGTTACCAACAAATCTTTCTTTGTTTGTTTTGCTCATTTTTATTATTTGTTGGAAGAAAAAATGCTGGACCGTTCTTTTTTATTAAGTTCCAATGGAATGTCTTGCAATGGTTGGAGAAATCTCTCTCTTCTTTGGGATATTCCCTTCAATGTCAAGCTATCCAAACAATTGCATGTTGAAATTTGTTGCTTTAGGATCTTAAAAGATTCCAATCATTTTGGCTGGTTTGTGGAATTCTCTTTTGTGTCCAATGGAGGTTGGAAAAATAGTATCTTGGTTCCATCAGGGATTCAGAAAAGAGGCTGGAAGTTTTTTTTTTTGGAAATGCTGGATGAGTTTCTTCAAAAATCAAGAGATTTGGTAGACTCAAACAAGATGGAGATTAAGAGTTTTGATGCATTTCACGTCAACAAAGGTGGGGAGGTTGTGAAACAGGTTCTTTCATCTTCTTTGGAGCCTATTGTTGTTGCTTCTTCAAAGAATTTTTGGATTAAAAGGACAAAGTGGCAGCCTCGAAGAGTCAGTTGCTGGTGCAATTAATTCAGTTGTTTACAAAGTTGGTTTGGATGTGATCAATGCTCCAATTGGTGTGGAAAGAGTTGCTGTACTTAATTCAGCAACTTTATCTTTTAATTCAACAGCCTCAATCAATCAAAAGGATTTCTTGGCCAATGAAGCCTTCTCCCCAATTGCAAATGGGCCTTTGTTGAAGGACCCTCCTATTGTTTATCGTCGAAGGACCTAAAAAATCCATGTCTATCTCAAAGGATATTATTGGGGTGTGTCTTTATCTTTTGGAGTTGTTCATTCTTCTACTGACAGGGCTTCCCCTTTGAAAAATGATTTTTCAGATGAAGATGAATTTTGCAATGTGAGTGTTAGTAGCAGTGAGTCTTGGGGGAGAGACCATTATTGAAGATTCTAATACCGGCCTTTTGGTATTGAAAATGGTTTGATCTCTCTATTCAATGAGGATATCGATCAAGTTCCTACTTGCTAGCCTATTCTTGCTAAAGATGGCTCTAAGCAAAGTGGCCGCTCCAAAGCTTTTAATCCCTATCATCTTGAAGAGCGTGATTTTTTAGTTTTACCTTTATCAAGCTGGGATTACTTTTATTCCAATCAAACACGGGGGCATCTGCTGATATTGATTACTATTCCAAAAGGGATTGAAGTTTTTAGTTTTCCTGCCTCTCTTTGGTACTTTGGTCTGCTGGGTTTGGTTACTTTGTGGTTTTTAGGTATTTGGTTGTCTGGGAGGAGCTCTTTTGTTCCTTTTGTTCCTTCAAGACTTTGTCGAAACATTAATTTGCGGTAACTTCTTATCAATGATATCATGCTATATGGGTAGTATTTGTATGTTCAAGTGCTGTTTGGAGTTCAATAAAATGCCGAAGCTCTCTCCCTCTCTCAATTTTTGTTACTGTATTTCCAGGTTGCACCAGCTGAACTTGAAGCACTGTTGGTTTCTCACCCCGAGATACTAGATGCTGTTGTCATCCCGTAAGCTCTACAGGCACTCATTACTTGTATTTGAACTGTCTACACTCATTTCTTAGTAACTGATTTTATCCAAACTGAATCAACAGCTACCCCGATGCCGAAGCGGGAGAAGTTCCTATCGCATATGTTGTTCGATCTACCAATAGTTATTTGACTGAAGAGGACATCCTCAAATTCGTCGCTGATCAGGTAAGGCACTTAAGAAGAAAGTCTACTGTTTCGAGTCGGTTAATTTCCGTGAATACAAATAGGTTGCTCAGAATGCATCAGGAATCAAACTTGTCTGTCTCCTGGAACAGGTTTCTCCTTACAAAAGGTTAAGAAGAGTAACATTCATCACCAGTGTCCCCAAGTCTGTTTCTGGGAAAATCCTCAGAAGGGAACTCATCGAGAAAGTAAGAGCTAAAATCTGATATCTTTGGTTCCTGGCTGTAGAAGAGAAGAATAAGGAAAAAACTTGGTTGCATACCGGTATGTAGGGATCTCCCTGCATACCACCATTAAAACGTTGACAACTAAGAGAGGTAACAAAAAATTCTCCTTTCTCCCTTCCTCTTTCTTACTTGTCAAGATTTTAATGGGGTATGTAGGGAGATCCCTACACACCGGTATGCAGGCAAGTTTTGTTCGAAGAATAAACTAGTTTAGGCTCAATCTTGTAGAATCCATTTTGACTAAACATGAATAACTAGACTATGTAAAATGAAAGTGAATAAATTGCATCCTTTTATTACAACTGGTGTGCTATAATACTTGATTAACTTCAGGATCTTTCAGTCGACTTCATCTGTTGTCAAATAACTTGCGCTAATCTGAAAAAGTTTTATTTCTTAGAAGATCTATCTCATGTTTGGTACTATGTAGTCTAACTATACAAGAGCTTTTAGTCATTTTATTGAAGATTATTCTCTTTGTCATAAATAATATGCTTGGTCTGGAATGACCTAATAAATTGGCCTTATTATTCAGTCAAATGAAAAAGAAAAGCTTTTTTACCCTCTTGAATTTATTGGTTTACCACCATTTTAGGGAGCTTTACAAATTTTCCAATCTAGTTAGGACAATACTTGATGGGTTGCTGGGTAGGGATCCCTAGTCTACACATCTATTAAAATCTTGACAACTAAGACCCCCCATTTGGTTTTTGAAAATTATGTTTGCTTTCTCCCAATTTTCCTACCATGGTTTTCATCTTTGTCAATGGCACATTTGAATTCCTAGTCAAATTCCAAAAACAAAAACAAGTTTTTGAAAACTACTTTTTTTAGTTTTCAAAATTTGGCATGGTTTTTGAAAACACATGGAAAAAATGTATTAGGAAAACAAAGAAAATTTATAGGTGAAAGTAGTGTTTATAGGCTTAATTTTCAAAAATCAAAAACCAAATTGGTTATCAAACGGGGCTTAAGAGAGAGAGATATAAAATGAAAAAAAAAATGTATCTCTTCTAATTGTCAACATTTCAATGACGGTATGTAAGGAGATACCTTTTTAACGATTTGCATATATTTTCTCTATCCTAAAATACAACATTAGAATTGCTTGTACATGAATACTCTCTTTTTCTCTCTTTCTATTTTTCATAATTTAAACTTTCACGAAATTCAAGATTTTTTTTTTTTTTTTTTTTTGGGGAAAAGGAAAGGGTGTTTTAACTTTTAATACAACTGCGATTTTAAGAAAAAACCATTTTGTTATATCTGTTTATATAATAAATCAATTTATTGTTTGACTTTTTTTTAAGTACAATTTATTGTTTGGCTTTTTTTAAGTACAATTTATTGTTTGACTTTAAATAGATGACGTGTGCTTAA
This sequence comes from Luffa acutangula, assembly GCA_036850905.1. Classification (NCBI taxonomy): domain Eukaryota; kingdom Viridiplantae; phylum Streptophyta; class Magnoliopsida; order Cucurbitales; family Cucurbitaceae; genus Luffa; species Luffa acutangula. The sequence goes on from CM072093.1 coordinate 48,051,642, forward strand.
AAAGTAGGGGCGACTAGATAAATGACTATTTTTAATTGAAAATGGTCATTGAATTTTAAAAATTGCCAAATGCTATTTTTAGCAACGCAATGGACCAAAATGCATGACCCCTAGATTGAGTTGAGTTGTGTGGGCTATAGTCACTCAACATTTGGAACGCCCTTTTAATTAAGAGACAACTAGATAAATGACTATTTTTAATTAGGCATTTTGAAAAATAATGGTCATGAATTTTTTTCATTTGAAAAAATGATCAATTGCTATTTTTAGTAGGTTTTTTATACAACGAATCGGACGAAAATGCCCCTAAATGAAATCTTCCAATGAACCGATAAATTGAAGTACAATATAAATCCAGTGAACTATAAATACAAACCCAATGTAAATTTAAGGCTTATTGAAAATCAATCAAATTCAAATTTAACAAACATAACAAATAAGATAACAAAAATCAACAAACATAACAAAAATCAACCAATTAGCGCGAATCAAGGGGGAGAGTTATAGAATTTTAACAAAAAGAAATGTTAACTTTTACCTTAAAAGTAGAGACGTAGAGACGGCACGAAAATGATTGAATCAGTTAATTTTGTGTGTATTTTAATTACTAAATTCATTTACACAAAACCCTATTTTCTTTTCTAAATCCTTACCCGTGTTGTCTCGTTGGGTATTCAGTAACCTAACTTCAAAGTGTATTCAGTAAACTTGCAAATAATTTCAATCATCTTGGAAAACGAGAAGAAATCATTACTCACAAATGTTACTGAACAAAAAAAAACATTCAAGTTTATAAAAAGAAAAATTATGCAAATACAACAAATACAGTGTATATAGTAAACTAACCTATTAGACAACATGCAAATAATTTTACTATGGTAAACATCAAATCATCTAAAAAACGAGAATAAATCATTACTCACTATTTCTCTTCAACTTAATTCAAAAATTAGAATTTAGCATTCACCTTGTTTTTTTTAAAAAAAAAAATCTAAAACCCTTGAGATTCTTCTCATTTTCTTAAGTTTGTGCGGTCTTTCTCATTCTCATCTTCTTCCAACCATTACAAACGAAATTCTTGAGAAACCTCAGATTTTCTTTTGGGCACCTTTCTCCAAATCTTCCTCCAAAAGCTTTCATTTGGAAACCATTGAAGACTTTGAAAAAAAATGAAAAATACTTTGGATTGAAAAATAGGATACGAGGAGGAAAATAATGATAGATAAATAAAAAATACAGTATTTAACATACCTAAGATGTTAGATCAGTAACCGTTTCAATAGTGATAAGAACAACAAAGCAAAAAATCGATGGATGACAAAAAGTTGGGAAAAACGATGAAGATTCTGATTACATAATTAAAATCTAAGAGCCTAATCAAAAATTATAAATGAAAACCTAATTTCTCTGTGATCTTTCACTTTTAGTAAAGATATAATCTGAATTTGAATTTTGAGAGATAGAAGATAGAAGATAGATATTGTAATTGGCTTACTAAAAACAGGGTGTTATCGTGAAACTTGACACAAGAGTATTGTGCGCTCTGCATGCTTCAGCCCCCTGACCTTGCTGGTTGCGCTATTGGTCTTCTTTTCTTTTGACTCTGTCTCTGATTCATCCACATACTCAACTAGCTCCTTCCCCTTCTTCGGGTCTCTAATCAAGTCACCCTCCTGGAGTTTGGTGCTAGGGTCGGGTTTATCCAGGATTTGGAGTATTCTGGACAAACTCCGATTCATTCCTCTCACCGTATCCTCAAGGGCGGCAATTTTGGCATCAGCATCCTCTCCTCGACCTCGACCCCTCGGCCTATTCTCCTCGGCCTCGGCTCCTCGACCTGCTCGTCTCGGTGACCCCTGGATGCTATCATCGTCTCGTGACCTCTGCGGCTGGCGGCTATTCTTCGAAGTTTCTGGGCTTGGATTTCGATTTCCCTTCTCCATCCTCTTACTCATTGAACGACCGGTGACCGGTGCGCAGATTTGGCAAGCTTTCTTCCCCACAGACGGCGCCAACTGGTGATGGTCAAATTTGGTTAGAGGAACTCACCTGACCTTCTTGTGCCACCAACGGTAAATTTGTTTGAGAGGGGGAAGACGTGGCCTGTAAAACAGTAAACCTGCACACCGGTGTGGTGCTTGCCACACCGGCTCCGATGCTTAAGTCAGCAAGCAGAACGGTGGGAAGCAGAAAAGTAGAGCAAGAGGAGAGAATAGAGAATAGAGAATGAGTTTCAAGTTCAGAGTTTGGATTCCCTCTTCAGTGGCAAAGAGGGGTATAAATACATGTTCATGCTCCTAGGATTTTTAGGAATTCGGAGGCTTTTAGGACGAACCAGGCTGGACCGAGGCGGCTAGAGGCAGCAAGGACCAAGCAGAGGAAACCAAACTTGGCCCGCGCGAGCATGTCGAGTGGTCGACCTCGCCCAAGGCCGAGGCCGACCGTATGGGTCGGGCCATTTTGGCCCGGTCCGTTGGCTGGTCTTCCTCTGGGTCGCTTACTGGTCTTATCTCCGCCCAGTTGTTCTCTTCAGCTCCTTGTATATCATGGTGGTCCAAAATTACCTATAACACATGTTAATTACCACTGAGTTATGCTCACTTTGATACCGATGAAGATATTTTGTAGATAGAAATGAGTAGTAAAATAATTAATGAAAGAATGTATGAGTAAAAGATAAGCAATAAAATAATTAATAAAAGAAAGGTGGATAGGAAGGGAGTTTTTTTTTATTATTATTATTAAAATTGTAAATTTCTAAACTTATTACAATAATAAGTTTATCATAAGCTTATTATGGTAATATTGTAGTTTTTTTTTCTACGTCAATAAATCGTCGTGGCATGCCATCTGTCCAAGAGATTAAATAATAATAATAATAAATTAATAAATTAATTTTATTTAAAAAAAAAAAAAAAAAAAAAAAATCTTAGGTTGGTTCTTTCTATACACAATTTAATCACAATTTTGTATGTGGTATAACGGTAGGTTGCTTTTCTTGTGTATGAGAGATATGAGAGATACTTAGTTCAAACCTCAGTTAATGCGATTTTGGTTCTTCTTTTTCCCCTCTCTCTTTATTTTCTTTTCTTTTATTTTCTTTTCTTTCGTTTGTTTTTCAAAAAAAAAAATGAAATAACCTTCCATTTTTTTCTTTTATTTTTTTAAAGAATCAGAAAACAAATAAAATAGTTATATTTTTTTGTTTAGTGTTTTAAACATATTGAATATTATATTGCAACTTAGGGTCTGTTTGAAATACATTTTAATATAAATGTTTTTCAAGAATGCATTTTTTAAAAAACATTTTGTATAAAAATTGTTTAGAATTTAAACACTCATATGTTTGGTTCCAATGTTTTTATACACAAGTTATTGTTTACTTAAGAAGCCTTTTTTTTTTAAGTTGGTTTCAAGTGTTTCTCCCAAAATGGTTTATTTATCAATCTCATTTTCTAATAAGTCATTTTTAGTGGTTGCCAAACACTAATTTTTTTCAAAATGATTTATTTTTAAAATTAAACACTTGAAAAGTTAAACCAAACACACCGTCTCTTCTCTTAAAGAAATTGAAATTTAACTAAGCATTAATTATTTTTCTTCTTTTTATTTTCTCAATTTGATGTTACTTAGTGATTTATTTATTCGATTTGTTATTCTTTTTCTATTTTTCTCAAAGTCATTACTATTACCCATATGTTTCTTTCATGATTTCATTTGACTTTTTAACATGCATTCAATTAAAAAAAGAAAACAAAAATGCAATTGAAGAAATTAGAAAAATGAGAGAAGAAATTAATTTCAATTGAAGAAATTAGAAATTGGAATCATATGAGTGAACCTTATTGTTCGCAAAATGTTACGACCAGTCCTACAATTTCTTCTCTCTCAACAAGCATTGATAATTTTTTCGATGATCTTGACAAAAATCTCCCCCAACCATGAATAGTAGAAAAAAAAAGTGGAAGGACCCAGATAATATGGAAGTGATAAAAAAAAAAAAATCACCTTAGCTTGTGTAAATACCCCTTGTGTTGTCCAAAAAAAAAAAAAAAAATCCCAATCTTTGGAAACAAAAGTAGAGATTGAATTGAATTTTCATCCATCCTAAATCAAGTAAATTTACCGTTTGGAATTTTCAATAATCCACGAGTAATTCACTCCAAGAATGCTTTCTTTCTCTATGTCAATAGAGGGTTGAGCGTTCATTAGAGTTTCTTTTAGTTAATCTTAACTACTATTCACACTACTTATCTTAGCTTTAAAGGAAGCTACTGACTCGATAGCATACCACCTGATCTGCCATAAGATTCAACCTCGGACCAACCAATTTCTTTACAACTTCATAGTGATTTGATCAGCCTCTTCTCTGTCTTTTCAAGTTTGGACTTTGAATAAGAGCAAATATCTTGGCACTGTTGTTGTAAAAACTTCCTAATAGAGATTTGTATGTTTGCAATCTCCCAAGCTCCTTGCATTTCACAAAATGATCTTTCACTAAACAAGCTAATTCTTTAGGTAGAAATCACCTTAAACTATTAAAGAATTAGCTGGTATCCTTGAATTTAGAAGAAGAATGGACTAACCAGTTGCTGTTATCTACCATATTTGGAGCATTAACAACTTAGGCAAGAGAAAAGGTAATATTTATTATTGAATGAAGTATAATTTTCTCTTGGAATAAAGAACATAATACCTCGGATCAATACTGCTGATACTAATGTTAGATTACTTATCTTACTCTTCTTCCCCTCTTTTTTGTGTTAGATTACTTATCTTACTCTTCTTCCCCTCTTTTTTGTGTAGAAATGAGGAGATGACATTTGAGGATTTGAAGAATTAGCATAATGAGGGCCTGTTTTGAATGACTTTCTAAGTGTTTAAAAAGTGTTTTTAAGTGCAAAAGAAGTGTTTTTAAACACTTAAAAAATCAATCCAAACACTTAAGTGGCATTGAGTCTCAAGTTCGTTATGTGTTGTTACAACTCAATGGACCTAGACAAGAACTAACTGGTCTTGATGAGTTTAGAGCATAGACCCACGTTCAATTGGAGATGCACATGGATGAAATCCATTGACACATCCAAAAGATTATAACCTAAGAGAAGATTGGTCATTTGGGACTTCCAAGAGGCCCAGCTGATTTTTTGCTATATTGAATGGATTTTATGAACAGGCATTGAAAGAAACGAAATTTAAGAAGATCCAGCTGCGACAATAGGTAAAAATGTGTTGTTTTTCGTGGCTACTAACTCCAAGAAAAGGAAAATTTTGCATTGTTTGTGATGGAGAAAAAAAAAAAAAAAAAAAAAGAACTGCAATATTTTTACTCACTTTTCAGTGATAGCAAGGCTCCATTCCAAAAAAAAAAAAAAAAAAAAAAAAAAAAAACAAAGGCTAATAGAATTTGCAGAAAAAAAATGTATGGTATTGAATCATCACACTGTTACAAAACATAAGCAATGAGTAGACCAAGTTTCACAAGATAAGCCCACTAATATAGCCTAGAATGAATAGCTGTCAACTGTTCCAAAAGAAAATAATTACAGCCGTAAATACAAGATAATTGTTACAAATATACAGCTAGACAAATCTCCAATAATCAGCCTTTTATCACTTACAAGCCTATATCAGTCCAACGGGTATAATACCACCTATGAATGCACCTTCTGGACAGAGATGACCATGGAATCCAAAGTCGCCCAAACTCATCTAACAACCTATCTATCATACATATCCAAGGGCGCCACCAATGAATGATTCAGCAATCCAAACATGCAACTGGGGAATGGCACGAGTGAATCAAATCAACACATACAAAAAACGATGGCAAGCACTTGACCTAATGTTTGACTCAGTGAGAAAATGGCTGGAGCAGCAAGCAGATGCCCGGTGCAGAAAGCAGATCTCAGGAATTTTGCTTGCTCACCTTGAAATTTAAAGCCAATCATCACTGTCACCAAAAAGCCTCGAAGTATTTTTCATGTCCTATTTCTGTGGCTTAACAACCAGCTGCCTTTAGGAAGTTATCATACGGGCTCGAGGATGGTAGTTGGATGAGGTGGGGATAATATTGGTACTCAGTTGAACAATGTGCTGGATAAGTGTCAATTGACGAATTCCAGTACATAGGAACATCTGAGTCAACAAATGGGTTGCCACTCTGCATTTCAATGAATTTCAAAGTCAGATTTTACAAGAAAGGGATAGCCATAATAGCACGTGGATGTATTTAGGCATACATGAGCTGATGTCAATCTATGAAAGCGCAGATGTATGTTCCAAGATACTCACCGCGAGAATAAACACCCTTTTGCCAACTATAGTTTTACTACACTGATTTCTAGTTGGAAAACTTTATTGTAGTTCATCTTTAGGTGTTGGGTTTTTTTCACCGACCCTTATTTCATTTATCAATGAAATATGTTTCTCTTTCAAAAAATATTCATCACGAGAATAGTAAGATCTCAATCTCAATTAAGAATTATCCCATTTTAACTTTTCTCCATATCAAGTATTAAATTTGATCAGAGGCCGAGCATATGATAGAAAATGCACCTTATTTACATTGAAGTGAACTTGGCGTTTTGGAGGCTCTTCCTTTCCCAGATTGTCAAGATCATGAGTGGAAGTTTTAATTGAACTTTGTTTAGTTGGTTGAGAGGTAATGAAATTGGATATCTTTTGCTGATTTTCTTCTGAAAGTGCCTCGCAATTGCCAGCCATTTCCTTGTAAGGCATATTGGTTGGTAAGGAGCCTGATATCCTTCCCACTTGATTTGTTATATCGGAAATCTGTATCATAGATTGTTAATAGGAAAGAAACATTGATTAAACAACGGTGATAACTGATAGCAAACATTTTCATTGACAAAATGAAGCAATGTAGAAAAAATAGGTTGGGAAAAAAAATATCTTCCCGCTCATGCTTATACTTCTGCAAACATCAATCACTTTGGAAAAATGTTGGAAGAAACTTAAAAATATATCAGGGTGAAAATTAACTTTAACCACCAAAGCAGGAAAACTAAAATCGAGCCTTGTATCAATGTTCCCTTGATTCAAATAAGGAAAAATAGAAGGTATAATGGTGGTGTCACGAATTGCATATAAAAATGAATATATCTTTTCATTATATACTACATACTAAATCCAAAGAGATTTGTTGATTATTTATTATATTTCGAGAACATTCTTTTCTTACTTTTCTCAATTAGTAAAACTACATTCATGTTTTCCCTTCTCCTCTAACTTAGACATCTTAATTTTGTAGTTTGTATCTGCTTAAATTTTGAATACATTTTGAGACAATATAAAAACCAAGAATTTGTTGTCTTTGTGAACGTTCATCATACATGTTCCCTACAAACAAACCTATATGAACTCATGTGCACAGCTTAGCAACTTACCAAATTCAAAAGTTCATCAGCACTCATGAGAGCTGGACCTTCTGGGGCCTTCTCTATCTCAAGATCATTTTGACTTTGCGGTTCCTCGCATAGATTGTCATTTTCAGTTGAAAGTAAAGGATCAACCTACAAAATACACCAAAATATAAAGAGAAGTCCAGAATTTGAAAAAAGTTAAAATCTTAGACACATGAAATGAATAAGATGCAAGGAACCGTGTCAGAAGTTTCATCGTTTTTAGGTCCACATTGATAAATTTCTCTTGGTGTGACAAAAAACTGAGTTCCTAATGGGCAAGTATCATCTGGCAAAAAATCTTGAAGCAACTGCTCTCCAATAGAAGATAACTCCTTCTGCTTTAAAGAACACAACAATTTGTTACATTTACTATAAATGGGAGTTATAACAATCTATTTTGTCGTAAACTAAAATCATGCTTATTTGCAGTAAAAAGAAAAGGAAAACAATGCTTACTGCTGACATATTTTGCAATGTCTGTAAAATTAGCTTCGCAAATGACTCTTTAGACTGGCTATCACTTGTATCGACTGCTGAAAGTGACTTCACAGCATCTTCATTGTCTTCCTTAGATCCATAAACTGGTCTGGGATGGTCTTGTCCTAAATTAGCAACCTGTAACTTCCAATCTCCAACCAATTGTAGAAATGGGTCAACCTGGTAAAAGTAAAAATTCAGTAGAACTTTCCTCATGAAAGCTAAAATCTTAACTTCATTTGAAATCCACGTTCCTCGCAGTACGATGAAAAAAATCCAAAGTAAGATCAAGGAAACTCCACTTATATATCCAGGAAAGAGAGATGTCAAATTAGAAGGTAGACACATAAGTACTACACATGAATTAGAGTAACAACAAAATTTTTGCACGTACTACTTCACTAGTAAGGGCAACTTTAGCACGAGGGGCAAGAGGCACAATATTGTAGGCTTTTGCTGTGAAGATGATCATCGATGTTGCCAAAGTAAAAAGGGATCTACGATGTGATGGCTGCAATTGCCCTGCAATTTGTAAAAGCCCCTTTTAGTTGTAGAGATGGTCTAATGAAGGCCCCACTCAAAGTGGTCATATGACTAGCGATGATAAATGTCTTTCCATCATAAAATATTTGGAATTAAAACTTCATTTTACACTTTTTACATTCATCTTTACACTTTGTATAACTTAAGTGTTACAGTTACCCTGCCACTGTAACCCAGTAGGTTACTAACCTCCCCTCCCACTCATCTTTTGAGTAAATAAACCAGATAACTTATTCGATCAATCGAAGGAAAAAAAAAAAGGTTTTTCTTTTGTAACAAAGACAAAGAAATGACCCTTATTTCTACAATGATCTCACATCTAATTTGCATCAGGTTTCAGTTTTCTGGATTCCAATCAAGATGATTAACAATTATGAGATCTTAAAGTAAAAAGAATATAACATGAAAAATCTTACAACTTATTGCCCGTTTAACACATAATAGGTAAAGAAAAAAACTAGTCTGAAAACACACAGTTTTGACATCACGATGAGCTTCTCATACTTGCTTATGTTTGACTGAGATAATAAATGTGGCAAGGTTTCAGAAACACTAGAAATGAAATAGAAGTTTTAATAAGCTTAGAATGTTCTCTACCTCCAGCCAGGGAAATGCTCCGCAAGGAAAATGCTAACTGGAAACTTCGAATGAGCGTGTCATAACTGGAGTTCTATCAACACAGCATACCACAAGGACAATTATAAAAGGATATTTATATTTTAGACAAATAATTAAGTATCAAATTGACAATAATTCATAATGACCAATAACCATATGCAGAGTTCTTAATATAACATGTTTGCATCATAACTTTATTACCTTTCTCAAGAACTAAGAGAACACTAAACTAAGGATTTCAATTCTCTCCATCATAGTCATAAGCTTAAGCTGAGTTCTTATATGAATTTAGAATATTAGAAACTAAAAAAAAAAAATCTGTGGTTTTGTTGGAGCTCAAGGGACCATAAAAAAATTGTTTAACTGAATTCCTATTCCTATATAACATAGAAATCCTCCCTCTTTTCTGCCTTCATATACCAGCTAAATTTAAGAGCTCTTTATGATACTGAGTAGTTAGAGAACTCACGAGGTGTTTAATACTACTCTAGATAAATGACCCATGAGTTCCACAAACCCAACCTGCCCCTAGAACGAGTCCAAGAGCCTCTCAGAGCCCTTTGTTATCAGACTGCAATCCATACATCCAAATTTCTGGGTTGAAACATCTATTTTTACCACTTAAGATGCACTTTTAATTGTCTAAAACAAAAGGCAAATGGGGAACCAATTGATCCTCTACAGCCTTACTTGTCTAAAGCTCAACTCTTAAATTAATAAAATCATTAGCTCTCAGTAACAAAATATAACTATAAGATAAAATTTCATCATAACTTTCAAGATGCTAAATACTCCCAAAATATCCATTAAGTGTAAATATGGTAAGGTCATCAAGGATGCTAACGGGTGAATGCTCTAATTGGACATATTCCATTCCCTCCATTGACTGAAGTGGAATAGATAAGTTACGGGTGTATAGTATATCATATTCAAAATGTTTCATGTGGATCCAATTCTATGGTAAATTAAATGAGGTAAGATATTAGAAAATCATCATCGTGATTAGTTTGAATATTATCACAAGTATTTGATCATAAAATAGATGCATCAACATCATTATTATAGGAACTTTTCAAGCCAATATCCTTAAAGCTCTCTTAACAAGATGAAGTTCGTTGAGCTATTTTAGTAATCTGAAAAATCGTAAGTCACCATTTCTTTATTCACCTCATTGGGATGTTTTCATTTTCAATAATTTACTTGTGAATACCCCTTCAAACCATCTAAATGATTAGTTCAACAACCTTTCCTTTCAGGCAGTTCACAGAACCAATGAAATGGTTTCTATAATAGATTAATTGTCATTTCAAAAGAAATTTCTCTATTTCTCCCACCATAAGCTTTCTTCTCTATTTAGAGCAATCCAGCATTTGTCCATTTAAACTTGTGCTTAACAGTTTAAACCCATTGACTAATACCTGATGCAATGAATCTTGGATTCTAAAATTTATATGATCAAGAAAAAACGACATTATTAGTTCAAAAAAACCGTATAAAAGGAGCATTCAATTTTGACACATTATTTTTAAGAATATAACCAATTGATGCAAACTAATAAAGGGTATCCTTCAAAATTGTCAAGATATTTCTTCACTTTACCCAATAAAAAAAATATCAGTATCTAGGTGTCTGACAGACTATTAACTTTTTATATGCAATTTTGTATCTCTAACATACCATATCCATAGTAATGATTGACGCAACCATAGCTGTCAAAATGGTAGTCAACACTAAATGAAGGGCAAATTAGAGCAAAAAAGAAAGTTCATGACTTAGTGCTAGAAACCAAAGTATAAAATAAAAACATGAATTTACAGAAATAATAGACATTCCTCAGGGCTTTCTGAAAAATATACTAATTCAATATAATAATAAACAAGCAATAATGAATTTACCTTCGTCCGCGCAAATAGCAACACTAGGCAGTAAGTATGGGCAATTGCTTCAAAGTTTTCAGGTTTATTGAGAGGAGAGATAGATTGTGCCCATATTGATGAGAGAAGATTGGTAATCTGACGGCTGCTAAGTCTAAGGAACGTTGTCTGAAGTTTTAATTCAACAAAATGATAATATTAAACCATGAGGAAACAATAATAGAGGAATCTTTAATGTAATGGTAATAAAAGAACAAAACACATACCGGTTCTTTTTCTGAACTTTTCAAAGGTTTCTCATCAGCAACTGTACTAGGTGTAGACTTTTTCACACTATAAGCTCGGCTGTAACTAGACTTCAATCTATTCATCACAGTATTATTGTTGATTTTTGGATCTTCATCCTCTGTAATTGAAGCTGGAACTGATATTGATGTATCCTTTTTCACTGTGTGAACCCGGCTGTAACTTGACTTCAGTCTGTTCAAAATGGAGTCACCTTCAACTTTTGTAACCTGTTGAATTATAGGTTTTTCTTCCATCTTTTGAAAGATATTCTCTGGTGGAGGATGAGGCTCAACTTTCACTTTCTGAAAAAGTGCCGCTGAAGAGGAGAACACAGACACAGTTCTTGAGAGTGTCCTTTGAATATAAGTAGGCTTCGTAGAGTGGGGAACAGAAGCTTGAGGTCGTGGGCAGACGGATGATGGAACAAGAACAACAGAAAATATACGGTGAGCACCAACTCTAGTTTCATGGTCTGCGCAGACCATTGCCAGGAGTAATTGATGGAATAACGCCTCAGGAAAGGCCTGCAAAAAAATTTAAGTCTAAAACGGCTGAGGTAGAGGGGAGTAAAGAAAAAGGCTGGAAACTAAGATTGAACCACAATCTCAAAGAATTTAGGGGAGAAGATAAAGATTGGGTGCTCTTGCCTTATCTTGATACACAAGATTTGGAATTGATGCCACAATTTGAGCTGTACGGTAGACAGTAGAAATTAATGTTCTGGACATTACAGGAATATTCGACAAGTTTTCTAGCATTGCAGCCATCATGTCTAGAATAAGACCTGCATCTCCAACCTAAATAACATTGCAAGAAAATCAACGGTAAATCCTCACAAAAATGTTAAGAAGTTAGAAGATTATAAGAAATTAAATTAAATCAAGAAGATCTCAACCATAGGTGTGCTTGTGCAAGCAAAAGTCAAAAGAACGACTCAAGATCTTTATAACTATATTACATGTAAATGTTATAATGGAAGAACCTTGCCTTTCAATAGGCGTTTCCAGGTAAGCTACACAACTAGTAAAGAATTTGAAGTTACTGGTTTGATCGATAACTACCACCCAACAACTGCTCTTTTATATATAAACTGCTAGCTATGTAATACCAAGAAATTAGTTACATCCCGATCCATGTACATAAATCCTACATCAAAATGATTAAGAGCATCTTGAGAAGCACAAATGAAAGCAAACTTACCTTTAATGACAACTCTACAAGGCATGCATCAACCGCAGCTTGGTGTTTTCGGTTCCACTCAACAACTTCTGCTCCCAAGTTAGCATCATCAAGGGAGCAATGTATACTTTTTCGAAGATGTCTCATCATATCACCTAGTGCACCAATTATGGCCACTGATGGTTGGGCATTTGTTTTCTGAGCAAGGGAGGTGGCAATATTAACAATGTCAATCTGCATGGTAGGATTTTGTAAAACGTTCTTGTGATCGAGGTGCTTGATTAGAATTGCAAGCATAAAGTGTGAGTTGTGCCCTGTAAAAAATAAATGAATTTCATGAAAATCACCGGTACAATTATAGAACTATAGGAATGAGTGGGAAGTAGTTTAGATCTGAAGGAGCGGGAGCCAACTTCTAAAAAATCTTAAAGGAAAATAATACCTAAATTCTCCATTATTAATTGCATATCCAACAAGACAGAAAGACCGAGCCCAAGTTTTGGAGACCACAGATTGCCATTATCAAAATAACGGAAGAAAGATTCCAAGACACGTCGTATAGTTGTAGCTTCCTTAGCCAACTTAGCAATGTTATGTAGGCAAACCCTTGACCAAAATTCTGGATTCTTTGCCTCTTCTCTGTTAGGTATAAGAATGATAAGACTCAAAAAGTTGATAGAAATATAATTATGGAATGCCAAGACACGGACTTACGGAGATACATTAATTTCCCCCTTTTCAGTTACTATCATCCTCCACGAAGACAACATTGTCACTTGTTCCTGTGAGTTGGGAACTACTTCAGCTCCTGTATCCTGCGTGTTTTCCCCTTCATGGCTAGAAGAACTGGAAGTACTTTTAAGATCTCCATAATTATCCAACACGACAGAAATAACCTAAAAGTTTAGACAAAAGTTTATACCACCAACGTAAGAAATAATGATAGGTAGACAAGCGAAATATCTAGAATAAACAAGAAGTTCAATCAGAGATCAACATATTTCTCACAAACCACAACCATAGGGAAATTATCTACAGCATCGACCTTCGTAAAAAGTGGGGTGGACCAGGAGAGGGTACATATAATGTTTAGCCACTAAACTATTCATACACTTCCTCATGGTAATTCAATTTGATGGCTAATAGAAGTCTTAAACTTGCAAAGGAACACCTAGCAGAGAATAAATATGGAGGAAGATTAAAGTAGCCACTGGTAACAGAACTGCAGTACTTCCAGGAACTAAAGCAAGAAAATGATAATTATGTAATAAATGCAAAGCAGCTCACATTGTCAAATTCTGCTGATATATTGGAAAATTCACCCATAAACCAAACCTGCAGATGAAACACTCAAATTAAAAGAATTATTTCCAGACTAAAAAGAAATCAAATATGGTTCTCCAACAGAAACGGTTGCATTTATGATAGACATGTAATGCGATTTAAAAATTAAAAGACACGTGAGAAGAGCAGACATTGGAAAAGAAAATTTACTTCAGGACAACAATTTCTTTTTGGGTATTCTCAACATGATTTTCTTTCAGTGTCTCAACATTGTGTTTTGGTAACGATGGGCATTCTGGTTCAATGCCCCACCCTCCCCCTAATGAGGGTGATACCCACCTCCAGATGTGGATTTGTTGCCATTTGAACAAACCAATAATCCAATTCTTTTAGAAATTTAACAAAATTAATTCTCTTTCAATATGTAGGTGTATTTGTGGTGATTTTCAATTGTTCTGGCGACTTATTTGATAAACCACAGAGAGGTGGCTTCAAAGGTTATTTTTGCAATCCAAAATTTCACTTTTATGGTTTCAATCAAGCAGAATAGGACGCATTTCAAAAGGATTGGTTTTGCACTTGATATTGGAAAGATGTTTTCCATTCTTCTTCAATGCATAAACATATTGGGAGTGAAGCTGGAAATTCTCCTTCCTGGTTACGCTACTATATTTTTCTTAAAGATTTCTCTGCAACTGTGTCTTCGTTGATACACAGTTGTTCCTCCCAACTACTTTCTAATCAAACCCAAAGAGAGTCTTAAGACACTTTTTTTAATCCAAAATGTCTTTTTCATGGCTTAAGTCAGTCAAGAACTAGGACCTTACAAAAAGAAATGTTTGAACGCTTCATTTTGAAGATCAATTTTCTACTATATCTTCCAAAATACAAAAGAAGTTTGAGTTGCAAAATCAGTCTCTAATATATCTACTGCATTTTCTGTATTGAAGAAATTGTCAATTGAACTTAAAGCGTGGTTTCCACTTTGAGTAAAAGAGAGAAGGGGTTGTAGGTCAACTTGAACCATGTTCTTCACCAAGGCTCACCATTATTTCGCTCTATCAATAAATGAATTTGAACTTTAAAAAACATACACAGTGAGTCTTATCAATTTGTGCATGCCTTATTGACCATACCATATGAATTGTTAGATAATAAAATCAATTCAGAAGAACATCGGGTCATAAGCCTTCCTCTGACTTCTGCTCATCATGTGGTTTATTTCCTCATCTCTACCACTAGTCCGAGAAGAGGTTATACCCGGTGGCCTCTATTTTACCTTCCTTTGACTCCTCGTCTCTATCCTTTGGCTTTTGTCCTCTTGCTAAATATGAGATGCTTGACCTTGTTAGTCTTCTTTCTATCATTTTAGACTAGGTGACTCATCATGGGAGAAGGGATTCTTGAGTCTGAATTTCGAAGACCCTTTTTGGAGTTCTTTTTTCCAAATCCTTTGTGCCTCTTCTCTCTCCCAAGGTGTGTGTGCGTGTTTCCTTTCGGAACGCTAAAATTCCTAAGAAAGTAAGATTTTTTGCCTAGCAAGTTTTACATGGAAGAGTGGACATGAAGGATCATCTTCAAATATAGTATTCTTTCACGTTGCGACCACATTGGTCTTTGCAGGAATCATGAGGAGGACCTGAATCATTTGATGGGGGAATGCTCATTTGCGGTTTCCTTTGGAATTTTTTTTTTTTAGTACTTTTGGGGTGGCTATGGCTTGAAACAGATTTTGTGGTTTTGGTGGCAAGCTTGTTTTTTCGAATTTTGTAGGGTATTTGGCTTGAACAAAATGGTCATATTTTTAGAAGGGTGGAGAGATCTGAGGAAGAGCTTAGATTTTATTAGATTTAAATCTTCTTCATGGGCATTTGTTAATGGAACCTTTTATAATTACCCGTTGGGGCTTGTTCTCTTGGATTGAGATTCATTCTTGTAATTAGTTTTTGGAACTTTTTGTTGTGGGCTTGTCATTAGTTTTCAAGGCTTGTCTTCCATATGTCCTTGTTCTCCCTTCCAGTTTCCAAAATCAAAAATCAAAATCAAAAGTATTGGGTCATATGACCTTTTTTTACAAGACGTTTGAATTGAGAATCGTTTATTTTTACTTTGTTATTTCATTTGTCCCCTTTTTTTGGACAGGAAACAATTTCATCAAGACTATGAAATGATACAAAAGAAGAGAGTGGTGTCCATTTGGGCTTCTTGTCTTCTTTCCTTCTCTTGAAAAGTTCTTGCATTTTACTCATGCCAACGAACCCAAATAAATGCTATGATATGCAACCACAAAACTTTCTTACCAAGTTTGAAAGTATGGTTCTTTAGCATCGAATTCAGCCATTCAGACTCATATGCATGTCTAAATTGAAAGAAGGGTTGCTTGCTTAACTAGCCACTACTCTTTTTTTCTTTTTTCTTTTTTTGGATGGAAAAAAACCAATCTTTCATCGAGAGACATGAAAGAAACAAGAAGGCAAACATGGGCCAAGAAACACAATAGCGGGTCTACAAAAACAACAATCTAAAAGGAGCCAAATAGGGACTAGCCTAACAAACAAGAGGTGAGCTCCATTCCATAAGAATAAGACCTATCGAATAATTAAAAACGTCTTTAGACACAGATGCGCAACGAAAAGTGTTAAATCTAGCCAAGGACCAAACGTCCTCCTCTAAACACTCCTCATCACTGAAAATCCTATTATTTCTCTCTATCCAAATGTCCCATGAAGGAAAAAAAAAAACACCCTAATTAGCCTCTATTCTAACGTAATAAATAGAATGGTGGCAACCCAGCTATTCTTTTGGTTCCTTCCTTCAAAGCTGTGTGGGAGTGAACTAACAAGTTTAATGCACCTTTCTACCTTTTATTATTATATTCCCTTAGCTTTATACATTAAGGCTCTACTCAATTCACACGCCATTTGTACACCTAGCTAGTTTTTCAAAAGATAACTTCATGAAGACATAGCATATCCTTTGATGCTCCTCATAGCTCTTTCCCTCCCCAGATAGTTAACCTTTGGCTAGAAACAAACAAACTCATCTTCCTTTTCTCAAAAAAAAAAAAAAAAAAAAAAACAAACAAACAAACAAACACATCTTCTTCAGCACCAAGAGCACCCTTGAACAACTATAGGATATTATCATTTAGTTCACGCTTTGTCGGTGCTTAAATCCAAATTATTTTGTAATTATTCTATCTCTGATACTCAAACCAATTGAGGAGCTTATATCTAACCTTTTAGTCTTCTTGTACTCTTATAGCTCTTAACAGAAATTGATTGTTCCTTTTAGAAAAATTGCAAAAAACACCCCTCAACTATAGGCGTGGTTACAATCACACCCTCAAACTTTCAAACTAATCAATCACTCCCCCTAAACTTACAAGACCCATCCTCTTCTCCTCATGTGTTTCTGGGTCATCCTTAATCAATCACTCCCCCTAAACTTACAAGACCCATCTCTTCTCCTCTCTCCTGTGTTTTTGGGTCATCCTTCTGACAACGATGTGGATGCATTTTACTAGGGTGTTGTTTTGGATTACTTGGCAAGAAAAGAATCTAAGAAACTTCAAAGATAAAGAACTCTCTTTTGATAGGGTATTTTTTATGTTATTGTTTTTATATCTATCACTTGATGGAAATGCTCTCCCCTTTTGCATTATTTTGAGTTGAACATGTGAGAGTGGGGGATTCGAACATCTAACCTCTTGGCCGAGAGTACATGTCTTAACCAGAGCTATGTTCAAATTGGCCTCTCATTTTTCATTATTATTGTTTTTCTTCTCTTTTATCCAATTGGAGAGACTTTTTGCAACTCCTTTGGAGTTGGGTTTTTCCTTTTTATTTTGTAATTTCATACAATCAATAAAATTGTTTCTTATAAAAATTTAAAAAAATAAAATAAAATAAAAAAATGATCAGGAGTACCTAGCTTGGAATTTCCGGTTATTTTATAGTGGGTTTGAATTTTGGTTGAATTTAATTTGAGATCATTTACCTAAACATATACACTATATTGCTAACCTTGGTTACATGTTTTTATTGGTAGATATTTAAGCATTGAATTAATCAAGCATTTAATTTTTTTTTTTTTTTTGAAATAAATCAAGCATTTAATTGTTTTATTAGTTAAAGTGCTTTTGCATTATTAGGACTTTCTTCAAATAGTATTTATCGGAGGATAAAAAAAATTACTGTTTATTTAAGAAGTGCCTTAGAAGTACCAAGTCAAAGAAAAATCTCGACTAAATCTAAAATAGAGTATTCCATTAAGGGTGTATTTGGTTTAACTTTTCGAGTGTTTAATTTTGAAAAAAAAAAAGTCATTTTGAAAAAATTTCTAATGTTTGGCAAGCACTAAAAATGACTTGTTAGAAAATGAGATTGATAAATAAACTATTTTGAGAGAAACACTTGAAACCAACTTTTTTTAAAACACTTTTTAAGTATACAATAACTTGTGTATAAAAACATTTATAGGAAATGCAACCAAACATATGAGTGTTTAAATTCTAAACAATTTTTATACAAAATGTTTTTAAAAAAATGCATTCTTGAAAAACATTTAAATGTAATCCAAACAGACCCTAAATATATCTTGAACATTTTTCAATTGAATCAAAACCAGAAACTGAGCTTTAGCATGGGTCCGTACAGCATGCTTCATTAAAAAATGAAATTATCAATAAAAGTGTTGTTGATATAAGTCTGCTTACTTGATCTAATGGTTTACCAACAGATTGAAAGGCCAACACATGAAGTATGTGCATAAAGATAAAATCCACAGTAATACATCCAAATAAATATAGTGCAGATTACCATAGATGAGAGGGCTTGAAGGCTAGCAGAACGCATCTGTTTTTCTTTCCCTTCCTCCCCTATTTCTTGAGCTAGAAGGCAAAGTTTGGGAATCATTCCATCTAAGTTAAACATATAGGTACTATCCCTCTGCATAGTTGATGAATGTACATAAATATAAGGAACATTTATAAGGAATAACTGTACGTTAATTCATCACAACCTTCCAAAAATAGACCAAGCAACATTCTAAAAAGTAAACATACCATACTTGCAATCCTTACCTGGTTATTAACAAAATCAAAGAGAGCTTGGCATCCTAAAATTCGCATCTCATCATGACGTGCTTGATCTAGTAGAATGTGGATGATGCCAAGCAAACTACTTGCGAATAGAGGCCTGCAATAGTTATTTATGTCGATTATGACTTTCATATGCATGTAAGTAGTACATTTTCAGCTCAGGGCACATCACAAATCAATAAGCATGCTTATTATCCACCAACAATTCTCCGTCTATCACATAAGAGTTCCAGAAAATTTATTCTGAAGAAAAATAACTTAATTTAAATTCTCATATGGCTCAAAGTTTTATAATAATTTATAAGACTTTAATAATGAATCACAACATTATAATAAAGAAGTCAAATTGCACAAAACAAGTGATTTGAAATCCAATGACAAGGAAAAGACCTGCGCAAAAAATAGACGCTTGAGGTCATTACGAAATCCAAAAGATGTACACATATACAACTTCATCCACTATCTATCTATATATTACAAAAAGGGGAGCCCAAGGGTTAAAATAATTCAATCAAAATTAATTGTTGAAAAAAACTTTAAAATTATTCCCTACACCATCGCAAACTTCTTTAATTTCTTCTCGTGAAATTTGATTTCTTCATCAGAAAAAATACCATTTATAAACTATCTTTAACCCATTTGAAAATAGGAATTAGTGGTGGATTATGGTAGACCCTAGAAGATTAAAAATAAGAGTGATTCTAATGGTGGAAATACAATTATATTGCCTTGTGATCATTCATAATAAATATTATTCTCTTGTCCTGCATATCACTATTGATAGTCCCCTTGTAACCCAAAGATATGTCTGCCTCAATTATAAAACATGGCTATTTGGCTCTAATGCAAGTCTAAAAAGTAGCATTGGACACCAAGTCATGTAAAAAGCAGAACTTAAATAGTAACTAAAGTACCACCATTTGTTCACAGAGCAAAGCAAATCCAGAAGACTTGTGCTCAAGGTAATCTAGAACTCTCTGTCTCTGGTTAACAAGCCTTTCGAAAAGGACAAGTTACTGGGGCATGTTCATAGGCATATAGTAAAAGACAAATTCCTAAAACTTGTGTGAGGGTTGATTTCATGCCAATGCCATGAACAGGATCTACTTGCTTCAGAAAGTCATTGATATGACTGAGATGTAAGCATGTATTAGCAAGTTGCACCACTCAACCAAACCTAGCTTTCACGGTGCATGTTTATAGGCATCTCACTGAAAGATCCAGGAAAATGATACAGATATTCAAAGATTTCACTCTATTACAAAATTAAATAATGAACTCACATTTGCTCTTTACAAGAAAATAACAGCTTTCTGTAGATACATATGATGACTTTAACAGAGTGCAATTGCTCGTTTCTCAATTCCCTGTAAAATCTTTGCTCAAGATAAGTTGTAATCTGCAAAAAAGAATATTAAAAACTCATGAAAGAATAAAATGGTCAAAAGGAAAAATTAAGGTGTTATAAATACAAATCAAGAAAGTACTATGGCCTCCAAGCCCGAGAGACCAAGCACTGAATACATAGTGACAAACAGCTGAAGCATGCCAAAAAAAAAATTAAAATTAAGGAAGCTTGCACCAAAAAAATGATTAACCTTTGATAATCGGCATTAAATTTTAATGGGGAGAAAGACAAAATTAGAATATCCAAATCAAACGTTTATCAAGGCTAAGTAAACAGTACAATTGCTACAGGGCGCATCATCAAGTAAGGACAAAGAAAGTCTGAGTTCCACAATTAAGTTTCCTAAAGACCTTCAAATTATCAACCCTTATATCATATGATTTCTCAAGAAAAAAAATATAAGAGGATGGGGAAATTTTCCATGCTTGATTTATATCAATATAGTTCTGCACTATCCTCCATATTAAATGATTCTATAACCTCCTTGTCAATGGCATTTCAACCAACAGAGCAATTCTGGCTCTAGACATGTGAGATGAAGAGTAACAAAAAAAAAAAATTGTGGTAAATAAGTTGTGAGCATGATCCAAGAACAGGGTTCCAAGATATTAGTGAACATAAGGAAATTGGCACCTTGGGAACCCGAAAAGGATTTTTTGATGCATATTCACATAATTTACCGATCTTCCTGTCATTAGGTTCTTCTTCCTGCCATAACATGAAAGAGAAGGTTCAATATCAGAACTGAATTCTCAGAAGCTCAAATCGATATTTGAACAGATAGTTCTTTCAGACACAAAGAAACACTAGCACACGTTACTAGCTAAATGGGCAATGACAAAAATTAGACCCAGAACAAAGAGTACTGAGCAGCATAGTGTGAGGTCTAAAGTAAAAATGCCTATGTAAATTTCTATAGCATGTACATATTAGTATATGCGGTTGAAAATAACTTAGTTAATAGTCTGTTAGTCAAACAATACTAGTTTTGGAAAAATTATTAAAAGAGGCCGCCACAATGAAACTGGTAGTTTTGCATCATTGGATGTATGAGAGAGATTGTAAAAGTATCACAATTTTAAAATTGAGAAAACAAGAGGATTGAAAAAAGTGTTTAAAATTGAGATAGATAAAGAACCTGAGAGCGAGGAAAGATATCAGAAAGTAGCTTCTTGTAGCGCTTAATGGGCTGCCTGGACCTGGTACTCAAAGCAGGGCAAAAGAAACACAAAGTTCCGCAGACAGGCAAGACTTGGCGAGAAACCATTGCCATTCGCAGGAGAAGGAAATCCCAATTTTCCGGTTAAACAACCAAATACATTCGTTGGGGGGGGTTGCTTCGGCAAGGACAGAACCCGAAATCGATCGGAATATCGAAGAACGCTGTAAGCTCTGGGCGGAGGACCCGATCGAGATGGGATTAAATTGCCCTTGCCCTCGAAAAGTTGAGAAAAGGGATTGACGTCCGGTTCCGGTATGTGAGCGCGAGAGCACCGGATCCCCGAGACCTCCACCGAAACACAAATGTTGGACATGATAATCATTTTATACCTCCATCCTGAATCCACCTCCATTTTCGCCTATTTGCTCTCTTGGTTCTTCGCCTTCGCAAAATGCTCCATGCCGACCCTTCTCATTCTTCTCTTTCCACCTCCTAAATTTGGCACCTTATTTTCCCACTTTTTCTACTTTTCTGTTTCTTTTTTTTTTTTTTTTTTTGGTTCTTTTTAAAGAAGTTTTTGTTTATTATCTCAATTTTGTTTATTATATATTTTATACTTAAATACCATTTCGATATCTAGACTCATCTACTCTCCATGGTTTTCATGTTTGTCGATGACACATTTGAATTTCTAGTCAAATTCCAAAAACAAAAACAACTTTTTGAAAACTAACTTTTTTTTAGTTTTCAAAAAATTGACTTGGTTGTTTTTTAAAACATGGGGAAGGTATTAAAAAACATAACGAAACTTAGGGTGTGTTTGGTTTAACTTTTCTTTTTTTTTTTTTTGAAATAAGTTTGGTTTAACTTTTCTAAGTGTTTAATTTTGAAAATAAATCATTATGAAAAAATTTATAGTGTTTAGCCCCCACTAAAAATGACTTATTAGAAAACAAGATGGATAAATAAACCATTTTGGGAGAACACACTTGAAACTAACTTTAAAAAAAATTAAAAAATAAAATAAAATCTTTTAAAGTAAACAATAACTTGTGTATAAAAACATTTGTGAGGAAATGCAACCAAACATATGAGTGTTTAAATTCTAAACAATTTTTATACAAAATGTTTAAAATAAAATGAATTCTTGAAAAACATTTAAATTAAAATGTATTCCAAACGGACCTTAGGTGGAGGTAGTGTTTATAAATTTAATTTTAAAAAACAAAATGGTTATCAAACATGGCTTAAATTTTGTTTGTTTCATTTTTATTTGAACTTTTGAGATGTATCTTTTACCCTACTAAACTTCTGATTGTGTTTTATTTTGATATCTAAACATTCAAAATGTTTATTTTAGTTTTTTAGTGTTAAAAAACTAATCATTTTGATCCTTGTTATATTATTCTTCCATCTAATATCCACGTGTCAAATGCTTGTTTCTAAGCTTGTGGCTTAAAATCATGCTCATTACATGATAGTATACATTTACTAAAAAAAACACATGATAGTATACATATACTTGAAATTATGTCACTAATTTGTTGAGAGTAAAATAAAGATATGGACTAAAATGGTTTTTTTAGTGCAACAACGGTGAGGTGGGGATCATACCATTGACGTTTAGCATGGTAATCAGTATCTTATCCACTGACTTAAGGTTATTTTTAAATGTTCAAAAACTAAAATAAATTTAAAAACATTTTATTTCTTAATATTTTGGTCACTACTATTTAAAGAAGTTTTAATTTTAACTATAGTACGTTAAAGTTTTCGTGATTGAGTTCTTATTATCACGAATATTATGTTTGGTTAGCTTAAGATTGTGAGTGATTTCAAATGAATTTTATTATTTGTTATCACCTAAGAGAATTTCAAATCTTGTTTTTACATTAAAAAAAAATTACTAAAATGGTCGAATTTTACAAGATTTCATATAATTTAGAGGTAAATTACTTATTTAACCTCATCATATTTTCATTCTCTATTAATAAGTCAAGATTAAAAGTCTATATTAGTAAACATTTTATTCTTTTTTTCTACCTACCATAAACACAAAATTTTAATTATATTAATTTTAAATTATTCTCATTCCAAACAAAATAAAGAATTTAGAATAATTTCTTAAATTTCAAATCATTGGAAATAATTTCTTGAACTTTCTTAATTCCAAATATATGACAAAATGTTAATAAAATGAGGATATTTGAGGTTAAAAAAAGGTAATTTTATGAGATTGTAAATTTTTACTATATCAACATTTTAAAAAGTTAATTTTATAGAACATCGAGTAATTTTAAGTCAAGTCAAGTGTGTTTGTAATGTTGATACCAAATTTTGTATCGTTGGGCCAACGGTAAATTTGTAGTGAAGGGGAACAATCGTGTGCCTACAACAAAAGGGAACTAAGCACCAATGTGGTGCTAAGCCACACACACTCTGACGCTCAAGTTAGAACAGGGGTTCATATAGTGCTTAGAGAGCTTAGGTCGTAGTAAACAAGTGGGTATTTTCGACGTACCTTTATCTTTGGCAGGGCATTCTATTTATAATACCGAGTAGAACTGTGGCGGATCCAGAAATTGATGGCAGGGGGCACAAGTTGATATTAGATGAAATTATAAGTTTAGTCTGTGAAATTTTATATTCGTGTCTATATAGTATTTGAACTTTAAAAAGTTTCTAATAGGTCCCTGAATTTTTTTTAAAAAAAAGGTCTAATATTTATGTCTGAAGTTTCAATTATATATTTAATAGATCTTTAACATATTCAAAATGTTTATAAATTAAATGTTTTATAAGACATAAAGTTTAATTTAGTGTCTAATAAGTTCTCAAATTATGTGACATTTTTTAAAATTAAAGTATATATTAGTTACAAAATTGAAATTCAAAGTTCAAATAGATGCAAAATTAAATTTTATGTTTAATAAGCAATTGATTTAATTTCTTTTAAATATGTTTAAGACCTGTTAGTTACAAATTTGAAAGTTCATGAAACTATTAGACATTTAATTTTAACGTTTAAGGACTTATTAGACATAAAATTGAAAGTTTAAGACATATTAAATACAAATTATAAAATTTAGGGACTAAACTTGCAATTTAACTTTCATATAAATATAATTTTAAATGGGTTAAGATTTAATATTTAGATTAAGTAATATTAATTACAAAATTAACTAGAATTATCAACACCTAAATATATAAGCAAAGAGTGAAACTTTATCTAATTTAATAAGAGTTCATATAATATATATATAAATATATTGGGATTTTAAAAATTGGAAATTAAAACAGGTAAAGCAAAAAAAAATAAAAATAAATGAAATGCTTCAAAACTTGCTTGCAATGAAGTTTGAACGTCGGAGAATTAAAGAGAAGTACATTCAAAACTAGCGTTCAAATTCCATTGAACGTTGGACCTAAGAGTCAGAAAACGGAAAATGTGCCCCCTCTAACCACCAGACCAAAGACCAATTTTAGTAAATGAACTAGAAAATCCTATACATATATATATATATATATATATATATAATCTATAATTTCAGGGGGCACGTGCCCCTCCTAGCCCCTTCATAAATCCGCCCCTGGGGTAGAATAGTGAAACTTCTGACATCTATGTCCACCTTGATTCTCAGATCCCTTTAATTGACCAGTACGAGTCTGTAACCGTCATTGGACTTAGTCAGACGTAATGGTCGTTGGCCTTGACCCTTAGCTTGTCCGTAGGACTGAGAGCATCAAATGTTTGTAGAGTAATCTTCTCATATTTTGCTTATCTTCGATGAATTTCTTACGAAAAATTCTTTAAAATGAGTATAATATGTGTATAGGTCTTTGACGAAGGTTTTGAGCCAATTCAGAGTTTAAACGAGCGAAACTGGAGCTATTTGAGCCATTTTCCTCATGCCAAAGCGTCTAGACCCTGTGAGGAGCGCCTCAACACTCTATTCCAAGTCAAAATCTTGAGAGAAGAGCGTCAAAATGTTGTACAACACTGAACTCGACGTTGTCAACCCGTAGCTTAGCGTCGAAATGCTGTGGGCCTAGCGTCTCGACGCTAGACAATTTTTCCAACTAGTGATTTTCCCCAAATTTCATATTTTCCCACTTTTTCTAGTTTTCTGTTTCTTTTTTTTTTTTCTTTTTAAAGAAGTTTTTGTTTATTATATATTTCACGCTTAAATATCATTTTGATATCTAGACCCGTTTACTTACCATGGTTTTCATGTTTTACACATTTGAATTCCTAGTCAAATTTCAAAAATAAAAACAACTTTTGGAAAACAACTTTTTTTTTAGTTTTCAAAAAATTGACTCAGTTGTTTTGAAAACATGGGAAGAAGGAATTAAAAACACACAAAGAAACTTAGGCGGAGGTAATGTTTATAAACTTAAATTTCAAAAACCAAATGGTTATCAAATAATGACCTAAATTTTGTTTGTTTAATTTTTATTTGAACTTTTCAAATGTTTCTTTTATCCTACTAAACTTCTGATTGTGTTTTATTTTGATATCTAAACTTTCAAAATGTCTATTTTAGTTCTCGAACGTTAAAAAACTAATCATTTTGATCCTTGTTATATTATTCTTTCATCTAATATCCACTCGTCAAATGCTTGTTTCTAAGCTTGTGGCTAGGGGTGAGCAAAAAGAATCCGAAAACCGAGCCGACCGACCGAAACCGACCGAACCGACGTCGGTCGGTCGGTTTTTCTATAGGATCGGTTGGAGTCGGTTTTATCCATGATAAAACCGATCTGTCGATCGGTCGGTCGGTTCACCCAAAATGGGCGAAAACCGACTGACGACGCGGACTGGCCTTGGCTTAAAATGCAGAGAGAGAGAACGACGCGCGACGACGACGGTTCGGCTTCTCCGGTGAGGGCAGCGACGTGTCGACTGGCTGTCGGAACGAGAGCGGCGGCTGGATGGCAGAACGAGAGAGACCGCTGAGAGAGAGAGAAGCGCACGCGGAGAGAGGGGAAGAGGGAAAACCCACGGCGGCGGCTGGATGGCGGAACGGGAGCGGCGGCTGGGTGTGCGACGGCTAGACTGCAAAACGGGAGTGGCGGAGCAGCTGAACGGACGGCGGCGACTAGGCAAGGGAGGCGGCGGCGGGCTTGAGCTGAAAAACGCGAGGGGGGGTTCACACGTGAGATGAGAGGGAGAAAGAGAGGGGAAAGGATTTAGGGCTTCTTCTCTTTTTTTTTTAATTCCTTTTCCTTTAATCATTTTTTTCTTAAACCCATAAAACTCCCAAAATAGAGTTACTAAAGTTAGCCAACCACTAACTAAATTTACTCAGCAACATGGAAAATCAATGCCTTGATTAGGCCTTAACTACCAACTGATAAATTATTAAGTCTTTTAGGGAGAAATCAATTTAACACCATTATTAAACTGAAAAAACAAAATCACAAGTGTCTTATTGCAATTAAATAATTCCATAGTATAAGCCAAACCAAATTACACTTACTCGACTATACTCATGAAATTAATTACATAGAAAAGCACGAGGTGTCACAAGCCATCCCCTAGCGACCCGCCGACACACGTTTCTTACAACCCCGCAGGCTGGTAATTCTGAACCCGTCGCATTGCGTCACGACCATGAACAGTAAAAATCCCCCAGAAATTTTGCGAAATAAAAAAAGTAAAAATTAAAAAAAAACATCACGTTAAGAAATAAAAAACCTATGAATGACCCGACGCTCTGTGAGTATCTTCATAGATGGTCTCAGTCAGTTTCTGGACGGTGAATGGATCAATTGGGGATCTCCACCGTCGATTTCACCAACCTTCGTATATCCACGACGGCTAAGATTCTCCAGTTGATTAGTTTCCCGACCAAAGCAGGGGTTCAAGATGTTGCATGATCCGAAGAAGAACACTGAAATACGGACCTCTGTCGGGGAACTGACGACCTTGCCATCCTCCTCGTGGATAACAAGGAACTGTGAATAATCAACTAAAGGCGGGGACAGTGACATGATTGCGACATTGATAAGCAACTGTCTGAGATGCGGTCAGAGATGAAAATCATGATGTCTCTACTACGAAAATTATGCCAGGTACGCAAATACTGGACCAGACGAAATCAGTAGTTGTTTAATTACGAAGTTAACACATACTGCATTGTTTGTTGGAAAGGAATGTAACAAGCAAAGCATTCGCTGTCGACTCTCCTATGATGGCCTTGCAAGGGGAAGCATCCATTGGCGTAGTGGCTCAATAGAGCACGTGTGAGTGCTAACATACTTCGTAATGGTGAATACGTCACTACCCTCAAGCCTAGTAGCCCGAACCCGTCAATTGCAGTTGTCATCCGTGCATTGCACGGTATAGAAGGACTTTGTCGATTTCAAGGTACGATATTCAAAGTTGTTCTTCATTGCAAACGTTACTAACCTTGTCTTTACTTCATCCTTACTGAAAAAAATTTCACCCTCCCTAATGTTGTTGGTTGAAGCATTCACAACTGTTTGTTCGACGTTAGCAACATCGACGGATCCCACAATATTGGCCTCCTCCCTGGGTACCTCGACGCTTCCGCCCGACATACCAACTATTTCAACACTACGGGGGTCACGTGCATGCTTAACTCCCGTGTAGTGAAATGTTCTCGCGCTCCTCAGACCATCATTATTATTGGTGGCTACGTCCCTGCCATCCCCCATGAATCCAAACCCTGCACCATCTTCTACTTCCTCATCTTCCCAATCAACATCGAACATATACATGTCCAGATTGTTGTCATCGTCCACACTCTCGTCTTCGTACTCATCCCATTCATCGTCGTCGTCATCATCTTCACCATCATCATCATCACCCTCATCTTCGTTCTCATCCCATTCATCTTCGTCATCATCGTCTTCATCATCATCATCAACATAGCCGCCATCAGCTCCCTCATATTGACCGTCATCATCACCCTCAGAATCACCTTCATCTTCATCGTCCACACCACCATCCGGTTTATGTACAACCCGACTGCTGTCAGCTGCATTTGGATCGTTGTTAAGTTCTGTCATCACTAGCAGTTGGACCTTCGACAGTTATGGGTGTTTTAGTATGAATTGAACATCATTGTCATCGCAGATGTATAACGGAGGTGATTCATACGCCAACTTGTATTTCACTCGCAGTACAACATTGAACTGCGAGGAACTAATGTTTGTGGCCTCGTGTACAAGACATTTCAGTTTAGTGTACATAACATTGCTTGAAACAATAAACCCTTTCAAACAGCCCCCACGATAAACAATTCTCATCGTCGTCCCACTCACCACCATAACGAACGAATAAACATTTCTTCACCATGTCTATAAGCTACCCTAACTTTGACTATTCTAAGAAGGAAGATTACTTACTATGTTATCGATTTTCACATGTTTGGGGTTTAACTACCCACACCTCTATTGTCACGAGTTAAATTGATTTGAAAGGATAGACATTAGTTGTTAGATGGTGTTTAGTATGCTGTTTATTAGGGTTCACTGTGGTGTCATCAACGCATGATCTTCCCTCATAATGCAAAATCTTCGAACGTCAAATCAGTCATTTGCATGCCTTGAAAGACTTAGAATCGTCATCTCGGGTCTGATATACGCGGGCTATTTACTAATCATGGTTGAGATGTCGGGCTTCCATTAACTTTCGCGGGCTACCTGCGTGGGCTTGTTTGTACTGTATGGCTGACCTGTCGGGCTGCAGTCCCTTGCCCTTTCACATGACTGGCTTCTTTCGCGAGCTAACTACAGAAGATGACTCATGTTGTTCAAACAACCCGTCTACTGGTCCACGCGGGTTGCATGTGGTTACAATAGGGTTGCATGTGGTTACAATATTCGTCCGTTTATTAGGGTTTCAGGTTTACTTGTCTTCTTATCGATGTTGTCTTATTATACATCTTGATTACGAACCATGCATACGTGACACTTCTTGACATTTTGACAATCTTATATATATATATATATATATATATATATATATATATATATATATATATAACATAAAAAACTAGGACAATTTTAAAAAAATAAAAAAGGCCATCTTCTTGGTTCTTCTATGCTTCTACTCCAAATCAGTGTCGTCGATTATCACCAACGAGGGCATACTCCTCACGACACTCGGTCCTTCTCCAGCAAAGGGCTAATGCAGGCTAGTGGAAGCGACTGAATCCTCCTCCTCTTCGTCTTCTCTCTCGATGAGCACATGGCTTTTTCCCTTGTCGGGAGTCAGTGAGACCCATTTAGCAGAGCCCAATGAATCAAAAGGCGAAC
This sequence comes from Luffa acutangula, assembly GCA_036850905.1. Taxonomy (NCBI): domain Eukaryota; kingdom Viridiplantae; phylum Streptophyta; class Magnoliopsida; order Cucurbitales; family Cucurbitaceae; genus Luffa; species Luffa acutangula. Next base: position 48,081,292 of record CM072093.1, read on the forward strand.
CAGGAGAATCGCCATCCTTAATCGTCTCTGTTGGTTGGTTGATGCTGGGTTCTGAAGGTGTTCATATAACACATGCAGAAGCAATTGAAGACCGAAAGCACTTAACTTAATCAATTTTACTCCTAAAGCATGCATGTTCTAGAAAAGACAGAACATAAAGAAATGAGTACCAACCTCTTTGTAGCTCAAATGAGATGGTCTCCTTGTGATGTTTTCTTCTCCTATGCTCCTTGGACAACCTCTAGAGTCTTCTCTACTATTCTCCGGGCCAAGAACGACTTGTGGGAGTCTTATAGAGATAGGGAATGGGAAGGGATGCTTGAAGGATCAAGCTCTTGAGAGATCTATGGAGGTGTGTGTGTTTGAGAGGAAATTCCAGCAGCATAACAGCAGGTAAATCACTCTCATAGCTTTGAATCTAATTCAAGCTCCTTATATAGACCTCTTCCATGCAAAGACAAGCATCATGACACTAGACACATGGTAAAAATGCAACTCAAAGTGGATTCTTGGTGTTTAATTCACAACACATGCAACTAGTGCATGGTTGTGTTGTTTTCCACTATGAATCAACATGCAAGAGTGGGAATGCAACTAAACCCACTTAAAATTGAATCTAAATTCTGATTTTTCAGCTTGCAATTCATTCCTATTTCAATTCAAAATTGAAATTGATTTATAGGCAATTAATTGGAACATTTTCAAGTAACTTTGGCATGATTAATCCTATTAATCATTATCACCTAGTGCCATGAATTATATATGATTCCTAATACATATATATGGTATTTAAAACACTTTTAAATACCTTATCTCTCAATTTCTAATTTAATTCATAATTAAAACATTGTGTCAAACACATTTACGATAAATGCTCTATTTCCCGTTTTTGAACGATTCAAAGATTCCTATCATTATGTTCTAAGCTTTAATCCGATATGAGCTAGTAGAGAGACCTAATGGACTTATAGATCATGGGCTCCAACGATTCGAGGCTAACCAACTAATCTCATTATCTGAGCTAGCCAACATTCATTAACTACCGGGACACTCCACTATAGCCCGATAGTTGCACTCCCCTCACTATAGATATATTTCCGTCCACTTGATTTAACCATGTTCAGTAAGTCGTTCCTTCACCAGTTATTCGTAGCTATAGCTAGGTCAAATAACCATTTCACCCCTATAGTACTTCTTGTTTCTTAAGTTCCACTAATCCTCTAATGAACAATCGGTTTGTGGTCCAACCATCAAACCTAAGTCCCTCTCGATCTAACGAGAGGGTGGGGCCCCTTGTTCAAGTCCTGGAGTTAGTACTTAAGAGAACAACCTCTCTGCTATCCCTGAAATGGGTAGGAGTGAATTCCGTCTTGCGAAACTATGTCCCCAGCTATCTATTCGATCTTATCCCCAAAATGGTAGGCTTGTTGAGTCGGCGATGCTGGCCACTCTCACCCATGCAGATCAAAGGATGATCTCATATAAACAGGAGTTCATAGTTAGCTCAGGATTAAGAACGAGTTACCTAGGTCATCTATGAGAAATAGTCAGTTTATTCAGTAAACGGTGTTATAAAGAGAAAGTGACTTATTTCGTGGTCCTATCTTAAGCAAACTCATTGCATAGGACGCCCCCACTCACAAGTCTCCACATGAACGACTTAGGATCTCATTGTTTGTACTTAATACAGAGTGGGTCGCGTCCATAGTGTCCCCAGGATAAGGCACCCAACCGTATCCTTATACTATAGACAATTTTGACTATAAACTTGAACTTGATCCTACGATATGTCTCTACATATAGTTCGAGTATTCATTTTATAACCAAGGATCTTAGTTTATTGGATTTAGGTTAATCATTCGCAATTTACATATTCAATAACATCTTTTACTGAATAACCTTAATAACGACTTTATTGGAAATAGAAATATGTTCAACAATTTACAAACTACGAGTTTATAGGACATTAAACCCAACAGGTTCGGAGCAGACAGATGCCTCCGAACCCGGTTGGATGTCCTTCTCCTGTTCGTCTGATGAGATTTTCATCATCGTTTTTTGAGGCCTCTTCGTTGGTTGACGCCGGGGGTCTCACCATTTTTTCTTTCTTGAATCGACGTGTGCCTGGTATGAAAAGAACGATAGGAATAACACTGCCACTTCATTTACGGGGCGATCATTTATAGACACCAGGTGAACCGTTTGTCTACTCCTTCTTCTACAATAAATGAACTTGTCGACAGTTGTAAGCGACCCCGCCAAGGGGCGAATGATTGTTTCGTCTGACAAAACCCTCCCATATTCCTTCGTAACCAGTCTGGTTGACGGATACGACCCCGATTTCTTCCAATTGATCATTACTCTTCGGATTTTAGGTAATAAATTACTGTCCATCGATTCATTTATTCAAGTGTGGAGGCAGACGTACGGTTCCCACAGACTAAACCCTAATCTACATAACCATTCTGGTTGACGGATCAAGCCACATTGATTTTGAATTAATAACTCCTCTTCTGGTATAATAAATTATTTACTTACTTCTATCCATCAGTGCATTTACTAAACTATCGGATGCAGAAGGACGATTCCCACCGACTGTTTTAAATTTGTTGGCCGAGAAACTGATCAACTGGAGAATCTTTGCAGTCGTGGATGTAGGAAGTTTGGTGAAATCGACGATGGAGATCCCCAGTTGATCCATTCCCCGTCCAGGAAAATTGAATGAGACCATCTATGAAAATACTCGCAGAGAGCGTCGGGACATTCATAAGTACGTATTTTTTTTTATTTCTTAATGTAACATTATTTTTTTTCTCCAAATTTGATTTCGTAAATTTTTTGGTGGATTTTTTTTGTTCATCGTCGTGAACCAATGCGGCGGGTTGGGAATTGCCAGCTCACAGGGTTGTAAGAAACGTGTGCGGGCGGTCGCTAGGGGATGGCTGTAGCCTGGCAAGCCGGGCTGGAGTCTGTCGAGGTTGGGCAGGTGGTTAATTTTTGCTTTTTTTTAATTTCGCAAAATTTCCGGGGGATTTTTACTATTCATGGTCGTGACACAACGCGACGGGTTCGGAATTACCAGCGGGGGTTGTAAGAAGCGTGTGCCGGCGGGTCGCTAGGAAATGGTTGGAGCTTGGCGGGCCGGGCTGAGTGTGTCGAGTTTGGGTGGGTAGTCGGGGGCAGCGGGGGTCTATTGTCCATGTGGTGACGTCGACAAAGGGCCAATTATCATTGGTTTCTGAGGGGTGGGTCATATTCCATTATCTCCCAGCGAAAAAGGTCAACCGTACAAAAATCCCAACTTAATTCTCAAAAGAAAAAAAAACATAATTGAAACTTAAAAGAAAAGGAAATAAAGAAAAAGAAAGGGAAAAATACGCTTTTGGCCCCTGAGGTTTGGGTTAAGTAACACTTTGGTCCCTGAGTTTTCAAACTCAACAAAAATACCCCTGAGATTTGAGATAAGTAGCACTTTGGTCCATGCAGTCCATTTTTCCGTTAAATTCTAACAGCTGCTGACGTGGCACTAATATTTTAATAAAAAAAATTATTTTTTAATTTTTTTTAAATAAAAACACATTAAAATAATAAAATTTTATTATTTTATTATTATTTTTAAAATCATTTCTCTTTCTTTCTTTCTTCTCCATTTTCTTCCCTCTCCATCTTCATCCTTCCTTCCTTACTCCTTCTTCTTCAGCTCCGGTGGCCGGGCGCCGCCGTTCGCCCGCCGGAAAAGTTCATCAGACGAGTTTACTGAGTTCTCGAGGACTCGCCTGGTCGAACTCGACGGCGATGAAATGGAAGAACACGTTTTTCGGACACGAAGCATGTTTGAGAACCGAGTGAATCACAACCATGGAGCCTCGTACATACTCAAAATCTAAAGTCATTGCGATATGGACCAGAGATGGGTCACCGGAAGACGTCGTCTCGCCGGCGGTAGAGGAAGAAGAACATTCCGCCCCATTCTAGTATGGAAGCAGAAGCAGAAGAGAAAACGCAAAGAGGGTTAATCTGAGAAGGAATCGTGAAGCTTCAGCTCCCATTTCGTATTATCTGGAGCAATGAAGGAATGAAATTGAACAGAGAGATTGGAATGAATGGTAATAAGAACAAATGAGGATAGAAGAAAAAGAAGAAGAGAAGACCCATAATTCAGAAATCGAAATTGAAAAGAAATTAGGAGTCTGAGTCTATGAATGAAGACGAAAGATGGGGTTTTCACTTTACCAAACGCGGTTTCTGCGCGTTCTTCTCTCTCTGCAGAGAGGGGAAGTGCGAGTAAAAGAGCGGAATGAAAAAGGGTATTATATAAATGCAAAGAGCGATAACAGAGAGATTCTCGCTGAAACGGGAGGCGGAATCGGGGAGATGACTCTTCCTCCCCGAAAATCTTTGTGTTTAAAAAAAAAAAAACAGAAAAAAAAGAAAAGAATGGAGAAGAAAATAAAAAGGGAAGAAAAAGAAAGAAAGAAAAAAAAATTCCGACCGACGACACCGCCGTTCGCTGGCAGCCAGCGGTGGCCGGCCACCGGAGCTGAAGAAGAAGGAGTAAGGGGGAAGAAGATGATAAGAAAAAAAGAGAGAAGGATTTTTAAAAAAGTAATAAAATTATAAAATTATATTATTTTAATACGTTTTTATTTAAAAAATTTAAAAATAATTTTTTATTAAAATATTAGTGCCACGTCAGCAGCGGTTAGAATTTAACAGAAAAATTGACGGCAAACCAAAGTGTTACTTATCTCAAACCTATAAGTATTTAAGAGTGTTACTTAACCCAAACTTCAGAGACCAAAAGTGTATTTTTTTAAAAAAAGAAATAAAAAGAATTGTTAAAAAAAAAAGAAATAAAAAAAATAAAAGAAAAGCCCACCACATCTTTTTCTTCCTCTCCCTCGTTCACGTTGAACAGCCCCCTTCTCATCGTGAAACTCTTCTTTTTCCGGCAAGCCTCCGGCAAACGAGCTCCCGACGACGTCGGGTTCAGCCTCACAAACGGCGGTAGTCCCACGGCTCCGCGATCAGACCTACAGCAAACGAAGGGTTCACGCGTGTTCAGGCGTTTATGCTCCATCTGCGGCATCTCCTTCCTTCGAGCAGCGGCGATTTTCTCTGGCGTCGCGACGAACAACCAAGCGAGCTCCTCTGATGCGATTTAAGCGGCTGTACACTCCGCTCCTTCCTGCGATTTCAGTAGTGTCAATCGGCGAAAGCCCACGCGTACAGCTCCACTCTCCGGCGTCCTCCAGGAGCTGCGCCGACCACACGAACAACGCTCTACAGCGTGCATATCCCCTGCCCCACTTGTTTTCTTTGAGTTTCAGCGCTGACCCACTTGGTTTTGGACATCAAACATCTCCGGTTTGGTGACCCACAGTCTGTTTTGCCCAAAACGGTTTACCCACAATTCGGACGGCTTTGATTCAGTTTACCTATAGCCTTAAAGGTTTGATTTTGTGAAATCGAACCTATTTGATCACCAACCTCCAAGCATTGGAGCCCGATTGGTAAGTTCCATCACCTTTTAATCCCTTTTCAAATTGTACTGTAATTTAGTTCCTAACTATTGGGAGCCTTCTGCTTGTAGTCTAAAACCAATTTGAATACGTTCGAATACCTTCGAGCATCGATCAGCAAGAAAGTGACTTCTTTTTTATAAGTTTCAAGAGGGAAAGTGTTATTTAGGTCTTTTCGAACTCAATTAAAATTTATTGGATTGGTCTCTTACCCTTAGACACTATTGTTTTAGGTTCAAACTAGTTTTGGAGTGACCGAATTTTTAAGGTTGGTTTTTGGTAAGAATTCTTCTTGAGCACTCTTTCAACTTCAAGTAAGGTTTTCGAGTTAAGTTCTGATCTCCTAGTGTTTTCTTTGTTGTTTAGGAGTCTTTCAGAGTAGGTAGTTTCTACTTATTGAGTCAGTTTGATTGTGTGAAGCATGTTATATAATTGTATTATGTGTTGTACATATGTATGAACTATTATGTCTACTTGCGAGTTTTGAGCATGTTAAACTGCTACGATTAATTCTTGTCATCTTGGATGTTAAGCTTGTTGAGTCGTAGAATGTATGGTTGTGATAAGCATGCTATATTGTTGTAGTTGTCTGAAATGACGTGCAAGATATTTATGTTGAGCATGCTGTTGTTTTGGACATAAAACATGGTTTAGAAGCATGCTTAGGGTGTGAATTTGAGGTAAAAGATAGTGTCAGGGTCTCGGGTATAAATGGTCGAGGACTAACATTATGATAAAAGGAAGTGAGTTAGATATCGGGTCCCATGGTATAAATGGTCGAGGGTTGATATTGTTTCAAGGAAAATGAAGTGAATATCAGGGCCTTGGGTATAAATGGTCGATGGCTGGTAAGTAAAATTTGGTTGTAAGCAGGGTTCATGGCCTTCCACATATTTGGGGCTTCCTTTGGGAGGTAGTTCGAAAGGTTCTCAGTTTTGGCAGCCTGTTATTGAAAGAATCCAACATAAGCTTCATAACTGGAAATACTCTTTTATTTCCAAAGGTGGTAGGCACACCCTCATCCAATCTACTCTCTCAAGTATGCCCACATATTACTTATCCTTATTTAAATTACCTTCTAAGGTTGCAAAATCTCTGGATAAGCTTATTCGAGATTTTTTTTTGGGAGGGCTCCAGAGGCGAGGGCGGCATGCATAATGTAAATTGGGAGACAACTCAGCTTCCAAAATTTATGGGTGGAGTAGGCATTGGAAATTTCCATCACCGTAATTTGGCTCTCTTATCAAAATGGATTTGGAGGTTTTTACATGAAGATAATGCCCTTTGGCGCCAACTTATTATTGCTCAATATTATTTCTCAGAATCAACTTGTATTTGGCCTAAACATATTCAGAGAGGATCTTTTAAATCTCCTTGGCGCTTTATTTGTTCTACCATAGATCTTGTTGCTAGTCGTATTCAGAGACGGCTTGGAAATGGTTGTTCCACCCTTTTTTGGCATGATTCTTGGCTAAGTTGTGGAGTCTTGTCTGAGGCTTTCCCTCGTCTTTATAGATTATCTAATCGCTCGGAAGGTACAGTTGCTGACTTTTGGGTTTCATTGAATTCGGCTTGGGATTTGAGTTTTCGTCGAAATTTAAATGATTCGGAGACAAATGAGTGGGCTAGTCTCTCTCATCTGCTTTCTTCCATCAGAATTCGAGTTATTGATGACACTTGGTCTTGGCCTATTGATTCGTCTAATGCATTCACAGTTAAATCTCTTATGGGAGATATGGTTGGTGATTCTGACCCCACATCGAGCAAATTATATAATGTGGTGTGGAAAGACGTTTATCCAAAGAAGATCAAAATTTTTATCTGGGAGCTTAGTCTTGGAGCTATTAATACGTCTGATCGACTTCAAAGGCGAATGCCTTATTTGCACCTTTCTCCATCCTGGTGTGTTATGTGTTGTTCTGATGCTGAAAATACTTGTCATCTATTTGTGCATTGCTCCTTTGCTTCCCGTTATTGGTCTACAATCTTCAATGCCTTTGAGTGGTCCTTGGCTCTACCAAACAACATTTATGATGTTCTTGCTTCCATTTTTGTGGGACATCCCTTCCATGGTGTGAAGAAGATCCTTTGGCTTGCTCTTAACCGGGTCTTCCTCTGGTTTCTTTGGGTCGAAAGGAATGGTCGAATTTTCAGGGATTCTTTCTCATCTTTTGAGAACTTTATGGATTTGATCCTTTTTTATGCTTTATATTGGTGCAAATGTAAACATCCATTTTCTGATTATAGTCTTTCTTCTTTAATTCTTAATTGGAGATCTTTCTTGTAATCACCTTCTTAGGTATTGGAGTTTTACTCCTTTTATTTCATTTATCAATGAAATTTGTTTCCCTTCTCAAAAAAAACTATTGGATGTCGAGACCTCGGGTATAAATGGTCGAGGGTGGACATGCTAGTGTTGGATAAAGAGTAACATCTAAGCCTTGGATATAAATGGTCAAGTTTCAATATGTGCTAAGTCATCGAGGCCTTGGGTATAAATGGTCGAGGATCGATCGAATGCCGAGCTTCATAGAGAAGCGTCAAGGCCCTAAGTATAAATGGTCAAGGTTCGATGCAAAAGGTCAGTCTTGGAGAGCTTTGGTGAGAGTACATGAATGTTGAGTGAGCTTGTGGAGCTTAAATGGAAATTGAGTGTGCACGACATTGATGCAAAATTCATGTGTTGGACAACTCCTTTATTTTACTTGTTTACGTATATTGAGTGTGATGCTTGTTTTTTTATTTTTATTTTTTGTTTATTTTTTGTTTTTCTTTCTTTCTTTCTTTTAGATTTGAAAAGCATGTTGCTTGTTTTGTTTGGTGATGAGGATGAGGCATATCAAGAGAAAGACGGACCATTGGATAGTTGTTTTATTTTGAGTAGTTGCTTGTCATTTGATAGTTGATTTTAGGTTGTGAGCTAAGTCTTCTCATTTCATTATTTAAGTTTGAATTGAAACTTAGCTTTAAAAAATATCAGGATCGTTCTATCCTTAGTAGAAGTTTATTAGAGATGGTTGTTGGCTTATTCTAGAAAGCCCTTGCCTATGGGCATAAATGATGTCTGGGAATGCTTTATTCCTAGGGACCCACCACAGAAATCTTGAAACAAACAAGGGTATCAAAAACCCTTGCCCATTCCCATCTCCAAAACCTTGCACCTAATGGCCCCTTAAAGGTTTGGTTAACGAAGTAGAAGTTCAAGGCAACGAAGCTGATGCTTAGTAAGGAGCAAACCCTCCTGTCCCTCTAGTGATTCCCTGGATGATTCTCATGCTAGAGACGCTTCAAACATTGTTTGATAACATGACGTAAGCAAATTTCAGACAACCTCGCAGCACAAATCAAGGTCTTATACCACAAGACGAAATCCAATTTATAAGAGATTTCAAACGGTTCGAGCTTATTGTCTTTGATGGACATTCAGAGAAGGTCATTACGACCGAGCAATAGGTTGCAAAGCTGGAGTCGATGTTCAACTATCTAAATTACAAGGACCGCTTCAAGGTTAGGGAGCAACTTTTATGCTTTGAGATGAAGCTCGAATGTGGTGGAAGTCCATTGAAGCATATGAGGACCATGTGAGTGAGCCCATCATATGGACCAAGTTTAAGGATCTCCTTTATGACTATTATTTTTCCGACATGGTGAAGGACGACAAAGAGACTGAGTTTCTCCATTTGATACAAGGTAACCTGTCTGTGGTTCAGTTCGAGGGAAAGTTCATGAAGCTATCTTGTTTCACTCCAGATCTAGTTGGTACATCAAAGCGGAAGGTAAAAAGGTTCATAAGAGGCCTATGGAAGGAAATTAGAGGTTCGGAAGTTTTGAAGGAACCCACCACATTTGCTAAAGCACTTAGAGACGACCTTGTGATGGGCAAGAATGTTTCCAAAAAGGCACAATCTCACCTACAGAATGGTTCTTCCTCTGGGATTAAGCGAAACTGTGAAAGTTCTCCCCCTTAGGTAGCCCACCTATTGAGACTACTTAGCAGCAAGTGAAGGAGTATGTTCCTTAACCTCCCTGCCCTTTCTATCACAAGCTTTGCAAATGAGAATATTGGTTAGGAAGAAAAATTTGCTTCAAGTGCAAGAAGGAAGATCACTATGCTAAGGATTGTACAACCTTAATCGACCTGAAAGCCAAACAACCAAGGTTTGTTGGACAAGCAGACTTTCAAGGATAAAAGTTCTTAAAGGTGGGGAGCCGCAATACCTCACATTTCCAGGTTAGCATTCTTCTCCAAGTTATCTATTGTTTTTCTCTTGTTGTGCTTTGATATTGTATTGATTGGTTAGGTGAAGTGTAGTTTATTTTGGATTTTAGGTAAGATCTTATGTGCCTTACATAGTCAGTGAATTGGCGTTAAGATCCAAGCAAATGAGACCAAGACCAAAAGAATCAAGAACTTTCCTTTGTAAAAGAGTTAGAAAGCATAAACCACCAGGAAAGAGTGACTTGAAAAGGAAAAGTTGGAATCAAGGCCAATCATCCAACTTGACAACATCATTAACAAGTTATATATTGCTTTGGATTTTCTATCTCTTGTTGTGCTTTGATATCAGATTGATGGGTCAGGCGAAATGTAGTTTATTTTGGACGTAATAGTCACTAAGTTCGCTTTAAGGTCCTAGCAAGCAGGACCGAAACCTAAGAATTCGAGAACTTTCCTTAGCAAAAGAGCTTCAGAGCGAAATCCACTAGGAAAGAGTGGCTTTGGAATGGTAAAGTTGGAATCAAGGCTAAAAATCCAAAGTGGTTAGGCTAGCAACTTTTGAGGATGAAAGTTTTTAAAGGTAGGGAGTTTGTAATGCTACGCGTGGTAAAACTAGGCCACTTTTTTTAGAATAATTGAATTTATTTGTTAGAAGTTTAATTGGAAAAATAGAATTTAAGCCTTAAACTCGGAAAATTAAATTTCTATAATGTTGGGAGAAGAGATTTTAATTAAATCTTTAATTCCAACGCTTTAGAATTTAATTAGATCTTAACTTCAAAATCAAAGCGAAACTCAATTTCCTATTCAGTTAGATTTTTCATAATTATTTTAAGAGTTTAAATTGGAATTTCAAGCTTGGAAAAAAGATTGAAGTTGGATTTTTTAAAAAGAAAATCCAAACCTTTCCCCATTTATTTATTGGGTTTTCTTTCCCTCTCTTCTCCTTCGTGTAACCAGCCTCCAGCACCCCCTCCATTTTCAGTTTAGTGGAATTTGACCCATTAAAAGAGACCTAAATGGAACCTGCCCCGCTGTCGCTTTTTTTTTTTTTTTTTTTTTTTTTTTTTTTTTTTTTTTCGCGATGATTGCATGTCAGTGTACATATGTTGTAAATGACTCTTCAAAAACAAACAAATTTCGGTTAATCAATGTCAACTTTCAAATCCATTTAATTCTAAATTCCAACTGTTTAAGCCAGGGAAATTCTTGAACATGAAAAATTTTCAACGTCTTGCGTTTTATCCCAATTCAACAAATCGTTTGTTTTTTCAACTAGGTATGTCGAGAAAGATTCACGCAACTTTGAAAGGTTATTCTAATAGTAATGGAATGAGTTTGAAACTTTCTTTTTTTTTTTTTTTTGAAAAAGAAACATTGTTTCTTTGTGTTGTGTGTGGTTGAATGTGATAACGTGAGAGTTACGTTATTTTACTGATAGTTGTAAGAGTTTTAGAGTAACTAGGGAGAAGATGAAGCAAGAGAAGGAGAAGAGACGTAAGAGGGTGTAAGAAAATAGAGCAAACGAGAGCGAGAGACGAGATTCAGTGACGAGAGTGAGTAATGAGAGTGAGACCTAGGCAGAAAGCAACGATTCCAAATTTTATAATTTTGTTGTTTTTTTAGATTCGTATTGAACTTGTTTGTTTTATTTGTACTCTAGAGTTTGACATAATAATGAGAGTGAAATACAAATTGAATTACGAAGCCCCTCCATAGTACATGAGAAAAGATGAAGATATTTGTTTTCTTCTTTTTCGTAATGATCTTTCAAGAATTCCACTATTCATATCAACCGAACGAAAGCATCAAGAGGACGAGAATATAGGGTTCAACATTGTGAGAAATGAGCATGCAGACATACCAAAAATGCAAACTATCGAATCATTCCAAATGTATCGACAAGAGGATGATATTCCTGTGTATGAGAGTACAATACCATTGGTAACGTCTTTAGGGAACGACAACTCCAACTCATTGACGTTAGACAACATGATATACAAGAATAGTGGGGCCAAAATGATGCTTGAGACTCACACAGAACAACGTATGGAAGTGCAAAAGTAAAAAATGATATAATTTTAGATAATGAGACCACAGTAGATGTTGTATCTGCAACACATGCTGCAAATGTATAGATGCAAAGGCAACAAGTGAATCGTGTTGTGGTGGAGAATAACACCTGTTGGACCCAAGCTACGTCAGATTGTGGTTCTTCAGGAATTGGACCGACGATACCTATTGAACCGGGGGGATTATTGATTTTGCATGGCTAGTCTTCTTCGAGTGTGGACGTTGAAGCAGGTTAGCTATTCCTTTGCAAACAAGACTTGAAAACGAGATTATCAGTTTTGGCCATGACCAAGAATTTCGAATTCCGAGTAAAGGAATCGAGCAAGGACTTATACATCGTTCGATGTGTTGTGAAAACTTGTAATTGGAAGTTTCGTGCAGTAAAGTTTGAAGGTTGTGACATATTTAAGATCACAAAATACGTAAGTGTGCACACATGTTTCATTGGGATATTAAAGCACGATCACAGGCAAACAAGTGTTGATGTTATTGGGTAGAAAATCAAAGACAGGTTAGCAGGAACATGTCGTGTATATAAACTCCGACACATTATTGAGAATATAAGGCAAGAGTATGGTGTCAACATAAGCTACGATAAAGCGTGGCGTGCAAGGAAACAACATATGCTCTTGCTAGGAGTTCTCTAGAGGAATTGTAAGTCGTACTTCATGCTTATGGTGAAGTCTTGAAGATTGAGAATCCATGTGCTATTTTTGAGATAGAGCTTGAAAATTCTGTTCATTTCAAGTACATGTTCAGAACATTAGGTTCTTGTATTCGAGGTTTTGCGAATTGTCGGCTAGTGATTATCGTTGATGGGGCCCACTTGAAAAGTAAGTACAACGGTACCATGTTGGTCGGCGTTGCTATGAGTAGGGGTGAGCATCGGTCGGTCGGGGTCGGTTTTGGCCCCAAACCGACGCCGAACCGACCATAATCGGTTTCAACAGTTGGAAATCGATTTTTTTTAATACCCTATTTTCGCCGACCGACCGAACCGTCGGTTCGGTCGGTTTGGTCGGTTTAAACCGATTTTTTTTTTCCTCCAAATTAAGATTGTTGAAGAACGACGGTGACACGATGTTTAGGGCTACCGTATGACTGTTGAAGCACGACAGGGGGCGACAATTAAGGCTGCCGGTTGAGAGATCCAGAGTTAGACGAGGAAGAAGAAAAAAAAATGGAAGGAGATGGCGAGTCGGCGACGGTTTCAGACGAGGAAGAAGAAAAACAAATTGAGGCGGCCGAGGGTTTCACTCATGAAATCGAGAAGAAGAAGAAAGAAAACAATCAAGAAAAAAGAAGAAGAAAAGCAAAAAGAGATCGAGAAGAAGAAGGCTTCATGGTGGTGATGAGTTTCAGCAGACAACAGCCAAAATAAAATGAAAAAGAGAGGAAATGAATGATGATGGAAAGAAGAGAGAGAGGAGGGTTTAGTCTGAATTTTGAGAGAGGGAAGAAGAAAAGACGTGGAGGGAAACAATAAAAATAAAAAAAAAAGTTTTTTTTTTTTTAAAATAGGTAATGATTACCTATGATATATAGGTAATCATTACCTATATAGTACAAGCCTCCTATCCTATCCTATATATAGTACATGTGCAGCAGACGTGAAAAGCTACCGCAGATGTGAAAGCAAGTTTTCTTTTTGTTTTTGTTTTTGTTTTTGTTTTTTTTTTTTTTTTTTTTAAATTTTATTATTTAATAAATGTATGAAATTGGTCAGTTTGAGCCTCTTTGGGCTCACCGACCGACCGATTGGTCAGTTTTTCTTGTGAAAAAACCGACCCCGACCGACAAAGTCATAAAACCGTTGGTCGGTCGGTTTTGGTCGGTCGGCTCGGTTTTTCGGTTTATGATGCTCACCCCTAGCTATGAGTAGTAACAATCAACTATATCCTCTAGCGCATGCGATTGTGGACAATGAGAATGATCGGTCATGGAAATGGTTCATGGCGAACTTGAAGGTTGTAGTTGGAGAGTCACGTAACTTGGTTATTGTTTCCGATCGGAGAGTCTCCATGTCGTTCAAGCAGTGTTTCACACATCATTTCATACACTCTACACATTTAAAGAGGAATTTGATCATGAACTTCAATAACAAGGCCATAGTTGATATGTTCAAGCATGCAACTAGAGCATTCCGTTTTTCAAAGTTTCAGATGTATTGGGACCAACTTCGGGGATTTTGAGGTGGTTCAATCACCAATTATTTGGAGGAGGTTGGTGTCAAAAGGTGGCACAGACGCATCAAATGGAAAAACAGTATGATAACATGACTTCCAACATTGCAAAATGTTTCAGTGCCATAACCAACACAATTGTCACCCATAATGTCATTAATTAAAAACGTAAGAGACATCATCTAGCAATGGTTTTATGAACGTAGGAACTATTGAGCATTGCTTGGCAAATGAATGTGAGAAAGTCAGAAAGGTAGACGATATCAAGTTGATCTTATTGACTGGATGATATTGTTAATCTGCACATGTGTGAGTGTACGTGTAGAGAGTTCGAGTCCCTTGAGATTCCATGTTCTCATGCTATTGTGGCAGTTAGGGAACGTAATATTTCCACTCACAGGCTTTGCCGTTACGATTATAGCATGGAATTCCTCATGGTCGCATATGCAGAACCCGTGAATCCACTTGGCCACATTTATGAATGGAAGAAACCACCAGGGTACATAGAGATGAAAATCCTTCTGTCGAGGATAGTTGCTCAACTTGGACGACAAAGAGTACGAAGGATTCCATCCATAGGAAAACATTGCCCATTGCCAAAATGTGGGAGATGTGGGAATGTTAGACATAACAAACAAAGTTGTAACCAACCGATCACAACAACGAGATTCAACGTTCAAGAGAGTGGTACTTTCTAGAATGTTCGTCGTGGGTAGAATTTGTACAAAGAATTGGAATTTTATTGGATTTTTTTTTTCACTCTATGTTTATTTTATTTAGCGGACGAAATTGTAAATAACTTTGTACAAATCGCATCACACCTTAAAGTTCAGTTTATATCTTGCGGCTGAATCTCGATCTCGCTCTTGGTTCTCTCTCTCGGTTCTCACTCTCGATATACTATATTGTTTCTCACTTTCGTTTCTGTTACATTGGCATTATGAGATTCATCTTCCTTCTTAGATTCATTTTTCCTTTTGTTCTGAAGTTCATAGCAATTTCTTCTAATGTGGTGACCTTCTTTATGGCAGTAAAAACACTTTTTGGTTTTATTTGAGGATTTGGATCTTCCATGGCTGCTTCCCCTATGATTTTTTCTTCTCGACTTTTCCTATGGTAAAGGATGCCTCAATTTCATTACCTTTTATTTTCTTAATCTCAAGATCTCTTGATCTCAAGGCATTCAATTCTATGTCCATTGTCAAGCTATCCCTTCCATACTTAAGGGTCGTTTTTACTTTATTATAGGATTCTGGAAGAGAATTCAATAATATTGTAGCCTTGTTTTCATCTAACATTTCTTCTTCTATATTGGTCAAATCTAGTACAATGCAGTTAAAGTCATCTAGATTTTGTTCGGGTCATCTTGTAGCCAAAGAATTTGTTTGTGAGTGATTTTGTAAGGTATATCGCATCCAATTGAGTCCAAATTTCAAGTGTTGTTTTTGCATCATCTTAGTACGTTATCGGTCAAATAGAGGATAATAGTACTGAAAGCTATTTCTTTCATTTCAACTATTTCTTCTGGTTTCATTGTAGTATAGAGATCGATTTTGTCATCTAGGGCTTTTGTAACTTTTTGTTGAACAAGTATGGCTCACATTTTCTTTTTCAAAGACTAAAGTCATCCCTACCATCAAATCTCTCAACTTCAAATTTTGCAGCCATATGAACTGAAATAAGGACAACTCAATCAAGCAACTAATCAAAGACCTACTGCTCTGATACCAATTTGTTGTAGAAATTGATGGAACAAATTTCCAGAAACTACAAACTACAAAATTACTCAGCACAAATCATACTCTATATCGGTTAATTCATTCCAAAGCAAATTAATCCAATATAATTATCAACAAAGAATATAATCAGAGAAGAAATGGAAGAGGCACAAGAAAATTATAGTGGTTGGATCCAAAATTGAATCTACGCCCACTTTGAGGTCATTCACTAAATCAATTTAGCAAGAAGTTTAGGAAACAAAGATAACACTCTTTGAAACAGTGATCTAATGCAGCTTACTCTGTTTTGGTATTTCATTTATCGATGAAATTTCATTCTTCCCTTTAGGAACAAAGAAAAAAGAAAAGAGCTAACAATGAAGTGTTCTAATGCAGTTGAAGTTTAGAATCATCATTTTTTATATTGATTTTATACAAGTTCTGAAGGGTTTAATTTCTGTAATTCTTTTTCCTCGTTAAATTTTATATACATATGATATCAAGTGGATTCTAATGAAAATTGCTTTATGAGAAAATGTTCTTTTGCTGCAAAGTTGCAGGATTCATGTGTTTCGTTTGAATATTACTGCCACAATAGTTGATCTGATCGAAAGTATCTAAAAGCATGTTTGGATTGGGTCAATTTCAAATCTTGCATTTCCATTTTTGTTTTAATCGTTTCTGATATCCTTAAAGAAGCATTTTCCTCGTCAGTCCTGCTAATGCCTTTAGCACATTGGTTCTTCCACAGATAAGGATCAAATTTCAAGAGTGAGGAGATGATCCCCAGATTGCTAATTCAGCGGCTAACACCATACTTAGCAGCACGTATCCGAGAGAATCAGAGGCTTCTTAGCTCTTCTGTTTTAGCCCATCAAGAAGCCTCTTCTTCGTTGACATCTCCATCTCCATCTGCACACATTGATACCATTCACATGACAGATAATTGCATTCGGGTATCCCATACATATTATGTAATACCATTTTTGTGCATGTACCATATGGATTAGGAACTATTCATTCTTTTCACTGTCATCATTTGTTTTAGTTCTGGATTGGTTAATACTCTTGCTTATGTTATTGATAAAAGAATATATTTTTTGTTTTGATTCTAATGGAGAATCGGATGTTAGTATGAGCAGTGTGGAGTCAGTTTTTCATATTTCGGTATTAGAGTTGGTTGATCAGGTTGAAGATGATTCATTTGCAAAAGCTTTTGAAAATCTATTTGAAGATAATGAACAAGGTGTCGATAATTTTGAGGGAGTAGTTTCTTCAGTGGTTTCTCCTCAAATCCCAGCCAATTTTTTTTTTTAATTTGTCTCCAGTAGTTAAAGCTCTTTAGTGTTTCTCTCGTTAGCTCAGTTTTTTAATTTCTCTCAAGGTTTAGGCTTTTCAAGTTGGGTTCTCATCAAATTTCTTTGGTGCAGTTTTCAATAGTGGCAGAGTTTTTTCAGAAATCCTTCTTTTCCTTGCTTCCTATTCAACTGATCTCCTCTGTCGCTTGGAGGTTCTGATCTCTTCTCTGATTTTGATCGATTTGATGTTTGTATTTTTGTTGGTTTTTTAGTTTTAGTTTTAGCTGTCCATCTTTAGTCTTTTTTTTTTTTTGGTTTTCTGGTGGTTTTTTCTTCTAGTTTTTCTTTTTCTTTGGTTTGTTTCTTCTTCTTTCCTTGTGGTGTTTGTAATTTTGAGCATTAGTCTCTTTTCATACCATCAATGAAAAACTTTGTTTCCAGTTTCAAAAAGAATATAATGATTTACTTTCTGCTGAGTCTTGACATGCCTCGCAGAGAATGAAAGAATTGCAAGAACCCATGGAAGAAAAGATGCTTCGGTTGAGTGTAGAAACTGGGGGGTGTTCTGGATTTCAATATGTTTTCAATTTGGACGACAAAACCAATCCAGATGACAGGTTTAGAAAATACTAGCTCATTCTTACTGTTCATTTTGGTTTTTCACCTAAAGATTGTCACTGATGTTTGGTTTTACTTTTACTTTTTTAAACTTTACCCTTCACTCTCCTTTCATGTTTGCAGGGTGTGTGAGAAGGAGGGGGTTAAATTGGTAGTTGATAATATCTCATATGATTTTGTAAAAGGAGCAACAATTGATTATGTTGAAGAGCTGATTCGTTCTGCTTTCATTGTGAGTGAAACTTACACCTCAGACTTGCTGGCTCACCATTTTTATCTAGCTATGTTACGAATTTTTTACCAGTGTCAACCCTAACAAATTATGATTATACGACCTTGGGTAGGACAAATTATTCAATGTGATCGTCTCTTTAAAATCGTTGGATGTAGATCAGTGTTTTAAAAGACGCGCCTAGGCGCAAGGCGCAAGGCGCACCTTTAGCGCCTCGCTTCGAAGTGAGGAAGGCACGCGCCTTCCTCGAAGCCCTTGAGGCATGCGCCTTAGGCGCCTCTGGGGCTTCACATTTTTATATATGTTTTAAATTTTTTTAAACCTAAATACTTGTTAGGAAGCTAAACTCAAATTTCAGATTCAAGGCATATATTTTTTGTGGAGTATTGACATCATCGTACTTGGTCATTCGGAGTGTCTGAAGACATTAACAATACTAAACTCACTGTTTTTTGTGGAGTATTGACATTTGACTCTATGTTGGAAGACTAATATTTGAACCTTGTTTATCTTTTATCTATTTTTCTTGGTTAAAAACTTTATTACTTGCCATGAAAGTGTTTTATATACATGTATATATTTTTGTAAGTTTTTTTTTCTATATAGTGCGCCTTAAAGAAAAAAGCCCACGCCTTTTTGTGCGTCGTGCACCTAGGCCCCAAGAGGCCATTGTGCCTTAGTGCGTCTTGAGCCTTTTAAAACACTGATGTAGATCTTAAAATTTATGTACCACTAATAACCGTTGGATACATTCAACAGTGCAAAACTACACATCTTATTATAGCGGTCTCATCGAATAATTTCTCCACAAGCCGCATTTTACACCCTATCTTTTTTTATGCATTCCTAACTCACAACAAAACAACTGCTTACTGCAGAAGTTGAATTTTTGTACTTTGTGCAGGTGACTACAAATCCAAGTGCTGTTGGAGGCTGCAGTTGTAAAAGTTCTTTCATGGTGAAACAATAATCACCTCAAACTCTCCCTTCATTTGCATCCTTTCAGGAAGGCATTGGGAGTAATAATCAAAACTCTGACCCGAAGATTTTTTCTTGAGTTCAACAATATTTAGAGGTGGGGATATTCAAAACTTTTGACCTCGTAGTCAATGGTACATATCAATTATCGTTGAGCTATGCTCACTTTGGTAACACTCTTACTTGAAGATATGATGATTGATGAATATGTTTATCACTTGGTCACTTAAGATGATAAGGCTCTATAGGCCCATTGAATGTATCATTTTGTATTCATGTGCCACTTCTATATTATTTGAGAACTTCATTCTTTATTGCACTGAATCATGTTATTATTTATTTTAGAACAAAAATAACTTGATTCATTGTAATTGAACTGAAAATTCCCTCTTGTTATGAGGATGAGTTGGAAATAATTATTTACATCGTGAAAATAGAAATTGTTCTAGATATTGATTGACAAATATTGAATGCATGAATGGTGAAATAGAAATTTTAAAAAGATTATAGATGAAATTGAAAAAACGATAGATTATAGACTAAATTATATATTATATATTTATCGTTATGAACTTTGGGAGAAAAATTTGAGAGAATGTACAAAAGTTTTATACCAATAAAATTTATTTACAATATTGATAGTTGAAATGCTTATTTATTAAGAAGAGATAAACTCGGACTAACTTCATTTGGAGAATGTTATTTATGGCGACACCATGTGGATATGAACATGTCCAATTAGTAGGAAAGCTCTTGAAACAATAGATGATGCACTATTTCGGTGTCCGCTAGCTAAATCCTTATGGCAACAAAGAGATCTAAATGTTCAAATTGAGGATTATTCACATCTCCATATACAGGATCAATGGTTAGAGTTGAGTAACGACTTACTCGAAAATCTTTTGGAATTGTTATGTGTGGGGGCATGGTCTATATAAAATGATCGTAATCATATTGTTCACAATCACCCAATTCCATCCATAGAGATTGGATGTAACTAGATTCTTGATTATCTCTATGAATACCACAAAGCCCATGAAGATAAATAAGGGGAAACCCCTTTGTTTCAGCTAGATTCAAAGGGGAATCCTTTTATTTTATTTTATTTTTTATTTTATATATTTTAGGTGAAAGAAAGAGAAGAAAATAGGGAGGAGAGGGAAGAAGAAGAAAAGATGAGAAAAAAGAGAAAAAAAAAAAGAATGGAAGAGGCGGCAGACGGTGGCGACTTCGAGGCGGCGGGTGGTGGTGGTGATGAAGAATGAAGAAGAAGAGGAGAGAAAATGATAAAAATATATATATAGATATTTATTTTGAAAAATTAAAAAAATTAATAAAAAAATAGTGCAACATCAACAATCCGTTAGTAATTAATAGAAAATTGGACGAAGCGAAATCTAAACCTCAGAAACCAAAATGTCGAGTTTTCAAACTTATAGACCAAAATAAAACTTAATTCAAACCTGAGGGACCAAAAATGTATTTTTCCTTAAATTGAAACATTGAGAAATTCTAATTTAGTTTATAAAACATTTTATAATACCAAATTATTACTTTGCCGATAAATTTGAACATTTATGGCTTGTTAAATCTTGGTGGAAAAAAACTAACTCATAAATAAAATCGAAGGACAGTTGCAAGAATATCAAAAAAAAAAAAAAAATAAAATGTAATTTGCAACCATGTCATCAGTTTTGTAATGTTGCAAATATAGTAAAAAAAAAAAAAAAGCGGGCCGCCTAAACATTGAAGTTGAAAAGTAAAAAAAAAAAAACCCCTAAAACACATTGGAAGTTGGAAGTTTAAAAAGTATATCAATGGTATTATTGATATACTGTTTATCAAGTACGTCATTCATTTATTTAGTGTACTGATATACTAGATATTTGGTATATCAATCAACTGATATACTAAATATATAGTATATCAGATGTATATTTTGTGAATATAATATACTTTATTTATGAAGTATACACAAGAGCTTTCATTAGTATAGGTTTCGTTTGATAACCAATTGGTTTTTGGTTTTTGGTTTTTGAAAATTAAGCTTATAATACTACTTCCACCAACAAGCTTCTTTGTTTTTCTAATACTTTTCTTTTCTTGTTTTTAAAAACCAAGCAAATTTTGAAAACTAAAAAAAATAGTTTTCAAAAACATGTTTTTGTTTTTAGAATTTGGCTAGAAATTCAAATATGTCATTGACAAAGATGAAAGTATGATAGGAAAATTGGGAGAAAACAAGCCTAATTTTCAAAAACCAAAAACAAAAACCAAATAGTTATCAAACGGGGCCTTAGATATCTTTGATATACTTCATCAATAAAGAATTAGATATATTAACTTTATGTTAAGACAATATGTGTGGTAGGGGATTTAAACCTCTATCCTCTTGGTTGAATGTGTATATCTTATGCTAAGCTATGTTCATGTTGGCAAATATGTCATCAATATACTATACATCATCTTAATAATATATTACTGATACATTAATGATATACTAGAAATGTATAGTGAGTACCAATACACTAATGATATACTTAAAATTCCATCTTATTGATATATTTATAACAAATTTTGCATTCCACGACCTTCATAATACACCAACAATTAAAAATATATATCAGTGATTTTTTTTTTTTTTTTTAATAACAAGTCTATCATTGATGTATTTTAGCTACTCATAATCAAGTATATCAATGTTATTAATTATTTGAGTAGTATAAAAAATGAGGTAAGTTCAAAAAAAAAATAAAATACAAATGAGGTATATCAATGGTATATCAACATTCATAACAGGTATAGAAGACAAACATTTATGTTATAAAAGACAAACATTTCATTTAAAATATGTAAATAACACAACATAATTCAATACAGAGAAAAAAAACATAACAAATATAAGTAAAGAAAGTAACATATCAAATATATCATTGGTACATTAACATTTAATCAGGTATATCAAATGTTATGCTTATCAAATCAAGTATATATTAGGTATATGATTAGTATATTAGGTATATCATTGTACTCATTCGAGTATATCAAATTTGAACTGATATACTTTATATTTCGTATATCAGTAAATATAAAATATATCAGATATACTACTAATATACATGTTGATATTAACTAGATTTTTAAAATTTTGCTATGTTTGCAAATCTAAAAAATCATAGCTAGATTTGCAAATATCATAATATTTTTTTTTCTACCCATTGCAATTTTCCTAAAATTTAAACTTTTAAAGGATTAAATATGAAATTTAAAAATGACATAAACATTGAACACCAAATTATATATTTAGTTTTAAATTTGTTAGAAAACTTATGATTTGACTAAATACTAAATAAATACGATAAAAAGTTCACTAAATGCACTTATGACCTATTTTAATAGAATAAGGAAAAACTTAGGTTCCGTCTAATAACTATTTGGTTTTTGAAAATTATACTTGTTTTCTTCTAATTTCTTTACAATAATCTTCGTCTTTGTCAAAGACACATTTGAATTCTTAGTCAAATTCCAAAAACAAAATCAAATTTTTGGAAACTACTTTTTTTTAATTTTCAAAATTTGACTTGATTTTTGAAAACATGAGAAAAAAAAGTAGATAACAAAACAAAGAAATTTATTTGTGGAAGTATGTCTATAAGCTTAATTTTCAAAAACCAAAAACCAAATTGTAATCAAACAGTACCTTGGTTTTTGGTTTTTGAAAATTATGTTTGTTTTCTCCTAATTTCCTTTCTATGGTTTTCATCTTTCTTAAGCACATATTTGAATTCTTAGTCAAATTCCAAAAACAAAAACAAGTTTTTGAAAATTAAGGCCTCGTTTGATAACCATTTGGTTTTTTGTTTTTGGTTTTTAAAAATTAGGTTTGTTTTCTCCTAAATTCCCTACCATAACTTTCATCCTTGTTAAGGATCTCCTTGAATTCCTAGCCAAATTCTAAAAACAAAAACAAGTTTTTGAAAACTACTTTTTTTTTTCAAAATTGGACTTGGTTTTTGAAAACAATGAAGAAAATTGATACTAAAACAAGAAACTTATAGGTGAAAGTAGGTGTGTATAAACTTAATTTTCAAAAACCAAATGGTTATCAAACGGGGCCTAATTTTTTTTTTTTTTTTTTTTTTTAGTTTTTAAAACTTGACTTGGTTTTTAAAAACATGGGAAGATGGTAGATGACAAAACAAATAAACTTATGAATGATAGTAGTGTTTATATGCTTAATTTTCAAAAACCAAAAACCAAAAACTAATCAGTTTCAAATGAGACATTAATTATCAAATTTAAAGTATATATTGATAATTTTTAATAATTCTTTTGCATCATTGACATGTAATAAGAGTTTATTAAGAACTTTTTGATTGAAAATTGAAATAAAGTTAACCAGGTGCGTTGCACCATAGTACAAAAAATAATACTACTAAGTTGGGTCCAACTTACACTTAGTACTAAGTGTCACATCAATATGTCTCTTTTTTGAATTCTCATCAATGTGTCCCTTCAAATTTTGGTGGCTGTATTGCTAATGATAAGAAGAATGTGACAAATGAGATTACAATCACGAGTGCGATTGTGTTATATTCTAAAGAAAAGTCGAAAAGATGGATGAACATAAACATTTTAGTACAAAATTATGTCAATTTAAACGTATTTCAAGTAGTTAAGTAGTAGAAAATTAAACAAGGAAATTCTAAAAAAAGAAGGAAAGAAAGATAAAAATTAAATAGTCTTCATGGATGAAACCATCTAATTAAATGAAAAGTAATTAGATACAATGCAAAAATGATGGTAAAAGAAGGATAAATGTAAAAATAAAATAATAATAATAATTATGATGAACAACAACAAAATATATTTTTATTTTATTTAATAGGGTTAGTTTTTATTTAGAATATTTTAGGGTCTGAACCCAACCAATCATGTCTAATAACATGAAAACTTGACTATTTAGCCATGTACATTTTGATTGCAAAACTAATTTTGGTTTAAAAGAAAAATATGCAAAATATTTGCCAAGTTTAAATTGTCATTAAAATTTATTTTGAGTTTGATTTCAATTTGGTTTATGTAGTTTAATTTTAAAAGCTTTCATTAAATCTATACTATATATAAAAGGGGCTAAGAGGAGAGAATATTTGCCTTCCTATTTTGCCTTTACATTTTTAATAAATTCCCACTTCGCCCTTCAATGATAGGACATGACTTTTCGAGTTGAGGTGTCCGTTGAGAGAAATGTTGAATAGTTGCAATGTATACTTGTATGACATGACTGTTCAAATATGATATGACTCTTCGAATGTATGTGTCTGTTCATCCAAATGCGTGCAATTAATATCGACAAGACATGACTATTGGGTGCATATGGTTATACATCAATAGATGCATTCGTTCGTGTATGAATACAATCCATGTATAAAAGCATTGAACTATGTTATATAATTATTTTATTCGAGTTAGTTCTTCATTTATTGTCTTCCATGTGTTATTTTCATAGATAAGTGACTTTTTGTAAAGCATGTTGAGATTCATGAATTTCGTAGTTATATTATTTGTATCTTTAGATTCAAGAGTTGTTATTTCATGAATTGCACCAAGGTCCTCTGAGAGATTTTGATGCAGTGGAAGTGGTTACACAACAGGACAGGGTATTCTTTCTTGTATGGTTGTAATTTAGACAGTATATGTGAAACATTATGAAAAATATGAAATCATTAAAATGAAAATTTCTGACCATATATGTTTTACAATATCAAAATATTAACATATCATTTAATAAATTAATTATTTGCATAAAATTCCACTTTGTACTATACATAGGAATTTTCATGAAAAAGTGATAACACGAGAACATTAAAATAATTCTTGCAATGAGTAACTTTTAAAAATTTATTAAAACAAAAACTATATAATATTTACATTATAAAAAAAACTATATAATATTTACTTATTACATACTAAAAACGTACTATTTTCTCTTATTTTAATTTAAAACTACAATATTTAACGTGCAATGCACGTGTTTCTCGACTAGTCTTCCAAAATGTCTCTATTATTGCCATTTCTTAGTTTTTTTACTTTGACACATTTTCTTTGAACATTGCAAAGAAAGACAATGAACTAACCCTAATACACAAAATATATAATGAACCAATTTAACGTTCACACAATACTTGAAACATTATCATTTAGTAATGGCAGAAACATTTTGTAATATTTAACCAACTCATAGACAACCATAATCAAACTTTTAAAACTAATCGGACCAAACTAAAGTCGTAAACTCAAACCCCAAGGATTAAGATTTATCCTATTTGCAAATGATTAAAAATAAATTCGTTTTATTACAAGTTTAGTTCCTGAACTTTCAGGGTTGTATCAGTTAAGTCTTTGAACTTTAACAAGTTTTTGATAGGTCCATGAACTTTCAATTTTGTTTCTAATAGGTCCCCAAACTTTAAAAATGTCTAATAAGTCTCTGAACTTTCAATTTTATGTTTAATAGGTCTCTAAACTTTCAAAATGTCTAATAGGTCTTTGAACTTTCAATTTTGTGTCTAATAGGTCTCTAAACTTTCAAAATGTCTAATAGGTCCCTGAACTTTCAATTTTGTGTCTTATAGGTCCCTGATATATTTGATATTTTTAAAAATTAACCAATATTAACAGACTTATAATTGTACTTAGTTAGGAAGTTAATCTTCTGTTATATCAGTTTTGTATAACTGTTCTTCTCTTTGGCTATTTATACTCACTTGCCCATATCAATAAAGTCATTCAGCAAGTTTATTTACTCTCTCAAAGTGTAATATGGTATCAGAAGTGTTTTAATTTTTTTTTGAGAAAGTCTTGCTGTTTCGTCTCTCATGGATCCCAATTCCTCCTCTGCAAATCTACCAACTAGCCAATCCGTCATTGATCTTTACACCAATCCCTACTACCTTCATCACTCGGATGGAACGAATATTGTTCTAGTTTCGGAGCTGCTCACAGAATCGAACTACAACTCCTGGAGTCAAGCAATGCTAATCGGACTCACAGTGAAAAACAAGTTAGGGTTTATCGATGGGTCTTTGACACGTCCAACTGGCCATCTCCTCCGTTCTTGGACAATTTGCAATGGTGTGGTAAAAGCTTGGATCCTAAATGCTCTCTCTAAAGAAATTTCTGCAAGTATCAACTTCTCGGACTCTGCTCGCGATATGTGGCTCGATCTCCAACAGAGGTATCAACGCAAGAATCGCCCACGAATTTTCCAATTACGGCGTGAAATCTCCAATTTGGTCCAAGATCAATTATCAGTCACGGCTTACTTCGCGAAATTAAAGACGTTGTGGAACGAATTAGTTTCATATCGTCCGTCCTGCACCCGTGGCCTCTGCTCTTGCGGTGATGTGAAGGATTTGGTGAAGTATTTTGAAACGGAACACGTCATGGCATTCTTGATGGGACTCAACGATTCCTTCAGCCAACTTCGCACACAGCTGCTCTTAATGGAGCCAGAGCCATCTATCCTGAGAGCTTTTTCTCTTGCTGCCCAAGAAGTTGAACAAAGGTCTTCTTCCTCTTCGGCTGCATCTGCTACTGCTCTTCTTGCGAAGACCTCTTCTTCATCTGGCTCGACAAGTTCGACTGCTCACCCACAGCAAACCAAGAAAAAGGAGCGACCACATTGCACTCATTGTAATGTCTTGGGGCACACAGTCGACCGCTGCTACAAACTCCATGGATATCCTCCTGGGTATCGTAATCAGAAACCAAACGTTCTAGCCCCTAGTTCGAACAAGTCTGAGCCTACTGGAATTCCCAACTTAACTAAGGAACAATGTCAGAATCTTCTCACGATTCTTCAATCTCATTTGGCATCTGCCAAGACTGAATCAGATTCTTCCTCTGGCACTTCTCACATCGCAGGTACATGTTCTACTCTCATTCCTGCGTCTCATAGTTGGGTAATTGATTCTGGTGCCTCCACGCACATCTGCTATATCAAAGAAATGTTTACTTCTTTGTTACCTGTCACTGGTCATACAGTTACCTTACCAAATCAGAACCGTATTTCAGTGGAGTATGTTGGGGAAGTTTGCTTGTCTTCTGATATTACTCTGCATAATGTCTTGTTTGTGCCACATTTCCGGTTCAACCTCATTTCTGTCAGCTCCTTGGTTGCCAAATTACCGGTAGTAATATCCTTTGCTGACAAATTTTGCTTGCTTCAGGACAAGTTCTCTTCGAGGATGATTGGGAGGGCTAGTTTGTGGCAAGGACTTTACATACTTGAACCTGATTCTTTGTCTAACAAAGCACCTTTTTTTTTGGAAAACAAGTCTGTCTCTATCTGTAATTCTGTTGCTCATTCCGATAGTATCTTGTGGCATGACCGTCTTGGTCATCCATCGAATAAACACCTAAATGCTTTGAAAGATGTGTTGTCTTGCCAATCTTTCCCTTACAAGACTTGTTTCATATGTCCCTTGGCCAAACAAAAGAGATTATCCTTTTCTCCTAGTACCAATAAATCAGGCAAGCCTTTCGAATTAGTCCATTGTGATACCTGGGGCCCCTTCCAAAAACCAACTCATATCGGATATAAATACTTTCTAACTATTGTAGATGATTTTTCCCGGTATACATGGGTTTTTCTTATGAAGAGAAAGTCTGATGCTCTACATATTGTACCAAACTTTTTTAAATATGTTGATACTCAGTTTGGGACTCCTATCAAATGTTTTCGATCAGACAATGCCCCAGAATTTTTGTTCACCGATTTTTTTCAGTCCCGAGGTGTTGTACACCAATTCTCGTGTGTAGAATGTCTGGAACAAAATTCCATTGTCGAGAGGAAGCACCAACATTTATTAAATGTAGCCCGAGCACTCCTCTTCCAATCTAGAGTGCCAATCAACTTTTGGGGTGAGTGTATCTTAACGGCTTGTCATCTTATTAACAGAACTCCATCGCCCGTTCTCTCTTGGCAGACTCCATTTTTTCATCTATATAACAGATAGGCTGATTACACCAGACTTCGTGTTTTTGGTTCACTATGCTTTGCTTCTACGCTGGCATCTAACCGGTCCAAATTTCACCCTAGAGCTATACTCTCTGTTTTTGTTGGATATCCTCAGGGCATAAAAGGATTTAAACTCTATGATGTTGAACAAAAGAGGTTTTTTGTCTCCAGAGATGTAGTATTTCATGAAGATATATTCCCTTTTCATAATATTTCAACTCAAGATGAGACTCATGATCCGTTTCCAGACTTGGTTTTACCAAAACCTTTCAATTATTCTGGAATTTCTGCTGCAACTCAAAGTTCTGCTGGTGATATTGGTGATGATTTTACTCACCATGTACCATCTGTGAATCAACCTGATGGCCTCGATGAAAATGATGGCGGCCTCAGTGCTATGCCCACTGAATCTATTTCTCATGTTCCAACAGGAATATTGCCATCTGCCTCTGCTTCTTCAAACAACAGTGTTGCTTTACCTCAAAATCCTCCCAGACGTTCTTCAAGACCATCTAAGCAGCCAAGCTACTTAAAAGACTACCACTGTAGCCTATTAAAATCAGAATCCATTACACCATCCTCATCAAAATTTCCCCTACAAAAATTCTTGTCTTATGACAATTTATCTCCTTCCTTCAAAAGTTTCTCGCTACATGTTTCCTCCACCTATGAGCCTCAATTTTATCACCAAGCTGTCCCTTTTGAACATTGGAGAGAAGCCATGGCAGCAGAACTGAGAGCAATGGAGACAAATAAAACATGGTCCGTTGTGGCCTTACCGACAGGAAAGCATTCTATTGGGTGCAAATGGATATATAAAGTAAAGCACAAGGTTGATGGTTCCATCGAGCGTTTCAAAGCTCGTCTAGTAGCGAAAGGCTACACACAACAAGAAGGCCTAGACTACATTGAAACCTTTTCCCCTGTTGCTAAACTAGTAACGATCAAAGTATTACTCACAATAGCGTCCTCCTTTTCATGGCCTTTAATTCAGTTGGATGTCAATAACGCCTTCTTGTATGGTGATTTATTTGAAGAAGTCTACATGGACTTACCATTAGGCTATAAACATGGGAAAGTTTGTGCTCAGGGGGAGAAATTGGTATGTAGACTACATAAATCCATTTATGGCTTAAAACAAGCCTCGAGGCAGTGGTTCGACAAATTCTCCTATGCATTGTTGTCACTTGGTTTTAAACAATCCAAATCAGACTATTCTCTCTTCACGAGAGGCTCTGGATCGAGTTTCTTAGCTCTCATGGTTTATGTCGATGACATAATTATCGCAGGAGCATCTTCATCTGCGCTTGACAAACTTAAAGCTCATCTTCATGAAGTTTTTAAGTTGAAAGATTTAGGCTCTTTACGTTATTTCCTCGGTCTGGAAATTGCCCGTTCTTCCCAAGGCATATTCTTGTGTCAAAGGAAATATACTTTGCAACTTATAGAAGATGTTGGTCTTCTTGCATCAAAGCCGACTGCACTGCCTATGGATCCTAGTTGTAAACTTCATCTTGAGAGTGGCACGTTGTTGAAAGATCCTACTCTCTATAGACAACTCGTTGGTCGCTTGTTATACTTAACCATATCAAGGCCGGACATCACTTATGCAGTGCATAAGCTAAGCCAATATGTTGCCAAACCACACTCTTCTCATTTGCAGGCTGTCTACAGCTTGATTCGTTATCTCAAGGGATGCTCGGGACAAGGGATCTTTCTTCCTATTTGTTCTTCTTTTCAACTGAGAGCTTTTTCGGATGCAGATTGGGGGTCTTGTTTAGACTCACGCAGGTCCACCACAGGTTTTTGTGTTTTTCTCGGAGATGCTCTAATATCTTGGAAGGCAAAGAAACAAAGTACTATTTCCAGGTCGTCAGCCGAAGCAGAATATCGAGCCTTAGCCACAACTTCGTGCGAGATTGTTTGGCTACTTCAGCTCTTAAAAGATCTCCAGATATCATCGCCTTTTCCATCTTTGTTGTTTTGTGATAACGATGCTGCTGTTCATATTGCCACTAACCCAATTTTTCATGAAAGAACAAAACACATAGAGCTCGACTGTCACTTTGTAAGAGAGAAAGTTGCTTCTGGTGTCATCAAGCTGCTTCCTGTTCGATCGGCTCTTCAGCTCGCTGACATTTTTACAAAAGCTCTTCCAGCTGCTTCTTTTAAAACCTTACTGTCCAAGATAGGAATCACCAATATAATGGCTCCATCTTGAGGGGAGTAACAGACTTATAATTGTACTTAGTTAGGAAGTTAATCTTCTGTTATATCAGTTTTGTATAATTGTTCTTCTCTTTGGCTATTTATACTCACTTGCCCATATCAATAAAGTCATTCAACAAGTTTATTTACTCTCTCAAAGTGTAATAAATATATCTACTATATATAAAATTGAATTTTATGTTTATTGAGACTCTAATCTTCCAATTTTGTATATAGTAGGCTTGCGAATTTTAAAAAAATGTCTAATAAATCAAGGACTTATTAGACACAAAATTAAAAGTTGTGACTTTATTGGATATAAAAGTGAAAGTTTAAGGACCTATTGAAAACAAAATTAAAAGTTCAAAGACTTATTTGAAACTTTTTAAAGTTCATGGATAAAATTGACATAATCTTAAAAGTTCAAGGACTAAATATGTAATTTAAACAAATAAATTTTGAAAAACCAGCATTAAAAAACAAGAGTTTGTTGTTTCAAATAACTCCAAAAGGGCACACCACTTGAGCAATGAGGTTTGTTTTGTTTTTTTTGTTTTTTTTTTTGTTTTTTTTTTAATTAGGAAAAAATACACTTTTGGTCCTTGAGGTTTGAGTTAAGTTATACTTTGGTCCTTGAATTTTCAAACTCAACAAAAATACTCCTGAAGTTTGAGATAAGAAACACTTTGGTCCCTGCCGTCCATTTTTTTTGTTAAATCCTAACGGCGGCTGACGTGACACTATTATTTAATAAAAAAATTATTTTTTAATTTTTTAAATAAAAAATATTAAAATATTAAAATATTAGTATTTTATCTTTTTTTTAAAAAAATTATTTATCTCCTACTCTTATTCTTCCTCTTCTCCACTTCTTCTTCTCCAACCTTAGGACCAAACGTGTATTTTTTCCAAAAATTCATGTGAAACTTGAGCAAGGAGTTATGTGTATTATACAAAGATTTGCAATCAGCAAACAGTAGAATTTGAGGATGCAGAAGGACAGAATTTATGATTTCATCACCACCAAAGAAGATGTATCACTCAAAGTCACAGACTGCAGTGCCTTGTCTAACTCTCAGTACTTGGATTGAGTGCTCACCAGTTTCCCTTTGTTTTTTCTTTTTCTTTCTTTTCAAACAAAAAATCTTAATTATTTATAAGGTTGTTTGTTACAATAGGACATTCAAAACAGTCATTTTGACTACGTCAAACTTATGAAATTATTACAATAAAACTGTGGGACTATAATTCTATTAAGATATAGCCCAAAAAAAAAAAAAAAGAGGAAAAAATACACTTTTAATCCCTGAGGTTTGGGTTAAGTGACAATTTGGTCCTGAGTTTTCAAACTCAACAAAAATACCCCTAAGGTTTGAGATAAGGAGCATTTTGGTCCCTGTCCCTGAAGGAGTGAAGAACACTCGAGCGGAAGCGTTAGCGGATCATAGGCCTTGATTTTCAATAATTTGATTGATTAAAAGCATGCCAAAAGAAGAACAAAAACAAAGCAATTTCGAAACTTATCTTTTGGAGCTTAATCCGTGGGACTCTTCGATTGTTTCTCTTCACGAACTCGACATGGACTATCACTAGAGCCTTCCCCGCTATTCTCCGGCCTTAGAACGGGCTTGTGGGAACCCGAACATGATGAATTTGAGAGAAGAAAAAATGAGAGAGATATGGGTTTTGAAGTCGTTGGAGCTCACGGTTTTGAAGAGAAATTTTAGCAAAAATGAAATCATCATCACCCTTTTCTTCTCAGCTCATATATATATATATATATATATATATATATATATATATATATATATATATATATATATGAAGGAAACATGCAACTTAATTCAAGCTTAAGAACAAATGCATTAAGATCCATCTCATGGAATAGGTGGCTTGATGGCAATGTATGCAAGGCATTAGTCATACTTAAATTTTCACAAAATCAAATTACTCAATGAATTTCACAAATTCATTTTATTTAATCAATTTCAATTTCTAAATTAATCATATTAATTTAAATGAAACTAATTTAAATTCTTTAAATAAATCTAATTTATTTAATAATTTGAATTTTAATATCACATATTAAAATTAATAATGCACCAATACCGTCCTTTCTCAAAAACCGATAATTTTGAATCACTATTCAAATTAAAACCGAATATCTCGAACGTGAATCCTTATTCACATGTGTTGTATTTAAATCAAATTTAAATAACTATATCTCTCTTAAAATATGGTTTAATTAATAATTAAACCGTTGTGTTATATTATATCGAATATAATTTTCACAATATCTCCGTTAAGTGAATTTGAAGGTTTTTCAAATTCTTTCATCACTCTGTTCTAAGGTTAATCCGTTTGAGCTAGCAGGGGGACCTAATGGACCTACAGATCATGGGCTCCAACGATCCGTGATTAACCGACTGAACTCTTTCAATCCAAGTTAACCAACATTCGTTAACTAACGGGACACTCCACTATAGCCCGTAGCTGAACTCCCCTCACTGTAGATATATTTATGTCCACCCGATATAACCGTGATTAGTAAGTCAATCCTTCACAGGTTGTTCGTAACTATAGTAAGGTCAAAAGTCCGTTTTACCCCTATAGCACTTCTTGTTCCTTAAGTCTCTAGTGAGTCCCTAATGAACAATTGGTTTGTGGTCCCACCACTAAACCTAAAACCTCTCGGGCCAATGAGAGGGCGACGCGCCTTTGTTCACGTTCCGGAGTCAGTACTTAAGGGAACAACCTTTCTACTATCCCTAAAGACGGGTAGGAGTGAATTCCATCTTGCATGTCCCCAGCTATCTATCCAGTCTTATCCCCAAAGTGGCAGGTATATTGAGCGGCACTTATGGGCCACTCTCACCTATGCAAATCAAAGGATAATCCCGAATAAACAGGAGTTCATAGTTAGCTCAGGATTAAGATCGAGTTATCTAGGTCATCACTTTGAAATAGTCAGTTTCACAGTAAACGGCGTTATAAAGTGAAAGTGACTTATTTCACGGTCCGGTCTTATACAAACTTCTTTTGCATAGGACGCCCCCACTCACATGTCTCTACATGAACGATTCAGGATCACATCGTTTGTATTAAAACAAAGTGGGCCTCGTCGCATAGTTTTTCCTAGGATAAGATACCCAGTTTTATCCCTATACTATAGACCGTTTAAGGCTATGTACTTGAACCTGATCCACTTTTATGTCACTACATATAGTTCAAGCATTCATCTCATAGCCATGGATTCTAGTTTTATTGGATTTGGGTTAATAAATACATAGTTAAACAAATCCTTTGACAACCATAATAAAAACTATTCTAATAAGTTTTATATATAAATTTGTTACATTTACTATCCACGAGTTTTAGGACATAAACCCCAACAGTCCCACCCAGTAGCCATCCCGATCTCCGATAGAATAGTCTATCAACAGTAATTACACTTGTGATTAAAGTGTTTTGCTGACAAACAAAGACTTCTATCACTGATAGACTTTAATTTTGCTATATTTGCAAATAATTTTAGATTTTGCTAAATTTACAATTATTTTAGTCTATTTTGCTATATGTGCAAACAACCCTTAAAAATACCCTTTAAAAAAGGTACAAGCCACCCCTAACTATAAGAGTCTTTGTTTTTTTAATAAATTCTAAAAAGGTTACAATTAAATGATGTGATTGCTGCAATTATACTCTCAAACTTATGAAGTATTACAATCAAACCCAACTACTAAATCAATGGAGGAGTAATAAATAATAGTATAGTTAATTAGGATAGTTTTGCAATTTTAGAGGAGTAATTATTACAAAATGGAAGTTTGTAGCTAACGTTCATTTTCTTCAAGAGAAAAAAAAAAAATAAAAAAACTGTACCTACGTTGAAACTTTCAATTTGAACAATTACATCCTCCAAAGTTAAAAAACTCATTACAATTCAAATCTTACCATTATAAATCCGTTAGTTGTAACTTGAAATTTGTGCAAACCACGCACGCCCACGTCGATGCTACGACGTGTCTTGAGCTACGCTTAAGTTGATGATTTTTTTTCGCCATTTTCTCATTCAATTATCTTGTGTTTTTTAAATATGCAAAAAAGAAAAAAAAAGAAAAAAAAAAAGCATGTCCTCTAGAATTAGGGTTTGGAGAAGCAGAGGGATGGATGTCCCCCACAGAACACACAGAGGGCTTAGGCTTTTCAGAGCAGAGAGTGCAGTTCCAATGGAGTTGCAGATGAAGGACTACACGTGGCGGAATCTGATTAGTGAATCATCAAATTCCACGTGCCATAGGGGCTTCCCATCACGTGGCCTTTGCTCAAACCAAACTCCAACAAGGACAAGGACACCCCACCCCTCACGTATTGTCTTCTCTGTCATTGATGGGATCTTCAAATCCTTATCTCTTCCTATAATTCCCCACATCTCAATCAACTTCTTTATTTATTTATTTATTTATTATTTTTTTTTCATCATCCCCTCGTTTTCCACCTTCTCTTAATACTTATCCTTTTATCCTCCTTTCCTTTGCCAAACATTATTCTATCCTTTCATTATTTTCATGGTTATAAAAAATTATTCAACGTAGCTGTCACTCTTACACATAAATAACCATTAAAAATGTACGTTTAAAATCTTTCTATGTTCCTATCAACTATTCATGGTAGGTTTATAATTGAGTTTTTAGTTTCTCTCGAACAATCCATTTTATTCTAGAGGTTGGGTTCAATAGTGCTTTTTCGAATTAGGGTGAAATGCTTTTTAATCAAAGTACTTGATTGCGATGTAACGTAATGCTTCTTTAAGAGTGTTTATACAAGATCTAGCTCAACGATAATTGACATATATATATATATTCTTTTTATTGAGGTTGGAGGTTCAAATTTCTATACCATAGTAAAAGAAATATCATTTATAACTCAAAATGCTTGACTAAGAAGTTTTCAAAGACACTTTTTAAATATTATTGAAATCAACATTTGATTAGTTATTAAATGCTTTTAATTAAAGGGTTTATTGTCAAAATAATTTTTCCATAAACATTTTTTTTCTTATATTCGTGAGTGTTCGGGCCAACTTACGCACACCTCAACCAAACTCATGTCAACCGTCTGATCCTACTACATTTGGTTACCAAGGTATGATATTAAATTCTAGATAGGTGGCCATCATAGATTGAATCGGATCCCATCATAAACATTTATTTAGAAAACTCACAAACGTTGTTGGGAATGACAAATAGTTTTGTCCCACATCGAAAGTGTAGCTCTTGGAAAGCTAATTTAAAAGCATTTGTTATGTATTAGGCTTATTAAATTGATGTGAGGTAAGCCAAGACCAAGGCCCATACGTGTGCGTCGTCGTCGTCTGGCTCGGGCTTATTTTTGGGACTTTCTACTTCTTATTGCTTAGTCAAATCCACGAGGCAGAGGAAGTGAAGGATTCATACTTTGGCTAAGTCTTTGCGACAAGGACACGGTGTGGCCACCGTTTTCCAATTCTAATTTTGGCCACCACGAGTTTTGCTTTCAAGTCAGTGTTTTTTCCACGGCACAACGATTTTGCCTTTCAATTCTGACCCTCCTTTCCAACTAACAAACGTATCTAAAAGAAATTAAGGTGTTTCTAAAGGTGTTCTTTTTCCACTTGTTTTTCATACTTATCCCATAAACTATCCATGTTTATTAAAAGTCGAATAGTTAGAATTTAACATCTTGATCATATATGTAAGTTTGAGATCTAAAATATTCGAGACACCAAAATCATGAAATCTTTATGTAATCTAACCTTATCCAATTATTCTTCAATAATTTTTATTGTATTTTGATTTTAAGTTAAATAGTCAGAATTTAATATCTTGATCATATACGTAAGTTTGAGATCTAAATATTTGAAACACCAAAGTCATGAAATCTTTGTAATCTAACCTTATCCAATTATTCTTCAATCATTTTTATTGTATTTTGATTTCAATTGCTTTTAGGAATTTTAATCCAAAAAGTGACATGAACTTGGCATCTAATTCAAAAAGTATGTTATTCTTAATCTTATCTTTAGATTTTTTTAAAAGGAATTTTCAGTTTAAATATTGGATTCACTTCAACATAATTCTGATTAAGACATATAATATATTGTACATCCCCTAATTAACAAAAATAACACATTTGGATGTGGAAAAGATAAAATAAAATATTTTGATTTGTCTTTATTATATCGAGGAGGGAGATATGAGAGCATCTCCTTTTAGAGACCGTTTTTATTTTAAGTTACACTTAATAAATTGTATTTCGGAAAAATAATTTTGTACATCAATTATTTAACTTTTAACTTTCAATTTCATCACATTCAATTCCAAACTTTTTTTTTTTGAAAAGCACATTGAATTCCAAATTTATTGTATCAATTTCCTCAAATTTGCATAAGTATTGCAATGTAAACCTTAGTTAACTTTCATTTGAATCGCCATTAAAGCATGTGATTGAAAAATTATCTTCTGTTTTTTTTTTTTTTTAAAAAAATCATATTGCACTTGAGAGTTGGTTCATTGAAGAAATTTGTTGGAGAAACTTTTCATTTGAAAAAATCAAACAAGACAAATTCTTCTCATTGTTATTAGCCTTAAAAAAACACAAAGCTATTAGCAATAAGAAGAATCGAGTAAATATGAGGAAAAAACCCTAAGTTTTGTTTTTCTTTTGCTTCCTACACTTGCATTTTCTTCTAATTAGCAGGAAAAAAATAGCAGCAAAAGAAGAAACAAAAATCCACAAAGTTCTTAGCAACAAGAAAAAAACCAACAAACATCGGAAGAAAAAAAAAAACCTTCCAAATTTTCTTTGCATTCATAATCCTAGACAATAACAAATTGAACCCAATAAGTTCTCAACAACAAGAAATATTCGTGTAAAATGAAAAGAAAAAAACATCAAAATTGTTTTCCTATCATCTTACATTTGCATGTTCTTCTAAGTAGCTAAAGAAAAAAAAGACAACAAAACACACAAACACAATAAAAAGAAAATTAAACGAGAGAAAACTCATGTACAATTTTCCAACAACAAAAGTTGTCCAGTAAATTTTTTATAAGAAAAAACCAACTCAATTGCTATGTGAATTAAGAAAAAAAAAAAAAAAGAGAAAATAGTCAATTACTAGCTAGAACGGTGGTTGAAAAAAAAATTAACTGAAAGTCTACATTGCAAGACTTATGCAATTTTGAAGTTGAAATTGATACAACATGCTAAGTTTGAGGTTTTATTGGATGAAATTTAAAGTTTAAGGTTAAAGTTGATACAACCTACTTTGTTTAGGGTCATAAAATATTTTCCCTTTATATTTATATGTCAAACCTAACCAAACTAATCACAATAAAAACAAAATTTTAATCTTACTTCCGTTTGATAATCATTTCGTTTTTTTTTTTTTTTTTGAAAACTACTTTGTTTTTTTTTTTTCAAAATTGGACTTGGTTTTTGAAAATAAAGAAGAATGTTGATACTAAAACAAGGAAACTTATAAGTGAAAATAGGTGTGTATAAGCTTAGTTTTCAAAAACCAAAAACAAAAAAAACGAAATGGTTATCAAAACGGGCTGTAGATTTTAAAATTTAACAAGAATTTCAAAATTATTATAGTAGAAGACCAAGAGAATCTGTTAATAGCTAACATGGTTTACAAAACTAGATTGGAATCCTATCATATCCTTGATACTTTGGATAACTTGATAAGTATTATGGACTTGTCTTGAACTATTTTTTAAATAAATTCATATTTTTTTTAGAAAAACAATTCAATGGAAACATATTTAACTATCTTTTATACACTAAAATAAATTAACTTAATTTTTTTTTTAAAAAAAAAACAAAATTCATTAATTGCAAGAGTTTTTTTTTTTTTTTTTTTTTTTAACAACATTGGGATGATGAATTCAAATCTAACCTGTCAATTACTGCTAAACTATGTTAATCTTTACGACTGCAAAAGAGCCTTATTAGCTAGATTCACACCCCCACTTGCTTGAGGTATAAATGACTTGAGATTTGGACAACTTGCGAGTCAAGTTTTTTTTTTTTGTTTTTTTTTATCCAGCAACATTTAGGATGAGAGAATTCCAACGACATTTTTGCTGGTCAAATTAGTGTTGGACAAACTTGGTGTAACTTCGGTTGGTTGAGTTCTATTTTTCTTTTTGTAAAAAAAAAAAAAAAACAACATAAAAATTTATCATTTTAAAATGGATAATTGTAATGGGTGGCAACATGAAGGTAAATAATTGCAAATATAGCAATTTTTAAAAATATTTGCAAATATGGCAAAATTTTTTAATTAATTTTTTATATTCCTAAATTGCCCCTGTGTGTCCATATTCTTCTTTCTCGTCAGTTTTTTTTTCCTGATAGAAAATTTTTTTTATTACTGATAGATTCTATCAGTGGTAGAAAAATTTTCTATCAGTGATAGAAAGTTTCTATCACTGATAGAATAAAGTTTCTATTAGTGATATTTCTATCACTGATAGATTCTATCAGTGGTAGAAAAATTTTCTATCGGTGATAGAAAGCTTCTATCACTAATATTTCTATGACTGATAGATTCTATCAGTGGTAGAAAAATTTTCTATCAGTGATAGAAAATTTCTATCACTGATAGAATAAAGTTTCTATTAGTGATAGAAAGTTTCTATCACTGATAGAATAAAGTTTCTATCAGTGATATTTCTATCACTGATAGATTCTATCAGTGGTAGAAAAATTTTCTATCGGCGATAGAAAGTTTCTATCACTAATATTTTTATGACTGATAGATTCTATCAGTGGTAGAAAAATTTTCTATCAGTGATAGAAAGTTTCTATCACTGATAGAATAGAAGATTTCTATCACTAATAGAAACTTTTTCTATCAGTGATAAAAGATTTCTATCACTGATAGTTCTATCAGTGATAAAAAAACTTTTTATAGAAAATCATAGAAAAACTTTTGATAAAAAATCTTTCAATCCCTGATCACCCATAAAAATCTTTCTATCTCCGATAAAAATCTTTCTAACATCGATATAATCTATAAGTGATAGAAAAACTTTCTATCACCGATAGAAAAGCTTTCTATCAGTGATAAAAAAATTTCTATCACTGATAGAATTTTTTACTATTCTATCAGTGATAGAAAGATATTCTATCAATGATAGAAAACTCTTGATAGAAAATATTTCAATCCCTGATAGAACCTATCAGTGATAGAAATCTTCTATCACTTATAGAAATTTTTTCTATGAGTGATAGAAAAAATTTCTATCATTCATAGAAAATCTTTCTATGAGTGATAGAAAAACTTTCTGATAGAAAAACTTTTCGTGAGTTATAGAAAATCTTTCTATTACTGATACTTTTCTACCAGTGATAGAAGATCTTTTGTTTCTATCCGCGATGGTGATACATGGTGAAATCGAGCATTGAAAAATAAAGCAAAAACGAACAATTATAGAAATCAAACACGGAAAAACAAAAACCAAACACTGATAGAAAACCAAATAACAACAACCAAACACTGATAGAACACCGAACAAGTGATAGAAAAATATCTATCGTCGATAGAATCTATCGGTAGTAGAAAAATTTTCTATCATATGATAGAATCTATCAGTGAAAGAAAATTTCTATCACTGATAGAAAATCTTTCTATCACTGATAGAATCTATCAGTGATAGAAAAACTTTCTATCACTGAAACAAAATCTGGAGGGGTATTTTAGTAAATGCAACACACAAACTATTAGATTTTGTCATTTTTGCAATTTTTTTTGTGGGTTGCTAGATTTGCAATTATTTTGGCCCATATTGCTATCCTTGCAACCGGCCCTTTTAAAATTTCATGAATATCGTCGTTCTCTAACATCTAGAAATTCAATTCCCAAAACTTTACCGAAATTTTTTTAATATATTAAAGGGTGAAATTGCAACTTTTTAAAAATAATAATAATAAAAAAAAAAAAAAAATCAGAACCAGTACGGACAGATTTAGCGAAAACAGTTTAACCCTATCTTTTAACAAAAACAAAAATAAAAAACAGTGTAGATTTGTCTGCAAGAGAATCAGATCCACCAAGTTTGCAGCCAACCAAAAATTGGCACGTGTGCTTCAATATCTATATATATATATATATATATATATACACATATATTTATTGAGTTGAAATGAGATGAGGTTTCCCTAATTCCTCATCATCTATGAAGATTTTTGCTGAAAGCCAAGTTGGTTGGTTCATCTGCATTTGCACCTGCACCTTTAAGTACTCTTTCAAGCTAATTAGCTTTGATTTAAGCACTTTTTGATTATATGAAGAAGATGAACAAGCAGAAAGGTGCTGGTGCATTTGCAGGTGAATGCCTATCTTGGAATAACCCCACCCTCCCTTTAATCTCCTCTTTTCTACGGCTTTTCTCTTCTCCGATTCTTCATCGATACTAATCTTACTTATCAACCTTGTTCTTGTTTTTGGATTTTGGTTTTTGGGGTTTTTCTGTCAGATCTATGATTCTTAACGGATTAAAGCATTTGATAGGCTAGCGACGTGTACGGAAGGTCTTCCCTTGCTATACTCGCTTTCGATCTACAAATCGACAACAAATTTGATTGCCATGGCTCGAGGTCCGTCTCGCCGATGGCATTCCGAAGGGTTCGAGGCACGGAGGAAGGTAGGAGGGGAGTATTTGTGGAATCTTGAGGTAAATTTTCTTTTCCGATTGTTTACGATTGGTTAAAGATGTGTTTGAAATGACTTTCTAAGCATTTAAAAATATCTTTTTTTTTTTAGACCTAGTTTTTAGATTTCTTAGGGAAGTAGTTAGTCAGTTGAAAAGACTTCCTTTATATCCTTTGTGTAGTAATTGGGAGAGGAATGATCTGCAATTAGATATTAATATCTCTGTTTACAAAAGAGGAACAATTGGTGACTGTTTAGTTTGATTGTTGAAGAGAAAATATCTTTTGAGTATTGCTTGGGTTAAATTAATGGTGTCATATTTTCTTAATTTTGTACAATGCTACAAATGAGGAGAACATTTAAACTTATAAATACTCACACTAAATATTGACCAATTGAGTAGAATGATTTGTAAAATGATATGATTTTTTTTTTTTTTTTTTTTTTTCTAAAAGAATCTCTCTAAGGTGACTGGTTTTTATTTTCCACATTGATTTGTTCTCAGATTGATCTTGAATTAATTTCCTTGCACCAATAAGATGATGCTATTTTGCTATTTGATTTTGTGAATGAATATAATTTAATTTTTTCCCCTTCTGGTCAATGGTATATTTCCTGGATTATTGATGTAAGGATATGGTTGATTATTTCAATGAGCTATTTATAATTTTAAAAGTTTTAATTTGACAATTTTTTAGGACAATTTAATCTTAATTACTTTGTCAACTTTCTTTTCTTTTCTTCAATACAAAGACCATCTACCAAATTTTGACTGAGTGAACCATTATCCTTGAAAGTTCCAAAATTTAAAATCTCTTCTTACATCAATTCTTAATTAATTATTTTATGTGTCATTTTCAGAAAATGTTTGGAAAACAACAAGCTAAATATTTTCTTAACAGTTGAAAAAGAAGTTTGTTTTGGGTCACAAGCTAATTACTTCTGTGAAGATAATAACATATATCAACTTTCCCTTAAATCTAAAATTTTTGAAGTTCCATCATGGTTCAACTGACATTAAACTTGTATCTTCCATCAACTTACATGTAAAAAAGAAGTTATTTCTATCTTTTAAATCCTTTTTCTTAACTTCACACTGGCAAAATTCCTTTGAATCATATATTTGTTTGAAATATTTGAGTGGATATTGAAGGTTTAGGCTTCAAACTAGCAAGCTCAAGATCATCTTCAACAATAATGATCATATCAGAGTTTGAGAATCTGGAAATGGAAGAGAATGAAAGGATAATATATTCTAGATTATATTTCAGGGGCCACACTTTGACAATGAATTAAATATGGATTCTAATGAAAGAATTTTAGAAGATTGAATGATTTTTTTTTATTTTTTTATTTTTTTTTATTTTAATTTTTTGCAATCAAACAATCAGTTTATGTTAATTTTATTATTTTTGCTAATTAATTAGTTTGTTTAGGTGTCTTTTAATAACTATTTAGTTTTAATCTATTTCTAATTTTGTCTGAGTTTTTATTTGTTTTTGTTAACTGCTTTCAAAAAAATGTTTTCAAAATTCAATCTAAGTTTTCGAAATTTGTTTTTATTTTTGAAATTTGGCTAATAATTCTCTTTAGGAGAGGATGAAAACCATAGTCAAGAAGTTGTGAGGAAAAGTATTATCAAACATGGGGAGTTGGTTGAGTGTGAGTGTTGGATGGATTTCTGGTAGTTTGCTTTCTTAATTAATTTTAGGAATTTTGCAGTGAAGTTGTTTTTTAAGCTTTTGTATTTAAATTTTGGGGAAGAAAAGAAAATATAGATAGAACTTTCATGTGAACCCTAACTAAATAAAACTAGG
Organism: Luffa acutangula; assembly: GCA_036850905.1. Classification (NCBI taxonomy): domain Eukaryota; kingdom Viridiplantae; phylum Streptophyta; class Magnoliopsida; order Cucurbitales; family Cucurbitaceae; genus Luffa; species Luffa acutangula. Next base: position 48,123,885 of record CM072093.1, read on the forward strand.
GATTCTTAGAAGCTTCTAGATGAAAGTTTAGGGTGCAAGGAAATTAAATAGCAAAATAGCATCATTTGTAATTATTTTAGTCTATTTTGTTATTCGGCCAAACAACCGTATTTGGAAGCTAAGTTTATTTGAAACTTTTGAATAAAGGTCTAGGCTTCCTCAAATAAGCCTATTTTCTTTTTAATTTTCTATAATCTCTTCTCTTTTAATTTCTTATTTGAATTTGGGTTCAAAAACCATTCTTTTTTATTAAAGAACCTAATTAGGTTAAATTATACCAAATATCCTTGACTATGGGATAGGTATTTTTTATTTTTTATTTTTTATTTTATATTATTTCTCTAGATTTTGAAAATCATGACAAATTCATGCATAAAAATTAATTATGTGTGTATGTGATTTTAATCCAATATATATTTTTTTAAAGAATTTTAATGATATTTTTGAGATGAAATAAATAGTAATAATAGTAATAACAATTTTAATCTTCTATATAATTGTACATAATATTTTGTATGTCTTCTAAATTTTACACTTCGTATGTTACATCAATTTTCATTTTTTTTAATGGAAGAAATATTTTTTTGGAACAAATTTCAAAGTACAAGGATAAAAATGAAGCCTATCTATATATGGATATGATTGAAACCTACCTTAAAGTCTAGAGATATGTGGTATGATTTAATCAATCTAAATATTAATCGAACTCTCTCTTGGTTGTAAAGTTTACTTGCAATTCTGTAAGCTAAAGAGAATTTCAAGTAAAAGGAGTACAGTCTTTAAACCATGCTCTCAAATCTCAAGTTTTGAAATCATGGATATGAATGTGGAGGAAGATTTAATAATGGTAGAGGAAGAGGAAAAGCTTCCCAACCATGAAAATATAACTTGATTAGGAAAGGAAAAATGCTAGACAAAAGTGAATCCAAGACAAATTAGAGAATTTCAATGATGAGACAAAGTTAGTGAATGTTATTATTGTTGAGAATTAAACATGTTTTAATATTCTAGATACACTATACATATACATGAATTAATATTTAATTGCCAAAACGAGCTTAGCTCAGCGGTAATTGGCATGTACTCTCGACCATGAGGTTAGAGGTTCGAATCCCCCTACCTGGAGATGTACTAAAAAAAAAAAAAAAATTAATCGGTATATTGGTCTACCGTGCAAAAGTTGTTAGATACCAGCTTTTCTAAAAAAAAATCTATCACATTTTCTAACTCTTATATATATTTTTACCTATGCTCTCTTTCATATGAATAAAAATTTGATTAATTCAATTTTTATAATAATTATTTTTCTTACATTTTTATCAAATAATGTAGATTAATTAAACATAATTAGATGCAATTTAAATTATACAAACTTTTAAATAATTATCTTATAATAAATTATAAGTTAAGTATTAATAAAAAAAAAAACATTTGAAATAATAAGTCTACTATGATCCTTGTAATTAAATCCCAATAATTTAATATTAATTTACCAAACACTAGAACTAGTTTTTTTTCTAATTTAAAACTGAAATTTACCCAACACTATTTTACTTCATTTCAAAGCTGATTTTTCTAAAAGCAAAGTTACCAGCAATTATTTTAAAAGCTACTGCAATCCCAAACTAAGCCTAAATCTTGTTTGATTGTTTGTTTGTGAGTATTCATCTCGCGCTTCCAACAATTTTATAAAAAAATGAAAAATAAAAGTAACTCTACAACTTTGCAAAAAGATAAAAGTGTATTAAAAAAGAAGTACGTACAATGAATCTCTACTTCTAAAAACGTCATGACAACAATTTTAACTATGAATTTAATAAATTAAAGCAGAAGATATTTAAGCTTATAAAATCAAAGATATTAGAGAAATAACTTAATTGAGAGAGAGACAAAGAATGATGTACCATCACCATAGTTAATTAAGAAATTAGGGTGGATGAGTTTCTTTAACCTATTAATTTCAAATTTGTCCTAAATCTTTTGAATTTAAGATTTTTTTGCATTAATTTTAATTTTATTCTCCCCTATCTGCTCTTATTTAATGATGAAATTCTAATAAATTAAATTCTTTTTTCATTAAACTAATAAAATCAATTTTTATTCATTAATTTCAATTTTCAAATTTGGTCCACCGTCTGTCCCATTTGGAATTTTTTTAAATTTTTTTTTAAAATTTTATTAAACTTTCCTTTTCAAATTGATTCCTTATGTAGCAATTTCAGTTAATTCATTTTCAATTTTTGTCCACCATCTGTCCCATTCTTTTAATTTTTCGAATTTAGCCATTTTCGCAAAACCAAGGTTTTGCAACGCCGAAGATGGTCCAGCAGCCATCGGATTTCATTTGTTTCCAAGCATCAATTTTTTTGTCATTTTTTCCCATTTCCCATTTCCCATTTCGTTTGCCTCTGCCGAAGAACGTCCAACAACCATTTCATCTTCATTTTCTTCTTTATTTGGTTGCATCCTCCAGTTCATGTATGGGTAAGTTTCCATTTTTCTTTTCAACTGTTTTTATATCTTGTAATTTATCGGTTTCATTTCGCTTCCGACTTCCATTTTTCATTAATTCCATTAACCCAGTGGCCACAGTAATATTATATTTTTATTCGGTAACATATAAGTTGTTCGACGATAGTGACAATTACGTTGAATTCAAAGTTTCAGAGATAATGTTGCATCCAGTATTGACGTTTCAAATTTTGGTTGAGACTATAATGAATCAGCTAGGAACAATAGGTAATTTTGATTATCCATAAATTTTTTTATGCATAGGACTCCAATATGCTATAAGTAGGGGTATGAAATTCCACCGAAGAACATAGAAGAACATAGAACGTAGTATTTATTCAATCATGGGTATAAATCTCAAAAAGGGGTATAAATTCCAAAAAAGGTAATATTTATTCTATATCTAGCACATTTCCTACTAAAGAACATAGAAGGTAGTATTTATTCAATCATGGGTATAAATCTCAAACAGGGGTATAAATTCCAAAGAATGTAGTATTTGTTCTATATCTAGCACATTTCCAACCGAAGAACATAGAAGGTAGTATTTATACAATCAGGAGTATAAATCTCAAATACGAGTATAAATTCCATTTCCAACCGAAAAATATAGAAGGTAGTATTTATACAATCAGGGTATAAATAAATCTCAAACAAGGGTATAAATTCCAAATAAGGTAGTATTTATTCAATTAGGGGCATTTAATCTATCACCAATTACATATTTCACGGAAGAACATAGTGCGAACAATCAACAAACGGGGGAAACGAAAAATCGGGGGAAACGAAAAAAATAGAGGAAACTGTGTATTGTGTACAGTCAAAAAACGAAACAAGTAGAAAAATATTGGGTACTGTGTACTGTATACCATCAACAAATGAAAAAAGATGAAAAAAATACTGTGTAAAATGAAAAAACATTTTCATTTAAGAACGTTTTCTCTTACTGCAACCAGCAACGGGTAAGATGAAACCAGGAACACGAAAAGGCGAAAAAAGGGGGAAGATGAGAGAAAACGAACGGGGGATGAAACTAATCAACTGCAATAATCCGTATTTTACCAATAGTAATGACAAAATCAAATAGGTATTTTTAATCACCGGAAGGAAACAAAGAAGATGAAAAAAGAAATCGCGAAAGCAAACAAACCAAGCATGTTTTTAATACCGGTAGGAAATGGAAAAGATGAAAAAATCTCACCAAAAGTAAATGTGTATTTTTCGAGGAAGATGAACGAGTAGCGTGAACAAAAAAGGAAAAGAATCTGGAAAACTTTACATATGCAGCAGGGGTGGAAGAATCTAAGACTGGAAAATGAAAAAAAAAATATATATATATATATATATATATATATATATATATATATATAAATAAATAAATAAAGGGGGCGTGAAAATGGAAAAAAAAAGGGGGAAGATGGAAATTTGGGAGGGATCTGTGTGCACGAGATTTGAGGGCATGATTTTGTTGACAATTTGCATGATTCTAGCTTAGAAAAAATCATATCTAAACAATTTTTCCATATTTGTTTTCTTTTATTTTTTAAATAATAGGTAGTATGTAAATCGGGGCATATATGTAAATGGGCTTCAAAATTTGGATTTCTAAATTCTGTTTCTAGACAAAAGTGTAAATTTGGATCAATGTGGACAAAAGTGAAATATGGGTCCTTAATAACAGCCATTTATGTAGTTACCCTTGGTTAATTCACACCTTGAATTTTAGGTGGACCGCAATAATTTTGTAAGGCCCCATGCCTAATATTCGAACTAGGATTCAAAATTTGGATTCGACACCTGATAGCCTCGGCAGGGTCCTTTTAGCATGTTTTGTCCTCACATACTTCTTAGAGAAAATTCTCAGAAGATCACCAAACATAGAACTTTGGAATTCCTATGAATTGAGCCACCGGAAAGGAAGATGCACATTGTTGGTATATATAGTATCTATCAATTATTTAAAGCTTATATTGGCCATACTTTCATGTCCTCAGGATCCCTCTTATTCAAATGTGACACAATGCCTAGCACTCTCATTTCATTTCTTACTATTTATATATGTTAAATAAGAAAACTACACCACTTGAAAAAAATAACTTTAATACAAGGATGGTAATGTAAAATTTGGAATTTGTTTTTATTAGAAAGGAAATTGGGAGAAAATAGTTTGCTTTTCTTATTCCATAATCTCCACCAAGTACATATATATATACACACGTGAACAGAAAGCTATTAATAGAAATTGGTTACAACAAAATAACAATATTTGGTTACACACTAACTACTCTCACTTAAGTAATCTAATACTCCCCTCAAGTTACGATAAAGATCAATTAGTCCTAACTTACTCATTAAAGAAAATAGTAACGGGGCAGACACAGACTTAGTGAAAGTATCAGCAAGCTTTAGATGAGTGCGTATGGGCAGAAGCATCAAGAATCCATTGGAAATTTTGTCTCGTACAAAGTGACAATCCAACTCGATGTGTTTGGTACATTCATAAAATATAGGATTATTTTTAATATGCACAACCACTTGATTATCATAGAACAATAAGGGAGGAGATGAAGTTGGAACTTGCAAATCTTTCAAAAGATAAGATAACCATACTAAGTCACAAGTAGTAAGAGCAAGAGCTCTATACTTTGCTTTAGCCGAAGATCGTGAGATAATACTTTGTTTCTTTGATTTCCATGATATTAAAGAGTCTCCTAAGAAAATGCAAAATCTCGAGGTGGAACGTCGAGTATCAGGGCATGAAGTCCAATCGAAATCAACCAATGTCTTTAACCAAAAAGTTCTTTGTAGGTGTGAGGAAAATACCTTGTCCATGAGACTGTTTGAGATACCGAAGCAAATGAAGAGTAGCAACCATATGATCTTTTGAGGGCTTAGCAACAAATTGGCTAAGTTTATTGAAAACATATGTAATGTCGGGTCGTGATATGGTTAAGTATAGAAGACGACTCACAAGTCTTTGGTAAGATGTTGGATCATCAAGTAAATCGTTTTCAGAATGCTGAAGTCGTAAAGAAGGATCCATAGGAACGGTTTTGGACATGGCACCAAGTAAACCAACATCTTCTAGCAATTGTAAAGTACAATGACGTTGAGAGATACAAATTCCTTTGGCAGAGCGTGCTAATTCAAGGCCAAGAAAGAATTTCAGATTCCCCAAATCTTTGAGTTTGAATTGATCATTCAAAATGAATTTGAGTTTATTAATAAGATCAACATTAGCTCCTGTGATGATTATATCATCCACATAGACTAACAAAGGAAAAATACCATAACCAACACCTCGAAAAAATAGGGAATAATCGACCTTTGATTAGTAAAAGCCAAGAGAAATCAAAGTATCTAAAAATTTCACAAACTACTGTCTCGAAGCCTGTTTGAGCCCGTATATGGACTTATTAAGACGACAAACAAGTTTCTCCTCCTGAGGACAAACACCAACTGGCTTATAATTGAGCAGTAAGTCCATATAGACCTCGTCAAATAATTCACCATGAAGAAAGACATTGTTCACATCAAGTTGAACAAGAGGCTGATGAGACCTAATTGCCCGTGATTATTTGTACTTAATCTTGTTAGTTTTACAATAATTATTTCACTTAAAGTTATGTTTGTTGGGTTTTATGTCCTAAAACTCGTAGATAGTGAATGTTAACGAATTATACACATGTATCAATAAAGTGTTATTGAGGTTTATGCGATAAAATGTTATTGTCATTTTAAGTCTAAAATTGCACAATATAACCCAAATCCAATAAACTAAGATTCAAGGTTGTTGATATGTAACTTGAACTAGTATGTGGGGACATACGGGGATCAGTGTTCAAGTAACAACCTAAAAGGTCTGTAGTATAAGGATAAGGTTGGGTACCTTATCCTGGTAACACTATGTGATATGGCCCGCTTTGTATTCGATACAGACGTAATGATCCAAGGCGTCCATGTAGGAGACATGCGAGCGGGGGTATCCTATGCAATGAGTTTGCATAAGACCGGACCATGAAATAGTAAACCACTAAATGTAACACCGTTAACTAGTTAGGTTACTGTTTCAATAGGATGACCTAGGTAACTCAGTCTTAATCCTGAGTGTGTCATGAACTCCTTCTCACGAGGGATTGTCCTTTGATTAGTACGGGTGAGAGTGGCCTGCATGCCGACTCAATAAGCCTACCTTCTTGGGGACAAGACCGAGTGGGGGGCTGAGAACATGACAACACAAGATGGAATTCACTCCTTCCCACTTCTAGGAGAAGTAGATGAGTGTTCCCTTAAGTGGTGACTCCGGGTCTTGAACAAAGGGATCCCGCCCTCTCACTGGCCCGAGAGGGACTTTCTGTTTACTGGTTGGACCATAAACAGGTTGTTCATTAGAGGAGCACTGGTGCTTAAGGAGCCAGAGGTAACTCAGGGGTAAAACGGTAATTTGACCCAGATGTAGTTACGAACACTCGTGAAGGATTGACTTACTGTTATTGGTCAATATCCGTGGACACAGAAATATTCTACAGTGAGAAGAGTGCAACTGTGGGTCTTTAGTGGAGTGACCCACAGTTAATGAATATTGGTTAACACGATTAATGAGTTTAGTCGATTAACCTCATATCATTGGAGCTTCTGATCTGTAGGTCCATTAGGTCCCCATGCTAGCTCGTAAAGAGTAATTGGGAACAATTTATCTTGAAAGAATTTGAATAGTTTAAATTCAATTTTGGGAATCAAGTTAATTGTATGAGATACAATTAATATAATGTATTGTGATACATTATAATGTAAAGTTTAATTTGAGATTAAACTTTATTAAATTGAGAGAATAATATATTTGAAGGAGTTCAAATATATAATTAATTAATTATTCAATTTAGTTTAAATTAAATATGATTTAATTAAACAATATATTATATGAGAGATTTAATTAGAATATGATTCTAATATGTAATTAATTAAATATGTGATATTTAATTAATCAAAATAATTAATTAATTTTGAATTAATTAATTGTTGAATTTAATTTAGTTAAATGTGATTTAATTAAATTAATATCTATAGATTAATTTTAATGTGAATTGGATTCATATTAAAACTATAGGTTATAAGAGAGATGCACATTTGAATATGATTCAAACGATGGGTTAATTAAGTATGTGATATTCAATTAATCATTGAATTAATTAATTATGTGGTTTAATTAATTTAATTAAATATGATTTAATTCATCTTAATTAAAGTTATATAATATGTGAGGGCAATGCATTTAATATGATTAAAATGCACATGCAATTAAATATGGAGATATTTAATTGATTAGTTAATATGATTAATTAAATTATATTTTAATTAATTGTATTAAATTAATTTTAATTAATTGTTAATTTTAAGGTGTTATTTGATGTATGACACATGTCACCATCCCTCACACCAACGATTAAGTTAACGCAGAAGGGGTCTTTTTGGCCGAAGGTGGATTCTGCATGATATTGACTCTCTCAAGATTTCTCACTCTCTCATTCTCTCAACAAGAAACACAGAGGAGAAGTTTTTCTCTCTACTACCCAAAATCAAGAAAGATGAGATCTCACAATCTCGTTCCAAACTCAGAGGATAGCAGGGCAATCTTGTGGTGGTGTCCCAAGATTTCATTTTTGGTCCCTTGCATTCAAGAAGGCGTTCTTGAAGAATTCAGAGTCGTCAGACGACGGTGAGTTTGCTAAACCTTAATTTTGTAGAATTATGAATTCGTAATTGCCAATGTACTGGTATTTAGTAGAACGAAATTAAATTGCGAATCGGTCCAATTGCTTCCGCTGTAACGGAATTGGGAATTCCATTCCTTCAATGTTTTGTAGGAATTTGGTATCAAGTGCTTCAACGGAGCCCATTTTCAATTTTGGTGTTAATTCGGGGATTTTAGCGTGATTTTGGTCCATCTTGAAGTCCATGGGATGCCAAGGCGGTGAAAAGACCTTAGTGGAGCGCTCAGGACTCAGAATCGACACCAAAAGGATCAAGTTTTGAAGCAGCCAAATCAGAAGGACCCAGGAGATGGTGTCTCGACGCCATCCTTAGGCGTCTCGACGCCTCGGATTCGAAGGCGCGAAAAAATCACCGTTGGAGTCTCGACGCCAGGACGTTTATTTAAATAGCAGCTGGTGTTTTAGGGCAGCAGCGAGAAGGAGAAGAAATGGTCGATTGGAGTGTTTAACAACTGTCTTCTCTCGGATCTCTCCACTTTTCTCTTATCTTTTACAATTTTTAGGTAGATTAGGTTGGTTTCTCGAGCCTTGGGCTTAGATTAGGTTTATCTATGGCCGTCTAAGCATCGTTCATTGTAGTTGGGACCTCGGGATTGTAAATACATTTGTATTTTTATGAGATTTATGAGCAAACTGAACTGATTCATTGTTTATCTTGAGATTCTTGAACTTTATGCATGATTTATTGGTTGTTTGTGACTTTAGATTCCCGCTTTTATAATTAGCATGCACAGTAGGTTAGATTGACGCCCTAACTCCCAGCTCGTATGTTAATAATCCGCTAAAAAATTGATTTCCACTTAGCTAAAGGATAGTTAGTTCAATAGTTAACATTAGAGATTTGTGAGCACGGGTCCCAAGAGCAGACTTTGACTTTGTTGCTGACACGATAGATCTAGGAGTCTGAATCGATGCTTGTGATTAATTAGATGTCTCTCTAGTTGATTATGAATGTTCTAGTCTAGAGCAACGATTGATTGATTTATTGACTGTGGCCAGGTTAGTTTATTGATTGATTGCATGTTAGCTCAACGGGTCTGATGGGTTAGCGCTCTAGGGGTATCTAGTTCCTAATGCAGTCGTCTGATTAATTGATTTTGACGGGTTCGTTGGGGTTAATTAATTAGTGACTAGTAATTGAATCGATGGACGTTGGGATCGAGTCAATTGTTTTAGAGTACCTATAGACAACATGCATATAAATCATTATCTGCTAATCGATGAGTAAAAAGTAAATGTACCAATCCCGAGTGCCTTCAACTTCAACGGGCAACAAGGTGAGATTAACCAACCTCCCCATTTACTTTTCTGTCATTTAATTTTCTGTCAGTTTACTTTTTTATGAACCGACTTTCTGTCAGTTTACTTTCTTACATTTTTTCTTCGCTCGCAATTTTCATCATTTGTCTCAAACCTCATTTTCTCTGCCACCCCAAAACACAAAAGAGATTAGAAGTAAACCATTTGTTTCCATAGCTTCAAGTTCGGCAGCCATTGCTTCTTTCCAATGAGCAAAAGGTAAGGCTTGATGGTAAAATTGAGGTTCATATTGGGAAGAAATTTGGAGAGAGAATGTTTTGAAGGCAAGGGACAAATTGCCATAAGAAATGGATTTTTGTAGAGCATATTTGGTGGACAAATTTCCATAAGAAATGTATCACATCCTAGAACCAAGCTAGAGACACAGGCGTCTCAAATCACAATACTCAACCCGACACCTCGTTGCCAAACTTTATATATACTAAGTGATATGCATCGAACTTTAGAGATTGGTGGCAGACTCTGGCTAACTTACTCCGCTCAATCAACTCTGGTTGAAACTCAAGAGCAACCTGGTGAAAAATATATAAAAAAAAATAAAGAATGAGCTGAAAAGCCCAGTGAGTGGTAAGTTCATAATAAAATAATTTCATGGAGACTAATCTATTCTAAAACAAAAACTCATAGCTTTGGGAAACAACGTAAAACATGTAGTCTTAATAACTCTCAAGATAACAAAAACATAAAGAAATATTTATAGAGGTAACTCTTGAAAAACAATAACATGTGTCAGAAAGATTTATCACCAAACTTGTACCCAACTCTCTAGTCATACTGGCGTAGAGTAACCTCAATACACCCAGTAGAACAATCTCTGTCATACTATGTATTGAGTAGACTCAATATGCATAGCAGAGCCATCTCTGTCATACGTGCACGTAGAGCAAACTTTCAAGGGCTAAACACTCTAACACACGATCCAAAGCCTACATATGTGCTAGAGTGGGTCCCAAGGACCTCTCTCTATACTATGGAAACACATTCACATAGTATATGGGTAATCACCATGGGTACATAGATCTAGTGGATTTCAAACCACTTTTCAGATAAAAACTCAGCATCAACCAAATTCTCTAAAACCATTCTCTTGCTCTAAAACAACATTTCATAAATTAAAGAGATCTCTCACATAATAAAATACTTTTAATTACTCAAATCACCATAAAACATCTGACACAACTCTAAATAATAATTATGGCTAAAATCATAATATACGGAAAATCTGTACCACTTGTTTTCTCGAAATCTCGAATGACTTGAAACCAAAACAATATTTGTAACCATAGCAACTCTTTGTAAATCTTATATTAGTCTTTCTAAAACTCCAACATAATGATAAACCTTTTGAAATCTCATAATAATAACTAAACAAAGAAACATTTTGTAAATAACCACTCACAACACTAATGTCGTCGACGCTTCGGACTATAAGCTATTCAATTTGCGTCCAACCTGAAATTTCAAAATCCATAACATAAATTATGAATTATCTCTAATAGGAAATTAAACATAAGCTTCGCACATTGACCAACTAACCAAATTGCCATTTATTTCACTTAATCCAAACTCCCATTTTTTTCATTTTCTCTTCCATTCCAATGACAAGTACATTTTGTCTCTTTCTTCCCATTAAAACAATTACTATAATATTTTTTTTTTTCATTTCATACATCCCTTCATTTTCTACAACAAAAGGTAATTTTCTCTTCCCAAGAACCACCATCCACGTGAATGACCTCAATTACACACTTGTACTATCCATCAAGTCAATTTCACATTTTAATAGTGTTACTTTAATATTTTATTCTTCCTCTCACTTCCCTTCTTTCTCCAATTTCTTTTCTTCTCCTTCTTTCCTCTCGATATCCCTTTCCCATAGCTCTTGATCACCATTTTTAACCTTCATTCCATCTTTTTTTTTTTCAATAAAAACACATGATACACTAATCTTAATTCCTCTCAATTTGACATATATCCCTCTTTTTCTTTGACTAAGATTAAACCAACAACAATCTTCTTTCTCCTATTAAACTCAACCTTACAAAACGCAGTAAATAAAACCCATAGAAACAAAATACCCAAGAAACAAAATACTCATACTAAAAGTGTCCTACACTCCCATATTGTTCTTAATCTTTCAAACTTAAAAGAGGAAAAACTTACCGGATTGAAATCGAGTTTACCCACGACATTTTCAATGAAACTCGACTTTACCATCACTTTCCAACAAATTTTCAGCGAGATTCAAGCGATTTCTTGCGAGCCAATGACTTCCGACGACCATTCCATCTCCATCGTCCCTCCCTTCGTTTCTTTTTGTCTCTCTGCCTTTCTTTTTTTTTTCCTTCCACCGCCAAAAGCATGTCCCTCCATTTCCTTCTCTTCTTTTTTTTTCCCCGTGTGTGGCTTATGTGAAGCCACTTTTTTTTTTTTTTTTTTTTTTTTTTTTTTTTTTTTTTTTTAAGGAAAACCCTATTCTAGAAGTTGGTCTTGGGCTTGGGCCTTCATTTCTTTTTTTTTTTCTCCTCTTTTCTTTCTTTTTTTTGTTTTTTCATTTTTCATTTCTTTTGCTTTGTTTGTTTGTTTGTTTTTTTTTTAAAGAAAAGCTAAACGACGAACGTGTCCTTACATAATATTACCCCATTTTGAGAATTTCGTCCTCGAAATTCAGTATGGCTAATCAAAGGAATGATTAAGAATACCCAATGTAACCTCCAACCAAAAGTTGAAAACATACTTATATCTATATGTGACGATTCTTAAACTTCTTGTTGGGTCATAACAAACACTCTTCTTTAAAGATAGGACTTCCGACTTGTCCTTTTGAGTTTTAGGTTACTGGGGACTTTCAATGCTAAACTATTATACACTACTCATCACATTTCTACTACGCTACTCTGGTATTACATTATCCTTCATAACTAGTCCTTGTAGCATAACGTAATTTTCTTGACTAGTTGATACTCTTGGTTGCTCTAACTATGAACATGGTTCATACAACTATTACTCTATTTAAACAAAATTAAGCTCTCTCTCTTAGACTTCTGACATATTTTGTTCCTCTTTGTTGCATAGAATAAGCTGAATTGAGAGCTTTTCAAGTATCTCTCTTTCCTTAGACTTTGAGTAATTAGATACAAACAACCAATTAAGCTAATGTCTGATAATTACTCTCAGTTCACATACCAATGTCTGATAATTACTCTTCATTTCTCCCATCTTAACCATATTAAGTCACCCCTTAAATGCATACCGCTCTGTTAATCAGAGTAAGTCCTACACCCATTTTGAAAATAAAGCTTCTCATTTGAATTCGTTTCCAAAATTTTGGTATCCAAGAGATGGTTGAATTCATACCCAATCAACGAGAATCCACTGCACCAATGCAGCTCTTAAACTACTAGTCCCCAAGCTTTAGGGTAATAAGAAAAACAAACAACATTACTTTTCCTCGACGAAATAGTCAATGGTCTAATCTTATTAGTTCTTCACTCGTCAGCCATTTTTCTTTACACAATTTTTATTCGATTAGCTTTAAACCTTTGTGATTTGTCCACCTACATGCAACTTATGATCTTACGATAATGTCACCAATCCCTAGAGATTTTAGACTCTTAGGACCAATACCGGTATAATTAGTTCTCAAGCACGTGTTGAATAATTTTGCTTTCACTTCTACTTCACCTTTGAAGCATAACTTGCTAACCTTTCGATTTGCATAAACACACTCAAACCTTGATGAGAAATTTACGTAAATAACAAATTATTTACAACACTTCGAACTATGAATATCAAGTGGCGACTAGTCTTTTCTTCATGTTCCAAGGATCGTGTTTTACTTTTGTTTATCTATGCAAATATGGAATTCTCTTTTTAGCAATACCGCTCAATAGGAACACTAACTTTGAGAATTTCCAAACATACCCCAACCATTATAGAAACTTCCAACCTTTATACCAATTGTAAGTTGTTTTCCGTCACCACCTTCTCAAATACTAAGGGTTAGCAAAACTGCCCTTGCATAGATCACATCCCAAAACACAACCCTTCAAACCAAATCTATAATTGTTAGATTAGCATTTAATACAATTTTATCGCCCCATGCCTATAACATCAATTACGAATGTCTTGTGTGCTTCTTTCTATCTCCAAAATATGCCAACACGTAACTGTGAAGCCCAACATACTTTATACATAAGAATGGACAATCCTGTTTATAAGATCCACAATTTTTGTTGAATCACCCATCCTTTTGACAATTCAACCAAGCTTATATTACTTAGATTTAGAATCTAAAAGCAATCTGTAGTACATTTGATCCACAAATATGTGTGACATCTAATCACATAACAACTTCAGAACACATTTGAGTATCCAATAGTTGATCAACCAAGTCCTCCTTCAAAATAGTGCATACCTCATCTATTGCATAACCTACTCGATTATAATGATACACCATTTCATGATATCATATTGCATCTAACAATATCTATAATTGTGTCTCATTATAAGGCGTTAGTAGAATAATGCAATCCCCTTATCGCCCAAAATATTAATTGCACTAACTAAGAACCACACAGATTTATCCTATTAGCTCTCTAAACTTCTCTATTTCTAGATGTTTTCCTTTTGCCTCTCTGATAGTTGTTTCTACTTAATTTCTAGTCATTCCATCTCGTTGTCACGACAAAAGCTCGACCTTTTTTACTATAGAGTTCACCCCATTCTGAACCCCACATTCTCGTAGAGAGGCTCATATCTCTTTTATAATAATCTCATCAGTCTTTACACTAAGTTTGACAACTTACTTCACTCCACATCCCTATGTAACCACAAACAAATACTCTCCAGCAAATCTCAGAAAGTTACAATTGTTGTTTGTCTCTACTTTGCGATTACCTCAACCTTTTGGAGATCAACAACTATGTTTCTTTCATAAATCATGTGGCCCAACACACTTTGTTCAACCCTTGCTAGACGATTTAACATATAATCTTTTATCTTACAATGTCTGTAACCTTATTTTGGGATATTCCGAACGTTCGTCCATACTTCTAGAACAAGCCAACCAATCTAAATGGAAACAATCCCACCTTGTACTAACAAGAATTGAATGCTTGTTGAGGCATTAACAGTAAACTTCACATGGTATATGTCCAACCTCCTTGTACCCAGATTAATTCTTAGGAGAATTCTCTAGATACATCTATTCCTCATTTACTTATCACTTTGAGGTATCGACCTTGATGTACCTTACCCCCACTTTGACTTGGATTCATCTCGCTAGCTTGGTATGTAGTACTGAATCCACTTTTAGAACTGGATGTTCTCTGAAACTTTGATGAATGCATTTACTCTTAGCTTGGTATGTAGTATTTAAGTGCTCTTTTAGAGTGGTCCTTCCTAATTTATTCTTCCAAATCCACATAGTTGTATCTACCAATCTTCCAAACTTCCTCTACTCTAACCCTGAATTTCCTCTAAAAAAATGCCCTCAAATCTCTTATATTTACTAGCCCAACTAGCTATAAACCTCTTTCTTTGTAAGGAAACTGAGAAACCCCACTTCCTACCATTTATGCATCCTAACAAAACAATTATTTTCCTAATTAACTTGCACGTCCATATAACCATGTTAACAGGATTTGTCGTCTTAGCATTCATGTCACAAAGCCTTCAACCTTCACTTTTTAAATGGTGAAATTATCACAAATCCTTGAATGTTCTCATATTACTTAAAAGAGCATATTTATTCACCAACTATTTTCCTTTAACATAGTCGCTTCAACCAATCTTCCACGTCTTCCCATTTTAAACTTGTAACATGAGTTTGAATTTTTTTTTTCCTCCTAAACCATTTTCAAATCTCTCACACTTATCGACTTCTCAGTTATTGTGGACACCTGTTTGAGAAGTTTAACGTACTTTCTCTTGAGTTCGAAAATTTTCATTGACCCTTATTTCAAGTTCGACATTTCTTTAGCTTCTCGTTTCTATATAGTCGTGGACAACATTCTTCGTTGAACACCTTCTTAAATTCATTTCAACTAATTAACAAAGCTTTTTCCCTACCTATTTTTACCAATCTCAAGTTGCTTCCTTTAGAAGAAATGTAGTAGACATTACCCTTTAATCCTCTATTATTTCAATAACTCTAGCACATCTCTGATTCATTCATCAGAACCCCTACATCAACTTGATATCTTGTTCCAACTAATAGTTCCGTTCCCAAACTAATTGGCTTTGTTTCTGATTATAACAATTCTTCAATCTATATCTTTCTCAAGATTTTTCTTGATCATTCACATCTTTTCAACTACACTAGGAACGATTTTGTTTTACCAAGTATCTTTCTCTCCCAATTCTCATTATCTTGTTGTTTATCCTTTGAGTGACCAATCTCTCAAACTATTTCTTGGCCACAATACTTTACCTACCAGTAGCTCGTTGAGTTTCAATTTCTTGTACTGATGAGATCTGCCACCAATCCATGTCTCACACTCACGATGCAATGCATATCACTTGCTATATCAGTTTATTTACATTTACTATCCATGTATGCATAATCATCATGCCCAGATACGAAACTGCTCTGATACCAAACTGGTAATAGTACCTTTACTTCCAAGGAGTTCATACGTGTATATATATGGTCTTGTTTCAGGTGTGTTTTAAACCAAGTTTCAGGGGAAACTCTGCCCAAATTTCTGGTTATTTGAGTTGCTACTGGATTTACAATGATCTTAAGAGTGGTTAAAAGCATGCTAGTTGGTAATGAGGTCCTATAGCCATTTAGGATTCATTGTCGGCACACCACGTCACTAGTTGTTAGAAGTAGTCTGGGTCTGGGTTTGACAAATGGATTATGAATAAGGCTACAATGGTAGTCTTTTAAGTATGAAATTGGTTTAATTTGACAGAATGAGTGGATTTTCGAGGCTGAGATGGGGATGAAGGAATTATGGGAAAGGGAGAAGAATTAGTACAATTTAAGTCTGAAGTGGATGTTGTTTGGTCAGTAGGTTGGCCAGGTGAGTTTAAGTCAGAAGGCAAAATTGAAGGATCTGTAGTAGAAGATTAGCTAGGATGACAAGGTGGTGGATTGGTAGTAGGTGAAATTTGTTGGTTTGTTGAAAGATCAATTAGGGGTGTTGGATATTGTAAATGAAAGGGAGGCGAGCCGGGCAAAACTAAGTTAGATAAAAAATCAGTATGCTCATTTTCAGAAGTAACCTTATGAAATGGAAAACACAACCTCATGGAAAACATCAAGTGAATAAAAAAACAATGATTTTCAATGTCATAAAGCTTATATACCTTCATCCCAGACGGTATCTTGTTGGGTTTTATGTCCTAATACTCAAGTTTTGTAATCCTTTTATAAATAAAGATGTTATTCAGTGAAATTTTTTGTTTTATATCTTAAATCCAATAGAAAAATCCATGGTTATAATATGAAATACTCGACCTATATCTTAAATCCAATAGAAAAATCCATGGTTATAATATGAAATACTCGACCTATATCGTGGATATAGACAGAGATCAAGTTTGAGTATATAACCTAAATGGTCTATAGTAAATGGATAAGGTTGGGTACCTTATCCTGGTAACACTATGGATGCAGTCTACTTTGCGAATGAAGCAAATGACGTGATCCTGGGTCGTTCATGTAGAGATATGCGAGTAGGGACATACTGTGTAAAAGATGTTTACACAAGACAGGACCGGGAAATAAGTCACTCTTGCTTTATAACGTCGTTTACTGTTAAGACTTACTTTTTCATGCGATGACCTAGGTAACTCGATCTTAATCCTGAGCTTACTATGAACTCATGCTCGTTTAGGATTATTCTTTGATCTGCATGGGTGAGAGTGGCTCAATAGTGCCGCTCAATAAACCTACCATTTTAGGGATAAAACTAGATGGATAGCTGGGGACATAGTATAGGAAGACAAAATTCACTCCTACCCGAATCAGCGATAGTAGAAAGGTTGTTCCCTTAAGTGCTGACTCTGAGGCTTGAACAAGGGGTCACACCCTCTCATTGGCTCAAGAGGGACTCTGTTTAGTGGTTGGACCGTAAATAAATTGTTCATTAGAGGACCAATGGACTTAAGGAACAAAGATGTGCTATAAGGGTAAAACAAACATTTGACCTAGTATAGTAACGAAAAACCTGTGAAGAATTGTCTTACTAATCATGGTTATATCGAGTGGACGGAAATATATCTACAGTGATGGGATTTCAACTACTAGGCTATAGTGGAATGTCCCGGTAGTTAACAGATGTTGGTTAAATAGGTTAAAAGGGTTTAGCCGATTAAACCTCGTACCATTGGAGCCCATGATCTGTAGGTCCATTAGGTCCCCTTGCTAGCTCGAGACTAACCTTTGGAACAATATGATGGATAGAATATGAATTAGTTCGAATTCAGTTTAGAGAAATGGTTGGATGTGTTTGACGTTACCGATACGTCGGGTTTTGTGTAAACCGGGTTATGAGAGATTTAATATTTAAATATGATTTAAATACCGAAAACATGAATAGGAAGTCATGGTTGAAAATAACATTTCAGAAATGTTCGAGATTGATGACAAAATATTAACTTAATATTACATATTAAATTAATTTATTAGTATTTAATTAATAATTATTTTAAATTAATTTTTGAATTAATTTAAAATTGAAAAATTAAAATTGGATTTGGAATTTTTCAGATTATTAATATATAATAATTAAAAACTAAAAATCAAGATAATTTTGAATTTGGAAATTCAAAATTAAATTGATTTTTAGGAGGTGGAGTGCATGGTGACTAAACTCATGCACTCCCTTCAAATGAACCACCAAATTACCCACTTAATGTGGGGTAATTTGGTGTCAATCCCGGGTCACTCTCTTATGCTATCTTCCCTCCATAAAAGGGAAGTGAAGTGGAGTGATTTGCTGAAGAAAATCATCTTCTTCCTTAAGGAATTGCTGCCAAAATCTCTCCTCACCAAAACCCTACCTCCATAGCTTGTTCAAGCTTTTTCCATCAAATTCCATCGGATCCCACAATCCGTTCCAAAGGCTTGAGGATAACAAGGAAGATCAAGTGGTGGTTCTTGACTGATTGGAGAAGAAAAACAACAAAAGGATTCAACCAATTTCTCCAAATAAAGAGGTTGGTATCCATGACTCTGTTTTTCTTCTTTAGAACAACATGCATAGTTTGATCAAATTGAATTTATTTAGTGCCTAAGATCCAAAATTGCTTTCGTAATTTAAACATTAATACTTTCAAATAAGGGCTCTGATTATTCTCAAGCAAAGAATGATCTTGACGAGCAACAGAAGAATCGATTGTTTTATTTTCTTCGGTGTTCGACATGACGGTGAAGAAAAGAGACTGAGAGAAATGTCAGAGAAAAAAAAAAAAATGCAACGGAGAGAGGAAATGTGATTTACTCAACTGATATCATATTAGAAAGGAAATTGGGAGGAAATTGTCCTTTTTCTTATTCCATAATCTCCACCAAGTACGTATATTTATACACACGTGAATAGAAAGCTAATAATAGAAATTGGTTAGAACAAAATTTAGTTACAACAAAATAACAACATTTGGTTACACACTAACTACTTTCACTTAATTAATCTAATAATTTTAACTGAGGAATGTACATAAAAGCTTAGTGTTGAGTGTTAGTTGAAATATTCAAGATTTTTATAGTTAGACATGTCATATGTGTGTGTTATATTACTAATATGTTAGATATCTGACTAAAAGATAAAAGAATTAGGATAACAACATACAACACTAAAATTATTGGAAGAGATGCTTGAAAAACTGTCTAAACAATCTCAAGACAAAGCCTTAAAATCTAGAAAAATAAATAAAATAATTGAAGCTATTATAGACCCTCTGAAGTAGCTAGAACAATCATAATTTGAAGTAGCTAGAACAATCATACTTCTTCTTCTATCTGCATAGTTAAGAATAATTAATTTCGTTTGGAATACATTTTAATTAAATGTTTTTCAAGAATGCATTTTTTAAAAAAACATTTTGTATATTTATACAAGTTATTGTATACTTAAAAGACTCTTTTTTCAAAAGTTGGTGTCAATTGTTCCTCTCAAAATGATTTATTTATCAATCTCATTTTCTAACAAGTCATTTTTAGTGGTTGTCAAACACTAGAATTTTTTTTCAAAATGTTTTTTTTCTAAATTAAACACTTGAAAAGTTAAACCAAACACACTCTTAGTGTCTGAATGACTTTGTAAGTGTTTATAAACACTTTTTTTTTACTTAAAAATATATTTTTAAAACACTTAGCCAAGTCATTCCATGGACCCTTAATCAAGAAAGGAAGCTATTTCAATAGGAGACATTAAAACGTTATTAAAAAATAGTTCATAGTGTGCTAAATAAGATTTTTTTTTTGAAGAGGCCAAATAAGATCACTATTATAAATTTGGGTTTCTATAACACTGAAAAATTGTCACAAACACTTTTCATGACATTTTTTTTGTCCTAGAATCGTCCATCAAGAAAAGTGTATACATGACGCTATAAAAAACTGTCATAATTAATTTTTTTTATGATACTTAATAGCTATAAAAAAACATATTAATAACATTTATTCATTGTCACAGTAAATGTTTTTATGACAATCGAGCATTGTCAACAAATAACTGTTGAAAATCAAATTTTTGTCCGAATATATATATTGATGACAGGTAATTACTATCAAGAAAACGTTATTAATGACAATATATCATGGTCACAAAAATTTTCATAATGACAGTGTTTTATAGTCAAACAAAACTTTTCATTGAAATGCTGTCAACAAAAAAAAAAATGTCATGACAATTTTGAACTATAAGACATTAACTCTTCTATCATGGTTTAAATTCTAGATATACTTGGAAAGTGAAAATGGAAATGAATAAATAAAACAACAAGAGAGAGTGTGAAAGAGTGAAATAAAGGCAGGTATCCCAAACAGGGGTTTTAAAGATCATCGACGAAGCTTACCTAGATGGGAATATGCAATTTCCATAGCCTAAAATAAGAAAGATCAAAATGAATGAGCAATTCAGTTACAGATTTGGAAAGAATTAAAGATTGGATCCAAAATTTGAGAGATGGGAGTAAAGCATATTGCATCCTTTTGCAAGTAAAGTCGTGTATTTATAGCCAACAAGAGCATAGCTCAACTGGCATAAAGATGTATCAATTCACGAGGTCTGTGGTTCGAATCCCCACACCCCATATTGTCAAAAAAAAAAAAAGTTGATAATATATTTACAAACCATAAATTATTTGTAGTTATCAACAAATACTAAGTTGAATATAAAATATTATTAATTAATTTATAAACAAGTTATGTGTTATAATTTTTTAATTATTATTATTTTACAATATTGTATAATTTATAATACATTACATTATACAAATTTTAACCTCTAGTCATTTATGACCTTTTTTTTTCTCCATTCCCTTTATTTGGTTTGGCTATGATGACATAGAATGTCAAAATTGTAGAAGTTGATACTTTTAATATTGAGTTTTAAAGAATTTTGATTTTGGTTTCCTTTTGTTGCAAGAAAGTTTATGTAAATAAGAATAAAAGTATTGGAAGATAACATATATAACCGTGAATATTACTAAGATATTTTGGACAAAAAGATAGATTTTTTTTTTTTTTTTTTTTGAATAGGATATATTTTTTTTAGCAATTAAGATAGAGTCAAATCAACTTAAACAAAACTTAAACTTGGTAAAGAATGGTTTTCCAAACAAGTTTGAGGTTAGACACTTTAGCAATTTATGAATTTTAGTTAGTAGGCAATTGAAGAGACCTCTTTAATTGACAACATGTCATAGAGCTAAAGTACCCTATCAACTTATAGATTAAAATTTTTTATAGAGTTTGATGAATGTAAAAAAATGCCAGAAGAGGTTATGAATACTTTATCTTCTTCATAAATGATTATTTAAGATATATGTATGTTGAACTAATGTTATATAACTTTGAAGTACTTGAAAAGTTCGAGGACTACATATAAGATTGATGTTGAGAATTAATATGGTTAAGTTTATCATGGTGCTATGATAAAAGGGAGAGTTGATGACAACCATCAGACCTTCCGATTCTCAACTCAATAGAGAGAAGCATAAGCGAGCTTAAAAGGAAAGAAGGATCTGTACCGTAGAGGCCGATTGGTTCAAGATGTGATAACCTTCCGAGTCATGCGACTTGGACCTCCCCTAGAGAATGCGTGGAATGAAATTGAACGTGGATGCCTCATGGATGGATGCTTCAAATGAGGGAGGGATAGGTTGGATTGTCTGTGACTCTGGCGGGTCTCTCATCTATGCCGGTATGCAAAAGGTGACAAGAAAGTGGACAATCAGCACCATGGAAGCAAAAACAATCTAGGAAGGTCTGAAATCCATCCATGACCTTTGTGACAGCAGGTTGAATCTTGAAATTGAATCAGATGCTCTTCAAATAATCAAGTGTCTGAACAAGGAAGATGAAGTTCTATTATAAGTGAAAAACTTCACGGAAGCCATAACCTGTAGGATTGAAATTCTCTAATTCCTTAGCGGAAGCGTATTAGACCGTTTGTAGTTTAATTAGGTTTTCCTAAAAATACCATTACATTGGCAACAATCATAAAACTATTCTAGCAATTAATTAGGCTAAACAACATCAATTATTAGATCTAATCTAATAAAAAAAAAAAAAGAGAAGCATACCTCGTTGGCGACTTTGATCAATCAAGGACGCTTCTTGATTGTGCAGGGACCAAATGTGCTATCTTCTTGGGACACCACCACAGAAGCCTTCCCCGCTATCCTCTGAGACAAGGAACTGAATGATGAGATTCACACTTGAATTATGAGAGAAACACAGGAGAGAAATTTTTCTCTGTGTTCTTTGCAGAGAGAAAAACTAGAGAGAGATTACAAATCACAATAAAAAATGAGAGAGAGGAAGACCCCTATTCTGGCGTGTGTTGACGTGAGGGGAGGAGATGGAATAACCATCTGATAACCAACTAATAATTAATTAATAATTAACTAATGTATCTACATATGATAAAATATATCATATTTTATCATATGCACATTTAAATCACAATTAAATGCACATCTCTCACATATTATATGGTTTTAATTAAAATTAATTATGTTTCTTTCTCCTAAAAAAAAATTAAAATTAATTAAATCACATTTAATTAAATTAATTACACTACACATTTAATTAATTCAAAACTAATTAATTCTTAGATCAATTAAATATCTCATATTTAATTAACCAAACATTTGAATCATATTCAAATGTGTATCGCTCTTATGACTTATAGTTTTAATATGAATCTAATTCCCATTAAAATTAATCTATAGATTTAATTTAATTAAATCATATTTAACTAAATTAAATTTAGCAATTTATTAATTCAAAAAATAATTAATTTTGTAATTAATTAAATATCACATATTTATTTATTTATTTTTGGACAATATGTGGGTGTGGGGGATTCAAACCACAGACCTCGTGGTTATCAGTACAACTTTATGCCAGTTGAGTTATGCTCTTGTTGGCATATCACATATTTTTTTTTTGAACGAAGGCATATCACATATTTAATTAATTACATATTAGAATCATATTCTAATTTAATCTTTCATATACTATAGTTTAATTGAATCACATTTAAATCTAGCTAAACAAAATAATTCATTCATTCATAATTAATTAATTTATTCACTAATTAAATATCATATATTTAATTAGTCAT
The DNA here is from genome assembly GCA_036850905.1 of Luffa acutangula. Taxonomy (NCBI): domain Eukaryota; kingdom Viridiplantae; phylum Streptophyta; class Magnoliopsida; order Cucurbitales; family Cucurbitaceae; genus Luffa; species Luffa acutangula. Next base: position 48,147,295 of record CM072093.1, read on the forward strand.
ATATTTGAACCCTTTCAAATATATTATTCTCTTAATTAATAAAGTTTAGGAAAAAATGCATTTTCAGTTCTGAGGTTTGAGTTAAGTTTCATTTTGGTCCATGAGGTTTCAAATTTAACAATTTAGTCCCTGAGGTTTGAGTTTGTCATCCATTTTTCTGTTAAATCTAACGGATGGCTGACGTGGCACTATTATTTTAATTAAATTTTTTTTTTTTATTTTTTAAAATTAAAAATATATTAAAATAATAAAAATATTATTTTTTATTATTATGTTTTTAATTCTTTCTCTCCCTCCCTCTTCTCCTTCTTCTTCCCCATCCTCTTCCTTTCCCATCCTCCTCCTTCCTTCTTCTTCCTCTCCCACCTTCTTCTCATCCATGGCCGGCGACCGGTGGCATGCGACCACTGCTCGCCGGCGGTGACATTTTTTTTTCCTATTTTTTCATTCTTTCTCCTCTCTTCTTTTCATCTTCTTCTTTTTTCTGTTTTTTTTTCTTTTCAAAAAAAAAAAAAAAAAAAACAAAGAAAGAAAAGGAGGGAGGAGGAGCTCTCTCCTCCCCATTTAAAAACATTGTATTTTTTGTCTCTCTAAACAACTCATCTTCTTTTCCTCCTTTCCTTCTTCCATGTCACAAAACTGAATTATTATTTATTTACCCATTTTCCACACACCAGTTGCGCAACTATATATATGGTATTCGCAATAAAATACAATGTTTTTAAACTAATAAATCACCATGGTAATAATAATAATAATAATTCGACTAAAAAAAATAATCAATGAAGTCAAATTCCATATAAATCCTTAATCCTATCCTTATTTCTTTCCTCAATATTTATATTCCTTAAATTAGAATTAGAATTTCCAAATTCCTACGTATTCCCATAATTACACTCTAATCCTCATCTCTGTTCCTTTGGGGCCCGTTTGGTTTAAGGTTTTATAGATGCCTGGGAATAAGATTGCTGAGAATCAAAGATAACTATGTTTGGTTGTGTATGGGAATGTCATCAGGATTTTATGAGAACAAATTATGTCTGTATTTATTTTTTAGAATTAATCAGGTAAACTTTATGTAATTTTAATAAATAATCAATAAAATAATCAAAATTAATTCAAACTATTAATAAAAATTAATGAAATAATAATCATGAAATAATTTTAATGGGATAAACTATGTTAATTTAACAAATTAAAATTATTTAATTAACTTTTTAATAAATATCTTTAACTACAATAATTTAATATATTGTATCCATAAAAATTAATTAGATAAATATTTAATAATAATATGATTATTTATTTATTATAAGGAAATCCAAAAAAGTAATTAATTGATTATAAATTATCGATAAGTAATTAAATATAATTATTGAAAAATGAATTTTTATACTAAATTCATTTAAATGATTTTAATTCAATAATTAAATATATTTTCGATAATATTAACTAATTAATTATAATTTTAATAAATATGTAATTACATCCCTTTAATAAACTTGGACTAAATATTTGTTTAAAAGTCCTAAAAAAAGTATTTGTTTATAAAAAATTGAAATTCTTGACAAATTATTATTTAATCTAATTAAATAATTTATTATATTATTTTTAATTTAGTATCCATTAGTTAATTAATTAAGTATATTCAAAATAAAATTGCATATAAAAATAAAAAAGAAGAGATGAGAAAAGGGAAGACACATGCTTTTGTCGGGGCATAGAAAGCCCTTGCTTATGGGCATAAATGATGTATGGGAATGCGTTATTTCCTGGGCCCACCACAGAAATCTTGAAACAAACAAGGGTATTAGAAACCCTTGTCCATTCCCATCTCCAAAAACCTTGAACCAAACGACCCCTTGATTTAGAGATACGTATTATATCTGTTGATGCCAAAATTTGGCCAAGCAATCCACCTGCCCTTCACGTGACATCAACAATGAATTTGTAGAAGCTGGAGAAGACGTGACCTGCAAGACCAGCAAGAATCGCTGGACACCGGTGTGGTGTAGGCCACACCGCCTCCGATGCCTAAGTCAGGAAACTGAGCAGCTAGCGAATAGAGAAAGAAGTCAAGAATCGAGTTTTCGGCCTCCTTCTTCGATGGCGAAGAGGGGTATAAATACCTGCTCGGACTCCTAGGGTTTGGAGGCGTTCTGGGACGAAGCAGGCTGGACCGAGGCAGCTGGAAGCGGTAGGGGCCGAGCGGAGGCAAACGGGCTCGGCCCGTGCAAACGGGCCGAGTGGTCGGCCTCGGCCTTGGGCCGAGGCCGACCGTACGGGTCGAGCCACGTTGGCCCGACCCGTCGGTATGGTCTCCCTCTGGGTCCCTTTCCTGGTCCTATCTCCTCCCGGTTGTCCTGTCAGCTCCTCGTACGCTGTGGTGGTCCAAAATTACCTATAACATTAAGCCCCCACTCTTGAATTGGGATTCAGGTGCGGCTTAACGTTATCGGGTGAGCTCCTTAAGCCCGTTTTAAGAGTAATGACCCTTGTCTTGGATTGACTTATGTGTAGCTTTTGTTGTCATCCTGCAAAATAGGATAAAAGTAGACGCTCCCTGAATAGGGGTTAGTTGAAATGGAAATGAAAAAGGGTGAGAGATTACAAAAGTGGTGCTGGTCGGCCTCGGCCTCGGGAAGAGACCGAGCATCCATATGTTAGTCCTTGTAGGAAAATAATAAGAGAATAGGTTCGAACATGTAAATTTTAGTAGAACATGCTAAACATAGGTGCTTTTTGTTTAATAGGGAGTGCATATCCCTGGTTACTTGCTTTTTGTTTAATAGGGAGTGCATATCCCCTCTGTAGCTCCCAATCTTAAGTAGAACTTCACTGAAACATAAAGTATGGTTGAGGAAATAGGAGAATACCATTAAAGTTTGTGCCTGGCCTCGGCAAGAGGTGCTCGGGCCAGAGGAGGTGGTGAGGTAGACTCGTTGGTCCGGGCTCACATGGTCTCACTCTGGATGAGGCGAGGTAGACTCAGCAGTCCAGGCTCGCCTGATGTAAAGATGCTCAGGCTAGAAGAGGTGAGGTAGACTCGTTGGTGCGGTCTAGTAACACTTGACCTTCTGCAGGGTTGAGCTCCTTAAGCCTGATTTAAGAGTATAACTCTCGTTCCATGCCGACTTATGTATGATTCCTGGTTATCCTGCAAGATAGGATAAACTGGACAAAGTAGAGTTGAGAGATTACAACAATGGCTCTGGTCGGCCTCGGGAAGAGGCCGAGCACATCAATCTCTCTCTTTAGCTTATCTGGTCGGCCTCGGCCTCGGGAAGAGGCCGAGCACAGCAGCTTCCCGTTTTGGGTTATCTGGTCGGCCTTGGGAAAAGGCCGAGCACAGCAGCTAAACCCCGAAGCTAGGATCGGCCTTGGCCTCTGGCCCCAGTTAGCTCAACACTTTTGCAGGTGACTGGTCGGCCCCGACCTTGGCATGAGGCTGACCAACTCCTCCGTGTTGTTTGCTTGCCCGCTCCACGGTTAGGCTCATGTGTGTATTTGTCTGGTCCTACCTGAGGCTGAGCATTTCTTCTGCTTTGCTTGCTACTTTTCTCTGTTGTATCCATCCCGAGGGTGCGTACACTCTTTTGGGCAAAACTTGGGGAGGTTGAGGGCATGCGTCAACCTCTCTGCAAGAGTTTAGTCTCTTTCCACGGGAAAGTGTGGAAGTTTGGCCTCTACAAGAATCATTCCTGTCTAGCCACATGCATCACATCCTATAGAAAAATGATTTTGCACAAACACAGTATAAAGAACTTTATCTAATTTGCAAGTGTCAACATTGTACCATGGAGAAAAGTTGTGGACATGTGTTATACAAAATGAAAATAAGTAATTGCCCCAATAGCTCCACTGATATTCATAACGTTATCCTAACTTGAATAAGTAAGAAAGGAAAATCAGAATTTTTCGCAACATAACTATGATTATGATGGACTCGGTTTGTCCTTACTCCCAACCCCCCACTCAAAATATGCGTTCAATACCTTGGACATGAAGGGAATAAAAGTCCCCACGCAGCGGAAGCGCATCGATTGGACCTTACGCCGTATATTAATTAACATTAAAATACCGTTACGATAACTCAAACAAAACTTTAAACTAACTTTAAAGTCGCTGTAAAAACGGTTTAAACATGCTAGAATAAATCTAAATTTATTTTAAAAAACTTTTCTAACGAAAAGAGGAAGAACCGTTACAAACCTCCGTTGTAGACTTGACCGTTCTTCGCCAACGACGCTCCAACGAACGAAAACGCAGCAGCCTTCTCGCCTCTTGATCGCTGGATTTTTCTTCTTTGAATGACACAATAACCACAGAGGTTACACCGGTATGTCTCTAAGTCTAGGAGGCCAAAGACTTGTGGGAGTCTTTCTCTAAGAGGGAGGCTAGAGAGAATTCTAGGTCTTGTCTTTCAAGAGTGTCAAGTGTCATGACCAATTAGGTCTAGTGTTCTATTTATAGAAGAGAGGCCATGAATAAAATATTCAATTAAATCAATCTTTTCCAAAATTGATTCAATCTTTATTCCTTAATTAATCAATCATGATCAATCAATTCCCCAATTGATTAATCTTTTCCATAAATGACTAATTCCTTCCATAAGTAATTAGATCATTCCCATAAATGATTAATCACTTCCTTAAGTGATTAATTATTTACATAATTGATTAATTCATGGTTAATGAATTCTTTAATTAATTAACCACCAATTAAATATCACATATTTAATTTCCGGCCTTGAATTAATTAATTTTGCCCAAACACTTTTAGGACTTAAATTAATTAATTCTTTCAATCTTCCATAAATTTATATTTGAACTTCTTCAAATATTAATTTCTCTCATAATAATATATCAATATATATTATATTTATTTCCCTTAGTAAATTGAACATTTTCAATTTACATTTAATTACTTAGTTGCCTCAAATTACTTTACGAGCTACCAGTGGGACCTAATGGACCTGCAGATCAGAAGCTCCAACGATGTGAGATTAATTGGTTAAACTCATTAACCACAATAATCAATATTCGTTAACTGTGTGTACATTCCACTATAGACTCACAGTTGCACTCTTCTCACTGCAGACATATTTTCTGTGTCCACGGAACTTAGACCAATATCGACTAGTTAGTCCTTCACGAGTGTCTGTAACACCAGCTGGGTCAAATTACCGTTTTACCCCTGGGTCACCTCTATTTCCTTAAGTACCAATTCTCCTCTAATGAACAATCTGTTTATGGTCCAACCATCAAACAGAAAAACCCTCTCGTGCCATTGAGAGGGTAGGGCCCTTTGTTCAAGACTCGGAGTAACCACTTAAGGGAACACTCATCTGCTTTCCTAAAGTCGGGAAGGAGTGAATTCCATCTTGTACGATTATGTTCCCAGCTCCCCATTCGATCTTGTCCCCAAAGTGGTAGGCTTATTGAGTCGGCGTATTGGCCACTCTCACCCATACAAATCAAAGGACAATCTCTCATGAGTAGGAGTCCATAATCAACTCAGGATTAAGACTAAGTTGTCTAGGTCGTCCTAGTGAAAATAGAAAACCAACTAGTTAACGGTGTTATAACTAGTGGTTACTATTTCGTGGTCCGGTCTTATGCAAACTCATTGCATAGGATACCCCCACTCGCATGTCTCCTACACGAACGCGTTGGATCGCAGCGTTTGTATCAAATACAAAGTGGGCCGTATCCATAGTGTTGCCAGGATAAGACACCCAGTCTTATCCCTATACTATAGACCTTTTAGGCTGTTTCTTGAACAATGATCCCCATATGTCGCTACATATAGTTCAAGACTCATATTACAGCCTAGGATGTCTAGTTTATTGGATTAGGGTCAAATAGTGCAATATTTAACAATAACATTTTATTGTAGAAACTAAATAACAATTTATTAAATACAAGTATATAATTTGTTTACATTCACTATCTACGAGTTTTAGGGCATAAAACCCAACAGGACATGCATTTTTTGAGTAAGGAGAAACTAACTTCGTACCTGGGCCTCTAGGGGCGGAGCTCGGCCTTGGCCTCTGGATGGTCGGCCTCGGCCTTGGCATGAGGACGACCAGCTCCTCTGTGTTGCCCGCTTGCTTGGTTTCAATTCCAAGGGTGCGTGTACCCAGTCAGGAAAAACTTGGGGAGGTCGAGGAATTTCCCGAGCCCCCACTCAAAATACGCATTCCAGATTTAAAGAATTGCATTTTTTTTAGTAAGAAAATATAATGTCATACCTGGTCTTTTGAGGACAAAGTTCATTCTTGAAGCTGGGGTAGCCGACCCTGACCTTGGCATGAGGTTGAGCCTCGCTTCTCCATCACTTGTTTGTTTGCCTCATAGTTGGACTCATGTGCAGATACCTGGTCTGCGAAGTGACTACCGGACTCAGTCGAGCCCTATTCCTTGTCTAATGGTCGGCCTTAGCCTTGACATGAGGACGAGCGCTTTTCCTGCATGGTTTGAGAAGTTTGAGGGAAGCTTGGGGAGGCTTTGGGATTTCCCAAGGCCTCTCTTCAAGCGTCGTGGTCATCCTAGCGGTGCGTACACTCTTCTGGGGAAAAAGCTTGGGGAGGCCTGGGAATTTCCCTAGCCTCTCTTCAAGCTGCATAGTCATCCCAGGGGTGCGTACACTCTTCTGGGGAAAAATGTATGCTCAAACTACCTTCTATCATATTTCCACATAATTTTGATGGCATATCAAGCAACAAAGTATTTTAAGGGAAGAAACTGTTGTCAAAAGCTTGAAGCTTGAAAATATAGCCAGGAAAAAATCATTGCAATAGAACTAACGACCATGATTATTCCCAGTCCCCCACTCAAAAACATGTATTCAATACGCAAAATATGCATTTTTTGAGTAAGGAAAGACTTACTTCGTGACCGAGCTCTTTGAAGGTGGTGTTTGGCCTTAGCCTCTAGGTGGTCGGCCTCAGCCTTGGCATGAGGCCGACCAACTCCTCTGTGTCATCTGCGCACTCAGCCCGTGACTCGACTTATGTGCAGAGCATCTCCCTTTCGGCTTGAACCGCTTCGGCTACGATAACAGGTCAAGTGTTGTGGTCTTCCCAGGGGTTCGTACACTCCTCTGGGGAAAAGCTTTGGGAGGCCTGGGAATCTCCCGAGTCTCTCTGCAAGCGCAGTCAAAACTTTTGAAACAAAATTCAGAGTAATTTATTTCAAATGAATCAATTACATTCCTGAGTAATATGCTATTGAAATGAAAGAAAATCGATCAACGTTTCATTGGAAAGGGATAGCTTGACCCCTCAAAGGCTCGGCCTCGGCCATCTCCCAAGGCCGACGTTGCTTGAGCCTTCCTGTCGATGTTCCCGAGCGCCATAAAGTAACATTCCCTCGACATTTTTTGCTCGCCATGCGCTGCTCCACCTTCTTCGGATGATCCTCCTAAAATTGTTTGTATCTCGAATAGTGGGTTGGCACCGCCCTTACCTTGATCTGCTGGCAGTGGCCTCTTGCTTCTGTCGTTCCCCACGAACCCCTTGAGGTAACCTTCTCGGATTAGGGCTTTTATCTCGTCCCTCAATTGTATGCATTCCCGGGTTGCGTGACCGTGGTCTCTGTGGAACATGCAGTATTTGTTTTTGTTCCTCCTGTCGGGGTCTGATCTCAACTTTTCTGGGCGTTTCAACAGATTTGTGTCCTGTATTGCGGCAAAGACCTATTCAAACGAAGCTGTTAGTGGTGTATACCTGTCGAATCTGGCTTTTTGGTTCCGCACAGCCCTGTGGCTCCTTGGCCTCTGGTCGACCTCGGACTTTGCCCGAGCCTCTGACTTTTTCCTGACATTATTCCCTGTGTACGTACCCGACGCTGTCTTTAGCGGCGAACTTCTGCGGGCCTTTTTGCGATTGGGCTTCTGCTCGGCCTCGGCCATTGGCCGAGGAGTACTCATGTCGGATCTGGCCTACATCTTCTGCCCGACATCTTTTTCCTTTGTCTTCTTGATGTTGGTCGGATATAGTAGCTTCCCGGTTCTCTCTCTCCTTCTGCTGGTTGTCCTCCTGGGTTAGGTCCATAACATCGTGGGCACGCGGATCCTTACAACAGCCTCCGAAGTTAGGGTCGGCCTTTTCCATACCGAGGTCGACCCCAGTCTGGCTCGGCGCTTTCTGCTCATACCCGAGGCTTCCCTCTGGTTTCTGAACCCGATCCATCCTGCAGACCACCACCGATGTGCGATCCGAACTGGCAAGCATTCTTCCCCACAGACAGTGCCAACTGTTGATGCCAAAATTTGGCCAAGCAATCCACCTGCCCTTCACGTGACATCAACAATGAATTTGTAGAAGCTGGAGAAGACGTGACCTGCAAGACCAGCAAGAATCGCTGGACACCGGTGTGGTGTAGGCCACATCGCCTCCGATGCCTAAGTCAGGAAACTGAGCAGCTAGCGAATAGAGAAAGAAGTCAAGAATCGAGTTTTCGGCCTCCTTCTTCGATGGCGAAGAGGGGTATAAATACCTGCTCGGACTCCTAGGGTTTGGAGGCATTCTGGGACGAAGCAGGCTGGACCGAGGCAGCTGGAAGCGGTAGGGGCCGAGCGGAGGCAAACGGACTCGGCCCGTGCAAACGGACCGAGTGGTCGGGCCACGTTGGCCCGGCCCGTCGGTATGGTCTCCCTCTGGGTCCCTTTCCTGATCATATCTCCTCCCGGTTGTCCTGTCAGCTCCTCGTACGCTGTGGTGGTCCAAAATTACCTATAACAATATCCAATTCACTGCTTCTCTAGGCCTTAACATTTTGTTCCCCAAACAAAATGCTCTCTTCTCATATAATCTTAGATAGTTTATTTTTTTCCTAAGGCAAATCCTTATACGGTTTTCAAGCTCAGTCAAAGTCTTTTTTTTTTTTTTTTTTTGCAAATCCTTATACGGTTTTCAAGCTCAATCGATATCATATTTTTTTGCAAATCCTTATACGGTTTTCGACGCTGAAACGGGGGAAAACGGGGAGGAGGGAGCTCCTCCTCCCTCCTTTTCTTTCTTTTTTTTTTATTTTTTGAAAATAAAAAACAGAAAAAAGAAGAAGAAGATGAGAAGAAGAGAGGAGAAAGAAAGAAAGAAAAAATAGAAAAAAAAAATGTCGTCGCCGGCCATGGATGAGGAGAAGGTGGGAGAGGAAGAAGAAGGAAGAAGGAGGATGGGGAAGAAGAAGGAGAAGAGGGAGGGAGAGAAAGAATTAAAAAAATATAATAATAAAAAATAATATTTTTATTATTTTAATATATTTTTTAATTTAAAAAATAAAAAATTAATTTTTTTAATTAAAATAATAGTGTCACATCAGCAATCCGTTAGATTTAACAGAAAAATGGATGGCAGTGACCAAATTGCTACTTACCTCAAACCTCAGGGACTAAATTGTTGAATTTGAAACCTCAGGGACCAAAATGAAACCTAACTCAAACCTCAGGGACTAAAAGTGTATTTTCCCTAAAGTCTAATATGAAATTAAACTTTGTATTATAATGTATCACCATACATTAGATTAATTGTATCACATACAATTAACTTAATTTTCATAATGAATTTGAACAATTCAAATTCTTTTCAAGACAAATTATTCCTAAATACTCTTTACGAGCTAGAAGGGGGCCCTAATGGACCTACAGATCGGAAACTCCAATGATATGAGGTTAGCTGACAAAACTCATTAATAATTAGGTTAACCAATATTCATTAACTGTGGGTCACTCTACTAAAGACCTATAGCTGTACTTTTCTCATTGTAGAATGTTTCTGTGTCCACGAATATAGACCAATATCGGTAAGTCAATCATTCACGAGTGTTCGTAACTACAGTAGGGTCAAATTATCGTTTTACCCCTGTGTTACCTCCGTTTCCTTAAGTATCAGTGCTCCTCTAATGAACAACTTGTTTATGGTCCAACTAGTAAACAGAAAGTCACTCTTGAGTCAGTGAAAGGGCTGAATCCCTTTTTTCAAGACCTGGAGTCACCACTTAAGGGAACACTCATCTACTTCTTGTAGAAGCAGGAAGGAGTGAATTCCTTCTGGTGTTGTCATGTCTCCAGCCCCCCACTTGGTCATGTCCCCAAAATTGTAAGTTTATTGAGTCGGCGAATCTGGCCACTCTCACCCATACAAATCAAAGGACAATCCCTCGTGAGAAGGAGTTAATGACACACTCAGGATTAAGATCGAGTTACCTAGGTCATCTGATTTAAATAGAAACCTAACTAGTCAACGGTGTTATATCTAGTGGTTTACTATTTCGTGGTCCGGTCTTATGCAAACTCATTGCATAGGATACCCCCGCTCGCATGTTTACTACATGGACACTTTGGATCAATGCGTATTGTCACACCCCGCCCCAGATTACCTTACCAAACCTATGACGTGGCATGCTGACAATAGATCCCAACTAAACTGTGAAATCCATTGTCAAACTTAGCAAAGCAAAACTCATTTTTCTTTAAAACCATGGGTGGCTAGTAAAACTTTACTAAACAAAAATTAAAAATTTCGGCAGAGTTTTCCCTAAAAATTGAATAAACACATCTGAAATTGAAAATGCGCTCCCAAATGATTTCTTTAAAATCCAGTACTACCACATGTACGTCACAATCAACAATCAGTCCAGAAACCAACAACGCCACTGCACAACCACAAACCTAACACACTAATGGAAAATTTAAGTCCCAATTTAAAACTCACTATAAATTCAAATGATACAACTTACAGAATGATACTAGCCACTTTAGTTATAAAAGAAAAAACATCAATATTATGTTTACATGCAAAATGATGTATAATCTAAATAAGACTAGTGGTAGATCTCGATCTCGATAGGCTCGTTGGAAACTCAAATGCTACCTGGTAAAAAATTTAGGAAAATAGTGAACTAAAAAGCCCAGTGAGTGGTAGAAGTTTATAAGAAAATAAATTTAAGGAGACTAATAGCATAAACAATCATAAAAAGGTAATTAACAAGAATTTAAAATAAGCTTTTGAAAGAAACCTTGAAACACTTGTAACTTCTATTGAAAGTACACAAGGTTAAAGTATTTTATACCCATGAGAATCTTTTAAACGTAAACTTTAACACATATTTGAGTGGCTAGGAAATCCATCACTAAACATGTACCTGAAAACTGGTCAAACTAGCGCAGAGTAGTCTCAATACGCATAGCAGAGCAAAACTACTCATACTATGCATAGGTCGAATCCCCATGCATAGCAGAGCAACTGGTCATACTATGTACCGAGTAATCTCAAGGTACATAGCAAAACAACTATTCATACGCGCACAGAGCAGCCCCCAAAGGACAAAGCACCCCGACACACGGCTCAAGCCTATGAGTGTGTCGAAGTGGGTCCCAAAGACCTCATATATCGTAATTACACTACGGAAACACATTCACGTAAGTGTATCGGGAAATCACTGTGGGTACATCATCTAGCGGTTTGAAAAACTGTTGTATCTGTAAACCAAGTTCACAAACTACGCAAAAGCCATAACATTTTAAATCAAGTTCTCATAACTGAAAATCATAACCCATTGATCATTTGTCGTAATTGAATTTACCATATGCAAGGTTTAGCTTACATAATTCCAAAATTCATGTATCAAGCTAAAATTTTGATTCAAACATCCTCAATGCACATGTAAAACTCCCAATATTTGAATTTATCTCAAATAATTTGAAGCTTTGTCGTTAGGCTAATTCAAGAGATTTTTAGAAACTCGTTTTTCACAAACTCATAATAACAGAGTAAATCAATATTGCTAAAATCATACACAAATTCAAATCTTTTGTCATGGGATTTCATTTGAACAACATAAACCATTTCTCACAATTTCAAATTCATTTAACAAATAGTAAATCAATTCATGGGATAAACAAAATTTCTTGATGTCCCAGGCCCAGGATTCAGAATCCGGACTCGGCACTTAAGGCCCCGACATTCCCCTGCGACCTGGCCACGTTACCATACTCGTCTTTAAACTACTTCCAAACTTCCAAGAGTGAAGACTGCCCCCACAAACCAACACTGAGTCCTTTTAACATGCTTTGTCCTCACTCACATGCTCCCTAGGAAAATTCCCAGGAGGTCACCCAACATAGAACTTCTCCAAGCTAAGCACGCTTAACTTCAAAGTTCCTATGATTGAGCCACCGAAAAGGAAGGTGCACCTTGTTGGTATAGGTAGTATCTATCAATTCTTTTAAGCTTTTCTTGAACATACTTTCATATCCTCAGGATCTCTCTCATTCGGATGTGATCTCGGTTCATTCATGTACCCCTCCTAACTCGGGTGTTACATGCCCACTAGCTTCCGTCTTGGTTCGTCCCCGAACCACATCTTACTGGGAGAGGTTCCACTCTGATACCATCTGTAACGCCCTAGGCCCAGGATTCGGAATCTGGATTCGGCACTTAAGGCCCCAACATTCCCCTGCGACCTGGCCACGTTACCATACTCGTTTTTAAACTGCCCACACTTGAAACCTCCAAAATTATCAAATCTAGAACAATTCAATTAAAAATTCTCCGATTAGTAAAATAGTAGAAACTTGGTAAATATAATAACCACTCACAAACATTATTGGTGAGGCTTCTATCTCGTAATTAGTCAACCCGATCTCCATTTGTCCTGAAATTAATTTGGATATAATATGAGTAGTTTCTTAATTACACTTTTAAAATATCATACCCATTAATTCCATGATCTTAGCTAAATTCAATACTCAATAGGATTTTCTCTCCCCTTCTTAACTCTTATATACCCCCATTGTACTTTTCCACAATAAAATATTCCAACTTTTACAATTTTTTTTTTTCATTTCATTTTCCCAATTATTGCTCTCTTTTTTTCCCTTTACATCCTTTCCATTCTAACACTTCCATTCTTTATAGTTTTCTCCACATCAACATAAATAAATCACAATTGTTAAGGTAAACTATTTCATTCATGTAATTGAAAGATGATGTAAAAATCCACAAAAACTCATTCTCTTTATTTCCACAAAAACATGTTTTCCCTATTGTTAATTGAAATTTAAAGGAACAAGAACAACTAATTTCAATTCCTTAGTTGGCCCTATTTTTCCATTTCTTTATTTTTCATTCTCACCAACAAATTTGGGTTTTCTAGTTCCTTTTCTTTCTTTTGCATGAATCAACCCCAAACAAAGAATACCCATAAAGATCTATGTAATTTCTTGAACCATAGAAAGAACCCATAAGATTTTTTAGCATAAGGAGAAGAACTCATGAACTATAATCTAGGTTTTCCATTTTTCCATGCTATTTTCAAGAAAAAGATGACTTACCAAGTTGAATCTTTGCTTAAGAGCTTCTTTAAACCGTTTTCGGCATTAACCCAAGCTTTTCCGACGAGATTCTGACGAGGTTTCGGCGAGCCGACGACATCCCATCCTCCTTTTTCCTTCCCTCCTTCCTCTCTTTTCTTTTTCCTTTTTCTCTCTTTCTCCCTTGCCCGTTGGGCTTTCTTCTCTTTTTCTTTTGTTTTACTTTTTTTTTTTCTTTTTCTTTTTGTGTGGCTACCATGAAGCCACATTTTGTTTTTTTTTTTTTTTTCCCTTTTCCTAGCTTCCATGGTAAGCTTCGTCTTTCTTTCTTTTTTTTTTTTCTTTCCTTTTTCTTTCTTTATTTTATTTTCTTTTCTCCAAAAATTTCTTTTCAACATGTACAAATTCAATTTCCTTTCCCTTCTTTTCCAAATTACTTAAAGCTTTCTCCTCCAAATTATTTCAAAATCAATTAACCTCATATTTCAAATGTATATCCCAAGATGACCAAAAGTGGATCTTACATGTATCGTATACAAAGCAGGTCGTATCTTATAGTGTCATCAAGACAAGGTACCCAACATTATCCCTATACACTATAGACCTTTTAGGTTGTTACTTGAACATTGACCCCCGGCCCGTATGTCCCCACATTCTTGTTCAAGTTTCATTTAAACAAATTTGGATCTTAGTTTATTGGATTTGAGTCACATTTTGCAATCCTAAACTAAAAATAACAATAATACTTTATTATAGAAACCTCAATGACATTTTATTGAAAAACAAGTATACAATTTGTTTACATTCACTATCTACGAGTTTTAGGGCATAAAACCCAACCTAACCAACCTAGCTCCTCAAATGGGTGTGTTTACATTCAAGCACTATCTGAGGTAGCAAAACTCGACGACTCATGCAATTGTGCGCTAAGCTAACTCTTCTCAAATGCTCGACGTATTTTGGATTGGTTAGAAGATTTTTTTCCAAGGGAGGAAAATTGTGTCTTTTGGTCTTCGAACTACCCGTTTTGGTTGGCTTCATTAATAGCAAAGATATTGTTACACCTAATCAATTTGTTTAATGAATATATTCTGTTTTAAAAAAAAAAAAAATGAGAGTTGATGAACCTAATGTTTTCAAAGACCACTCATATTTTAAAAAATGAAGAAAATAGAACTTTGTTGTAACTTGTAAGTTATGCACCATCACTAAACATCTTTCACACAAAGCATTAAAATTTGAATTATACTTTTTCTTTAAGTTTAGATTGTTAGATTTCAAATCTCTAACAGGTCAAAGATTTATGTTTTAACCTAATTGAACAATGCTCGAGTTAAAAAAATAAAAATAAATAATCGGAATAGATATAAAATTAATATAGTTGTAGTTTGATGGAGGGGTGGGTTAAAATGTTTTTGAGCCATGGCTTGCCACTAAAATTTTTTTATCCTCTATCTTTTAATTTCTTTTCTTTGCCTATTTCAGCCTTGTTATTATGTTTGTTAATAGAGAAATTTTGGTAGATTGGCTAATTTAGAATCATATTTTCATATTTGTTTGAAAATTTACAAGATTAAATTTTCGTGTGAATTTTCTCACCATTATACCCTTGCTTTGATTCTCTCTCCACAATTAAATTCAAGCATGAAAATATTTTGTCAATTATCTTTCCTAATTAAAATTCAATCAACAAATTATCAACCTTCTTAATTTTCTCTCCAAATTCCACAATTTTATAAATTTGATTTTATTTTCTGATTTTCCCCATTTCATTCTCATCTCTCTCCAGCATTTTGTATCATATACTTTTTGTTTACAGATTTTTTTTTTATTTTACGAAAAAAAACGTTTATATTCATATATAATTTCATATATACTAGTTTATATATTCTATGTACATGAATTTTTATTTTTTAATGATTATTGCAGCAACATATACCGATTTTTTTTTTTTTTTTTTGTCATAACTATAGTATTAAATATATACTTATATATTTAGTTATAGTTATTTGCTAATATATACTTATATAATGTTGTTTTAAATAAACCACTTTAATCAAAAAATTACTTTAAAATAACAATTTTTTCCCTTAAATCTTCGGTGCTTATAATTAACAAAAAGGCATTTTAAAAAAATCAGAATAATTTAAAAACTGTATTTGGATGACGGTCCAAAAAATGACTTTAAACTTTAGGAAAATTGTGAAGGGTGGCTAACTTAAATAAGGAAATAGCAAATATAACAACTTTTAAAAGAAATTGAAAATATGGAAAATATTTTTAATCATTTTTTAAAATTCTTGTTTTACCCCTCATTTTCGTGTATTCCTTCTTCTTTCGTTTTTTCTTTTTTTTTTTTTTCTTCTTTTCTTTGAGAGACTTCTATCAGAGATAGATTCTATTGGAGATAGAATTCTATCGCTATAGAATTCAAATATTTTTAATGATTTTTTTTTAATTCTCGTTTTACCCCTCATTTGATTTTAGTGTGCATTTTTTCCTTCTTCTTCGTTTTTTTTTTTTTTTCGTTTTCTCTAATAGACTTCTATTAGCGATAGAATTTCATCACTGATATAACTCTATCAATGATAGAATTCTATTCTCGATGGAATTCAAATATTTTAAATGATTTTTTTAATTCCCATTTTACCCCTCATTTGTGTGTGTTTTCCCCTTCTTCTTTCGTTTTTTCCTTTTCCATTTTTTTTCGTTTTCTCTAATAGACTTTGTTCACACGTAACTTCGGGGATGGAGACACGTGAAATAAATAATATATTGTATTGATGTTTGTATGCGTGTGGGTGTACAATCTCTAACTTTAATCCTCTAATTCTCTCTCTTGTGTGTGAATGTGATTCACTCGAGGGCTGGAACGCTTGATCCCGAGTTTGAAGCTTCAATGGATTCTTGGAGCTTGAAGTCTTCTAGTCTTGAAGGAGTCTTCAGTCTTCAAGAAGTGTTGATGTCCTGAAGAGTCTTTGATCTTCAAGGAGTGTTGAAGTCTTGAAGAGTGTTTGGTCTTCAAGAAATGTTGATGTCCTGAAGAGTTTTTTGATCTTCAAGGAGTGTTGAGGTCTTGAAGAGCGTTTGGTCTTCAAGAAGTGTTGATGTCCTGAAGAGTATTTGATCTTCAAGGAGTGTTGAAGTCTTGAAGGGTGTTTGGTCTTCAAGGAGTGTTGAAGTCTTGAAGAGAGTTTGGTCTTCAAGAAGTGTTCAACACTTGGACTTGTGGATTGTAGAGAGTCTTCAGTCTTCAGACTTGGTGGAGTCTCTCTGAATTCTCTGGTTCTGCTTGAGAGCTTTGAAAACTCTGAACTCTTGTCTTTGTGAGAGTGTAGAATTTCTGAACCCTTGAAATGGTGGAGAACTCCTATATTTATAGAGTTCTCGCTGGATGGGCCCTGGTGACTTTTGGGCCTAACAACTTGGGCTTGGGTCTGGTTTATATTTGACCCAAAACCATATGACCCAAATATTTAAAAGACCCAAATTTGATCCAATTAATTATTTTCTTTAATTAATTGGTCAAATCAATTAATCTGATCAAAATAATTTATTTTTAATTAATTGATCAAATGGACATTTGGCCCTAAAAATTTATAATTGGCCAACTTTGTCTTCAAATTAAATTTGGGACACATGTCGATTTATAATTGGTCCCAAATTTAATTAATTATAATTTTGTCATTAATTTTAAATAATGACGTGGCAATTTGTCATTGGCCAAAATTTCTCCTTCAACAAATGCCCCCTTTTCGAGAGTTAGTCACAAGTTATGTGTGAGTGAATATCGAAAAAGATATTTTGGGATCAAAATGCAAGATATTTTTTCTTGATTTTGACTCCTTTTGGTGTGTCAATTTAATCAAAATATGAATTTTGGTCAAAATTTTTATTTTTTTTTTATTTGACACACTTTTATCGCCAATTAATCAAAATTTGAAGTTTGGTCAAAATTTTGATTTTTTTTTTCTTATTTGGCAGCAAATTTTGATTTGAAGTTTGGGAAAATTTTGGTTTATACCCAAATTTTGATTTGAGGTAAAATCCTACACAATTTTAACTCGCATTTAGAATAGAATTTGAGGTTTTGACTTTGGTTCATTTGGGATAAAATTTGGATTATGCCCAAAATTTAATTTAAGTAAATTTAAGGCTGCATCCAAAATTTGGTGGGATTTTGGAATAAAATTTTCATATGGAACTTAGAAAATTTGATTTGGGATAAGAGTTTAATTATACTCAAATTCAGTTGAATTCAATCCAAATCTATATAGGAGTTTATCAAATCAATTTGAATTTATATCCAATTTGATTTAAATCAAATCTCATACTTTGGATTAAAATTTGAAACAAAATCTCCAAATTTTTATCTTTCAATTTGATTTAAATCAAATCTCATATCTTTGGGTTAAACTTTGAACCCATCTCAGAGTAGAGTTGATGAAGACTATCGTTGGAGATAAGATTTATATTTGAACCCATCCCAAAATTGATAAAGATTGTCGTTGGAGATAAGATTTGTATTTGAACTTATCCCAAAATTGATGAAGATTGCCGTTGGAGATAAATTTATATTTGAACTTATCCCAAAATTGATGGAGATTGTCATTGGAGATAGATTTATATTTGAACTTATCCCAAAATTGATGAAGATTGCCGTTGGAGATAAGATTTATATTTGAACTTATCCCAAAATTGATGAAGATTGCCGTTGGAGATAAGATTTATATTTGAACTTATCTCAAAATTGATGAAGATTGTCGTTGGAGATAAGATTTATATTTGAAACCAACTTTCCATTCTATAAATAAGGTTGAACCTCAACAGGGGACAGCACACATCAATTGCAGGGAGCATTCAAGAAAGGATTCAAGTAGGAAACTTCCTTCTCTCACTTTTTTTTATTTATATTTTTTTTTATTTTTACGTTTTTTTTTTATTTTTCGTTTTTTTTTTTAAAGATTTTTCATTCTTTTTGTTTTTTTTTACTCACAACACTTTGCCTATATTTCAATTACAAGCACAGTGCTTTCATCAACCATCTAAAAGGTAAGTACGAAGGTAAGTGATTTTTTTTTTAAGGCATACATATCCTTGTTGTCTTCAATTTGCAGGTACAATGTCTTTCAGTACAAGTACAAGGACATGTTCCTTGGACTTGTGTCACCGCCACGCCTTTCAGCACGAGTGCAGGGACATGTTCCTGGCTTTGGTACATGTTCCTTGGACTTGTGTTGCCGCTACGTCCTTTCAGCACGAGTGCAGGGACATGTTCCTGGCTTTGGGACATGTTCCTGGCTTTGAGACATGTTCCTTGGACTTGTGTTGCCTTCATGACTTTTGGCACAAGTGCAGGGACATGTTCCTGGCTTTGGGACATGTTCCTTGGACTTGTGTCGCCGTCAAGCCCTTTCAGCACGAGTACAGGGACATGTTCCTCGCTTTGGGACATGTTCCTTGGACTTATGTCGCCGTCACGCCCTTTCAGCACGAGTGTAGGGACATGTTCCTTATTTTGGGACATGTTGGACTTGTGTCGTCGTTACGCCCTTTCAGCACGAGTGCAGGGACATGTTCCTTGCTTTGGGAAATGTTCCTCGGACTTGTGTTGCCGCCATGCCTTTTAGCACGAGTGTAGGGACATGTTCCTGGCTTTGGGACATGTTCCTTGGACTTGTGTCGCCACCACGCCTTTCAGCATAAGTACAAGGACATGTTCCTTACTTTGGGACATGTTCCTTGGACTTGTGTCGCCGCTTCGCCCTTTCAGCACGAGTGCAGGGATATGTTCCTGGCTTTGGGACATGTTCCTTGGACTTGTGTTGCCGCCATGCCTTTTGGCACAAGTGCAGGGACATGTTCCTCGCTTTGGGACATGTTCCTCGGACTTATGTCGCCGCCACGCCTTTCAGCATGAGTATAGGGACATGTTCCTCGCTTTGGGGCATGTTCCTTGGACTTGTATCGCCGCCACGTCCTTTTCAGCATGAGTACAGGGACATGTTCCTCGCTTTGGGACATGTTCCTTGGACTTGTGTCGCCGCCACACCTTTTCAGCATGAGTACAGGGACATGTTCCTCGGACTTGTGTCGCCGCCACGCCTTTTCAGCATGAGTACAGGGACATGTTCCTCGCTTTGGGACATGTTCCTCGGACTTGTGTCGCCGCCACGCCTTTTAATCATGAGTACGGGGACATGTTCCTCGGACTTGTGTCGCCGCCACGTCCTTTTCAGCATGAGTACAAGGACAATTGACGTCTTTGGACTTTAGGAAGTAGCGCAGCCGAGCGTAGCATGAGGACCTTCGAACTTGGAGGAAGGAACTGCAACGAAGCTTGTGAGAACCTTCGAACTTGGAGGAAAGAACTGCAACGAAGCTTGTGAGAACCTTCGAACTTGGAGGAAAGAACTGCAACGAAGCGCGTGAGAACGTTCGAACTTAGAGGAAGGAACTGCAACGAAGCGCGTGAGAACCTTCGAACTTGGAGGAAGGAACTGCAGTGAAACACGTGAGAACCTTCGAACTTGGAGGAAAGAACTGTAGCGAAGCGACGTGAGAACCTTCAAACTTGGAGGAAGGAACTGCAGCGGAGCACGTGAGAACCTTCAAACTTGGAGGAAGGAACTGCAGCGAAGCGCGTGAGAACCTTCGAATTTGGGAGAAGGAATTGAAGCGAAGTGCGTGAACCTTCGAACTTGGGGAGAAAGAACTGCAACGCAACGCGTGAGAACCTTCAACCTTGGAGAGAAGGAACTGCAACGAAGCGCGTGAGAACCTTAGAACTTGGAGGAAGGAACTGCAACGAAGCGACGTGAGAACCTTCAAACTTGGAGGAAGGAACTGCAGCGGAGCGCGTGAGAACCTTTGAACTTGGAGGAATGAACTGCAGCAGCGGAGAACCTTCAAACTTGGAGGAAGGAACTGCAGCGAAGCACGTGAGAACCTTCGAATTTGGAAGAAGGAACTGAAGTGAAGTGCGTGAACCTTCGAACTTGGGGAGAAAGAACTGCAACGCAACGCGTGAGAACCTTCGACCTTGAAGAGAAGGAACTGCAACAAAGCGCGTGAGAACCTTCGAACTTGGAGGAAGGAACGCAGCGAAGCGCGTGAGAACCTTCGAACTTGGAGGAAGGAACGCAGCGAAGCACGTGAGAACCTTCGAACTTGGAGGAAGGAACGCAGCGAAGCGCGTGAGAACCTTCGAACTTGGAGGAAGGAACGCAGCGAACTTCGAACTTGGAGGAAGGAACTGCAGCGAAGCACGTGAGAACCTTCGAACTTGGGGGGAAGGAACTGCAACGAAGCGCGTGAGAACCTTCGAACTTGGAAGAAGGAACTGCAGCGAAGCGCGTGAGAACCTTCGAACTTGGAGGAAGGAACTGTAGCGAAGCGCGTGAGAACCTTCGAACTTGGGGGGAAGGAACTGCAGCGAAGCGAGTGAGAACCTTCGAATTTTGGGGGAAGGAACTGCAGCGAAGCGCATGAGAACCTTCGAAGTTGGAGAGAAGGACCTGCAGTGCAGCAATGTGAGAACCTTCAAACTTGGAAGAAGGAACTGCAGCAGCGGAGAACCTTCAAACTTGGAGGAAGGAACTGCAACGAAGCGCGTGAGAACCTTCGAACTTGGAGAAAGCGGGAACAACGAACTTAGGGTGAGTGAAACACCGAACTTGAGGCTAGTGAGACATTTAATTTGGAGGAATGAAATCTTATTTTATTCATCCAACTCGTGGCTTCATATTTATAACGGTGTACAACTCCAATTTGTTGTATTGCCCCAAGTACTAAAGAATTTCTTCAATTTGTATTGTCATGCACCATTTTTTTTGTTTATATAGACTGAACTTAAAGTTTTCTTTAAGCTGCCTACGTACCCTTATGGAATAGGGATCAAGTCATAACGTAGTTCAAGAATTTTTTTTTTTTACACTCACCTTTTAAACTCGTGTGGGCTAGGAGCATCATGCAGTTTAGGCTCTTGCGACAAGGAGCTTTTACATTTAAAAGCTCTTATCTTTGTTATGGTCTTGATCAGATCCTTCATTTGCAGGATTGGTCAAGATAATGAGATTTGGCTTCACCTTCAAGGAACCTTCCGTATTTATGAGAACAGAAAACTTCCTCTTCATACGTGACGGGATGCTACTATGAAGCTTCTTGTCACTGTTTACTTCATCGAAAAGTTTCAACTCCAAGTTGTTCATCTTTCTTTTAGGTTGATCGTTTGTTACTTTGAGGCGATCAAAGACAGATGTTGAAGATCGACTTTTCTTCGATGTGGAGACACTTAGCCTTTGGAAAGCTGAAGGTCGAGTGGAGGTGGACATCGAACATTGATTTTCTTCCTCTGTCGCGGCCATACTCATTCTATGGAATACCGAAGGACGAGTAGTTGGAGGCTTGATGCGATCAAAGACGGAAGTCCTTTGTTCACTCTTCTTAGAATTGTCAACTTCTTCTACGTTGATGCAGTAGGAAGTCGCAAGGTTCTCTTTTTTCTTTTTGTGGAAAGTTTTGGAGAATGATTTATTCAACATCACCAGTTGTTGAGGTTGAGAGAACTTTTTACTTCTCTTCCTCTTGGGTTGAAGTTTCTTAAGATCCTTCTTTCTTTGATGTTTGCTCTTTTATTTGATTGTAGCAAGATTTGATTGAGCTACTTCATCAAGGTCGAGCTCAATTTTTCTTTCCTTAGCCAGCTTTAAAATTAAGTCCTTTAGGACGAAACATCTTTCCACTGGATGACCAATAACTCGATGATACTTGCAATACTTGGGATCACCGACTTTCTCCATCTCTTCTGGTCGTTTACACTTAGGAAGCTCTATCAGTTGTGCTTCCAGTAGTTGTTCCAACATATCAGGGATGTCGGCATCAGGGAAAGGATAGATTTTCTTCTGTCTTTCCTTTAAAGTTAAGTGATGCGTTCCATTTGTTTGTCGTTTTTCTTTCGAAGACGACTTGGGAAGGGTTGTGTTGACAACCATAGATTCTTCTATAGTCTCTTCGTTGTTCCTTCCTTCTTTTCTCATGTTAGGGAGGAGAAGGTCTTGGTTTTCTCGGCTAGCAATACTTAGCTCCATATCGTGGGCGCGAGTTGCTAGTTCCTCAAAGGTGCGAGGCTTTATACCTTTAAGGATGTAGAGGAGTTCCCAGTGCATGCCTTGAATGCACATATCGACGGAAGAGAGTTCAGTGAGACGATCTTTGCAATCTAAACTCATGGCTCTCCAGCAATTTATATAGTTAACAACGAGTTCACCTTTTCGTTGTTTAGTGTTGGTGAGCTCGAACATGCTAACGGTTCTTCTAGTGCTGTAGAAGCGATTCAAAAACTCTCTTTCGAGTTCCTCCCAACTGTCTACTGACTCAGGTTCTAGATTAGTGTACCAGCCAAACGCATTTCCTTTAAGTGTTCGAACGAACTGTTTGACTAGTAGATCCCCTCGAGTACCAGCGTTCTCGCATGTCTCAACGAAGTGGGCAATATGTTGTTTAGGATTGCCCTTTCCATCAAACTGCTGAAATTTTGGTGGCTGATATCCGATTGGCGTTCTCAAGTTATCAATCCTCTTAGTATAACGTTTGGAATACAAGGGGGAATCTTGAGTATGTCCACCGTACTGAGCTCTGATACAGTTTGTGATCATATCTTGGAGCTGTTGGATGGTTAGTGAAACGATCGAAGTAGAACACTGTGGCTGATCATCTTGCACTATAGCCTTTCCTTTGTCATGATTTTTTATGACTTGGGTTTGACTTGATTCGGCGATATGTTGGTTCTCAATTTGGCTCTTTAGTTGCGCGATTTGAGAATCTTTTTCTTCAATCGCTTTCATCAAGGTGTTGATGTGTTCCTGCATCTCAGCCATTCTTTCTTCCACAGTTTTTGTCTCAGTCATCATGACAGTCACTACATCATAATCAGGTTCAAACAAAGGGTTATACTTAACAAGAAACTTGTCATTAGTATATGCCCCCTGCAGGGTTGTTTCTTGGCCTGCAACGATAGAAGCTTTATCTTCTTACAATGTCAGTTCATTGAAGCAACAACGAGCAGTACAACTCATGTAGGACTTGTTCATGACAGCGACCATTGAAGAAGTCTTGAACGACATGTTTACACTTGTGTTCTTAGATAAGAGAGAAAGATGAGAGGTAGAGATGGTCCCACTGGACGTGCCAATCTGTTCACACGTAACTTCGGGGATGGAGACACGTGGAATAAATAATATATTGTATTGATGTTTGTATGTGTGTGGGTGTACAATCTCTAACTTTAATCCTCTGATTCTCTCTCTTGTGTGTGAATGTGATTCACTCGAGGGCTGGAACGCTTGATCCCGAGTCTGAAGCTTCAATGGATTCTTGGAGCTTGAAGTCTTCTAGTCTTGAAGGAGTCTTCAGTCTTCAAGAAGTGTTGATGTCCTGAAGAGTCTTTGATCTTCAAGGAGTGTTGAAGTCTTGAAGAGTGTTTGGTCTTCAAGAAATGTTGATGTCCTGAAGAGTTTTTTTTTTATCTTCAAGGAGTGTTGAGGTCTTGAAGAGCGTTTGGTCTTCAAGAAGTGTTGATGTCCTGAAGAGTATTTGATCTTCAAGGAGTGTTGAAGTCTTGAAGGGTGTTTGGTCTTCAAGGAGTGTTGAAGTCTTGAAGAGAGTTTGGTCTTCAAGGAGTGTTCAACACTTGGACTTGTGGATTAAAGAGAGTCTTCGGTCTTCAGACTTGGTGGAGTCTCTCTGAATTCTCTAGTTCTGCTTGAGAGCTTTGAAAACTCTGAACTCTTGTCTTTGTGAGAGTGTAGAATTTCTGAACCCTTGAAATGGTGGAGAACTCCTCTATTTATAGAGTTCTCGCTGGATGGGCCCTGGTGACTTTTGGGCCTGACAACTTGGGCTTGGGTCTGGTTTATATTTGACCCAAAACCATATGACCCAAATATTTAAAAGACCCAAATTTGATCCAATTAATTATTTTCTTTAATTAATTGGTCAAATCAATTAATCTGATCAAAATAATTTATTTTTAATTAATTGATCAAATGGACATTTGGCCCTAAAAATTTATAATTGGCCAACTTTGTCTTCAAATTAAATTTGGGACACATGTCGATTTATAATTGGTCCCAAATTTAATTAATTATAATTTTGTCATTAATTTTAAATAATGACGTGGCAATTTGTCATTGGCCAAAATTTGTCATTCAACAGACTTTTATCAGCGATAGAATTCTATCACTAATATTTCTATTGCCGATACAATTCAAATATTTGAAATGATTTTTTTAGATTTCCGTTTTACCTCTCATTTGATTTTAGAGTGCATTTTTCCTTCTTTTTTTTCTCTTCTATTTTTTTTCCTTTTCTCTGATAGAATTCACTAATATAACTCTATCAGCGATAGTCAGCGATAGAATTCAAATATTTTTTATGATTTTTTTTTTTAATTCTATCGTGGATAGAAGTCTATCAAAGAAGAGGAAAATGCGGTCAAAAATCAAATGAGGGGTAAAAATAAACATTTTTTTAAAAAACCATTAAAAATATTTGAATTCTATCAGCGATAGAAGTCTATCAGTGATAAAATTCTTCAATGATAGAATTTTATTAGTGATCGATATATTTCTATCGCCGATAGAAGGGTATTTTGGTCATTTAGACGGTCTGAATGTAATTTTTTTTGTGCCATTTTTGCAATTATTTTTCCAGGTTACTATATTTGCTAATATTTTGGTCCATTTTGTTATCTATGCAACTAAACTTTAAGTGATCATCCGATTTTTGTAAGTATCTAGTTAGATAAAATATATATATTTATGGCCCGAATCACTTTGAAGTTTGAGCAATCGAACGGGTTTGTTATTAGAATATATATATATATATATATATATATATGTTTGTTTGTTTGTTTGTTTGTTTATTTGTTATTATTTTTTTTTTTTAAAAAAAAAGAAATCTTATTTTTTTAAAAAAAAATAGTAAAATGCATTCAGCCTCGTCATGGGCCGGATTGGGCCAAAAAAGGCCGACAGATTAGAGGCCCAGGCTTAGTCCAAGCCCAAGCCTTACGGACCTCAAACATTATTTGGTCAGGTTTGGGTCAGGCCAACCTCTAAAGCCCATGATCCAATCTATGGGCCTTACTCAATGGACCATATTTGGATCGGGCTTGGATTGATTCTTTGGATCGGGCTATGTGTGGTCTTTTTAATAAATTATTTTGTAATATTTTTTCAAACCAAATTAAATGGGTGTGTTCTTGTCAAAAATTAAAAAATAATAATAATAATAATAAATGGGTGTGTTTAGTTTAACTTTTTAAATGTTTAATTTTGAAAAACTTTCTAGTTTTTTGCAACCACTAAAAATGACTTATTAGAAAATGAGATTGAGAAAAATACTTAAAACCAACTTTTTCAATAAGAGTTTTGAAGTGTATAATAACTTATGTATAAAAACAATTAAGAAGAAATATAACCAACCATATGAATGTTTAAATTCTAAACAATTTTTATACAAAATGTTTTTTAAAAAATACATTCTTGAAAAACATTTAAATTTAAATGTATTCTTAACGGACTCTTGGATTGAGCTTGGACCTTTTTTTGGGCTTCGAACTCGAGGATGACACTGAAAATGTATAATTAGAAACACTTTTTAGAAAAGTATTTAAAAGAAGAAAAAAAAAAGTGATTTAACTAGAAGGAATGATAATGAACCCTTAAACCCAAACAGGAAGTAGACACAGGAACGATCAAATTTTTATTGTATTTTTTTAGAAGAATTTTTATTGTTTTGTTGACAAAACTTAAAGTTGAATTAATAGAGCCGAAATAAATACGTGTAATAAATATATGGTGCAGTTCACGTATATATATAATATAATATGTAGAGATGAAATCATTGTTGAGTGATACTGTTTCGTAAATAACAACATTGACTAGAAAATTTATAGGAAAAAAAGAAGATGTGGATGGGTGAAAATTAGGTATTGAAACATGTAGACTCATGGAATAGAATATTATATCATTAATCATTAAATGTGTTGATGGTCGATTTTGGCCAGAGGATCTCATCTGACCTTCACGTGCCACCAACGATAAATTTGTAGATGAGGGGAGAAGACGTGGCAGACGTGGCCTGCAAGACAGTAAACCTGCACACCGGTGTGGTGCTCGCCACACCGGCTCCAATGCTTAAGTCAGCAAACAGAACGGTAGGGATGCAAGACAGTAAACCTGCACACCGGTGTGGTGCTCGCCACACCGGCTCCGATGCTTAAGTCAGCAAACAGAACGGTAGGGAGTGGAAAAGTAAGAGCAAGAGGAGGGAGTAGAAAATATAGAATAGTGTTTAGGGATAGAATTCGGGATCCCCTCTTCAGTGGCGAAGAGGGATATAAATACCTGCTCATCCTCCTAGGGTTTTTAGGGATTCGGAGGCGTTTTAGGTCAAACTTGGCGAAACCGAGGCGGCCAAAGGCGGTGGGGACCAAACAGCATCGAACGGACTCGGCCCGCGCGAGCGGGCTGGCCGAGGCCGACCATGTGCTCGGCCTCGGCCATGGGCCGAGGTCGAGCAGGGGGTCGGGCCAAAAACTCGACCCCTTCAGTCTTGGCCCGTCCCACTTGCCGGTTTTACTTCCTTGGTCCATCTTTCAGCCCGATTTCTCCCCAGTTGTCCTCGTCAGCTCCTTGTATATCGGGGTGGTCCAAAATTGCCTATAACAAAATGTACATTAAATGACGTGTCAAATACTGAATGAAGAGAGTATGTACCACCGTAGTACTAGAAATTTTTTCAATGGTAAATGGTAAAACCTGCCACGTAATATAATAATACTTGCTCAAGGGAAAATTTCTAGTACTACGGTAGTACCTACTCTCTCCATTCAGCATTTGACACGTCATTTAATGAGCATTTAATGATATAATATTATATTCTATGGATCCCACACAATTCTTAAATACTTCTTTCCCGATAAACAATAAATGGAGGTAGTATGGAAAATTTTCCATACTACTACTAGAAATTTTCTCCTTGCTCAATTCACCTTTATTTCTTCTGCATAATTAATAATTCAGTACATGAATAACGGAAAAGCTCGATTGATTTTTCTATTAAAAAAAAAAAAGTTGGATTGATCTTTGCTTTTTTTAAGGAAAAAAACTAATAATAATCAGTCCTACAAAGAATTTTTCAGCTCATTTAAGGGTGGGAGGAACGGATGGACTAACAAAAGAAATGATAAATTAATTTAGGTTAAATTACAAGTGAACTTTAAAAATAGATTCTTAAGGCCCCGTTTGATAACCTTTTGGTTTTTGAAAATTGAGCTTATTAACACTACTCCCACCTACAAGTTTCTTTTCCATGTTTTAAAAAACCAAGCAATTTGTGAAAACTAAAAAAAGTAGTTTTCAAAAACTTGTTTTTGTTTTTGGAATTTAACTAGAAACTCAATTGTATCCTTGAAAAACATGAAAACCATGACAAGGAAATTAGGAGAAAACATGCATAATTTTCAAAAACAAAAAACCAAATGGTTATCAAACGTAGCCTAAATTTTATACTCCTGCCATATTGAGCATTTTTTAAAATTAACAAATCTATTATACTGAAAATTGAATTTGGTATACAATTCAATAGATTCTTCAATTTTAAAAAATGTTGAATATAATAGGTTAATGACCTATTAGATACAAAATTGAAAGTTCTCAAGCACTTTATTAGACAATAAAATGAAAGTTTATGGATATATTAGACACAAAATTAAAAGTTCAATGATCTATTAGAAACATTTTAAAAGTTCAGCGATCAATTATACACAGACTTGAAAGTTCAATAAATGGAACTGTCGATGTCATCCAATAACATCTTATCTAAACGAGGTAGATTTAACTCAATTATAACTTGATCATAGTCCAAATCGACACGCGCACGTTCACGAGCTATAACAACTTCATGTAGGTCCCTTTTGAGCCACATTTGTGAGATTTGACAAGAACCCTTAGGCTTGTTGGGGCATAGGGGATTGACCTACAAAGGTAGAGGAGAGAAATGAACAGCATCCACCTTTGGTCTGTCTTTGGTCCATTGGCTTCATTATCTCTTTTCATATGGAAAGAAAGCACCAAGTTTTTCAAGCTTTTCCACACAATTGTGGAATTCACCTAAAAAAAAGGCCACTGTCTTTTGTACTTTGTTTATGTACAAAAGAAGTTAGCCAATCAAAGAGCCCACAGTAACAATATATTTTATATTACATGTTAGACTATAAATTTATTCTCTAAGATGCCAGTGTGTAGATTAAGAAATTTTGATTTCAATAATTTTTGTAATTTGTTTGTATGCAATATTACTAGCTATGAGGTAATTCAAACAGAAGATTCAAAGCTTCAAGTGAATCCATCTCCAATTCAATCAGGTAATTCATGATTCCAATGAGGACTTTGAGACCTACAATTAAGGTTTGGATTTCTAACATCTTTACACTAAATTTTCCAAAAACATGCATTGGAGCAATCGACTTTAATTATCGATCCATCATGTGATCGTCAAAGCGCAACCAAGTCTTGAATTTCCAAGATTAGCATCATGCATGTGACATAGAATTTTTTGTTGTTAACACTTACTATAATGTTGGCGTTTCAATCTAGTCATCATTTAGAACTTATCTTAAGTATTTTTAGAATTTTCTAGAACATTTTTCATTATCTTACTAAACACTAAAAATTTTAAAAAGATTAAAAATACATTTTCATCATTTCAACAGTACTCTCAAACTTACTTTTGCCAAGCTTCCATTGTATTTGAGAATGCTTTAAAAAAAAAGTTATACATTTGAGAATGCTTTTAAAAAAGAAGTACCTTTATCAAAAAGTACTCAATAATAAAACACTTTGTTCTTTTTCATATTTCAAGAGTAGAAATATGTTTTTGTGCATTCATATTTATTTAACAAATATTTTTAAAATTTGAAAAATTATAAAAAAAAAATAACTAAAATAAAATATTTTAAAAAATAAGTGAAAGAAATTGTATGTCAAGAGTGATTAGATAAGAAAAAAATGTGAGAAAAGGTGAGTGGAAAAAAGTTATTAAAGAGAAACTATATAGAGAACAATTTGTGTGAAAAGTGTCTTTAAAATGTAATTAAATTAGGGAAGAAAGAAGGTATGTATCATGCAAGATTAAAAAACAGAAGTGTTTAAATTAAAAGTGCTTGAAACTTGTTAAAGAAAAAGACACCTCTATATTTGGCATCTATTGAGAAGCATCATGTGTGTCACCTTTAAGTGCACACACTTTTGAGAAAAACTCCTCTAATGTGTCTCAAAGCACATATGGAAGAGATAAGATATGCTTTCCAAAAGGGCATAGATGAGGAGTTGACTATGGTAAGTTCATCTCTATCTGATCTACTCGGATAACTAGATCCAAAAGAAACGATTATAGTTTCAAAATTCAATTAACTTGTACTCTTAACCCTTTTGATATTTTTCCCTTCTCCCTTGTAGATTTGGGAAGAGAATTTGATAAAATAAATCTTCTATGAGGAGGGAAAGGTACAACCTAGCCATTTGAAACCTAAGAATAATAAGTAAATATGAAATTTCAAAAAAGAAAAAGTTTCTACTCAGTTTAATTTGACTATAGTGGATTGTCTTGATCTCGATGAACCTTCTACTTCTATCCTTAGCCTTGACAATTCCTTGCAAGCTTAATACCTTCAGTAGTTTTTTTTAAGAAAAAAACTCTAACAATCTTTATCTACAACCATTATTCGTCCTTTGTCTAACCTTTTTGTTAGACGTGTGCTTACTATAACGTTTTCCTCTATTTGCCACAAGGAGGAAATATTGTGCGTGCTTTATATGAACTTTTTCTAGGATTAAGAAGGTCTGCTGTTTTTTTTTCTCCTTTTAGCGCCCTTTAGAAAGGAGAAAAGAACTACATTAGTGATATCGTCTTTGTCGCTTTTTTATTTCTTTTCGATCTAATGATATTATAATATCAAACTTTGATTTAAGCAATTTGACATTAAAACAATATGTTGTTCACAACTCTACACACAGGCACTTGTTTAGATGTATCAATTCTTTTCACAAAAATCTATATATACTTTTAACGACTCAACTATAGATATGAAAGATCTTGGAAGCTTACGAGAGAGATAGAGAAATCATCTTTTATCAAAAGAAACCCTTTTCAAAGTTAATGTGTTGTTGATGGGCCCTAGTTGTAGTTGAATGGGAACTTTAGTACTAGTTTTCATTTGGGAGAATAATGAGATAGGCAAAGCTGCAAAGATCAAGTTTGCAAAAGATCAAGTTTGTTAAAGAATGATGTCACCAAAGTGTGTTAGTAGTTTAGATTCTTACTTACCCAAGGTGTTTTTTGGGCACGGATATCAAATTAAAAATATTGTAACGAAGACCAATTTCGAGTGTCCAAAGATCTTCTAGAGGATCTAATGAGATTGAAGATATTTTTAAAGTTGAGAAATTAACGAATGACACTGTGTATTTCCCTTGTGTATTTCCCTTGTTTTGGAGGGTAGTTGTATCGAACTTTCTTAGTTTTAATGAAGTGTTTATTTTCAAAAAAAAATAAATAAATAAATAACGAATGACACAAGTATTTTATTGAGAAATTTCTCTTTTGATGTCATTTAATTAAAAGTTCAACTAAGAAGACTCTAGTTAGAAGAAGAAATCATGCTAGTTATCTTTCAATGTTTTTCTTATAACATTCTTTTAATCCAAAAAAAAAACCTCTAAACCCCAAGGATTATATGTAATTAAGTTAGAAAAAGAATTTTAAAAAAAATTGCATAACATTATAACAAATATAACCAATTTTTTTCTTAATTCAACAACATTTGGAGTGAGAGGAGATTCAAACTTTTGATCTTTTGGTCATACATACTCATTACTATTGAGCTATACTTATTTTGACAAAATCTAATCAATTTAGATTAATAGATTATGCAAATTTGGAGGAAAATTTTTGCAATTAACTTACACAAAAATAAGTTGAGAAAACAAACCAAATGTATAAGGTAGTTTTAATCAAATAATTTTTTCAAAAAGCATGGAGGACCCAACAACATATATTTGATATTTGAAGAACAAAGATTCACTTTTAGCATTTTTATATATCTTTCCAAAAGAGAGAAAATAATAATTATTATTATTATCAAGATTTGTTTTTCATGACATCTTTACATAATTTCTTTTGCCTTTTCTCTGACATATACTTTTCCACTTTATAAGGATTTCCCAATAAAAAAATAATAATAATAAAAGAAATAAAATAAAACCATAAATGATTCTTATTCCCAATTTAAAATTTTCCATAAATGCCCACATCAAAACCAAAACAAAGTCATTAAAATATTTAATAAAAGAAACATAATTGGCACAAACGTTTAAATTAAATTAAATTGGTCAAAATGGCTTTACTTTTTCACGACTTGTTGTGCTCTTTAATAATCATAACCGCATCTTACATCCAACCCACATCAATACATTCATCACAAAATTGTTACCTAAATTTAATATATTCCTTTATTGAACTTTAAAATATGTGTAAATAAATTTATTAAATTTCATTTTTATATCTAATAAAATATTATATTAGTCTTTAAAATGTTTTGGTGAGAAATTAAAAGTGAGAAACTCCTCACATAGTCATAACCTAAGGTATTGGTATTGAATTTATAAAGTTAAATATATCAGGTTTCTCTCAATTTGGTCCTTAACTTTTTGAAATTGTTAAATTTACTTTTAATGCATTAAAATTTGTTAATTAGATCATTCGATAAATAATTTTTTTTAATGGACGAATTGAGTTTCATACATTAGGTAGTATCCAAGTGGCATGTTCACATGTGGAAAGACATGTTTGAGAGTGATTTTCAAATGATTAAAGTCACTTTTTTTTTTTTTATGAAGATTAAAGTCACTTTTGTTGTGTTTAAAACCACTCCAAATCATGCATTTAATGCATCAATCAATTTTGATGGTATGTAACTTACAATTTTTTTTTAAGAGATTTAAACCTCTAACCTTTTGGTCGATGATATAAACTTTATGCTAATTGAGTTATGTTCTTGTTGGATATGTAAATTACATTTAAAAGTGTAAATCAAACATTAAAATAATTTTAAATGATTAAATACATTTTTTGGAGTTGTTTTGAATGTGACAAAAATGATTTCAACAATTTCAAAATCACTCAATCACTCTCAAACTTGTTCTAAGTACATATTTGAGAATGATTTTGAAATAGCTAAAATCATTTTTGTCATGTTCAAGATCACTTCGAAAATATATATTTAATTATTCAAATCAATTTTATGTTTGATTTTACACTTTTAAACATGATTTTCATATCATCAAAATTAATTTTGAATTATTAAAGACATGTTTTCGAGTGATTTTGAATATATCAAAAGTGATTTTAAGCATTTCAAAATCACTTCCAAACACAAGGACTAAATATGCCAATAAAACAATAATCTAATGAAGAATTAACTCTTTGTTAACAAACATTTTATGGAAAAAGACCTAGAGAAATTTTAAATAAATTAATAATAAAATTGAGAAATTTAAATGATTGATAACAAAACTGATAATCAAACAAAAGATTAAATTAATACCATAAAGTATATTTAACATTTTTTTTTTTTGATAACATGAGGATCAGAGGATTTGAACCACTGACCTCGTGGTTATTAGTACAACTTTATGTCATTTTTTTTTTTTTTTTTTTTTTTTGACAATATGGGATGGGAGATTTGAACCACAAACTCGTAGTTATCCGTATAACTTTATGTCAGTTGAATTATGCTGGCATATTTAACAAATTTATAATTTGTTGTAAAAAAACAAATTTATAATTTAACCCATACACAAATACATATTTTCATAACATCATCATATGATACATCCATACATACATACATACATGCATATGATGATATGAGTATGGCACATGCCAAGGCAACGTCCTCATCATCACCAACGAAACCGCTTCCTCTGAAATCTCTCTCTCTCTCTCTTTCTCTCTCTCTCTGTTCTCCCGCTATAAATACTCTCCCTCTCTAGACGGTTCCCCATCTCTCTAATTTCGTTTCAATTTTGAAATTCAGACCAAAAAACTACCTGGGTCACGATGGGCGAGGTCACTCCACTCGCTTTTCGCTCTCTTTCTCTTCTTCTCTGCAACTTTTTTGCCTTAATCATCCTTTTGGGTTTTCTTCTCTGTGTGTTCTTCATCGTTCTTTTCTGGGTTTTTCTTTCAGGCCGTACCGAAGAAGAAGAAGAACGAGAATGAGAAGAATGGAGATGGAGGAGGAGCCAAGAAGAAGGAGGAGAATCCACTCACTGTGGTTCTTAAAGTCGACATGCATTGTGAAGGCTGTGCCAACAAAATCATCAAATGTGTTAAAGGATTTGAAGGTAACGATCGTGCTGGCTATGGCGGATTTCTATGTTTCTCTGTTTTTTTTCTTACCACATTCTGTTATCGTTCTGATTTTTGACATGAATCATGAATGGAATTTCACTTCGATTTTCCCCATCTGGTTGTCCCCTGTTTTTGGCAATCTGTTTGTCTTTTTCGATTTTCCCCTTTCCGCCATTACATAGCGATGAATCGATAGTGCTCTGTTTTAGAACAGCCAAAACGGGGAAAAAAAAAAGGAAACCCACAAATCGGATTTCGATTTTTCTGTAATCGGAAATGCAAGAATCTGACACCATTAATGGGGCGGGCTCTGTTTTGCTCTGTTTTGTTTGTTCTTCAGGTGTGCAGTCTGTGAAACCTGAGATCGAATGCAACAAACTGACGGTAATGGGGAAAAAAATAGACGCATCAAAACTCAGAGAGAAGCTTTCGAACAAGACGAAGAAGAAAGTGGATTTGATTTCGCCGCAGCCCAAGAAGGAAAAGGACTCGAAGCCCAAAGAAAACAACGACGAGGACCAGACCTCCACCAATAACAACAAATCCGACAAAAAAACAGACGAGAATAAGAAGAAACCCAAAGAGGTAATTGCAAAAAAACAAAACCCTCAAAACGAAAATCGGTCCCCTCTGAGATTCTCTTGTTTGATTTCTTTTGTTCTCTGATGTTCAGCCGCCGGTGACAACGGCGGTGCTGAAGGTGGCGCTGCACTGCCAGGGCTGCATAGAGAAGATTCACAGAGTAACATCCAAGTTCAAGGGTTAGAGATTAACCAACCATTTTACATCACTAAACAGAATGATTTGATTCAATTTGATCTGATCCGATATCTGATTTCATTTCAATTAATCACAGGAGTTCAAGAGATGTCAGTGGACAGGCAGAAGGATTTAGTGACAGTGAAGGGCACAATGGACGTGAAGGCCTTAAGCGTGAGCTTAACAGAGAGACTAAAACGAACCGTCGAAATTGTCCCAATGAAGAAGGAGAAAGACAAGGACAACAACAACAACAAAAACGACAGCGGCGACAAGAAAGACATCCCCGCTGGGGACGTCGAGAACAACAACACGGAAGGTGGTGGCAACGGCAACGGCAATGGCAATGGCGGAGGAAAGAAGAAGAAGAAGGGCGGTAACGGTAACGGTAACGGGAACGGTAACGGCAATGGTGGTGGAGACGGGGAAGAGGGCGGCGCCGGTGCGAAGATGGAAGGGAACAAAATGGAGTACATGGGAATGGGAGGAATAGGGTACGGATACCCGTATGGGTTGAGCAACGGATACGGGTATGGGGTCGGGTACGGGTACGGATACGGACCGGGTGGGCTGGTGGGGGAGAATTTACATGCTCCACAAATATTCAGCGATGAGAATCCAAATGCTTGCTCTATAATGTAGGAGGAATTTGGGAGAGAAGAGTGTAAAAAGTGGGGGGGGATAGTTTTAGGTTTTAGGAAGTAGAAATGAATGGAAGAAGGTTTGTAGATGGAATTGAAGAGATTTTGTTGTTTGGTGAGTGAGAAAGTGAGAGAGAAAAGGAAAGAAAAAGAAAGAAAGAAAACCCAATGTCTAGTTGGTGATAATTGTTTAATTTTGTAGGGAATCAATGAAGTTTGTTGTTATTTTGTTAGTTAATATTGGTGGGGGCATTATATTCTGTGTATTTATGTTTGTCTTTTCACTATGGCATTTTTTGTGTTTGTGAATATTTATTATTTTACAAAAACAATTTAATTTAGGTTCTAAAATTGTGGGCATTTTGTACGATGGGTGTGCCAGTTGGTGAGCGTGCAAAAGGAGTATAAAGTGGAGAGGCAAATTTCAAATTTAATTATAAATTACAGTTAAAAGTTCAAAAGGATAATGATGGAAGTTGTTTCTTGTTAAAAGTAGGGAATAATTAAGTTAACTTTATGAAAAAAAAATAGAAATCTAGATAAAGAAAATAGAAAGAAATAAGAGAAATTGAAAAAAATAAAAATAAAAAGTGATGGGATTTAATTAAAATGAAAGATTTAAAATTTTTTGGGGTCTTCTAAGGAAATTATTCTCAATTTGGAGCATGCATCCACATTGTGGTCCTTTCGTGACTAGTGATTTTCGTTCTTATAGTAATATTAAAATTTTGCAAGTCACACATTTCATTTAAAAAACTTAAATAAACACGAACAATCTGACGGTTCAAAATGATTTATTTTCATCAACTCAATCTTATAACATTTGGTAATAAAGAAATTCATATAAATTTAATATCCTAAATAAGTTAGCAACCTGAAGTTTGAACGTCAAAGTGAGCTTAGCTTAGCGGTAATTGACATGTATCCTCGATCACGAGGTCAGAGGTTTGAAACCCTCCACCCCAAATGTAAAAAAAAAAAAAAAAAACCTTAAGTTTGAACTTATTTCTCCAAAGTCGATCTATTTTTTTACATTACATGTTTCAACGTCATTAGTCCAACCAATAGTAGTAAAAAAAAACTCTATCGATCACTATTTTTTTAAGGTTAAATTACAGATTTAGTCCATGAACTTTAAAGTTTGTGTTTAAAAAATGTCTAATACCTTCTTAAACTTTTAATTTTGTGTTCAATAGTATAATTTCGTGTCCTTGACCTATTCGACATTTTTTAAAGTTTACAAATCTACTAAACACAAAATACAACGAAAGTTGTAATTTAACGGTGTTTTTCTTTTTTAAAATTATATTTATGAAGTTAAAAATGATTGGGAAGAAGAAGAGTAAGGAAGGGGGCATTTATGGGATGAAAAATGTCAATGTCAAAATGGGTTATGTGGCTCCCAATTGTGTCAACAAAACGCCCTTTTTTTTTTATTATTGAGACCGTGAAAGAAAACTGGCAACTGCAAGAAAACAAAAAAGAAAAAAAAAAGATTCTATTTTCAAAATTCTCTTCATAATTATTTTGCATAATTCCAAATTCATCCTCTCACACTCACCTTTCCATTTGTCTCTATTCAAAATTATTATATTATTATTTAAAACAATCTCTCTCACTCTCTCTCTAGAAAATAGAAATAGCTCTGAAAAAGTTGTTGGAAGAGAGAGAAACCATGATTGGCTTACTCAATAGCTGAGACTGGGCCCCACTCCCCCCCCCCCCCCACACACCATACCCAAACCAAATAGCCGCAACTTCTAACTCAATTCTCCTTCTTTCTCCCCCTCATTGCTATTATATTTAATATCGGTGAGCGGATGGATCAGTTGGCGTGTATCTCGACTATTTTCAGAGGATAATCATCTCATTCTACGCCATTTGATCGTCGAAACAACTCGATTCAGTTCTGACAAGTAAGAGAACATATCACTAACATTATTTTGAAATCAAGATTTAACTGAGAATGTCCTTTAAGGTTATAAGCAATGGTAAAAGAAAGGTTTAGTATTAGGTAAACGAAAATTCCTTTTGTCTAGTCAGTCGGAAAAGTATTTTCTATTTATCTAATATGTTGTCACCTAAAATCAACCTAACCACTACCTACTTAGACCGAAATTAAATGACTCCCCACCGCACAAAACTCAAAAAGGTTGTTTTTTTTTTTTTTTTCTAACTTCAACTTAAAGGTATTCCAATTTGATTTTCTTGCAATTGTGTGAAGTTAAAAATGAAAAATGAGAGTGCCCTAGAAATGAAGGGTAGGGTATAATATTAATGTGTAAGGGATAGGGGGTTAGTGGGAGTTTGATAAGTGGGTAACTTTCCAGTCTCATAGGACAATGTGTCCTTTTACTTCAAACACCTCTGTCCATTCCTCTGTACCAAAAGATCCCTCCCTTTTTTTTCCTTTTCTTTTCTTTCTTTCTTTTTTATTTTTTTTTCATTATTCTTTTTTGTGCAAACCTTTTTCTTTTCCACTTTCTTTTTTACTTCTTCCCCTTTTACCCCAAACCTACTCACCTTTCTTTTTTCTTTTTTCTTTTTTCTTTTTTCTTTTTTCTTTTTAATTTCAATCATCTTTTAAAAATACTCTTTTATTAACCCCACATTTTTTTTTCTCACTTTCTTTCAATTAAATTACATTTTAGTCTCCCAAATTTTAAGTTTATTATATTTCGGTCTTTGGTCTCTAAACTTTCGTAAAAGTAACAATTTAGTCCACAACATTTGAGGTGAGAATTCAAACATCTGATTTCTTGGTCAAGGTTATATGTTAATTACCGTTGACCCTATGCTCAATTTAATTATCTTTTATTTATTTAATAAATTGAGAATGTGACTTTTAACATAAACATGTATTATAATTACTTAAGATAGCTTAAGTAGGCATTGGACAAATAGATATTAAGTGGAAAAATAATAGCAATGATTGAAATAGTAAAAGTTTAGAGATTGAAAGAAATATTTTTTTAAATTTAGGGATAAAATCGAATTTAAGCCTGGAAAAATTTACCCTTTTGACCTAGTAAAGTCATTGATCAATCAAATATAACTGTATATTATTTCAAAATCAAAACGTGTCTTCAGTCATTCTAAATACCAATCGATATTGATCTTTAACGGTCCATTTGAAATACCTTTTTAATTTAAGTGTTTTTCAAGAATGTATTTTTTAAAAAAAACATTTTGTATAAAAATTATTTAGAATTTAAACACTCATGTATTTAAGTGCTTTTATACACAAGTTATTATATACTTAAAAACTCTTTGTAAAAAATTTGCTTTTAAGTGTTTTTCTCAAAATAATTTATTTTTCAATCTTATTTTTAATAAGTCATTTTTAGTGGTTGCAAAACACTAACCTTTCTTTTTTTTAAATTAAACACTTGAGATGGTAAATCAAACGTATCCTAAGTATATAAACACATTCGGCATTTTTCATATATCATGCAATTACTCATACAATCATATTCTTTTGGTATTATTCCATATTGTTATAGGGATAGATGCTTCAAATGTTTATATATTACAAACTTTATAATCATTAGTACAAATAAATTTGTGTCAGATGAGTAATGCTTGTGTTGACAACCAAGTAGAGTCTACCTCAAATGAATTATTCTGTTTTAGTTATTCTCACGTGGATGTTTATCATTGTAGTTCAAACCTACTTATTTACTTAGACTTTTATAGATTTTTTTTTTTATTATTTTTGGAGAATAGAGAGATTTCATTAATCGAAACAAATTTTCCTTTGGGATACAAAGAGAGGCTTGCCACTATACTCTAAACCCAAAAACTACAGAGGAAAATTACTAAGCCATAACATCAGATTAAAATGTAAACTTGTCCGAGCTAAAGTATGAGCAAAATCATTATAACAACGACTTACATGAATAAAACTCAAAATTTGAAACTTAGTTTTCATCCCTTCAATATCCTAGATAATCGGATGAACTTCAACATCACATTCTACCAAACCATTTAATATTGACATGGCTGAAAGCGAATCAGAATGTATGGGAATGTTACAAAACTCCATTCAATGTGCAAGCCTTAGACCTTCTAAAATCTATTGACTTTTATGAAGAGTTTGCTTTTTCCTACTCATCCATTATCATATAGCTCAAACCTATTGACTTAATTAGACTCTGAGGATTAAAGAGTTTACTTTTATGAGATTATTAATTAATTTATTTATTTAATAAAATATAACATTAAAATTATGACATAGCAAAGATTCAAACTTTCAAACTAGAAACAAAGCTTAAAATTGTAGTGAAATAATTTGACTCTTACCCTTCAGTTTTATCTAAGACGAACTTTTGTAGTTAAAAAGAACTTCGTTGTGTAACCCAATAAACTTTTTAAGAATAATACAATAACCTTAGTTTTACTCTTATCCAAACACACTACATCATCATGAATTATTATAAATGAGGATGTAAAGCATATATAACTATTGTCATAATTAACTATTAAGACTGCATATACATCATCATGAATTATTTTTGAGATGATGCATTTTCTACGGTTGTATATCTCATTAATCGGTTACCTTCTACAACCCTAAATGTCAAGTTAGGATGGAAATATTGATAAATGAGGATGTAAAGCATATATAACTATTGTCATAATTAACTATTAAGACTGCATATACATCATCATGAATTATTTTTGAGATGATGCATTTTCTACGGTTGTATATCTCATTAATCGGTTACCTTCTACAACCCTAAATGGAGTGCGTCCTTTAACCAAACTTTTTCATATCCAACCCAATTACCATTTTCTAAAAACATTTGGTTGTTATTGCTATCCTTGCCTTCGTCCATATAATTCCCACAAACTTAGCTTTCAGTCTATTCCTTGTACACTTCTTAGGCAGTAACCAACATAAAGGTTACAAATGCCTATGTCCTGATGGTCGACTTCATGTATCTCGACATGTAACCTTTAATGAACTTTCTTTTCCATTTGCTTCGAAACCACCTCTTTTATCACATCCTACTACATCCCAATCTTCTATTATTCAAACTTTGCCTTTACTTTCTACTCCTATTACTACTTTACATCTTTCACCATATCCTTTCTCTTTCTACATCAGAGTCAATTCCTATTGCATCTGATTCCTCCCTCGTAACTACTGTTGTTGATGTTCCTTCTAGTCATGCTACAACTTCTATGGCCACTGCTGGTACTGATGGTGGTGATAATAATTTCAGTCATGAGACTTGTATTCCTACTGGTACTGTTGTAAACTCTCATCCTATATGATAACTAGAGGGGAAAAAGGAATTTTTAAACCCAAAGTTCTTACTGTTTCTTATGTTGAATCTGAACCACCCAATGCTCGAGAAGCTATTAAACATCCTCATTGGAGAAAGGCTATGCAAGTTGAATATGATGCATTGATAGCCAATCAAACTTGGGATATTGTTCCTTCCTCTCCTCGTCAAAAAGTTGTTGGTTGCAAATGGGTGTTCAAAATTAAGAGAAATTCATATGGTTCTATAGCTCGATACAAGGTTAGATTAGTGGCTAAGGATCGGTTTCATCAATATGCTGACATTGATTATACAGAAACCTACAGCCCAGTTGTTAAACCTGTCACGATTAGAGTTTTACTTACACTAGCCCAATTGTTAAACTGGTCACGATTAGATGTCTTCCTACATGGTTTACTAAATGAAACTGTTTTTATGGAGCAACCGTTTGGTTTTGAACAAAATACTGCTTTTCCATCTGTGTGTAAACTTCACAAAGCCTTATATGGTCTTAAGCAAGCTCCTCGAGCTTGGTTTGAACGTCTCAACCAATATCTCCATTCTCTGGGTTTTGTCTCAACTTGCCTGATTCTTCATTGTTAATTAGACAGAAAAGGTGAATGTTGTTACATTTTAGTATGTGTTGACGACATCATTATCACAGGGAGTTCTCCATTTGTTGTAGCTAATCTGATTGTTAATTTAAATACTAATTTTTCCTTGAAAGACTTAGGCAAATGGAGTGAGGTTTCATATCCTCCCTGCGGTGGTCTTTTCTTATCACAATTGAAATACATTCAAGACTTACTGGATAAGACTAAAATGGGTGGTGCAAAAGCAATATTCACTCCTATGATGAGTGGCTCTTTGCCTTCAACTAGACATGGTGCACAGTTGTCTGATGTTCGTTTTTATATGAGTATTGTGGGAGCCCTTCAATATGCAACCCTTACTCGTCCTGCAATTTCTTTTAGCGTAAATAAAGTATGTCAATTCATGCATGCTCCTACTGTTACCCATTAGCAGTTTGTAAAAAGGATATTACGGTACTTAAAGGTACCATTTCCCACAGTTTGTTACTGTCTGCGCCACGAGTTTTATCTCTTCAGGGCTTTATTGGTGCTGACTGAACATCCTACCCGGATGATAAAAAATCCATGTTTATTCTGTATATTCTTCGATGGCAACTTGATTTCGTGGGGATCCAAGAAGCAATCTATTATTTCTCGTTCTAGTACTGAAGCAGAATATCGATGCCTTGCTACTGCTGCATCTGAATTGATATGGTTACATTCTCTTTTTTGTGATTTACGAGTGTCTTTGTTGCAGAAACTTATTTATGATGCGATAATCTTAGCATTGTTCATCTTAGTGCTAATCCAGTTATGCATTCGAAGACCAAACATGTAGAAATCAACATATATTTTGTTCGTGAATTGGTTTTGCAGAAACGTTTACTAGTTCAACACCTTCCTACTGCTGATCAAATCGCAAATGTTCTTACCAAACCTTTATTTGTATCCTCTATTCATCAGCTTACTTTCAAGCTCAATGTTCGAGATCCTCTGACCATTGGCTTGCAGGGGGTGTTAAGGCTGCACATTAGTCACGTGATGTACATGTGTTTTATTTTCTGTGTTATATTAGTTATTGAGGTGTGATCCTCTGTTTTTGATGTGATTGAGTTGAGGAAATTATAAGAGTTTTTCTCCCTTCCTCATAT
Source organism: Luffa acutangula (assembly GCA_036850905.1). Taxonomy (NCBI): domain Eukaryota; kingdom Viridiplantae; phylum Streptophyta; class Magnoliopsida; order Cucurbitales; family Cucurbitaceae; genus Luffa; species Luffa acutangula. Next base: position 48,189,486 of record CM072093.1, read on the forward strand.
AAATGCTCTGTTGTTTATCTCTGTATTTTACAATGATGAGATGAATAAAAGAGGGAAGAGTTTCTGCTCTAAATTTTCTTGATTTTCTCCCTAGTTTCACATTAATCGTACCTAATTTAATTATTTAAACTTAAATAGTACATATTCTCAAAGTTAACATAAATCAAAGTTATTGTTTTAAAAAATAAAACAAAGTAAGAGATTAAATTTAGGTTAGCATGTTAGTATTTCCTGCTAATATTTTCATATTTCTATGAATTCGACATTGATATAAGGGTCCAGCTAAACATTTCCAAGAAATATATATATATATATATATATATATATATATAAGCAGAAGGTTAATTATGAGAATATTAAATAATTTAAAAGGTATAAATACTTTTTGAGTGGATTTGTTTACTTTCTTTTTAAAATTTTCATAAATTATCAATATTTTCATAAAGTTGAGGCCCATATTTCCATCCTAACTTGACATTTAAGATCTTAAGACAATGTAACAAATCAAAACAATTTTTTAAAAATTCGAATATCTCAAGAATCTATCGATTAACACTAGTGTAAGTTCGAGAAACCAATGTCAACAAAAGCTTAGTTCAACTGTCAAAAAATTGTACTGATAACCAAAAAAAAAAAAAAAGTTCGAGAAACCAATTAGACATTTTAACCGAAAAAGCAAAACATGATGATGATAAAATGAAGAGGGCTAATAGAGCACATTGGACTTCCACTATCATAGGCCGCCGCTGCATATAAATTCCAGTGGCTATGCACATTTGCATATATGGTCTCATGTGACCTTCATCATGATGCCCACCATGCCCCATCCCACCATCCAATTTTTACTTTCTTTTTTTTCTTTTTTTTTTCCCTTTACTTTGGAGAACAAAACTTTTTTTTTCTCTCTCTTTTTATTTACTTTTCTTTTTTCTCCTTTGAATGAGAAAGAAAAAGAAAAAGAAACTCAATCTTTCCTAATGCATGTGGTACGGAAAAAGCCCTCCCCAAGATCTCAATTCAATAACTAATTAAAAATCGTTACTGCGACCCCCGAAGTTAGGAGGGGTACATAAATGAACTGAGATCACATCCGAATGAGAGTGATCCTGAGGATATGAAATGATGGTCAAGATAAGCTTAAAAGAATTGATAGATACTACCTATACCAACAAGATGCACCTTCCTTTTCGGTGGCTCAATCATAGGAACTTTGAAGTTAAGCATACTTAGCTTGGAGAAGTTCTATGTTGGGTGACCTCCTAGGAAGCATGTGAGTGAGGACAAAACATGCTAAAAGGACCCCGTGTTGGTTGGTTTGTGGGGACAATCTTCAATCTCAGAAGTAGTATCAGACAAGTATGGTGGAGTGGTCAGGTCGCAGGGGAATGTCGGGGCTGTTAAGGACCGAATTCGGATTTTGAATCCTGGACATGGGGTGTTACAGTTACATTAGCTTCTACAAAATTGTTATTTTTATCAAATTATAATACTCTTAATACCCGACATAGACTTATATTAATGAGTCAATCTAGATGAGGGCTGAGTTATATGTATGATGAAGGAATTAAGAATATTCTTGAAACCCGACATATACCTATATCAATTGGTCAATTTTTAATTAAATATTTTTAAAAAATAGTTAAGTAAGAATAGACGACGAAGAGAGTAAGTTATATATATATATATATATATATTTGAATATTCATATTGATGTAGGTAAGGGAAGGGAGAGGAAGAGTTGAGATTCTCAAATCCCATGTGATTAAAGGATGCTTTTATTATTCTTTTGCCTTCTCTCTAAACTAAAGGGTGATTTAAAAGATAATTCTTTTCTTTTTTTTCTCTCTCTTTTCTTTTTATAATTTTTAGAAAATACTTTTTCTCTTTAGATGTGATGATTGCGTGAGCTCAGTCCCATGTGGGGTTTAGTAGGTCGTGTTCAAAAGTGGATTAATAATAATAAAGATTATATAAAATATTTAATTGAAAAATAAAATAACGAAGTTAATGGATTGAAATTGAATGGAAGGGTCTTTCTTGTGCTTTTTAGGAGACTTTTTCTATATACTCCTTTTTTTTTCTTTTACTTTGTAAAAAAAAAAAAAAAAACTTTCGAAAAGATTAATATTTACTTTTAATTTTGATGAATGTGTCAATTTTCACCCTAAGTTTTAAATTTCATAAAATTTAATTCTAAATTTATATTGGTGTGTTACAATGCTTATCTTCTATTCAATTTTCGCTAATTTACCTCTTAATTTCAATTAAAATCATTTTTGACACAAAATTAAGTTTGAAAAACACACCAAATAGATATTTGAATAATTGCTAATTATTATTTTAATTTTTTTTTAAAGCTAACATATATTTCTAGTTATTGCACATAAGAAGTTTTGTGAACGATTTTTCGAATAAAAACTTATTGTATTTTGAAATTTGAGGGAAAAATTTATATCTTATGGTAAATCAACACTTTGTCTTTTTCTTTATTCAGCCTTATTTATTTGTAATTAATCAGACATGTAATCAATGTATTAAATTTTCATCGACATATCGACATTTGCACATTTCTGTGGGTTCAACATCAACATGCAAGGTGAACCGACATTTCCACTATATCGTAAGAAAATTGATAAAAATGTAAACAAAATGATAACAAAATGTAACTAATATGAAGATAATATTTATCATAAGTATTTTAACTTATTTTAAAAGTGTAAAACATTTATTTGTTAATTTAAATATTTTTTAAATTTTTTTGTTTTGAATATTTTTTTTGGAATATCCATCGACATCGACATTTTGTCAATATTTCCATCGACATTTCCAATCATTGAGACCTTGACATTTCCGTCGACATCAAACATTTTAACCAAATATTAATGGAATATTACAGTTATTTATGTTTAAATGATTGTTTTTGTTTGAGAAGAATACGACAAATATATTATATATTTTCGAAAACGAATATAATATTACAGTTATTTATGTTTAAATCACAGTATATTTTTTTTAAAAAAAAAACGAAAAACCAAAATAAAAGATAAAAATTTGAAAAATATATATATTCACTTAAAAATTTTCCTAGGATTTAAGCAACTTCTTTAGAAGTGCACTATGTGTAAAGCCAAGATCCATTTTTTTATGAGGAAATATCTCATTACTTGTCACAATCTCCATTATAATTCAAATAATAAGGATATCATTTAAATACATGTCTATATTCAATCATAATTAATTAGAGATCTTTCCGTTCAAACATGACATGTATTCAATTTGTATAATATATGTGGTCCCTATCATATCTTGATATAACCACTCAATTTAATCAATAAAAAATAAAACTTTTTTCACTTAGACATGAACCATTCATATAAGTTATAAGCTACTCGATATTTACTGTTTGATTTCTAACTTATTCTGAACTCTTATAATTATCGAGTAGTCAACTTATTCTAGATTCTAATATCATAATTTCATGTCAATTATAATTTGATCTTATCGCAAGGAATCATGCTCCACAAATATATTCAACAATTATTAAATATTACAAACTATAAGTGAAGACATGTTAATTGTTTCCTACATATTATAAAAGGCATCTTTGTAAAAATAGACTTTGATATCAAGAAGGAAACTTCACATTTATGTATGCATGTACACACATGCATATAAATTTAGTCAATTATATGTGATAAATATGTGAAATAATTATTGTCATTAAAGATATAACTTTTGACTATTAAAAGAAAAAGCCTATTAGTATGGTTGAGTAATGAAAGTTTTCTTTGTTTGATTAATGACATTGTTATAAAAAAGAAAAAAAAAACTTTTTTTTTTTTCCTTTTCGGCGTTTTAGACTAATAATAGAGAGTTTTAATTTTTTTTTTTTGAAAATTTAGCCTATAAACATTATTTCTACTAATAAGTTTCTTTGTTTTCTTCTCTACCTTCTTCCCATGTTTTAAAAAACCAACGCAAGTTTTGAAAACTAAAAAAAAAAATTAGTTTCCAAAAACTTGTTTTTGTTTTTGGAATTTGGCTAGGGATTCTAATGTGCCCCGACAAAAATGAAAACAATGGTGAGAAATTTGGGAGAAAACAAGCTTAATTTTCAAAAACAAAAAACAAAAAACCAAATGGTTATCAAACGGGGTCTTGGATTTTTGTTTTTGGTTTTTGATTTTTAAGCTTATAAACACTACTTCCAACTCTAAGTTTCATTGACTTTTCACTTACCTTTTTCCATGTTTTCAAAAACCAAACAAATTTTTGAAAACTAAAAAAAATAGTTTTTAAAAACTTGTTTTTGTTTTTAGAATTTGGTTAGGAATTTAAGTGTGTTTTTAACAAAAATGAAAACCATGGTGAGGAAATTTAAAGAAAACAAGCCTAATTTTCAAAAACCAAAAACAAAAAACCAAATGGTTATCAAACGGGGCCTAAGAGTATTGTAATGAAGTTACGCTTGCCAAACTGTCATTTTCACAAGACTGATATATTTGTATAGGCCAAATAAAATTTTCTAAGTTCTATATGAAAATTTTATTCCAAATTCACAAATTTTGGATGCAATCTTGAATTTACTTAAATTAAAGTTTGTGCATAATTAAAATTTTGTCCCAAACTTAAGTTCAAATTAAAGTTGCCGCCAAACAAGAAAATCAAGATTTTGTCCAAAATTCAAATTTTGATTAATTGACGTAAAATACGTGTTAAACAAGAAAAAAATCAAAACTAAGAATTGACTTCATGTTTTGATTAAATTGACACGTCAAATGGAATCAAAATCAAGAACAAATATTCCCCATTTTGATTCCAAAGTATCTTTTTCAAGATTCACTCACATATAACTTGTGCATAAATCTCGAAAAGGGGCATTTGTTGAAGGAGAAATTTTGACCAATCACAAATTGTCACGTCATTATTTAAAATTAATGACGAAATTACAAATAATTAAATTTGGGACCAATTATAAATTGCCACGTGTCCCAAATTTAATTTGAAGACAAAGTTGGCCAATTATAAGTTTATAGAGTCAAATTTCTATTTGATCAATTAATTAAAATTAAATTAGTTTGATCAAATTAATTAATTTGACCAATTAATTAAAAAAAATAATTATTTGGATCAAATTTTGGTCTTTTAAATATTTGGGTCAAATATGAACCAAATCCAAGACTAAATAGTTGAGCCCAAGACCAATAAAGCCCAAACCCAAGTTGTTGGCCCAAAAGTCACCAGGACCCATCCAGCGAGAACTAGAGGGGTTCTCTTCCATTTTCTGGGAGAAGAATTTTGAAGCTCTCAGCCAGAGTCAGAAAATTCAGAGAAACTCCACCAAGACTTCTTGAAGACTGAAGACCCTCAAAGACTAGAAGACTTCAGCAATCCTTGAAGACCAAAAATTCTTGAAGATTGAAGACACTTCAAACTAGAAGACTTCAACAATTCTTGAAGACCAAAGATTCTTCAAGACTCCAAGACCCCAAGATTTCTTGAATACTGAAGACCCTTCAAAAGACTTCAGCAATCCTTGAAGACCAAAAACTCTTCCAGACTTCAAGACCCCAAGACTTCTTAAAGACTCCTTCAAGACTAGAAGACTTCAACCATCCTTGAAGACCAAAGATTCTTTAAGACTTCAAGACCCCAAGACTACTTGAAGACTGGAGACCCTTCAAGACTAGAAGACTTCAACAATCCTTGAAGACCAAAGATTCTTCAAGACTTTAAGATCCCAAAGACTTCTTGAAGACTGAAGACCCTTCAAGACTAGAAGACTACAACAATCCTTGAAGACCAAAGACTCTTCAAGACTCCAAAACTTCAAAAGCTCCAAGAATCCATTGAAGCTTCAGACTCAAGAACAAGAGCTACAACCCTCGAGTGAAACACATTCACAAGAGAGAGAATCAGAGGATTAACATTAGAGATTGTACACCCACACACATATTATATCAATACAAATATATTGTTTATTCCACGTGTCTCCATTCTTCGAAGTTACGTGTGAACAATGAGAATGAAGTGGAGAAAATCAGGAAATAAAATCAAATTCCTAAAATTGTGGAATTTGGAGAGAAAATTAGGAAGGTTGATAATTTGTTGATTGAATTTTAATTAGGAAACATAATCGACAAAATATTTTCATGCTTGAATTTAATTGTGGAGAGAAAATCAAAGCAAGAGTATAATGGTAAGAAAATTCACACGAAAATCTAATCTGGTAAAATTTCAAATCTTTCGACAAATCTAAAAAATTGATTCTAAATTAGTCCATCTACCAAAATTTCTCTTATGTATATGTGTCAAAAAAAAAAAAAATAACCCACGGTAAATATTTAAGACTTAAAACACTAATGGGCCTCATTTTGGTTCCATTAATGTAACACAAGAAATATCTGTCGATATTGATATTTTATAGTATTTTCCTCGACAAATCTATAACATTGATACTTCACAGGTTGATATGATATTTAAGATTTTGGTTGGATTTGGTATTTTGCTCTTGTAGGGGTTGCCACCGTCAAACTTTGTGCACCATCTAGCTTATTAATTATATCTTCAAGGATTTGGGTGCATTTTCACATTTCTTGCAATTTAAAAGGTAGGAGTGAGCAAACACATAAAACATATTGGAAATAATCCCCTAAAGACTACTTAGATTTTAATTTCTCTCGGATCACTATCATTTGATAAATAGAGAGTAACTCGAGTCGTTAGATGTAAACGTACGTAGTTCAATTAGTTAAACTATCAATAATTTTTTTAAAAGATTGTAAATTGGAATCTCCAGTCTATTGTTTGAAATGTAAGATTCTAAAAACAAACTTAGAATCAAGTCAAGCATATTTGTTGGTATGACTTTCAATGAAATAAATGTATTTCAAAAAGAGGGAGAAACACTCCCTTCTACTTACTCTTTTTCTTTTCTTCTTTTTAAAAAATCTTACTCTCATGTACAAATTTGTTATACCAAAGCTAAGTATAATTTAACCGATCAAAATGCCAACAAGAACATTGCTGAATTGGTATAAAGTCAGTATCCTGACCAAGATATTAGAGGTTCAATACCCTACCACTATTTGTTGTCCAACAAAAAAAAATTAATTCACCAAAATATTTGTAAGCTTAATTGTTTTTATTTTATTTTATTTATTTATTTTTTTAGACATGTGGAGGTGGGGGATTCGAATTACAAACTTTTTGGTCATTAGTACAAACCTTATGCTAGTTAAGTATGCTCATGTTAGCATAAACTTAATTGTTATAGGCTCAAATCTTCCATCCTTAAAACTTTTTTTTTTTTTAAAAAATAACTTTTTTTTGTATAATTTGATCTCTGAATATTGGGTCAATCTCAGTCTACTAGCCTTTTATCGATCTTTTTAATGGGCTTGGATGAGAAAAGTAAATGGGCTAAGAAAAGAGGCCCAAATGATAATCCAATGAAGTAGAAACCATCTCTAACAAAAGATAAACACAAATGTTGTACAACCCCAATTTTAGACGATTGAAATTTGACCATGTCTTTTTTAAACATAAAAATAAAAATAAAAATAGTCTATTTACATATTTTAATCCTATACAATACTCTTTTTGAAACAATACATTCATATAAATACAGAAATAATTTGAACTTCTGAATTTTCTTAAATTTTTTTATAAAGGATATATCACATTTTAGAAGGATAAGAAATGCTCTAATGTCAAGCTATACATCAATCCAAACATAATTCAATAGATAAGATACGTTTTATTGTCCCAAAGATCAATGGTTCTATCCTCACCTCTGCGTTTGTTAAATTGAATAAAGAAACTAGGGCCAGTTGCAAGAATAGCAATATGGATCAAAATAATTGCAAATCTAGCAACCCACAAAAAAATTTGTAAAAATGGCAAAATCTGATGGTCTGCATATTGCATTTACTAAAATACCCCTCCAGATTTTCTATCAGTGATAGAAAGATTTTCTAACCGTGATAGAAATTTTCTATCACAGATAGATTCTATCCGTGATAGAAAAGATTTCTATCAATGATAGGTATTTTTCTATCAATGATAGAAAAATTTTCTACCACTTGTAGAAGATTTTCTATCACTTCTATCAATGATAGAAAAGTTTCTATCACTGATAGAAAAACTTTCTATCACTGATAGAAAAATCCAACATACAATAACGAAAGAATTAGCTTCTATCAGTGATAGAAAAATCATAATAGAACACAACAACTACAAAAACATATAGAATGACAACAATAACCAATCAACTAACAAAACAATATGATATCAGAACACCAACACTTATAGAAACTTTCTATCACTGATAGAACGTTTTATATCACTGATAGATTCTATCAGTGATAGAAAGATGAGCATAATAAACCAAATAAAGAAATTTACTTAAACAAGGTTTTCAATCATGTTGTTTAGTTTTCAATCTTCCATCAGTAACAAGTGATAGTAAGATGAACATTACGAACTGAAAAAAAATTACTTGAACAAGGTTTTCAATCGTGTTGTTTGGTTTCTGGTAGAAAAGTTTCAATAGTGATAGAATATTTCTATCACTGATAGAAAGTTTTTCTACCACTGATAGAATCTTTCAGTGAAAGAAAGATTTCTATTTAGTGATAGAAAAACTCTATCAGTGGTAGAAAAACTTTCTATCACTGATAGATTTTATCAAAAAAAAAAAAAAAAAAAAAATATATATATATATATATATATATATATATATATATATATATATATTTAAAAAAAACAGACGAGGATGAAAAAGATGTGCTCCAGGGGCAATTTGGGAATATAAAAAATTCATTGAAAAATTTTGCCATATTTACAATTATTTTAAAATTTTGCTAAATTTGCCATTATTTACCCTAATTTTGCCACCCATTACAATTATCCAAGAAACTATGAGCTAAGCTTATATTTACCTTTATACTGTAGATATATCATGTAGAGAGTAGTTATAAGATTTCCTAATTTGTCCAAATTTGAATGAGGAAAAAATATTGTCAAATACAATTTTCTTTTATATGTTGGGGCCAATTTATATTACTATGTTATGGGTATAATCTTTTTAATTTCATAGCTTAACCAACATTCTATATTTATAAGATTGGTTGTCTTCAAATTTGTGTGTCAAATTTGACAAATTATTCAAATTTGTTAAAATTCTAAAGGACAATAAGATTTATTTTATTATATTTATGAGTAAGTAATATTAAAGTGTATTTTGTTAACATTAAAGTACATGCTCTATGTTATAATTAATTTATATAACTTATAGGCAAAGTTACTTTACCTTGACATATATAATCTACTCAATCATGAAAATTTAGTACAAAACTACAAAATCTTTACTTTGATATATATATCTTAATGTTCACTCTACTTTTGATTCTTCATAGTTAGTTAGTCATATGCATATATGATATGTATATATACCTCCCATCAATGACATGGATACACAAATGCTATTTAATTTTTTTTTTTAATTAAAATTATCATATGTTATTGGCATTTTATTTTGAATTTTGAACACCAAATGCATTTCTTCATTTACTTCCTTAGTTTTTAGTGGACCAAACCATTAGCATTTCCAGGGTTGTTGTTCCAATTTTTCTTTGTTTGCCTGTCCTCACATTTTTTTTATTCTAAAATATTCCTCATTTCAATTATTATACATATTATATAAAGGATAAACATTATAAATATGCAACATATTTCAATTGGTTCCTCTTTTGGTCCCTTAGTTAGGGTTCATTCCAGTTAGGGGTGTAAAAAAATCAGGTCGGGTCGGTTGTACGGACAAACCGACCCGACTAGACCCAAATTGGTCGGGTCGGGTCGGGTCACTTCTCACCTAATCAGAAGAAGATGTTGAAAGGTTTCAAAAAAAAAAAAAGGGACAGTCCGAAATCGGAGACTCGAGCAATTCCTGATTGGTCCAGAAGAATGCTAGTGGATTTAACATTGCCATGGGAGAGCTTGAGCGACTTGCAGGAGTTGTGAATGAAGGTCAGTCCTCTAGTCGTTCTGTTGGCGATCTTCAACCTCGTCGTCCAGTCCAACGACGTTCGTCCGAGGCCTCTGTTCCTTGTCGAACGGTAAAAAAAAACATTACTATTCAAATGGGCCATTGCAAGCAATCGATGGGGCTATCTCCATCTTCAACTTTCGGGTCATTTTCATTGGAGAACAAATGAAATCAAACAATTTTAAAAAAAAGAAGGGAGGAGATAAAGTAAAGAGTAAAGATAGAATTATTTATTTGGTAGGGCATGGCTCTCTTTGGACAACGGCGAAACCAGTCTATTCTGTCATCTGTCATCTGTGGACAGCGGTGACACCAGTCTGTTCTGTCAGAAGGTTATGGGGTCGGACCCTTTGGGGCTTAGAGAGAGAGAGAGGGAGAGAGACTGAGAGAGAGGGGGAGACGGTGACTGAGAAAGAGGTGGAGACGACGACTACGTGGAGGCGGCGGTGACTGAGAGAAGGACGAATGAGATGAGAGTGAGAGAGACTCTGAAAGGCGAAGACTCTGAGACGAAAGGAGGCGCCGCTTGAGGAACTTCAAGGACGAAAAGAGACAGAGAGACTGAAACCCTAGAAGTTCTATTTAAGTAAAACCTGAGAATCGAACCGAACCAACTCTGAGACGATTTTTCAGCCTATATATATATTGCGATTAAGTCAATTTGAGGGACTTCTTTTGGTGATTTTGGAGTCGTAAAACAGAGATAATTGGGGCTGTGGAAGCTGAACCAAGTGGAGGAATAGCGGGAATCAAAGCTTTCTTTGTGGAGATCGTGACGGGGACGTGCGGTCTCGACCTACTTAGCGTTTATTTCTCATTTCCCTTACTTTAGTTAATTTTAATGGCTGATTTGTTCTTCGTTTATATCGTAATGCGGATTATGAGTAGCTAATTTTAATTCTTAGGGATTGATGTAGCCGTTGGGCACTTATGGATTGAATTTATGGATTGTTGCTATTGATTTCATTTATGCATCTTGTATGTTTAATGATTTCAATTTATCGGCCATGAATTGAACGTTGATTCTGTCTAAATCTAACTCGGGAGAGAGGATTTAGCTTAGAACTCATTATGCATAACTAGGATTTAGCTAGAGATCGGGAGATAATAGTTAATTCTAGAAATTGTTAAAAAGGATAACCTTAATGCCTTGCATGTTTAATGAATTTAGATAGGAATATCGGGTTCATTGCATGTGGGAGAATCATGTATGCTCGGGAGAGATATGTGTGATTTTAGTGTTCCAGGATTTATGAATCATAGAATGTCATTAATCCATAATCCCAATTGGTGAAATCAAATCCCTTAGACCGTTGTCATCATTAGATTGTTGCATTCTTTTTGTTTTGTGTTTGATTTTGCATTCTTTATCACTAAAGTGTGTTCCCTAGATAAAATTGGTCAAGATTATTTTCGGTAATTAAATCGGCTAGAAACCCAATCCAGAGGACGACATTCGAATTTCACATTCACTATATTATAACTTGACCCGTACACTTGCGATTAGCAAATTGTGCATCATACCTCAATGATACAAGGGACATTGGCATCTTATTTTCTCAAGGTAAACTTGATCTAAATGCCTATTGTGATGTCGATTGGGCCGGTGATTCACTTGATCAACGTTCAACTACTGGGTATATAGTTTTTCTTGGAAACTCTCCCATATCATGGTCTGCTAAGAAGCAAACCACAGTCTCACGGTCATCCACTAAGGCAGAGTACAGGTCATTGGCTCAAACTGCAGTTGAATTCTATTGGATTCGACAGCTCCTTTGCGATTTAAATATCTTCATTCTTAAACATCCTGTACTGTGGTGTGACAATGCTCCTGCACTTGCTCTTGCCAAGAATCCAATATTTCATGCTCGCAGTTGATAGCGCAATTTATTGTGCTATATTTTAGATAATTTTACCGTTAGTCTTGAGTATTATTTGGGCATTTTTATCTCTATTTGGTTTTGTTTTGTAGGAATCAAGTAATTCAATGGAATTAGACATTTTTGAGCGTTACCGATGATTTTGGAGCTAAAAGAATAAGTTCGGGCCAAGGAAATAGAAAAGGAAAGGAAATTAAAGGCCTAGCGTTGAGACGCTAGCCCTTGGAGCGTCTCAACGCTGGGCGCAAGTCAGAAGGGGCGCGCATTCGGGGCAGCGTCTCGACGCTACCTCCACAGCGTCTCGACGCTGCGAACTTTCCAGATTTAATTAGGGCTTACGCGCGACAGCGTCGCGACGCTATGTCCTCAGCGTCTCGACGCTGTCACGCATATTCGACAGTATCTAAAGAAAACGATGCTTTCAGATTGGGAGAGCTGTTTTGGAGAGAGAAAAACGATTTCTAGTGAGAGAAAACGGACAGAACAAGGCAGAGAGCGAGGGAGCTTGATTCGAGGAGCTTGGATCGAGAGGTTCGTGACGGGAACGCACGAGAATCACGACCAACGAGTTTAATCTTTCTCCCTTATTTCTTGTATTGATTTGTAGCATGTTTGGGACATATTTCGATTGTATTTTAGAGACCATGTGTAGCTAGATTTCGTTTCTTAGGGGCTTGATGTAGCCATTAGTTTGTATGGATTAATTTACGGCTTTTTAGGACGTTTCGTAACGCGGTTTATTTATGCAATTGTATGATTAATGCTTATAATCTCTTGATCACGGATTGTATGTTGTTGTTTCTGAACTAATCGCTCGGGAGAGGGTAGTTTAGATTAGACTTTCAATTGCATGACTTAGGTGATTCGTAAATCGGGAGATTTGGAATTGCTTGAGAAACCGTCAAGAGGATTGTTTTTATTGCTTAGGCTTATTGTTGAAATTAGATAGGGATATCAATTTCTTAATTTGCTTAAAGGATTAATTGCACTCGGGAGAGGCTTTTAATTATTCATAATCCTTGGTTTATAAACTTGTTATGAATTTGTTCTTAATTATTCGTTAAGTTAATGCATGCATCTAATAGGTGAAATCAATTCCCTAAGGCTTTCTCCATTGAGTTTCCACATTTTATTGCTTTTATTAGTTTTTAATTATTTTGCATATCTCTCGTTTATTTTCTCTAAATAAAATTGGGCAAATATACCTGTAATAATTGGGGGAACTAGAAAACCAATCCAGAGGACGACATTCGATTTTAAATCACTATATTATAACTTGGGCCCGTACACTTGCGGTTAGCAATTTGCGTATCAAGTTTTTGGCGCCGTTGCCGGGGATTGGCAATTATTTAGTTCGCTTAATATTTTGGGGATTTTGCTTGGTCTTACTTTAGAGTGTATTTTATTTTGTTTGTCTTATTTTTTTTCCTTTTTATTCTTTATTTCTGTTGTTTTTGTTTTATTTTTGGTTTTGTTTTTCTTATTTATTTTAGGTTGTAATTGTGTATGCGAAAGGACAAGGACGCTCTGCTAGTGCCCTTTGATTTTGAAATTGAAAAGACGTGCAAAAAGAACAGGAAGGAGAAAAGGGACAGACTTGCATCAATGGCCAATCCAAATCCACAAGATGAGCAGAAGCCGATACGGGACTATTTCCAGCCTACTTTTCCTGATCAACAATCTGGGATAGTCTACGCGCCGATCAATGCAAATAATTTCGAGCTTAAAACTGGCCTTATCCAAATGGCTAGAGATAGTGCATTTAGAGGATTCCCCTCTGAGGATCCTAATTCTCATCTGAAATCTTTTCTTGATATTTGTGGTACTGTGAAGTTGAATGGTGTTACTGAAGATGCCATACGCTTACGATTGTTTCCTTTTTCTTTACAGGACAAAGCTAGGGACTGGCTTCAATCACTTCCACCTGGGAGCATTACTACGTGGGATGCGTTGGTTCAGGCTTTTCTTGCCAAATATTTCCCACCTGCAAAGACAGCTAAGTTGAGGACTGAGATTGGGACCTTTAAGCAAAAAGATGATGAACAACTGTTTGAAGCTTGGGAGCGCTACAAGGAATTACTGAGGAAGTGCCCACAGCATGGCTATCCTGACTGTTTACAAATTCAATTATTTTATAATGGTCTGAATGGTACTACTAAAACTATTTTGGATGCAGCTGCAGGAGGCACTTTACTTTCTAAAACTGTGGAAAGTGCTCGGACTTTGCTAGAAGACATGGCCACGAACAGTTATCAGTGGCCATCTGAACGTTCATCCTCTAGAACTGTAGCTGGGATTTATGAGATAGATAATGTCTCAGCTTTACAAGCTCAAATGCACTCTTTGACTAATGCTTTTATGAAATTCTCTGCTATAGGGAATTCACAATCCATTGAGTCAGTTGCAGCAGCTGAGGCATCCCAAGTTTATGATGGTTCGAACATAGAGCAGGCACAGTATGTGAACAACAGAAATTCTGGCTTTAGAGGTAACCAAAACTCTTTACCTACTCATTACCATCCAGGGCTTAGAAATCATGAAAATTTTTCCTATGCCAATAATAAAAATGTCTTGCAACCACCTCCTGGGTTTATGTCTGCACCTGCACCACAAGAAAAGAAATCTTCCTTAGAGGACTTAGTTGGTCAATTTATTAATGAGTCTAGGTCTAGGACTAATAAGATTGAGAACATGCTAGACACTGTTAGTAGCACTGTTAATAGTCATGGAACTGCCATTAAAAACATGGAGGTTCAGATTAGTCAAATTGCATCTTCCTTGAATGCCATGCAAAAAGGTAAGTTTCCTAGTGACACTGAGGTAAATCCACGAGAGCACTGTAAAGCTATTACTTTGAGGAGTGGGAAGCAACTTGAGGTTCCAGAAAAGCAGCCTACTGAGGATCCTATCATCAGTGAGGAAAAGGAGATTGAAGCACAGACTGAAAAGGGAGCAGCATCAACTTCGAAGATTGAAAAGTCTACTAGTTCTATTCTCCCTACTCATTCTACTTCTATTCCTTATCCTCAACGTTTTCAAAAGAAAAAGATTGATGCTCAGTTTGCTAAGTTTCTGGATATTTTTAAGAAACTCCATATTAACATTCCTTTTGCAGATGCTTTAGAACAGATGCCTAACTATGTTAAATTCATGAAGGAGATAATGACCAAAAAGAGGAAGTTAGAGGCTTATGAAACCGTGAATCTCACTGAGGAGTGTAGTGCCATATTACAGAGAAAGTTACCCCAGAAACTGAAAGATCCAGGGAATTTTACTATTCCTTGCACTATTGGTAGTTCTTCTTTTAATAAAGCATTATGTGACCTTGGTGCTAGTATTAATCTGATGCCTCTGTCTGTGTTTAGAAAATTAGGTCTTGGAGAGGTACAACCTACTACTATTTCTTTGCAGTTGGCTGATACATCGATGACATATCCTAGAGGTGTGATTGAAGATGTTTTAATTAAAGTTGACAAATTTATCTTTCCTGCAGATTTCGTGGTTTTAGACATGGAGGAGGATGCTGAGATCCCCATTATTTTGGGTAGACCATTCCTTGCCACGAGGCGTGCCTTGATTGATGTGCAGCAGGGTAAGCTAACTTTGAGAGTCAACGAGGAAGAGGTAGTTTTCAACATTTATCGATCCATGAAATATCCAGTTGAGGTTAGTACATGTCATATGATAGATATTGTTGATGCTACTGTTGCTGAGATTAGGGATGTTGTTATGCCTGCTGATCCTCTGAAAATAAGCATGTTAGATCTGGCTGTTGAGCATTTAGGTGATTTAGACCAGGATATTGCTTTCTTCTGTGATGCTTTGAATCATTTACCTGTTGAGCGCAAAATGAAATGCAAGGTCATGGAATTAACTGTTCAGGATGATGTCCCTATTAAAGTTACTGCTCCTGAGTTGAAACAATTACCTGCACATCTTAGATATGCTTTCTTAGGTGAGTCATCCACATTTCCTGTTATTATATCTGCTTCTCTGACTAAAGTAGAGGAAGAAAAACTGTTGAGAGTACTGCGTGATCATAAATCTGCTTTAGGTTGGTCCATTGCTGATATAAAAGGTATTAGTCCATCCATAGTCATGCATAAAATTTTAATGGAGGATACCTTTACCCCATCAGTTCAACCTCAAAGACGTTTGAACCCAGCCATGAAAGATGTGCTAAAAGCTGAGGTATTGAATCTTTTGAATGCAGGGATTATTTATGCCATATCTGATAGTTCGTGGGTGAGTCCTGTGCAGGTTGTACCAAAAAAGGGAGGGATGACTGTGGTCAAGAATGAAAAGAATGAATTCATCTCCACTAGGACTGTGACTGGGTGGAGAGTGTGTATTGACTACAGGAAGTTGAATAATGCTACTAGAAAAGATCATTTTCCTCTTCCTTTTATTGATCAGATGCTTGATAGACTTGCAGGTTATCCTTACTATTGTTTTCTTGATGGTTATTCAGGTTACAATCAAATTGCTATTGCTCCTGAGGACCAAGAGAAAACGACATTCACATGTCCTTATGGTACCTTTGCCTTCAGGCGAATGCCATTTGGATTGTGTAATGCTCCTGCTACATTCCAGCGTTACATGATGGCCATCTTTGCTGATATGGTCGAGGAGATTATGGAGGTTTTCATGGATGATTTCTCTGTGTTTGGTTCCTCTTTTGATGCTTGTTTACATAATCTCTCTCTTGTTTTGCAGCGTTGTCAAGAAACTAACCTTGTGTTAAACTGGGAAAAGTGCCATTTTATGGTAACTGAAGGTATAGTTTTAGGGCATAAAGTATCTGAAAAAGGTTTAGAGGTGGACAGAGCCAAGATAGCGGCCATTGAACAACTACTCCCTCCTACGAATGTCAAGGGAGTCAGGAGCTTTCTAGGACATGCAGGGTTTTACATGCACTTTATTAAAGACTTTTCGAAAATTGTTAAACCCTTATGTAATTTGCTTGAAAAGGACTCTGCTTTTGTTTTCTCTGATGAATGTCTGCTAGCATTTAATTTGCTGAAAGATAGGCTGACTACTGCCCCTATTATTGTTGTACCTGACTGGAGTCAACCTTTTGAAATTATGTGTGATGCTAGTGACTATGCTGTAGGAGCAGTATTAGGGCAGAGACGTGATAAATTCTTCAGGGCCATTTATTATGCAAGTAGGACTCTGGATAATGCACAACAAAACTACACTACCACTGAAAAAGAAATGCTTGCTGTAGTGTTTGCTTTTGATAAATTTAGGTCTTATCTGTTAGAAACTAAAGTTATTGTGCATACTGACCACGCAGCTCTCAGGTATTTGTTTGATAAAAAGGATGCCAAGCCTCGTTTGATTCAATGGATTCTACTGTTACAGGAATTTGATTTTGATGTGAAAGACATGCGAGGTTGTGAGAATGTGGTAGCTGACCATCTTTCTAGGATTGAACAGGACACTACTTTGAAAGCTCTTCCTATTGCTGAAGAATTTCCAGATGAAAGGCTTTATAAGGTAGAGTCTACTTTACCTTGGTTCGCTGACTTTGTGAATTTCCTTGCAGGTGGTGTGCTCCCTCCAGATCTTAATTCCCATCAAAAGAGGAAATTTCTTCATGATGTGAGATTTTATTTGTGGGATGATCCTTGTTTGTTTAAAATTTGTTCAGATCAGATGATTCGCAGGTGTGTTCCCACAGAGGATGTAGTTAAGATTCTGCATGATTGTCATTCCTCACCATATGGCACTCGCCTATGACACTACACCTACCACAACAACTTGGCTTGTTGACAGTCGCTGCAACACACATGTTACCCCCGAATTCAAGCTACAACGGGGAGGATGCCATCACAGTGGCAAATGGACAGGGACTTCCCATTACTCAGGCTGGATTTGGTACTATTTCACAATCTCGGGGCTCCTTACAACTATCAAACTTATTATGTGTTCCTGATCTATCCACTAATCTCCTCTATGTTTCTCGGTGATGTATGGATAACAATTGTGTGTTTGTATTTAATGCTGATTGGTTCTCTATTCAAGAAAAGGATACGAGGCAAATACTCTACAAGGGCAAGAGTAAGGACGAATTATATCCCATTATTGTTGATGGTGTTCCAAAGCCAAGGCAAGTTTCTGGTTTGCCTTCTAGACCCGTATGTGCTTCTGTTGTTGTTTCTAAAGTGTCTCATAGTGATTTGTGGCATTTTCGGTTGGGTCACCCTTCTGCTTTTATTTTGAACAAAGTGTTGGCTACTTATTCAATTCCATGTGATAATAAACTACATAACCGTGATTGTGTTAGTTGCTTAAAAGGCAAAATGACAAAGCTTCCATTTGCATTGTGTACATCTGTTTCATATAAACCTCTTGAACTGATACATAGCGATGTTCGGGGTCCCTCTCCTGTTATTTCTGTTTCTGGTTTTTGATATTATGTGAGCATGATTGATGACTTTAGTAAATACACATGGATTTTTCCCTTGGCTGCTAAATCTGATGTGTCACATGTGGTTAAAACCTTTGTGCCCTTTGCTGAAAATAAACTGTCTTGCTCTTTAAAAGTATTTCGATCAGATGGACGGGGTGAGTTTGTGAATAAATCTCTGTCTGAGTACTTCTCTAGTAAAGGAGTTGTGCATCAAAAGTCATGTCCCTATACCCCAGAACAAAATGGAGTGGCAAAACGTAAGCATAGGTCCATTGTTGACACAACACTGTCCTTATTGTTTCATGCTTCGGTGCCCTTGCATTTATGGTATCATGCCTTTGCTACAACAATTTTCTTAATAAATCGACTACCATCTAGCTCAACTTCATGACCCCATTTGAAAAGTTATATAGCTATGCTTCTAACTTGTCTCACCTTAAGGTCTTTGATGTGCATGTTATCCCTCTTTAAAACCATATAACACTCACAAGTCCAACCTAAAACTATGTAGCATATTTTTATGGGATACACCCTTGAATACAAAGGCTACCTCTGTTACAACATTCAAACCAAAACGATGCTAGTATCCAGACATGTAATCTTCCATGAAAATACATTTCCCTTTGTCAATCTTGCACCAGTAGCCAACTCTGAACCTATGGCTCCAAATCCTCACTATCATTGTCCTAATCCTACTCTTCTCCTCTCCCTTTTTGAAAAACCTGCTACTCAATCCCAACCACACATCACACAGCCTAACCTGCCTCATTCCTCTCCTTCTACATAACCACATTTATGTACAACACAATCCAATCAACCTTTTGTGCAGCCTCGCCCTTTCATCATACAACCTCGTCTATCAGACCAAATACCAAGCCCACCTCACTCAATCTGCCCTCTGCCTTCTGCTTCCACTCAACTACCATCAAACCAGCCATCTCAAATACCAAACCAAATATCATCTACTGACCTACCCAAAAATAATCACCCAATGACCACTAGATCTAAGTTCGGTATTGTAAAAAAGAAAGTATTCTCTATTTCTAATCCCAGCCCCATACCTGAACTAACTTCATATACTACTGCATCCAAAGTACCTGAATGGAGACAAGCCATGGTCCATGTATTCCTTGCCCTTCAAGGTCAAACCACTTGGAGCTTAGTACCACCAACTAGTGATATGAATATCGTTGGCTGTAAATGGGTGTTCAGAACTAAGTTTAATCCTGATGGTTCTGTAGCTAGGTATAAAGCACGTTTGGTAGCCAAGGGTTACAACCAACTTGAGGGCATAGATTTTGATGAAACATTTAGCCCTGTAGTGAAGAAAACCACTGTACGCATAGTTCTCACCTTGGCAGCACATTTTGGTTGGGACTTACAACAATTAGATGTCAAGAATGCCTTCCTACATGGGCTTCTCAAAGAGGATGTATTTATGTTACAACCTCCGAGATTTATGGATTCCTCTCATCCTTCTTATGTGTGTAAGCTTCACAAGTCCCTCTATGGTTTAAAGCAAGCCCCTCGCACTTGGTTTGAACACTTCACCACCTACTTGCTAACACTTGGCTTTGTTGCCTCGCTTGCTGATTCCTCCCTATTCGGTCGGTCTGAAGGTCATTCTTGTACATACTTATTCTGTATGTAGATGATATAATAATCACGGGCTCAGATTCTATCTATATTTCTCAGTTGAAATCATGTCTTGGCACTGAGTTTCAGATTACAGACTTTGGTTCCCTTAGATACTTTCTCGGTCTTGAGGTTAAGAAATGTGCTGCTGGTATCCATGTAAGTCAGGGCAAGTATCTTAACGACTTACTCAAAAAGACTGGCTTAATTGATGCAAAGTCTTGTAATACTCCCATATCTTCAGCTCATGAATTTTATGGCCAGTCCCCTACCTTTGCTAATCCATATTTGTATAGACAAGTCGTTGGATCCCTCTAGTATCTAACTTTCACTAGGCTGGATATTATGTTTGTTGTTAGTAAAGTCAACCAATTTATGCAAAGTAACACTGGAGCTCACTTTATGGCGTTGAAAAGAATCCTACGATACCTTGATAGGCAGCATAGCTAGCTAGTTTTCCCTAATTAATTTAGCCAGTCTTTTAGAATTAAATGGCCAAAATTATGCATTCTTGTGTGTATTTGTAGGAAATAGGTATTGGAGCTAATCGTGTGTTCAGAACATGAAAAGAGGCTAAAGAATCGAAAAGAATCTAGTTGGAAGCATTCGAAATAGGGAAAAAGCATTGACCAACATCGAGACGCTCTCGGTTTCCATTCACAGAATCTGCGGAAGGGCGACAACGTTGCGATGCTGCCCCTATAACGTAGCGACGCTGTGATGATTTTTCAGCCTATATATATTGCGATTAGGTCAATTTGAGGGACTTCTTTTGCTGATTTTGGAGTCGTAAAACAGAGATAATTGGGGCTGTGGAAGCTGAACCAAGTGGAGGAAGAGCGGGAATCAAAGTTTTGTTCGTGGAGATCGTGATGGGGACGTGCGGTCCCGACCTACGTAGCGTTTATTTCTTTTTTCCCTTACTTTAGTTAGTTTTAATGGCTGATTTGTACTTAGTTTATATTGTAACGCAGATTATGAGTAGCAAAGTTTAATTCTTAGGGATTGATTTAGCCGTTGGGCACTTTATGGATTGAATTTATGGATTGTTGCTATTGATTTCATTTATGCATCTTGTATGTTTAATGCTTTCAATTTACCGGCCATGAATTGAATGTTGATTGTGTCTAGATCTAACTCGGGAGAAAGGATTTAGCTTAGAACTCATTATGCATAACTAGGATTTAGCTAGAGATCGGGAGATAATAGTTAATTCTAGAAATTGTTAAAAAGGATAACCTTAATGCCTTGCATGTTTAATGAATTTAGATAGGGATATCGGGTTCATTGCATGTGGGAGAATCATGTATGCTCGGGAGAGATATGTGTGATTTTAGTATTCCAAGATTTATGAATCATAGCATGTCATTAATCCATAATCCCAATTGGTGAAATCAAATCCCTAAGACCGTTGTCATCAATAGATTATCGCATTCTTTTTGTTTTGTGTTTGATTTTGCATTCTTTATCACTAAAGTGTGTTCCCTAGATAAAATTATTCAAAAGTATTTTCGGCAATTAAATCGGCTAGAAACCCAATCCAGAGGACGACATTCGAATTTTACATTCACTATTTTATAACTTGACCCGTACACTTGCGGTTAGCAAATATTGCATCATACCTCAATGGTACAAGGGACATTGGCATCTTATTATCTCAAGGTAAACTTGATCTAAATGCCTATTGTGATGTCGATTGGGCCAGTGATTCACTTGATCGACGTTCAACTACTGGGTATATACTTTTTCTTGGAAACTCTCCCATATCATGGTCTGCTAAGAAGCAAACCACAGTCTCGCGGTCATCCACTAAGGCAAAGTACAGGTCGTTGGCTTAAACTGCAGCTGAACTCTATTGGATTCGACAGCTCCATTGCGATTTAAATATCTTCCTTCTTAAACATCCTTTACTGTGGTGTGACAATGCTCCTGCACTTGCTCTTGCCAAGAATCCAATATTTCATGCTCCCATTAAACACATCGAAATTGATTACCATTTTTTCGGGCGAAGGTCATCCGTGGAGATCTCAAAGTTCAACATATTTCTTCTCAAAATCAGATTGCAGACCTACTGACTAAGTCCCTCGCTGCTGCTCGTTTTCAACAACTCTCTCACAAACTTCTGAAGAAATCTTCATCAGTTTGAGGGGACATGATAGTGTGATATATTGTATTAATTGGTTAAAGTCTGTTATTTAGTTATATCTCAGTTGTAAACTCTCTCTTTTGGTTAGAAGCCCTCCTGCTGTATAAATACTCTGTTATCTCAAGTAATGAATATGAGCTGATATATTGAGAGTTTATTTCTATTTCTTGAAACCGTTTAGAGGTATAGTCCCCTATAAAGAGACAAATGGGTTAAATTCAAACAACCTTTATTTTGTGTATGCTGGATATATAATATAAAATTATTATTTTGTCGTGAATGATACCACTAGTTTGTAAGTAATTTCGGGACGACCAAGTTGTTAAATTGTCGTCTATGTCGGTTGCTCTCCAAGATTAACACAACACCCTTCTCATTCATGCACTCGAGAGAGAATGATTGGAATCAAGAATGGAAGACCTATTGAATGATCTCGACTCTGCTTAGATATTCCTTTTACAGTGAAAGGAAGAGTGGAGTGGCCACAACGATCTGGAGAGGAAGATAACATGTTGGCCACGTATCTGTAATGTTCAGAAGAGGAAGACACGACATGATGGACACATATCGTACGAGTATGGCATGAAGGCCACGTATGCGGAAATATCGGTGAACGGAAGACCAGTCAAATTATGAATTTAGAAAATGAAAGGAAAATAAAAGGAAAGGTTTTTTACCCAAAAAAATAAAACCGCTTCTTTATTCGTGCGAGCGCAGTTATTCGAACCCGTCCGTTCGACCGGCAGCGGTAGCACTCGCATGTGGAAGATATTTTAATACCAGTCTTAACATCTCTTACAAATACAAGGAAGAGTGATTGTATAACAACAGTCTTCCCAACTCAAAATTTCTCTATGTGGGACAAGAGTGAGTTTTTTCCATAAGGGCCAAAAGCCCAAGTAATTCTCGACATTCCCCCACGAATGACTGTAAATAAAATTTTCTGAGCAAAGGATGAAATAAAACTTAAGCATTAATATCTTTTGATTTAAATTAATGCATAGTGAAGTAAGACAATAGAGAAAGTGAGTTACCTTTTGAACTTTCAATCGTTATGGTTTAGACCCCCACAATACATTTGAATCCTCGTGCCTTTCTTGATTTAGCGATACAGAAGTTGAACAAGTGCTATTCAAGGTCATGCACATAAACCTTGGGTCCTCGTGAAAGTTCTAGAAAGAGATTATTTACACTCTTTCATAGAAGACGACCACACCTTCACAATCACGTTATGCTTCATTAAGTTTATCATAGATAGACCACTCAACATTTGAGCTATGAAGACTTTAAAGAAATTTATCCATTAAGTTCGTACTTGGACTAGTCAAACAAAGGGCTATGGATTCATTTCAATGGTTTGAGTCCCATACACACTGAGGACTCTAGAATTACCCTCCTTGTTAGACCTGGTGTGAGGATCTGCTAAGTTCCTCTCAGACCTCAAATACTCCATGGAGATAACTCCACTTTCAACAATTTCACATTTCCATGTCTTAGGCGTATACTCCTTCTCTTGCTATTATACACACTACTTTTGGCAATGTCTTTGCTTGCTTGTGAGTCATAGTGCAAGGAGACAAGTACTGATGCCCCCCACAATGGTACATCTTGAAGTAGACTTCTTAATCATTTTGCCTCTTTCCCCACTAGCTTGAGAGCTATAAACTCAAATTCCATGGTGGATCGCGTAATGCGCGTCTGCTTTGCTGATTTTCATGAAATAGCTCATCCACCAAAGATGAACACATACTCACTAGTGGAGCTTACTTCATCATTATTGGTTACCTAGTTTACATCACAACAATCTTCTAATACTGCAGGAAATTTGTTAACATGCAAACAGTAATCTATTATACCCTTAAGATACCTCAGCAAATGACTCAGAGCAATCCAATGATCTTCATTAGGATTATGTGTATATCTATTCAATCTACTCATGACATATGCAATTTTAGGTCTAGTATAATTCATCAGGTACATAACGCTACCTATAATTTTTGCATATTCTGATTGAGAGACACTATCCCTATTTTCTTAGCCTAAATTATAGAAAATACCCTTGAACTTTTTAAGCGAAGTGCTAAGAATTGAGAGACACTATCCCAAACATCATCAATGTGCTCCTGGAGCTTCCTAATGCGTCAGAGGCTGAAAGGAATAGTATGTTGAATCCCCAAGACGAGGACTTTTTAAGCGAAGTGCTGAGAATTGTTGCAAGACCTGGCACAAAATGGGAAGGGCGCGACACCGGAAGGATCCTGAAGCCGCAGTGGCTGACGTTGGAGGCCATCGCCTGGATGCATTGGATCAAGAATCGCATCATGCCCACAACGCATGATGCAACTTTATCGCTCCAGCGCGTGGTCCTCTACTACTGCATCATCAAGGGAATTGCGATCGACCTAGGGCGAGTCATTGTAGAAGCCTTCCATCAGACCTCCGCAAAGGCGCGAGGGGTGATGTTTAGCCCAGGCATGGTGACGAAGTTATGCCTTTAGTCCGGCGTGGTCTCTATGCCTAACGAAGAAAGACGAAAAATCCGTCAGTCCTTTGATGACTGCTGGCTGAAGCGAATCACCACTGCCCACACTAATCGAATCATGCCTGCGCCAACCCCAGAGCAGGAAGAGCAGTCGCCAGCCGAAGTGCCTCCAAAAAGAAGAAAGAAGCAAACGGCTGGGAGAAATCCAAGGCCTGCGTCTAGGCCTGCTGCGCCATTCCCCGCTCCAAACACAACTCTAGAGCAGGAAACCACTGTCTGCACTAAGAATAGAGAACCCTCTCCGCCGCATCCTAATTCTCCCTTGCGCCACCAAACCGAAGAAGAGCCCTTGGCGCCTGTGTGTCAAGTCCAAGTATGCTCTCTGCAGACTTCTGAAGAAGAAGGCCAGCGCCAAGAAGAACAAATGCTTGATCCTCCATCACGCATCGAAGCATCTACTAGCGCCAATGTGTCCTCGCCATAGATAATCGATGTGGACGTGTGCAACATTTATGCGAAGATGCGGCGACACTTAGAAGAAATAGTTGAGCCACTGAGGAGGGAGCAAGAAGAATTGAAGAAACGCCTCGACTCTCTCATGCTCTATTTGGTGCGCTGGACAAGCGCCTTTGGCAATCTGCCTCCTACGCCAGTAAATTTCATAATTTGACCTCGTCCGCCGTAGAGACCATATGGCGCTGGGCCATCCCAAGTGCGTCCTGACATGCTGCCGCCACCGCCTCGACCACTAGGCCACTACATCAACCAAGGGAGCGATCTATTGAATTTTTATCTTTTTATGTATTTTTGTTACTTTGTGATACGTCGTTCTTTATTATCTTTTGTATTTTATCACCGCATCAATTAAAAGCTAATTTGAATCTTTTATCGCAATCTTATTTTTCAGCCTTTAATTTATGCCTTAGCTATTAAATATCTCTGCGTTAGCTCTTTTGGGAAAGGCTTAGAATCCAAAATTTTTCCAAGTTTTTTCTGTCATAGCTCATTCCAAAGAGTTTCCCTTTCCTTAGCATTCCTCTCTGCCTTAGGAATTTTTCTTGTTGGTTGATGATCTGGTGTTGTCGTAGCCCAATCAGCGCCTGCTTAGAGCATCGCATAACATTCCCATGTTCAAGTTTGGGGGACAATGGGGACATTGTACGTTTTAAGTTTGGGGTGTGTTAGATGTTTTAGTGCAGAATTAATTCAATAAATGCGTTCTGTTGGTTTCCTTGCGCTAGTAGCCAGGGGCATTCATGTCACCTATCGTTTGCCTTTGCGCGAAAGTGCATAAGTATTCCATCAACGTTTAAGGCAGTAAAAAAATGTAATGCCCATAGTTGGATACCCTTCATCGCAAATGTGGGTAAGAGAAAATGAAAGCATACGTTTTGATGTTGATAATTTGATGCTTTCTACTTAAGAAAAAAAAAAGAACCCTTTTGCGCCCGAGCTTGTAATATAAGCATGCTTATCTGCGTTGTTTCAGTTAGGAGAGTCTAGCACAAGGAGAAATCTTGAGTCTAAGGGGAGAGCTGAGTAAAGGTCAAATTCTTTAGAAAAACTTTGGGTGGAAAAAGTTAGAATATTTTGGGTGCTGAGTATAAATCTTTAGAGCTAAGTTATTCTTGCACAGTGGCTAGAAGGCATTGCTTAGGGACAAGCAATAATTTAAGTTTGGGGGTTTGATAACTTGAAAAAAGCAAGTTATTTCTCACCTAAAATTAAATTATGAGACGCAAGAAAAAAGTATTGATGCGCGATATCAGTGAATATAAGAATAAATTGCGATAAATGAGTCTTCAATGTAAATTTCCTTGATGCGGCGGAAAAATGCAAACATTTAGTCATCTAATGCATATTTACTATAGTTTCTTCCCTTGCCCAAGTCATTGTATATTGCAGGCGCTAAAGCCATCACGTGAGAAGGTACATCTGCAACAACCTGTTCAACGCTGAAGCTGACATGTCGCAGAGCTGTGAGCTGGCAATTTATTAATGGAACACGCAAGCTCGTTGCTTGGAGAAGTCAGCATCCTCAAACCTTTATATATTCCTCCCATTTGCTCATAGAAAGAAAGAGAGAGAGAGGAGACCAGAGAACAGAGAAGAAAAGAAGATTCTTGTTCATCACAGCTATTTCGGTTGTTAATGTATTGCGTTATGTATTCCTTTAGTAGCATGAGCCAACTTTTTTTTATCAAGGCTTAGCCTAGGCGCCCATGCGACGATGAACATTTTCTGTATGCGTTATATTTTTAAATGAATGAAATTGATGCTTTCTACTTAGATACGCTAATAGTTTTAATACTAACGCCCACCTGGCCAATCGATTGCGGTAGCAACATGATAAATTCCGAAAGGGTAATGCATGTGGAAACGTTTAAGTAGAGCAAGATAAAGCATTGCATGTAGTCTAGGTTGCGTTAGAGTTAGCGTTGTCGCAAGAGATAACTTATGAATGTATTTACACTGTCTTAGAGATAATTTAGTCACTTACAAGTAAGTAAGAGAACCAAACGCATGAGTAATACCGGAAGGGAATCACATGTTTATTTCTCGCTTAAGCATCAATAACATCTTATTCATAGTATGTGCTGCAGGAGATTTCATTAACGCATGTGATTGCTACGGTGAACGCCTTGATAGTCTTTCTCTCTGTTTTTACCTCTATCGCATCTGCTTTTTTATTCTTGTCTATTGCATTCTCGCTACTACATCTTTCCTTCTCTTTTTAACCTTAAAGTGCCATGCGTGTGAGTATGGTTATGCATGTTGAGATTACTTCACTCCCTTCCCTGTTGAGATTACTTCATTCCCTTCCCTGTGTTCTGACCCTAGAATACTCCAGGTATTACTTGGTTATGCATGATTTATACTTGGATCAATGCTTAGCAACGATATATTCCTTGATTATTTTGCATAATAATAAGTCGTTATAGTTCAAACCAAACTCTGTTGACTAGTAAGGTTTCTATTTCACTAGGATGACCTAGGAAGCTTAGTCTCAATCCTGAGTGTATTATGAATTCCTATTCACGAGGGATTGTCCTTTGATTTGTATGGGTGAGAGTGGCCAGATCGCCGACTCAATAAGCCTACCTTTTTGGGGACAAGACCGAGTGGGTGGCTGAGAACGTAATCACACTAGATGGAATTCACTCCTTCCCGACTTTAAGGTATGTAGATGAGTGTTCCCTTAAGTGGTGTCTCCAGGTCTTGAACAAAGAGCCCTACCCTCTCACCGGCACGTGAGAGGTTTCTGTTTATTGGTTGGACCATAAACATGTTGTTCATTAGAGGAGCACTGGTACTTAAGGATAAGAGTAAAAAGGTAATTTGACCCAGCTGGTGTTACGAACACTCGTGAAGGACTAACTTGCTGTTATTGGTCTATATCCGTCGACAAATAAATATTCTGCAGTGAGAAGAGTGCAGTTGTGGGCCTATGGTAGAGTGTACCCATGGTAGAACCACACCGCAAGTGTACGGGCCGCAAGTAATATAAAATAGAAATATTCCGAGTATCGAATCCACAGGGAGACGAAGCGAAAATTAAGCAAAGCAATAAATTCTGGAACACTAAAAATACTTGGGTGAAATAATATTTAGGGACCAAACCATGAAATAAAATGAATTTAAAATTAAAGTAATTAAAAATTAAAAATTGATCAATCAAGGAAAAAAATGGAGAAAGAGTTTTGAGTGAGAAGTGGGGTCTTGAAAATCAATTAATAGCTAAATAATTATTACAATTATCCTATTTCGTTGCCCAACTAATTATAATCCTAGAATCTCTATTAGTCACATAGGATCTCCTGTCGGTTTCTTCTAATTATAATTAATCCATTTTAACAACTTAAGTGTCCTTAGCACCATTAAAATTCGTTAATGATTACGCTCTGATTCATTTTAGAAATCTCAGTTTAATAACCTAATCCCGTTGTCACTACGGACAATTAAACTAGTTGCATGGATTATGATCTATCCTAACTTCTTGCCGTCAAGTTTCCATGAAGAATCGGATCAATATACAATTGGCCAGATTGCATAAGGCATTACGAGCATCCATACAAATAATTAGTAAAAAAGGGCAAGAGACAAGTAATTATAACAACATTTAACTATATATTTTCCTTTAAAGACCCCAAATTGGGGTTTAGCTATATGATAACTGTCCGAAATGTAGTTATTTAGGCCTTAATTCTATAGGGATTTGTGTGTCTTTTGTGCTTAATAATGTTGGTTTTAGATATATATTATATGTTTTAACCCATTTGGAAGAATGGAGGCTTTGAAAGTTATTTTGTGCAGAAAATACTGCTGAGCGACATCAGGGAGCAAATTCTGTGCTGCAGCAAAACTGGGAGCAAAACTGCCACGTCACAGCTCGTTAGCCAAGTTGACAAACTGACTTCTGTTGAGTTATTTTCGAGATAAAGGAGCGAGGAGAGCCTGTCATGTGTCCAATTTAACCTAATTCTCATCTTATAAAAGGAGGAGCCGCCAAAGATAAATTCATTCACGATTTGGAGACCGAATCAATCGGCCGGAGGCCAAATTGACGGCAAAATGGAGATCTAAGAAGACAATTTGCGATTCCACTCATTGGAGCAGCCGTTTCATCCCCATTTGCTGAAAAGGATTAGTATTTCTTGTGTATTTCGTAATATGGATGTGCTTATCAAGATTGTAACGTATTTTATGTTTTCAATCATGAACTAATTGCTTTGTAGGCATAGGTTAAGAATTATGTGGTTGTTATATTTGTAAATTTGGAAATTCTATTTGATCATGATCATCTTGAATTATTGTTGATCTTTAATTTCATTATGTGCCCGCCTAGCTAGCCGGTATGTATAGCTTCTCCTAGTTTCAGGGATATTTAGGAGTTATGTGGCAATAATTCACGCTAGATCATTGTGTATTGGTGAACGCCAGTGACTGAGTTAGGGATAGCCAGTTGCCTAGTGCTTGACCGGTAGAGCTTCATTGGTTTTGAAACATATTCCAAAAAATCCAGAGTTCCGGGAGGATCCCGCTGATAATACTGCATGAGATTGACGGATCAAAAGAATTGCTGGAGCATCTTTATAAACAATTACAAAAGTCTTAACCTGTGTCTGTTTCCATTCTGTTTTCTCTGTTGTAATCATTTACTGCTTTCACATATCTTTTGTTTCAGCATTTTAAAAACCCAATCAATTAACCAAACTTTTGAAATCACTAAAAAGGCAAATTAAATCAATAGAGGTAGGCATTTCAAGACCCTTTGGATACGATAAATACTTATCACTTGCTGCTAGATTGTGTATACTTGCACAGTATTTTGGAGTCAATTTATCTCATACTTCTAACCACTCCAGAATTGCAACACTATACATGGCTAAAATATCCACAAGATATACAATGGAAAGCCTAAATTTGAGCAAAATAAGAGAAAAGGAAATGACCATCGAAGATCCCGTCGCTCGCGCTTGGAGTCCTTCTGAGCACGCCTTGAGCCTTCTAGAGTGCTCCCCAAAGCTCCCCAAAATTTTCCAACTAAGAACTCTAAAAAATGCTAAAAAACCTTGAGAGAAGGCTCAAAAAGAGCCAAGGAAGGAAGGAAATGAATGAGTGAAGGAATGATTCATGATAAAATTGGGCACCAAGGGAGGCTATTTATAGGCCCGGAAATAGGACAGTGTCGTGACGCTATCGACACAGCGTCGCGACGCTGTGACGTCACCCAACTTGCTGGTCAAGAAATGGGACAGCGTCGCGACGCTGTGCGGTTTCCAGAACAGTAGCCATGGGATTTGGGCTTGGATTTGGGCTTGGACTTGGGTCTTTCTTCATTTCTTTTTGGATATTCTTTGCATGGTTGACTCTTGGGCTTCCCCTTTGACCCATGGTTGGATAATTGGCTTGGATTGCTCATTTTTGGGCCTTTTTTCTACCAAAAATCCATAAAAAGTTCCTAAGGATAAAATAACAAGTTATTTTAGATTTCTTCAATAAAAACACAATTAAAGCGCCCAAAAGCATAATAATTTAGGACTAAAATAGCGACATTTCTGCCCGCAATCACACCCCCAAACTTAAGCTTTTGCTAGTCCCGAGAAAAAAAAATTTGAAAGATGCATGAAATAGAATCACTCAAGCCTCAATGATTTTAGGAACTCTTAAGCTAAAATGGAAAGCATGCAAGTGGAATAAGCAAGCACCGCATACTCATGAAGAAATCTTAAAACAATTTGAACTTAAGATTAATGAATAACATGCTCAAGACTTATCTAATGATTCTTTTACTAACCTAGACTAGTCTTATGACATTCTCCATTTGTTTTCACCCGACACTGGCTAAGAGTCCCTAATAGGTCAGAGTTCTACTATCATGCAAAAAAAAAAAAAAAAAAAAACTAGAGCGCCTGACACTTTTTCTTCTTTTTCATGGGGGAGCGCTTGACACTTTTTTTTTTTCACTTTCGTTTTTTTTTTTTTTTTTTTGCTACTCCCCCAAACTTGCATTTTTTTATCTAATGGTACTAGCTCTCACACTACGGTGCAGAGACCCTTAACCTGAATTTTATTCTCTGGTTGGCCTAACTGATCACACCGCAGGTAGCTCTTTTTACCCCTAGACTTTTCTTTTGTGCAAGCAAAAATTTTTCTTTCAAAAGATTTTTCTTTTTCTCTCTTTTCTTTTGTTGCTTTTCTCTCAGCAGACATAGCATTTTTCCTACCTAGTTCTTTAAAACAACCAAGCATGAACTCCTAGTGTTAGAAACTAAGCCTATCAGGGTGACAACAAACTTTAAAAATCATAATAAAAATCTAGATTTTTAAATATTTCATTAAATAAGTCTATTGCATGCTTTAGACATTAAAACTAAGTATCAAAAAAATTAAAATTTCACAATTTCTGCTATGCTCCCAAATTCCACAACATATAAACCATTTTCTCCCAAAACTTCTAAAATCACATCCTCGACTATCATGACTATCTATTCATGCATCCAACAACATTTAAATATGCTCAACACAACGAATCCCCCCCCCAAACTTAAACTAAACATTATCCCCAATGTTTACAAATAATAAAGCATAAAGAGGGATACTGAGTGTTCCCTGAGATAGGAGCAAGTCATCCTCTTCCTTTGGATTCAGAAAATGGGATTCTTGGGGCTTTGGAGGTTGTTGGGTTTTATGCCCTAAAACTCGTAGATAGTAAATGTACATTTGACCGAACATTAATAAAGTGATGATGGACCTACAGATCAGAAGCTCCAACGATATGAGATTAGTTGGCTAAACTCATTAACCAAGCTAATCAATATTCGTTAACTGTGGTTCACTCGACTAAAGAACCACAGCTGCACTCTTCTCACTGCAGATATATTTCCGTGTCCACGGATATCGACCGTCAACAGCAAGTCAGCCCTTCACGTGTGTTCGTACCCCAACTAGGTCAAATTACCGTTTTACCCCTGGGCTACCTCTTGGTCCTTAAGTACCAGTGCTCCTCTAATGAACAACCTGTTTGTGGTCCAACCAGCAAACAGAAATCCCTCTCGTGCCATAAAGAGGGTAGGGCCCATTGTTCAAGACTCGGAGACACCACTTAAGGGAACACACCTCTACTTACCCTAATATCGGGAAGGAGTGAATTTCATCTTGTAAGACTACGTTCCCAGCCCTCCACTTGGACTTGTCCCCAAAATGGTAGGCTTATTGAGTCGGCGAACAGGCCACTCTCACACGTACAAATCAAAGGACAATCCCTCATGGACATGAGTCCATAATCCACTCAGGATTAAGGCCAAGTTGCCTAGGTCATCCTAGTGAAATAGAAACCGAACTAACTAACGGTGTTACAGTTAGTGGTAAACTATTTCGCGGTCTGGTCTTTGTGCAAACTCATTGCACAGGATACCCCCACTCGCATGTCAACCACATGAACGCGTTGGAGCACTACATTTGTATCAATATACAAAGCGGGCCGTATCCATAGTATCACCGGGATAAGGTACCCAGCCTTATCCCTATACTACATACCCTTTAGGCTAAAACTTGAACATTGATCCCCGTATGTCCCTACATACTAGTTCAAGCCTCATTCTATTAGCCTTGGATGTTTAGTTTATTAGATTAGGGTTAATAAGACAAGATATAATACAAACACTGAATAATACATCACTTTATTAATGTTCGGTCAAATGTACATTTACTATCTACGAGTTTTAGGGCATAAAACCCAACAAACTCCCACTTGAACTAAAACTCAAGTTACAGGTATATACAATATACTCCAAAGCTGGAAATGGTACATGTATGTTGTACATTACATAAAAGGTAAATATACAAAATACAATAAACTAGGGCATCCTTACACCCATTACACATCTCCCACTTGCCCTAGATTACGCTATATACATATCTCGCAGACCTAGACTTTCTAGATGACCCTCGAACACTTTAGCCGAGAGGGCCTTCGAAAACGGATCAACAATGTTGTGCTCGGAAGCGATCTTGGTCACAACCACATCTCCTCTTTGCACAATCTCTCGAATCAGATGATACTTCCTCTCTATGTGTTTACCTCTTTTGTGGCTGCGAGGTTCCTTTGAATTGGCTACAGCCTCACTGTTGTCACAGTATAACGTAATGGGCAAGTTCATATTTGGAACAACTTCCAAATCTGTCAAGAACTTCCTTAGCCAAACAGCTTCCTTGGCTCCTTCACAAGCAGCTACATACTCAGCCTTCATCGTGGAGTCTGCTATGCATCCTTGCTTTATACTCCTCCAAACTACAGCTCCCCCGTTAAGGGTGAAAACTGATCCTGACGTAGATTTCCTAGAATCCTTGTCAGTTTGGAAGTCAGAGTCGGTGTAACCCGTGAGAACTACCTCTTTAGCCCCAAACACCAACATGTAATCCCTCGTTTTCCTAAGATACTTGAGGATTCCTTTAACGGCGGTACAGTGGTCTAACCCTGGATTTGACTGATATCTGCTGACAATCCCTACAGCATAACAAATGTCAGGCCTCGTGCATAGCATGACATACATTAAGCTACCCACTGCAAAGGCGTAGGGAATCCGTCTCATATCCTCAACTTCTTGAGGTGTCTTAGGAGACTGTTCCTTAGACAAGTAAACCCCATGCCTAAAAGGCAACAAGCCCTTCTTGGAGTTTTGCATCGAATATCGAGCCAACATCTTGTCGATATACGTTGCTTGAGACAGAGCTAGCGATTTGTTTTTCTATCCCGAATAATCTGGATGCCAAGAACATACTGGGCCTCACCCAAATCTTTCATTTGGAATTGAGCTGCTAGCCATTCTTTTACGTCAGACAGATACCCTACATCATTCCTAATGAGTAGGATGTCGTCAACATAAAGTACGAGGAAAGCTACTTTATTCTTGTTGATCTTCTTGTATACACAAGGCTCATCAACATTCTGGTCAAAACCAAAAGATTTGATCGCAGTATCAAATCTAATATTCCAAGATCGAGAAGCCTGTTTCAACCCATAAATGGATCGATTCAGTTTACAAACCTTTTGCTCCTGACCTTGGGTTATGAACCCTTCGGGTTAAGACATAAAAATACTCTCGTCAAGGTTGCCATTCAAAAAAGCTGTATTGACATCCATTTGCCAA
This sequence comes from Luffa acutangula, assembly GCA_036850905.1. NCBI lineage: Eukaryota > Viridiplantae > Streptophyta > Magnoliopsida > Cucurbitales > Cucurbitaceae > Luffa > Luffa acutangula. The sequence goes on from CM072093.1 coordinate 48,223,748, forward strand.
ATTTCATAGTCATAAAACGTGGCAATGGATAAGAGAATTCTTATGGACTTAAGCATAGCAACTGGAGAAAAGGTTTCTTCATAATCCACCCCTTCTCGTTGGGTATAACCCTTTGCTACAAGTCTTGCTTTGAAAGTCTGTACTTTCCCAGCAGCATCTCTTTTTCTCTTATAGATCCATTTACACCCAATGGGTTTGACCCCTTCAGGTGGATCTACGAGTTCCCAAACTTGATTGAAGTACATAGACTCCATCTCAAGGTCCATGGCTTTGGCCCACTCGTCCTTATCTACGTCATTCATTGCCTGACGATAAGACAATGGATCTTCTACGTCGTCATCAGGTATGACTACTTGTGTTTCCGTTAAACCCAAGTAGCGGTTAGGTTGTATCACAACCCTCCCACTGCGTCGAAGCTCTCCCACTACGTGAGGAGGACTAGATTGACGAGAAGAACTGGATTCTCCAACAACTCTTGTTGAAGGATCAGGTTCATCAACAACCCTTGTTGATCCTTCTGTAGCTTCTCCTAATACTAACTTACTTCGTGGTCGATGATCTCGAATGTGGTATTCCTCCAAGAAAGTTGCATTTGTCGATACAAATACTTTATTATCTTGAGGGTCGTAAAAAAGACCACCTCTCGTTTCTTTCGGGTACCCAACAAATTGGCATATTCTCGTACGTGGTTCCAATTTCTTAGGATTTGTCACTAACACATGTGCAGGACAACCCCAGATACGGAAGTAACGCAAACTAGGTTGACGCCACTTCCAGAGCTCAAAAGGAGTTTCAGAAACATTTTTTGAGGGAACGTTGTGAAGAATATGTACTGCAGTCGCAACTGCATACCCCCAAAACGAGCTAGGCAATTGAGCATAGCTCATCATAGATCGAACCATGTCCAACAAGGTTCTATTTCTCCTTTCTGATACACCATTCTGCTGAGGTGTACCAGGTGCTGAGAGTTGTGATTGGATTCCATTTTCTATCATATAGTCCTGGAATCGATGATCTAAATACTCTCCACCTCGATCTGATCGAAGTGTTTTAATTGTTTTACCTAACAGGTTTTCTACCTCAGCCTTAAACTCTTGGAACTTTTCAAGAGCCTCAGACTTATGGCCTATCAGGTACAAGTAACCGTATTGAGAATAATCATCTATGAAAGAGATGAAATATTCATAACCACCTCGAGCCTTTACATTCATTGGACCACAAAGATCTGAATGTATTAGTTCAAGTGGTTCTTTGGCCCTATAACCTTTTCCAGTAAAAGGCCTCTTGGTCATTTTACCCTCGAGACACAATTCACAGGGTGGTAAAGATGTATCTTCTATATCAGTTAGAAGTCCATTTTTAACCAAACGATCGATCCGATCGATGTTAATATGACCAAGAAGAAGGTGCCAAAGATACGTGTTGTTACTTAAAGGAGAAACTTTTTGCCTTTTGTTTTGCGTTTGGGCCGTTTTAAACATTTCATGACTTAAAATAGGCTTAGCATCAGTTGGTCTTAACACAAACAAATTATTTTCACGCTTGGCTGAATAAACATAAATTCCATTCCGAGAAATCAAAGCTTCATTAAGTAAGAATGAAATATTATAACCTTGTTCAAGTAAAGCAGATACAAAAATAAGATTCCTTTTAATTCTAGGAACCAAATACAAGTTCTCCAAAATAAAATAATTATTTCTAAAAAATAATTTTGCAGCTCCCACTGCACGAGCTGAAACGACATGTTCCAACCTTGAGCGTCATTTCACCATCTGCCAGCTGCTGGAAATCATTTCCCTGAAAAGAAGAACAAACATGATTAGTGGCTCCCGAATCCAGTATCCAGGAAAACTCATCATGTTCTACGAGACAAGTCTCTAATACAAGTAAATCGAATTTACCTTCTTTTTCTCTTCTCTTCTCAGCAAGGTAACGGGGACAGTTTCGCTTCCAATGACCATCTGCATTGCAGTGGAAGCACCTGCCTTTGTCGGCCACGACCTTGGCCTTTCCCTTCCCTTGCACAGCCTGTGCAGGAGCCTTCCCCTTGTCTCCCTTCCTCTTTTGGATCTGCTTCGATGAAGAAGCCTGTGGTACAGATTTAGTCCCTGAGGATGAACCCTTCAGGAACTTCTTTTTGGAATGGGCCACGTTGGCCTCTCCTTTAACCACATTTTGCCCTTGCTTTTCTGCAAGGACTCGTAAATCTGTAACTCCGAGAGGAGGGTAGTCAGGTTAAACTGAATCTTATTCATGCTCGCGTTCGTCCTGAAAGACAGATAGCTCGCAGGGAGCGAGTGAACGATGAACGCAACCTGACTGTGCTCGCAGACAACCCCGCCATTTGCCTCAGCTATGTTGAACTGGTTAATCATGTCCAGGACGTGTTCCCGAACAGATTGACCTTCGAGCATCTTGGCATTGAAGACGTTCTTCAAGGCGTCGTGGTGGAGCTGGTAGGACAGAAGTCCAAACATCTCCTGTAGGGAAAATCTGCCTGGCTGTTCCCACGTCCTCGTAACGCTTGGCCAATACTTCAGACAAGCTGACCAGTATATAGACTTTGACCTTTTCATTGGCCTTAGTCCAACGTTCGTAGGCGTCTTTTACTGCCTGAGCGGCAGTGCGAGGGGGAACGGGAGGACATTCCTCCGTTAAGACGAACCTTAAATCTTCTACCACGAGTATAGTGTTAAGATTCGATTTCCATTGTGGAAAGTTTTCGCCGGTAAGTTGTTCATTTTTAAGCAGGGATATAATAGAGGAAGACATTGCTGAAAAACAAACAAGTGACCGTATTAGTTATCTTTGCCTTAACCCATCACAAAAGCAATACAAACAATTGCATACATCCAATCAATTTTGCAAACAAACAATCAAAGAACCCTAATAAAACTATGATTGTGTTTCGCAACGATGCTTTAGAGGTTTCGAAGAACAGCCACCGAAGGGTGATCAGTTGTTCCTCCTCTAAAATGAGACTTTTCTCAGTCAATTTCTAATACCAGAATAACTCATATTCCATTAGATATTAACCACCGTTGTTCGGTCAAGGATTTGTTAACAAATTAACTCCTCCCCGTAAGTGTAACCCTCCCACTTTCAGATCTCAGAGCCATGGACCAACAGGCTACCGTTAGGAAAGACAACTGCTGGTAATTAGCCTAAGCGACCCTATCCTATTCAGGAGTTCACGGTGTTTCGAATCCTATGATCAGGCCCTCCGAAGGGGTGGTTGCTCTAGGGCAACACGTAGGCGGATCATAGGAATCTCACGTTGTGACCTAGGGGTGGAGACCGAAGGATACATTGACACGCGTCCCGCTCCCACTTACTATAGTTACTTTCCCCATTCACCTTGGTATTGACCCATGCAAACACTCTTCGAAGGGAGGCCGCTCTACGACGACACGAAGCCGAGCATGGATCTCACGGTGTAAACTATACAGGGACGTAGGAGCAAAACTCGATTTAAATCAAGTTTTGTAATTTTCCTCCCACTAAAGTAACCTATCAGATATTTTAGGGTTTGATTAAACCTAGATAAATCCGGCTAAGTCATTTATCTAAGTCTAGTCCTATTATAACTATTATAATAAGACCTAATGTCTAGGTGTATTAAACAATTTTAATTTACCTAGCGACATTATTCTAACATTAACCTGAGATTAATTCAACTCCGGTGTTCCAGATCAGTTCCCAAGTAGGAGGTGTTCCGTATACCGTCAACTTAAATACCTCCAATCCTTAGACAGAACTTTACTGGTAGAGTTCCCTTATAATCTCAGGAATGTTCGTCCTACTTAGTTCATTAAACTATTTTAAAACTAAGTAAGAATTTCTAATCCTATTAAAAAATGATCTTAGATCTAATTAATTTTAACTCATTAAAATTAATTCATTTTAAACCTAAGATCCTATGTGAGCATGCATGTCTTGATTATAGATTGACGGTTTCTAATCATAAATTTTAAACTATTTCAAAATTTTAAAGATTAGCCCTATAATCATGCATACTATAGTTTAAATCAATTAACAATCACATTCAAATTAATCAAATTTAAACTATAACTTTGCATTGCATGATAATTAATATAACTTTTATATTAACCTATGGATGTATCATGCTCAATGCAACTTGATTTCAATTTTTAATAAATAAACAATTTTATTATAGCCAAAAAATGGAAAATCACCTTAGCATGCTGCAAACAATATATTATTTAATATAACTCTTATATTAAAAGTATGTAATTGCATGCATCATACTTTTCCATTTTCATGAATTTAATATAACTCTACTATATATTAAATAAATCATGAAAATCCATGCATTATTATCAAATATTATAATCACATTATAACATACATAATGCATGAGCATGCTTTATATCCTAAGGTGGGATTAAAACTTAAATGACATCCACAAAGCATTTAAATAGCGAATAAACCGGTTTAATTGGCCCCTAGGATAATTAAAGCAAAAATTACATTAATTAAAGCTTTAAAACTATCCTATTACAACATATACAACTCCATAATTGGTCTAGAATCCACGAACCGACCCAAACCGCTTCGAACCGGCCATGAAAATCCCGAACCACCCATGAACCGGGTTGAACCGGACCAAACCGGTCCCAATTCAACCCTAACCGCACGAACCAAAGTACCCATTAGGGTTTCAGCACACGTTTTCACGTAAAACAACTGCCGCATGAAATCGCGACAACGTCGAGACACTGTAAGCTTAGCGTCCCGATGCTGACGCGATTTCAACCGTTCGCTGGGTGAAATCGTGACAGCGTCGAGACGCTGTAGGCCTTGCGTCTTGACGCTGCAGCGTCTGGAGCTCGATTCTGGGCAAAAAACAGCGGCTGAACAGTTCCAATTGGCCTCGATTGATACCGCGTTCTTCATCGATCTTCAACCTATTCTAGACCCGGACTGTACAGACTCGATTTCATGAATTAATGCCCAAAAACACAGGGGCCTATACAAATAATTGCATCAAAAACTCATAAAATCTATGGCCAATTAAAACCCAAACAGTTTATCGCAAAATTTAATACATATATTATGCAAATCCCACCTTACAGCCAATCGCAAATCCCAAATCAATATTCAAAACACGATTTGGCTCTGATACCAATTGTAGGGATAAGAGCCCTAGCGCAACGGAAACGATCAGAGAACCTTATCGGTTTAAAAATCGATTAGGAAACCAATACGACGGCAAAACCATAAAATTTACAGCAAGAAAAGGAGAAATAATCATGCTGTAAAAATCATTAAAGCATGCTGGAATATATTAAAAAATTTATAGATCTAATCTATAATATTGGATCCTATTTTTTAAAAAAATTATAGATTAGATCCAATATTATAGATTAGATCTATACATTTTTTAATATATTCCAGCATGCTTTAATGATTTTTACAGCATGATTATTTCTCCTTTTCTTGCTGTAAATTTTATGGTTTTGCCGTCGTATTGGTTTCCAATCGATTTTTAAACCGATAAGGTTCTCTGATCGTTTCCGCTGCGCTAGGGCTCTTATCCCTACAAAGGTGATCCTGCAAAACAAAATTGGATCACGAAGCAAGGAAAATTATTTACTACAAAAATAACTACCTAAACTTTAATCCTTGGGTTGCCTCCCAAGCAGCGCTTTCTTTAACGTCTTTAGCTAGACGAGGCTCGGCACGCTCATGGAGGCTCGAAATAAAAATTTTCATCGTCCTCCGGGCCTTGCAGAAAATCGCGCACCGAATTGCAGACAGCAAACAGGGGAGAAAAAAAACTTTTCCCTGGCCCATCATCACTAAAGAGATTGTCATAATAACATTTCAAAAAATAAGAAACAACATCAAATCTCTTTTCTCGGTCTCTATTCACAAAACAATTATTCACAGAGTCATCCAACGTCATGATATCTACTGGTCTAGGATCTAAGGATGGTCTATCAACTAAACCAATCCACTCATCAGATGTTATATTTACATTTTCATGATCTCCAGACTCAGTATTCAGGAAAGATTCAACCAAACTATCATATGACTCATCATCAGAAGAATAAAAAAATTCAAGAATTTCAGGATCAGATTCTACGCTACTATCCACACTGTCAGGACTCGAATCAAAACTATCAACAGTCTCAGGGTCCGACTCTATATACTCAACAATGTCAGGATCAAACTCGATAGATTCAGCATTATCATGATCAGACTCAAAATTATCATCTATCAAGTAATCCTCTCCATGCAAATCATGCACGTTATCTTACGCAGGCATATCAAGCTCATTTTCAAAATCAGGCAAATCATCAATTTCAGGCATTTCTATTTCATTATCAAAAGCAGGCAATTCATCTATTGCAGACATTTCATTCTCAAAAGCAGGCAAATCCAACTCATTTTCAAAATCTGGCAAATCTATATCAATCAGCCCATTCTCAAATAGAGGGTCATCAAAAAATCCATTAGGATTTAAATTCCCATCATCCATAGGTGCCTCTCCTAATCCTAGGCCAAGATTATATTCTACCTCTTCATCATCGTCAATCAAGTATTCTGAACCTATAGAAAAACAGGTATGCAAACTACATACAGATTCATCCTGTCCAAAAATATTAAAAACGACATTTTCATCATCTACATTCAAGGTAAGCTTACCAGTATGCACGCTAATTTCATCCTTACCTATGGCTAAGAAAGGTCTGCCTAAAATGATGGGTACCTCTTTGTCTTCTTGCATGTCGAACACCACGAAATCTACAGGGAAGATGAATTTGTTGACTTTCACCAACACGTCCTCCACAATGCCCATTGGTTGGGTGATCGATCTATCAGCAAGCTGGAGGGTGATGTCGGTGTCTTTCAATCCTGTGACTGTACAATGAATAGGGCATCAAATTTATACTAGCACCTAAATCACACAAAGCCCTATCAAAAGATACTTCTCCAATGATACAGGGAACAGTAAAACTCCCTGGGTCTTTTTGTTTCGAAAGCATCTTTCCTGAAACTATGGTGCTACTGTTTTCAGACAACCTAAAAACCTCTTTTTTCAAACTTTTCTTCCTAGATAACATCTCTTTCATGAACTTCCCATAATTTGGCATATTATACAAAGCATCCACCAAAGGAATGTTCACAGATAATTTTCTAAACATTTCTAGGATTTTCTGAAACTGTTCATCTAATTTAACATTTTTAAAACACTGAGGAAAAGGTAACTCCCTGTAATCAAAGGTTGGATATTCGCCCCTCCTTTTGGGCGGGCTAATGTGCGACTCTTTATCATGGTGGTTGCATGGGACCACTTCTTCCTCATTCAGCTTCTCTTCATGCCTTTCATTCTGCTTCTTCTTATCTTCTTCTCTTCCTGCAAAATTGTTAGAAAAATCACAATCAAACTTAATAGAGTTAGGAGAATGTTGGGACCTTTCATAGGAGGCTTTTTGTGCCTCAGCCCTTCCATCTTCATCCATGCTCTTCTCTTCTTCTTTCCTCAACTTTTTCTCTAAGTTGACCTCCGGTTATCTACCACTTCTCAGTGTCACCATCTTGCACTGCTCTCTAGGATTGGTTTCTGTGTCGCTTGGAAACTTCCCTTTCTGAAGGGCGTTCATTGCAGAAGCGATCTGACCTATATGCACTTCCATATTCTTAAGAACTGTTTCGTGGTTATTTTCTGCAGTCTGGAGATTCACATTTAATACCTTCTGTTCTTTGATAAACATGGCCACCATCTCCTCCAGGTTGCTCTTTTTTTTTTTTCTGGCGTACTAGTTGAAGCAAATCCTGGTGGTGGCTGCAATACATTCTACATGTTGGAGTAAGAAAATTTCTCATGATTGCGCAGACTGGGATGGTAGAAGTTCGGTATTCCTGTAGTGAATGCGCTGTTTCCCACATACTGAACTTCTTCCACATCTTGATTCTCTTTCTTTGAATATCCTTCAGCTAAGGTGGAGATGAATTTGACTACCTCAGTGAAGTCAGCTTGTTTAGTGCATTTATCAATGATGTCATTTGTGCCTTCAACGAACTTGATTCATCAATTTCATAGATGCCAGCCTTCTTTGAAACAATCCCTCTTTCAGTCGGCCACTGATAACTAGTTGCTGTCATTTCCTCTAAAAGATCCTTGGCTTTCGTCACTGTCTTGGAAAGAAAACTCCCACCCGCTGATGTGTCTAAAACCGTCTTGGTAGAAGGATTCAGTCCATTGTAAAATAACTGCACCTGAAGCCAATCTGGGTGGCCATGCTGTGGGCACCGCCTAAGTATTTCCTTATACCTCTCCCACGCCTCGTATAGTTGCTCCTCGTCCAACTGTCTGAATGTTCCAATCTCTATACGGAGCTTCGTGGTCTTGGCAGGTGGGAAAAATTTAGTCAAGAATATCTGGGCAAGCTCGTCTCATGTGCTGATACTGCCCGTCTCGACTGATTGAAGCCAATCTTTCGCCTTGTCTTGAAGAGAAAATGGAAATAACCTTAGTCTAATCGCATCGGTCGGAACTCCATTCATCTTTACCGTCCCACATATCTCCAGGAATGATCGCAGATGCGAGTCTGGATCCTCTGAAGGGTGTCCCTTAAAAGAATTGTCTCGCGCCATCTGGATTTGTCCTGTCTTCAACTCGAAATTATTTGCTTGGATCAGAGCTAAAACGATGCCTGAATTCTTGGTTGGGAGGACTAGCTGCAAAAAGTCTCTGATTTCCTTTGGAGCTTCATCTTGTTGGTCGGCCATTGCTTCCGTTAATCTTTTCTCTCTACGACTAGATCTTAGTGTCCTGGTAATTTCAAGATCTAAAGGAAACAATTTAACCACCTTATCTCTTCGCATGCAATACTCCCAAATAATCAAAAGAACCTAGCAAAAATAAAATTATATTCACAAAAAAAAAATATTCACAACCTAAATTACTATTTATCCCTTTCTTTTTTATGTCAAGAAAAAATTATTTTGCTTAAAAATAAAACATCACTGGCAACGACGCCAAAAACTTGGTAGCACCACACCGCAAGTGTACGGGCCGCAAGTAATATAAAACAGAAATATTCTGAGTATCGAATCCACAGGGAGGCGAAGACAAAATTAAGCAAAGCAATAAATTCTTGAACACTAAAAATACTTGGGTGAAATAATATTTAGGGACCAAACCATGAAATAAAATGAATTTAAAATTAAAGTAATTAAAAATTAAAAATTGATCAATCAAGGAAAACAAATGGAGAAAGAGTTTTGAGTGAGAAGTGGGGTCTTGAAAATCAATTAATAGCTAAATAATTATTACAATTATCCTATCTCGTTGCCCAACTAACTATAATCCTAGAATCTCCGTTAGTCACATAGGATCTCCTGTCGGTTTCCCCTAATTATAATTAATCCATTTTAACAACTTAAGTATCCTTAGCACCATTAAAATTTGTTAATTATTGCACTCTGATTCATTTTAGGAATCTCAGTTTAATCAACTAATCCCGTTGTCACTACGAGCAATTAAACTAGTTGCATGGATTATGATCTATCCTAACATCTCTCCGTCAAGTTTCCATTAAGAACCAGATCAACATACAATTGGCCAGATTGCATAAGGCATTACGAGCATCCATACAAATAATTAGTAAAAGAGGGCAAGATACAGGTAATTATAACAACATTTAACTATATATTTTCATTTCAAGACCCCAAATTGTGGTTTAGCTATACATGGCTAAAATATCCACAAGATATACAATGAAAAGCATAAATTTGAGCAAAATAAGAGAAAAGGAAATGACCGTCGAAGACCCCGTCGCTCGCGCTTGGAGTCCTTCCGAGCACGCCTTGAGCCTCCTAGAGTGCTCCCCAAAGCTCCCCAAAATTTTCCCACTAAGAACTCTAAAAAAGAAGGCTCAAAAAGAGCAAAGGAAAGAAAGGAATGAAGGAATGAAGGAATGATTGATTGATGATAAAAATGGGCACCAAGGGAGGCTATTTATAGGCCCGGAAATAGGACAGTGTTGCGACGCTATCGGCACAGTGTCGTGACGTTGTGACGTCACCCATCTTGCTGGCCAAGAAATGGGATAGCGTCGTTTCCAGAACAGGTAGGCAGGAATTTGGGCATGGACTTGGGTCTTTCTTCATTTCTTTTTGGATCTTCTTTGCATGGTTGACTCTTGGGCTCCCCCTTTGACCTATGGTTGGATAATTGGCTTGGATTGCTCATTTTTTGGTCTTTTTCTTCCAAAAATCCATAAAAAGCTCCTAAGGACAAAATAACAAATTATTTTAGATTTCTTCAATAAAAACACAATTAAAGCGCCCAAAAGCTTAATAATTTGGGACTAAAATAGTGACATTTCTGCCCGCTATCAACCCACAGTTAACGAATATTGATTAATTTGGTTAATGAGTTTAGCCAATTAATCTCATATCATTGGAACTTCTGATGTAGGTCCAGTAGATCCCACTTGTAGTTCGTAAAGGGTAATTGTGGAAATTAAATCTTGATTAATAAGGGAAATAATATAATGTATGATGATACATTATAATATAAATTTAATTTTGGATATGATTCAAAATTAATTAAATATTTGAAGGAGTTCAAATATTAGTTTTAGTATGAATTGGATTCATATTAAAACTATAGGCTATGTGGGAGATGTTCATTTAAATATGATTTAAATGAAATGATTTAATTAATTATTTAATTAAATATATCCCTATCCTATTACGAAAAGGAAAAGAGATATGACATTCTATATAAGGCATAAAATCCCTCTCAGTTGAACAACACACTCACTTCATTGAATTCTCACTAAAATCAAGAAGAAGGTTTTCACTGTCTTGGCCTCAAATTCCCCAGAGAATACCACTGTTTCCCTATGGTAGTGTTCTAAGTTGTTCGTGATTATTTCTCAAGTAGTTGGTGAAATTAATCTGAGTCGTCAATGAGAGTAAGTAACTTGTTACTTTATGTAAATTAGAATTAGATTCTATAGTTTTTCAACATGCTTAATCTAGATATACAATAGATTATGAATGTATGTATGTTGCTAGTGTATTGGTATTTCATGATTCTAAATTAATTGCGAATTGTTCCTAAACTGCTTTCGCTGCGCTGGGACCTCCATCCCTACAATCACCCTCTAAGTTGTGAGGATCAGTTCGAACATCTCTTTTTATTTGTCAAGATCAATAGCAGGAGTGGTTTTGGACTTGTCAGGATGATCAATGGTGAGAATAATGTAGTAGAAGCTCCAGTTGTTTGAAGAAGATAAGAAGTTTTTGGGACCAATGACGGTAGTTAGCTCCATCAAGTGGTTCTAATTTGGATAGATCTGGAGGCCCAGATCTAATGGACATCATGAATTGTTTTCAACTTGTTAGCTAAGAAATATGAAATTGTTGTTCTGTCGTGGACAATACCACTACCTTGAAAGTAGGGGTGATCACAGTTCGGTTCGATCTGATTTTGACCAAGGCCAATGACCAAACCGAACCTCTTGGTTTTGAGATGTTCTCAATCGAAAAAATCCATTGCCCTCTCGATTTTTGTTTAAAAAACTAACCATTCGATTTCGATTTCGATCAGTTCAGTTTGGTTTAAATAGATCATCGTTTCTTTCCTAAGACGTGCGATGAAAACTAAGACCTAAGAAATTTCAAAAAAAAAAAAAAAGAAAAAGAAAAAGGAGAAATGAGCTAAGAATGAAGGGCGGTGAATGAAGGGTTAAAATCCCTTTGGCTGCGGAAACAATCAAGACCAATTCGTTTCACAATTTCGTTTACGAAAAACCAATGCATTGACAATTAAAATTCAGAAACAAATTTCTAAATTAAAAACGATTAAGCATGCTAAAATTGATTCAAGATCAAGAACACTTACTGGATTTCGAAGAACACTGCCAATGCTCCAAGGATCTCGTTCTTGATCTCCAAATGGACACCACCACGCAAAAACACCACGCAAGAACCCACTATTCTCTTGGGATATCTTAAAATTTCGATTGTGGGATTGAACTCGCCTTGGAGAAGGGAATTTTTCCAGCAAATTACTTGTGGTTTTTCTTTTTGGTAGAGTGAATTTGAGAGTTCAGAGAGAAAAACTCTTCTCTGTGTTTTTTCGTGAAATGAGAGAATGGGGAATCAGTTGGGTAACCCCTCTCCACTTCACGATAAGTGGGGAGGGAGTTAAAACCCTACAAGATCTCAACCATTGGATCTAATCCAAATGATCTGAACCGTTTAATTATTATCAAATAATAATTAAATAATAAAATAATTAATAATTATTTTAATAATAATTAATTATCTAATTAATTTTAATTAATTTAATTAAACCAATTTTAATTAAATCAATTATAACATATAGTTTTAATTCAATTAAATCATATTCAATTGAATTAAATATGTCATTCAATTAATTTAAATTAATTGATCACACATTAATTAAATATCAAATATCTAATTAATTTTATAATTGAATCATATTCAATTTTATCTCTCCCATTTAACCTATAGTTTTAATGTGCATCAAAATGTACATTAATATAAACTATAGTATTAATTTAATTAAATCACATTCAACCAAATTAAAATTGAATTAATTAATTCCCCAATTAATTAATTCATGAATTAATCAAATATCATATATTTAATTAAATTCATAATCCTCTCTTTGAATCACATCCAAAATTAATTTTATTATAAAGTTTAATTCACTAATTAAACTTATACTATAATGTATCTCCATACATTATTTTAATTGCATCAAAATACAATTAACTTAAATTCCCTTTAATAATCAAGACTATATTATCTTAGAACTCATTATGAGCTAGTAGGTGGACCTAATAGACCTACTGAAGGTGTACATATTACACATGCGGAAGCAATTGAAGATCGAACGCACTTAAGACATTCAATTTTACTCCTAAAGCATGCATGTTCTAGAAAAAACAGAATAGAGAGTTTAGAAAACACCAACCTTTGTAGCTCACTTATGTTGAACTCCTTGTGGTGTTTGCCTCTCCTATGCTCCTTGGACAACCTCTAGAGTCTTCCCCACTATACTCCGGGCCAAGAACGACTTGTGGGAGTCTATATAAGATAGGGAATGGGAAGGGAATGCTTGAAGCATCAAACAATGGAGAAGAATGAGAGATGAGAGAACTTTGAGTCCAAATTCCAGCAGCATAACATTAAGGAAATGGCTCTCTTGTGTTTGAATATGATTCAAACTCCTTTTAAAGACATTCTCCATGCAAAGCCAAGCCTCAAGACACAAGACACATGGTGTATTTGCAAGCTCAAGTGGATTCTAGGTGTACATTACACAAGACATTCAACAATGCATGAGTGAGTTGTCTTTCCACTTTGAATGATCATGCATTAAGTGGATTTCCAACTAAATCCACTAAATTCAAAATGAAATCAAATTTCAAGCTTGCAAATTACCCCCAATTTCAATTCTAAATTGAAATTGATTGCTTGGTAATTAATTTGAAAATTCTCAAATTAATTTTGATATGATTAATCTAATTAATCTTTGTTATCTTGTGCAATTCCATATATATGATTCCTAATACATATATATAGTATTCAAAACACTTTTAAATACTTCATCTCTCATTTTCTAATTTAATTCATAATTAAATTATTGTGTCAAACACAATTTACGACAATACCCTTTTTCCTGATTTTGAACGATTCAAAGCTTCCTATCTTTTGTTCTAGGCTTAATTCCGATATGAGCTAGTAGGGGGACCTAATTGACCTATAGATCATGGGCTCCAACGATTCGAGGCTAACCGACTAATCTCATTGTCCAAGCTAGCCAACATTCGTTAACTATCGGGACACTCCACTATAGCCCGATAGTTGCACTCCCCTCACTATAGATATATTTCCGTCCACTTGATTTAACCATGATTAGTAAGTCGATCCTTCACAGGTTGTTCGTAGCTATAGCTAGGTCAATAAGCCGTTTTACCCCTATAGTACTTCTAGTTCCTTAAGTCCCACTGATCCTCTAATGAACAATTGGTTTATGGTCCAACCAATAAACCGAGTCCCTCTCGGGCCAATGAGAGGGCGGGATCCCTTTGTTCAAGCCCCGGAGTCAGCACTTAAGGGAACAACCTTTCTACTATCCCTTATTCGGGTAGGAGTGAATTCCTTCTTGCACGACTATGTCCCCAGCTATCTACTCGTTCCTATCCCCGAAATGTGAGGCTTATTGAGTCGGCGATACTGAGCCACTCTCACCTATGCAGATCTAAGGATAAGCCCGAATAAACAGGAGTTCATAGTTAGCTCAGGATTAAGATCGAGTTACCTAGGTCATCACATGAAATTGTCAGTCTCGTCAGTAAACGGTATTATAAAGCGAGAGCGACTTATTTCTCGGTCCTGGTCTTATGCAAACTCATTGCATAGGACGCCCCCACTCGCATGTCTCTACATGGACGATTTAGGATCACATCGTCTATACCATCTATAAAGTGGGTCGCGTCTCATAGTGTCTCCAGAATAAGGTACCCAACCCTATTCCTATACTATAGACCGTTTTGGCTATTACTCAATCTTGATCCACTTTTATGTCTCTACATAAAACTCAAGTGTTCATCCTATAGCCATGGATCTTAGTTTATTGGATTTGGGTTATATATGTGCAATTTAATTTATTCAGTAATGACTTTTACTAAATCAATCTCGATAACACCTTTATCGAATAAGTATATAATTCGTTTAACATTCATTATCTACGAGTTTTAGGGCACCAATCCCAACAATCTCCCACTTGAACTAAAACTCTAGTTTAGTGGGATGTACTATAATCTATAACAGCAGTGGATGAATAAATACTTGTATTAATAACGGAGTAAAAATACAATAAACTAGGGCATCTAAATACCCAGTATACTAAGGTATCGATATACCGGTTACAATTCTCCCACTTGACCTAGATTATTTCTCGTACATATCTCGCAGACCTAGACCTTCTAGATGACTCTCGAACACTTTAGCCGTGATAGCCTTCGTGAATGGATCAACAATGTTGTGCTCCGACGCTATCTTCGTGACGATCACGTCTCCTCGGTGCACAATCTCCCTAATGAGATGGTATTTCCTTTCGATGTGCTTGCCTCTCTTATGGTTGCGAGGTTCCTTTGAGTTTGCAACTGCGCCGCTATTATCACAATACAAGGTGATAGGCAGATGCATATTTGGAACGACTTCCAAGTCAGTTAGGAACTTCCTGAGCCATACTGCCTCTTTTGCTGCTTCGCAAACGGCTACATATTCGGCCTCCATGGTCGAGTCTGCAATGCATCCTTGCTTGATGCTGCGCCATACTATTGCTCCTCCATTTAGAGTGAATACTGACCCCGATGTAGATTTCCTCGCATCTTTATCAGTTTGAAAATCAGAATCAGTGTATCCTGTAAGGATCAAATCCTTCGAACCATACACGAGCATATAGTCCCTCGTTCTCCTTAGATATTTGAGGATACTTTTAACGGCTGTCCAATGATCAAATCCTGGATTGGATTGATATCTACTGACAATCCCTACTGCGTAACAAATGTCAGGCCTTGTACACAACATGGCATACATTAGGCTACCTACTGCAGAGGCATAGGGAAAACGTCTCATGTCCTCAACTTCTTGAGGTGTCTGAGGACACTGTTCCTTAGACAAGTTAATTCCGTGCCTGAAAGGTAATAGTCCTTTCTTGGAATTTTGCATTTTATATCTAACCAACAATTTGTCGATATAAGACGCTTGAGACAGGGCTAGCGTTTTGTTCTTTCGGTTTCGAACAATTTGGATTCCTAGAACAAATTGTGCCTCACCCAAATCTTTCATTTGGAATTGAGTTGCTAGCCATAGTTTAATGTCAGTTAGATAACCTACATCATTCCCGATGAGTAGGATATCATCCACATACAGTACTAAGAAAGCTATAGAGCTGTTGATGATCCTTTTGTAAACACAAGGCTCATCAACGTTTTATTCAAAGCCATAAGATTTGATCGCAGTATCAAATCTCATATTCCAGGATCTAGACGCTTGTTTTAATCCATAAATGGTTCGTTTAAGCTTGCAAACTTTTTGCTCTTGATCCTGAGCTATGAACCCCTCTGGCTGAGACATGTAGATACTTTCTTCAAGATTACTGTTCAGAAAGGCAGTCTTGACATCCATTTGCCATATTTCATAATCGTAAAACGTGGCAATGGATAAAAGTATCCGGATCGACTTTAACATGGCAACAGGGGAGAAGGTTTCTTCATAGTCAATCCCCTCCCGCTGGGTAAAACCCTTTGCCACAAGTCGTGCCTTAAAGGTCTGTACCTTTCAAGCAGCGTCTCGTTTTCTCTTGTAGATCCATTTGCACCCTATGGGTCTAACCCCTTCAGGTTGATCTACAAGATCCCATACTGAATTAAAATGCATGGACTCGATCTCTAATTCCATGGCTTTAATCCACTCGTTCTTGTCAACGTCATCCATTGCCTGTTTAAAGGTTAATGGATCCTCGATCCCGTCATCAGGTATGACGACTGGAGTTTCAGTTAAACCCAAATAGCGATCAGGCTGTCTAACAACCCTCCCACTACGTCGAGGTCCTCTTATTTCTTGAGAAGGACGTGATTGACTCGAGGTGCCAGTATCATCAACAACTCTTGTTGATGTTTCTGTAGCTTCGTTAGATAGTTCACTTAAAACGACTTTACTACGTGGCTTGTGATCTCTGAGGTGGTCTTCTTCTAGGAATGTAGCATTTGTCGATACAAGTACTTTATTTTCCTCTGGATCGAAGAAGTATCCACCTCTCGTTTCTTTGGGATAGCCTATAAATAGGCAAAATCTAGAACGAGGCTCCAATTTCTTTGGGTTTGCTTCTAGCACGTATGCAGGACATCCCCAAATTCTGAAATGTCGTAAACTAGCTTTACGACCTTTCCAGAGCTCAAATGGTGTTTCAGAAACACTCTTTGAGGGAACTACGTTCAAGATATAAACTGCAGTCTCTACTGCATAACCCCAAAACGAGTTAGGCAACTGAGCATAACTCATCATCGAACGAACCATGTCCAACAAGGTTCTGTTTCTCCTTTCTGATACACCGTTTGGCTGAGGTGTACCAGGGGCTGAGAGTTGGGACGTAATTCCATGCTCTATCAAATAGTCTTGAAAACTTAAGTCCATATACTCTCCACCTCGAACGAATCGAAGTGTTTTTATCGTCTTACCTAATAGGTTATCAACCTCGGCCTTATACTCCTTGAACTTTTCAAAAGCTTCGGACTTATGATGCATCAGGTAGAGATAGCCATACCTCGAATAATCATCAATGAAACTGATGAAATATTCGTACCCTCCTCGAGCTCTAATGTTCATTGATCCACATAGGTCTGAATGAATGAGCTTTAAGGGCTCTTTGGCACGATAACCTTTTTCCGGTAAAAGGTCGTTTTGTCATCTTGCCCTCAAGGCATGATTCACAAGGAGGCAACGAGTCGTCTTCTAACTTGTTTAGAAGTCCACTCTTGACCAATCTCCCAATCCTATTGAGGTTGATATGGCCTAACCTCAAGTGCCAGAGATAGGTATCTTGAGAAACTCTTCGCTTTTTAGGTTGAGTCTCAGCAGTTTTAAACATCTCGTGATTTAAAATAGCTTTAGACTCAATTGGTCTCAAAACATATAATTTATTCTTCAAGTTTGCAGAGCAAACATCAATACCTCTTTTAGTTATGAACGTTTCATTAACAGAAAAAGAAATTGAGTAACCTTGTTCTAATAAACAAGATAAAGAAATCAAATTTCTTTTAATCTTCGGAACTATGTACACATTATCTAATATCATGTAGCGTTCCTTGGTGAAGAATAATTTTATGTCTCCCACTGCAATAGCCGAGATGACTTCTCCTGTTCCAACTTTAAGAGTCATCTCTCCAGCTATTAGCTGTTGCCAGGAACTCATTCCTTGAAATGAAGAACATACGTGATTAGTGGCACCTGAATCGAGTATCCAGGCAGAATCGTTGTTTTCCATTAAACACGTTTCCAAGACTAATAAATCACATTTAGAGTCGTGGATCATGTTTTTCTTGGCTACGCAGTTAGTTTGAGGACATTCCTCAGTTGAGACCAAACCTAAATTCTTTGTCACGTGTTTAGCGTTTAAGCAAGTATTCTTAGTCGAATGTACTAAACCGTTTAATTTGGCATTTGACAAAGCACATACGTTTTTCGACATACTGCTGAAACAAACAAATTAATCTCTATTAGAAACATGCACTAAACCCATTAATCACATTTATCCAATCAGATTATGCAAAAGCAATCATCGACCCATATATTTTGCAACGATACTTCAGGGGTTTAGAATAACCGCTACCGTAGGGCAGTCAGCTACTCCTCCTCTGAATCGAGACAATCTCGGCCAAATACTATTCCCAAAATAACTCTTACTCCAATAGTTATTAGCTAACGTTAATTTGGTCAAGACCATCTTGTAAGTGTTAACCATCATTTTCAGATTGCAGAGGGCGACCCCAACAATGCCACCGTAGGGAAGAGCTAATGTTGGGAATGGCCCTAGGAAACCCTATCCATTTCTGGAGTTTGCGTTGTTCTGAATCCCATGCGCAAGCCCTCCGTAGGGTGATCGCTCCCAGGGCGACTCGCAGGCAGCGCATAGGAATCTCACGGTGCAACATAATGATGGAGACCGCAGGATACGTTTGACATGTTTCCTTCTCCCACTTACTATGAACACTTTCCCCATTCACCTTGATATTAACCCATGCAAACACCATCCGTAGGGGGACGCTCCCAGGGCGCCTCGAGGCCAAGCATGGATCTCACGGTGTGAACTCAGGGGGACGTGAGAGTAGAAACTTAATATGAATATTTCGTTTCTATACTTTTCCTCCCACTAAAGTGTCGTAAAGTTTTAGGGTCTATTACTTAGGTAAATTCCGGCTACATGAATCTATCTAAGTCTATGCCTTATTAAACAAGGTCTTTACACTAAATGTCTAGGTGAATTAAACTCTTTTAATAACCTAGTGACATTGCATGCTAGTAAGACTTTGGTTAATTCAACTCAGGTTCCGAACCATTTGTCGGGAGAGTTCCCTTATAACCAAGGTCTTATGTCCTACTTACTCAAATTTTAAAACTATTAAAAAAAAAAAAAAACTAAGTAAGACATATTTCTAATCCTATTAGAAAAGGCGATCTTAGATCTATTTCATTTTAAACCATTTAAAGAATGATAAGATCCTAAGATCCTATGTTAGCATGCAACTCTTTGTTATAGGTTTTATGGATTGTATTCATTAACTATTATAACTCTTATAACTTTTAATGAATTAACCCTATAACATGCTTTCTAATGGTGTTTAAAAGCATATAACAATCAATCATTCAAGTTATAAGAAAAGCACCATTTAGAAACAACCTATGTCTAGGTTTGTATAACGCTTTATACTACGATGTCTAGGTGATAACACTTTAAAACCTCACACCGCTCACGCATGCTCATAAAACTCGAGTTAACTTAACTCAAGAACCGACTCGATGCCCAGGTAGGAGGTGTTCCGTAAACCGTCAACTTAAATACCTCCAGCCTTGGACAGCATCTTGTCGGGTGAGTTCTCTCGTAACCATTGTTTTACAAGATATCGACCTAAACTATGCAAGTTGATCGAATCGTTGAAGGTTCATTAACCTAAGTGAGCATGCACTTAATCTTGTTATAGATTTTAGATTTCTATCTCTTTTTATAACAATTATAAAAACAATCCATAAGAAGCCTAATTTGAGAATAACACTTATAATCAAACTAATGAAATTTCATGCTTCATGCTTGGTTAATTTTATCAATTAATAATTATAACTATTATAAGAATAATAAATTTTAATTAACCATTCAAGCATGAATCTCCCTAAATTAATACAACACTTATATTAATTTAACATGAAATTTCCCTCATGCATTTGAATTAATCAATAACACTTATTAAAATTAAACAAATGCATGAACATGCTTTCCTATGGTGGGGTTTTAAAACTATATGGCATGCTCATAATGCACATACATCCATTTAATTAAATCATACATTCACAATGCATAAAGTAATTAAATCAAGCTAAAATGGAATAGTTTGGCAATTTTTAAAAAAACACAAGCAATTTCACTAATTATTACAATAATAATTAATAAATAAACTTGCAACACGCCCGAGCTTCACGAACCATCCCGAACCGCTCATCCAAGCAATGAACCGGCCATGCAATGAGTGAAATGAGGCTGCAACAGACCGAGCCGGACCAAAAGGCAGCAGCTGAACCGGAATGAAAAAAAAACTGCTGCTCGAATTAAAAAACAGCTTGCTGGAATTTTCATTTTCTACTGCGTCTTCTTCGGTTTTTCTTCAATTTTACAGCCTATACGGACTCTAATGACTCTATAAAAATTAAAGACTATAGTACACACATTAACGCTCTTACATATCCGAGCAATTACAATTTCATGAAGGTTTGAATGCTCAAAAAATTGCCAAACCAGAACACTTCCATTTTAGCACACAGAAAATTCAATTTCAAAATGGTACCCACCAAAGCAAAATTAAAACGAATTAAGTGCTCTAATCATGCTCTGATACCAATTGAAGGTGTACATATTACACATGCGGAAGCAATTGAAGATCGAACGCACTTATGACATTCAATTTTACTCCTAAAGCATGCATGTTCTAGAAAAGACAGAATAGAAAGTTTAGAAAACACCAACCTTTGTAGCTCACTTATGTTGAACTCCTTGTGGTGTTTGCCTCTCCTATGCTCCTTGGACAACCTCTAGAGTCTTCCCCACTATACTCCGGGCCAAGAACGACTTGTGGGAGTCTATATAAGATAGGGAATGGGAAGGGAATGCTTGAAGCATCAAACAATGGAGAAGAATGAGAGATGAGAGAACTTTGAGTCCAAATTCCAGCAACATAACATTAAGGAAATGGCTCTCTTGTGTTTGAATATGATTCAAACTCCTTTTAAAGACATTCTCCATGCAAAGCCAAGCCTCAAGACACAAGACACATGGTGTATTTGCAAGCTCAAGTGGATTCTAGGTGTACATTACACAAGACATGCAACAATGCATGAGTGAGTTGTCTTTCCACTTTGAATGATCATGCATTAAGTGGATTTCCAACTAAATCCACTAAATTCAAATTGAAATCAAATTTCAAGCTTGCAAATTACCCCCAATTTCAATTCTAAATTGAAATTGATTGCTTGGTAATTAATTTGAAAATTTTCAAATTAATTTTGATATGATTAATCTAATTAATCTTTGTTATCTTGTACAATTCCATATATATGATTCCTAATACATATATATAGTATTCAAAACACTTTTAAATACTTCATCTCTCATTTTCTAATTTAATTCATAATTAAATTATTGTGTCAAACACAATTTACGACAATACCCTTTTTCCTGATTTTGAACGATTCAAAGCTTCCTATCTTTTGTTCTAGGCTTAATTTCGATATGAGCTAGTAGGGGACCTAATGGACCTATAGATCATGGGCTCCAACGATTCGAGGCTAACCGACTAATCTCATTGTCCAAGCTAGCCAACATTCGTTAACTATCGGGACACTCCACTATAGCCCGATAGTTGCACTCCCCTCACTATAGATATATTTCCGTCCACTTGATTTAACCATGATTAGTAAGTCGATCCTTCACAGGTTGTTCGTAGCTATAGCTAGGTCAATAAGCCGTTTTACCCCTATAGTACTTATAGTTCCTTAAGTCCCACCGATCCTCTAATGAACAATCGGTTTATGGTCCAACCAATAAACCGAGTCCCTCTCGGGCCAATGAGAGGGCGGGATCCCTTTGTTCAAGCCCCGGAGTCAGCACTTAAGGGAACAACCTTTCTACTATCCCTTATTCGAGTAGGAGTGAATTCCTTCTTGCACGACTATGTCCCCAGCTATCTACCCGTTCCTATCCCCGAAATGGGAGGCTTATTGAGTGGGCGATACTGAGCCACTCTCACCTATGCAGATCTAAGGATAAGCCCGAATAAATAGGAGTTCATAGTTGGCTCAAGATTAAGATCGAGTTACCTAGGTCATCACATGAAATAGTCAGTCTCGTCAGTAAACGGTGTTATAAAGCGAGAGCGACTTATTTCTCGGTCCTGGTCTTATGCAAACTCATTGCATAGGACACCCCCACTCGTATGTCTCTACATGGACGATTTAGGATCACATCGTCTATACCATCTATAAAGTGGGTCGCGTCTCATAGTGTCTCCAGAATAAGGTACCCAACCCTATTCCTATACTATAGACCGTTTTGGCTATTACTCAAGCTTGATCCACTTTTATGTCTCTACATAAAGCTCAAGTGTTCATCCTATAGCCATGGATCTTAGTTTATTGGATTTGGGTTATATATGTGCAATTTAATTTATTCAGTAATGACTTTTACTGAATCAATCTCGATAACACCTTTATCGAATAAGTATATAATTCGTTTAACATTCATTATCTACGAGTTTTAGGGCACCAATCCCAACACCTACAGATCAGAAGCTCCGATGATATGAGAGTGATCAGCTAAACTCATTAACCGAGTCAATCAACATTCGTTAACTGTGAGTCACTCCACTAAAGACCCACAGCTGCACTTTTCTCACTGTAGAATATTTCTGTGTCCACGGATATCGACCAATGCAGTAAGTCAATCCTTCACGTGTGTTCGTAACACCAGCTGGGTCAAATTAAAGTTTTACCCCTGGGTTACCTCTGGTTCCTTAAGTACCACTGATCCCTCTAATGAACAAGTTGTTTAGGGTCCAACCACTAAACAGGAGTTCCTCTCGGGCTAGGAGAGGACGACGTGTCTTTGTTCAAGCCCCAGAATCAACCCTTAAGGGAACACACATCTACTTGCCCCAATAGGGAAAGGAGTGAATTCCATCTTGTATTGTCATGTCCCCAGCCCCCCACTCTCGATCTTGTCCCCAAGAAGGTAGGCTTATTGAGTCGGCGTGCAGGTCACTCTCACCCGTACTAATCAAAGGACAATCCCTCGTGAGAAGGAGTTCATGACACACTCAGGATTAAGACTGAGTTACCTAGGTCATCCTATTGAAACAGTAACCTAACTAGTTAATGGTGTTACATCTAGTGGTTTACTACTTTGTGGTCCGGTCTTATGCAAACTCTTTGCATAGGATACCCCCGCTCGCATGTCTCCTACATGAACGCCTTGGATCAATACGTCTGTATCGAATACAAAGCGGGTCATATCACATAGTGTTACCAGGATAAGGTACCCAGCCTTATCCCTGTACTATAGACCTTGTAGGTTGTCACTTGAACACTGATCCTCATAGGTCCCCACATACTAGTCCAATTCTCATGTAAACAACCTTAGATCTTAGTTTATTGGATTTGGATCATATTGTGCAATTCTAGATCTAATATGACAATAACACTTTATTGCATAAACCTCAATAACACTTTATTGATACAAGTGTGTATAATTCGTTAATCATTCACTATCTACGAGTTTTAGGACATAAAACCCAACAGTGAAGACTCTACACTATACCCTACTGTGAACTGGAGATATGAATGGTGTCGGCACAAAGACAACTATGAATGATGACATTGGAGAGGAGAGATGAGTGGTGGATGCCGGTGGTCAACTAAGATTAGAGTGGTGGTGAGGAGAGGGAGAAAGGAAGAAGAGATGAGAGAGAAAATGAGTGAGAGACGAAATAGATGAAAGGAGGAGAAGCGAGTGAGAGGGAGATGAAGAAGGGAGGAAAGAGTGAGAAGGAGAAGAAGTGGTGGCTGGAAGTTTAATAGGTAAAGAAATTAGGGTTAAAAACTAAAATGGACTGTGAATTATTAATTAAAGGGAAAAGAGAAGTGGTTGGATTTTAAAAAATAAGGTGGCTTGGGCTTGGCTGGAAATTTAAGAAAAATTTGGGTTGGGCCTAGATGGAAATTTAAGAAAAGACTAGGTTGGGCCTAACGGTTGGATGATATTTTTTTAATAATTTGTATTTGTATCGGTTCGGTTCGGTTTTCTTTATGTTTTTTAAAACTCAAACTGTGAACCGAACCAAAAATCACGAATTTTTTAATATAGAAACCGAGGAACTCGATTTTTTTAGAATAACTAGACCGAACCAGTCGGTTTGGCTCGACTTGATTCAATTCCTCAGTTTTTTTGGTTTTATGATCACCCCTACTTTAAAGTAATTTCGACACGACCAATGTGCTAAATTGTCTTCTATGCCAATTGCTCCCAAGGTTAACACAACACCCTTCTTGTTTGTACACTTGAGAGAGAAGGATTGAAATCAAGAATGGAAGACCAATTGAATGATCTACTCTACTTCAAATATTCCTTTTATAGTGAAAGGGATATAGTGGAGTGGCCACAGCGATCTGGAGAGGAAGACGACATGATGACCACGTATCCGCAATTAACTGAAGAAGAAGACACGACATGATGGCCACGTATCGTATGACTACGACATGAAGGCCACATAGGCGAAAATATTGGTCAATGGAAGACCAGTCAAATTACAAATTAAAAAAATGAAAGGAAAATATTTTCCCTATGTGGGAGAAGAGTGAGGTTTTTCCATAAGGGTCAAAAGCCCAAGTCATTCCCAACATTTTGTGCTTTAATCCATTATTACACTTGATCTTTATTGAAGGGGAAAAAAGTTTTATCTAAATTTTAAAAACATATAAAAGCAAAAAAAAAAAAGGTCAGTTATATATATATATATATATATGTTTTAACGAAATTAAAAGGAGGAATAAAACAAAGAAGAAAAAAACTAAGAGTCGCCACATGCCCTTGGCCCTCTATAGATCCTCCAAGATATATATGAGAGAAGTGATAATTCCAGGGGAAACAAGAAAATAATTTCATGCTTTGTACATTTCAAAGTAATAGAAATTACAAGTTGAAATTGAATTCAAAAGCCATTTTAATGCTAATTAATACAAATGAATGATTCATCTAGCAAGGGAAAAGGAATCTTTGCCTCTTAAATTTTCAAAAATTAACAATAAGATGGACATTGTTTTTATTTAGATTTTTAAAGAATACATTCTATTCTACCAAGTTAGGGTTGTAGACTCTAAAAAGTGGTTCTTGATATGTCTCTGCCAATGGACAGAGAGTTTTGGACGTATCAACTTATTAATCACTTCACTATCACTACAAACTCCAAAAGATCTCTTTGAAAAATTACAATGACACCTCAAACAGGTAGCTATATGGTGTCGGTCTCATTGAATAATTACCGTTATTGTGAACTTCTTCAAGTCGAATGAAAGTGGGATCAAGTCACCCACACGATCTTACGAGAAAAGCTCTATGCTTATCACTAAACTTGTCAAGTTGTGTATTAGTTTCTACTTACAATTTCAATTTTATCAAATATAGCACCTCAAATTTAGATAAGTGCTGCAATTTCAACCTTAAACTTGAAAAGGTGTTGCAATTTTTACCCTCTTAAATTATAATTTTTTTTGTTGGAAAGATTGTTAAAATTGATACAATTGACAAATTTAATTATAGAAGTAAAAATTGATTTTTTTTTCTCCCTAACCTTAGCCATGCAGTTTGAATCTTGTAATTTAGGTAATTATACTTCTTTAATGTTTTGATTTAGTCTTACATTTGTGTAGCATTGAGTCCTTGACTTAAGAAATCTGGTTGGAATTGAGACAGTTTAAATGAAAAACTTGTGTGAATCACACCTTAACTCTGAATTGTAGGAGGATCATGAATTCAAACACTTGTCTATATTTGATGTACAAATTGTTTTATAATCAAAATTTTAAATAAACAATTTAACTTGTATTTTTTTTAGTTCAATGAGGAAAAAGATTTAAACTTTTAGTATTTAGGAAAGTAAATAATACACATTAGCTAAGTCTGAGCTTATATTTTCGTAGCAACAAAATTAACTTGCTACTCTTGTTTTGAAACTCAAGAACTGAACTATGTGACAAATAAAAATAAGATAATCAAAATACTATAAAGATTAAAAGTACACAAACTCCTATGTATATTTTTTAACTTTATTTTTAGAATAAACACAATTTAATAAGTAAAAACTATAATAGAAACACTTAGCCATTATCTTAATTTTCACTAGGGGAATTAGCCTATAAATAAAACAAAAACAAAACCTTGTGGCTTTTGAGTAGTACTTTCAATAACTTTGAATGATAGCCTTACACAAAGTTCCCCAAGTAATTGCATCTCTAGAATCTCTTTTAGACTCCAACTTCCATTGCTCAGCCAAAATCTTCTCAACCTCACTTGGCTGACATGGGATTGTCAATGCACCTTCATGATCAAAACCATACTCCTCAGCTGCTTGCTCCAACAGCCTCAAAAACATAGGATGTGCCAAACAACTCAACGGAACCACGAATCGTTTCGGCTCCTCCCCATCCACCGCCACCACCGCAAAATGCCCTTCCTTAACATCCTCCGGGACCCCGGCCGAGTCGAAAACTTCATCGAAATCCTCATTATCATAAGCATTATTCAACTTTCGACTTCGCGATAGGCTCCTCTGCAGCTTCTCGACCACGACCTTGATGCCGTTCTTTTTCTTCATGGTTCTAGATTTAGCCATATGACCAAATTAGATTGCAATGAGAGGGAGAAGGAGAGAGAGAGAGAGAAAAGATCCTTTTTTTTTTAGGTTGATTTGATTGTGTTTAGAAATTTCTAAATTTAAGGTGTATATATAGTGTTAATAGGGAGTGAAAGATAAGAATTGAAGAGGTCTAAAATGTAAAAAAAAAAGAGAAAGGAAAGGACAAGGTTTTGGACTGAAGTATTGTGAAGTTAAGTTAGAGGAGACCATAGCATGTGAGTTATGAGTCTATGCATTCAAAGTTTTATGAAATGTCACTTTTGGAACTGTCATTTCTGCCTCCAAATTATTGAAGTGGTTCTCCTAAACTGAAGCAATTCTAAGCCCTTATAATCACTTTTTTCAATTATGTTATGTGCTTATTCCCACTACTTAGATGCTTCTTCACAATTCTAGATTAATTCAAAACTTGCCTAATATGGAAAGTTCGTCTATGAATCATGTTGTCCAACACAAGAGATGACAGCCGGGTTCGGCGGGTCGAGGATGCGCTCCCCATCTCTGACCCGATAGTTTTTAATATATACACGTTGTCCTAATCCTATTCTTCCATTTGAGAAATCAAAGTCAAGAACGACGAATCTCTTTAAGGAATTAAGACTAATCATCATTGATTTTTTAAAAAATAAAATTATAGTTAGATTAGCGCCTCTTTTGAAATACCTTTTAGTTAAAATGATTTTTAACAATGCATTTTATTTTAAACATTTTGTATAAATTTTTTTTAGAATTTAAACACTCATATATTTGGTTGCATTATCTCATGAGTATTTTTATATACAAGTTATTATATACTAAAAACTCTTTTTGAAAATTTTGTTTTTAAGTGTTACTCTCAAAATAGTTTATTTCTAAAACTCACTTTTTAATAAGTCATTTTTAGTGGTTGTCACACTAGAATTTTTTTCAAAATGATTTTTTTTTTCAAAATTAAATACTCAAAAAGTTAAACTAAACATGTCGTAGGTTAATGATCTTTAATCTTTTTAATTTTCAAATTTATTGAAGTTCTCTGTAATGTAATTTTGAAATCTATTAAAATTTGTTAATGAATAACTCGTATGTCATTAAGTTGTTTTTTTTTATTAATGTATTGGGAAATGTGAGCATGTCAATCGGAAGAAGTAGATTTAAGGTCGGTTTGGAATACATTTTAATTTAAATGTTTTTCAAGAGTGAATTTTTTAAAAAATATTTTGTACAGAAATTATTTAGAATTTAAACACTCGTATGTTTGGTTATATTTCCTTACCAGTGTTTTTGTACACAAGTTATTGTATATTTAAAAACTATTTTTAGAAAGGTTGGTTTCAAGTGTTTATCTTAAAATGATTTATTTCTCAATCTCATTTTCTAATAAGTCCTTTTTAGTGGTTGCCAAACATTAGAATTTCTTTTCAAAATCATTTTTTTTGCAAACTTAAACACTTGAAAAGTTAAATCAAACACACCCTTAATTAAAGGACGTGTTTCATTTTTTTTTTAAAAAAGAAAATTAGATTTTGTTTTAGCATTCAAGTAGCATGATCATGTATTCTAATATGTTAAAGAAACAACAATTTAGGTCTCGTTTGATATTTGAAAACCATTTGGTTTTTTGCTTTTCGTTTTTGAAAATTATGCTTGTTTTCACTCCATTTTCTTACCATGGTTTTCATCTTTGTCAAGGACGCCTTTGAATTCCTAGTCAAATTAAAAAAAAAAAAAAAAAAAAAAAAAAAAAAAAAAAAACACAACTTTTTTGAAAACTTCTTTTTTTAGTTTTCAAAAAAAATTGACTTGGTTTTTGAAAACATGAGATGGAGGTAGATAACAAAACAAAGAAACTTGGAGATAGAAGTAGTGTTTATAAGCATAATTTTCAAAAACTAAAAACTAAAAACCAAATGGTTATCAAACAAGGCCTTATTGATTCATCAACTTTTTATTAGTGATTTTTTTTAAAGAAATGACTTAATTAATTAAGAATTCTTGATATAGTAGGGATAAAATTGAGAATTTCAAAAGATGAAGTAACAAAATTGGAAGTTACTCAAAAGCTTAAGAACTATTAATTATTTTTTTAAATCAATAATGTGGTGTTCTTTTTTTTTTTTTTTTGAAAAGAGAAAGATTTCATTTAAGACAAAGAAACATCCCCGTAGGGTACAAACAAATATCGCTCCTTGAGCGACAATTCAACTATCCACTCAGGATAGCTACATGACCATAAAGAAGGTAATGAAGAAAGACCTAATCGGGCCACATTATGAGCGAAACCATTAAATCTACGACTAGTAAAATGAAAGGATACATACTCAAAATTCTCAATCACCTCCATGATTTCCCATAGAGTTGTTGCAATTGATACGTCCGCTTGAGTCGTCTTGTTGATTGCATTTGTAAAACTGAGAGCCTTTTTACATGGAAAGATCTTGCCAGTTGCAATCCATTAAGCACCGCAATAGCTTCTGCTTCCAACTGAGTTGAGGCTGCCTGAGTAAAAGAAAGTTGCACGACCATTAGACCCCATTCCTATCACACAACACCATGCCAAGACCATATTTCTTTTGCTCTCCCATTATAGACGCATCAGTGTGTAGAATTACATCTTCACCCTGCAAGATTACATTCCCAATATTGACCTACGTTTGAGTAGTAGCAACAGATTTCGGATTAGCCTGCAGGAAGTCTAACAAATAATCATGAATCCATTCACTCCTCATCACTGGGCTAGGTACCTGTCGTTGATGTAGCACACTGTTCCTATCATTCCATATTGCCCAAGCGCCCACGCAAATTAGCTCTAAAACCTCCGGTGAATTATCAACCAAACTTAACCATCGATCTTTAACATCTATCGTTGCTTCTAAATTCATCAGTACTTGTGGATACAAAATTTCCCATACAGATCGAGCTCTTGGACATTGGAAAAGGGCATGGTCTGTTGATTCGACTGCTTCCTAGCATATAGGGCAATTTCCTCCCACCGGCACATGATGATTCCATAAGTTGACCATAGTAGGAATGGAATTATGGAATGATTTCCATATAAATATTTTAACCTTACCAGGAACCCTCATGTTCCACACCCTTTTCCACCAGAGATGCTCTTTACTCGGACAGGACTGAGAGGACTGTTGACACATCATCATAGAAAACTTATACCCACTTTTGACTGAGTATACCCCTTCCTATCATAGTGCCATATCCAAGTATCTCGGGCTGACCTACTAATAGGCAGACGTTGTATTTGGGTAACATCTTAAGGAATAAAAAATTGGTGCAATTTACACACATCCCATTGACCTGACGAAGTAATGAAGTCCGACACACTAGCATTCTCCATTGTCGGCATTGGTTGAGAAATCACCTTAAATGTAGAGGGACGAGGAAGCCAGGGGTCACGAAACATAGAAATGGTCTAGCCATTGCCAAGGTTTTTCCTTATGCCCCCTTCAGAAGTTCCATACCCCAAATAAACCCTTTTCAGAAAAAGGAAGAAGATGGTGATGTTGTTGCATCAAAAATGGTTGCTGAGAGAAAATATTTTCCACACAACATCTTAGAAACCGTAAGATTTGGATTGGTTAGCACTCTCCACACCTGTTTAGCCAACATCGCTTGATTAAAATTAACCAAGTCACGAAAGTTTAAGCCACCCTCCTCTTTGGGCTTACACAAATACTCCCACCTTTTCCAGTGCATTCGACGTTTATCACCATTTGACCCCACCAGAATTTCACAGCTTGGAAATACCCTCTAAAATAGATTTGGGAATCCGGAAATAGCCCATTGCATACGTTGGAATGGCCTGGACAATGCTCTTAATTAAAATCTCCTTTCCTCACTGTGAGAAGAATTGACCATTCCATCCTTGTAGGACGGACCAAACTCTGTCTAAGAGAAATTTGAAATCATGGCTTTTTCCTCTTTGAAAACTTGATGGCAGTCCAAGATACGAACCCAATGAATCAACAGGTCTCATGGATATAATTGTACCAAGATACTGTTTTGTATCCTCTGGAACGTTTGCCGAGAAAAGGATCATGGACTTGGCATAATTAACACACTGTCCAGATGCCAATCCATAGACATTTATGATCGTCCGGAATTGTCCAAAATCCTCTGTCGTCGCTTTTAGAAAGATAAGACTGTCATCTGCAAAAAAGAGATGGGAAATCTTTGGACAAGTTCGTGCTATAGAAATACCTGCCATGGATCTTCTTCTGGCTGATGCTAGGAGAGCTGATGATCCTTCTGTACAAAGGAGAAATAGATATGGAGATAAAGGATCTCCTTGTCTAATTCCACGCGACGGTTTGATAGATCCAAACGACTCATTATTCATCAGGATTGAAAAAGTAGGAGTTGTAACACACTTCATTACCAGTAAAATCCAATTAGCATGAAAGCCCAGCTTATCCATGATTTGGGAAAGGTATGCCCATTCAACTATATCATAAGCCTTGCTCATGTCAATCTTTAAAGCCGCATAACCACTCTTACCCTTTCTCTTCTTTTTAAGGTAATGCAATGTTTCATGTCCCAGTATCATATTATCGATTATTGATCTACCAGGAATAAAAGCTGATTGACACTCATCAATAATGTCATTCAGAATAATTTTCAGTCTATTAGCCAGACACTTTGTCACAATCTTGTACGAAACATTGCAAAGACTAATCGGGCGGAAATCAGATACTAACCTCGCATGTCGAACCTTTGGAATAAGCACAATGTTAGTATGATTCCAGTCTTGGATTGGGTTGTTGGAGTTGAGAATGTCTAGACAATTTGAAATCATCAACGGTCCCACAATATCCCAGTATCTCTGATAGAAAACTTCTGGGAATCCGTTCGGCCCCGGAGCTTTGGTCGGGTGGAAACTTTTAATTGCTGCCGAAATCTCCTCTCTGGTAAATGGAGCGGTTAACATCTAATTCATCTCGTCAGTAACTTTCCTTAGCACACAACTGAGTACTCTATCAAATTCACTAGGGATCGGATTAGAAGAAGTGAACATTTCTTGAAAGTATATCTCAAAGGCTTCATGAATTCGAGGCTTATCAGATAGCCAATTTCCATTACCATCTTCAATTCCCTCTATCTAATTACGCTTTCTTCGCATCGTCGCTTTCTAATGGAACCATCGAGTATTTCTGTCACCCCACTTTAGCCAGTTCTCTCTTGACCGTTGCTTCCAATACTTTTCCTCATCCAGAAGAAGGTCTGCATGTCGTTTTTCTAGCTCATGGATCATCGTAAAATGAATAGGTGAAGTGTTCAAGGTGTTATAGGTGATTTTGGACCACACAGATGGACAAGGAGCTGACGAGGACAATCGGGCAGAGGTAGGACCAAAAGACCGACCCAGAGGAAGATCGGACCAAAGGGTCGGGCCATTTCCGAGCATATGGTCGGCCTTGGCAAGAGGCCGAGGCCAACCATTCGGCCCGTTTGCGCGGGCCGAGCCCGGTGACCTCTTTTCGGTCCCTGATGCCCCGAATCGCCCCGGTTTCGCCTGGTTCGCCCCGAAACACCACCAAATTCCTAAAAACCCTAGGAGGACAAACAGGTATAAAACCCACTCTTCACCGCGGAAGAAGGGTTTCGAAACTCGATTCTGGACTCTCCCCTTTACTATCTGTAGCTTCTCCTCGGTTTTCTGACTTAGGCATCGGAGGCGGTGTGGCCTACACCACGCCGGTGTGCAGCGGTTTTTGCTGGTCTTGCAGGTCACGTCTTTCTCAGTTTCTACAAATTCACTGTTGGTGTCACGTGAAGGTCAGGTGAATCATCTGTCCGGATTTTGGCATCAACACAAGGCTTAAAAGCCTTACTTTTTATTATTATTATTATTGAAAATGGTATGCTTTAAACAATTATTTAGTATATTTTGTCATTGAATTATCAATAAATGTATTAAAAGTGTATATATGATAGAACTTAATTACTATTTAAGTATGTATATTAATTATTAAGAAAAAATAATTAATATCTTCTCAAAAAAATTAATAATTAATTGATAAGTTTTTTTTTTTAATTCAAGAAGTCAATGAATATGTAATTTAAGAATTTGAAATTTTGGGTTTGGTTTTTTGAGAATATGAAAAAATAGAAAAGACGACAAAATTATTTATTATTTATCATTGTCCCATCCCATCTCGAAGAAAAATGTTTATAAAAAAATCATTGGAAACATATTTCCACGTCTTCAACCTCACCCCCGTTACAATTGGGGATTCCTATCCCGTTTTGGGCAGGGCCGCCATAAATGCATTTCTTCAATAAAGTTTAAGAAATATTTTAAAATATACGAAAATATTTACAAAAGTATTTATCACAACAACAATATAATAATATTATTTTGGAGTAAAACTAAAAAGATTATGTTATTTTTTTTAGTACATCAACATTTGGGGTGGAGAGATTCGAATCTCTGACCTCATGATCGATGGTACATGTCAATTACCGTTGAGCTAAGCTTGCTTTGACTATTTTTCATTTACTTGATTTGGTATGATTTTAAAATTTGATATAATTGTAATAAGATTTTGAATTTAAATTATCATACATTCTTTTATTATTATTATTATTATTATTGTTATTATTATTAATAATCTCCCTCCCAAATCAAGGGACTCGCCCACAAATGACAAAACCGCTGCGAATCTATGGACTCTCATTCAAATCCACTGCCTTACTTCCCCCGTCTCTTTAATTAGCCAATCCACTAACTTTTCTTCTTATTTTTTTTTTCTTTTTAAATTATTTATAGGGATGTATTTTTTATATAATTTTTTTTTAAACAAAACCAAACTTAACCAAGCAATCACAAATCGTAGTACATTTACAATGAATAACAGAACCCACTTACGATGAGAAATTAGATAGTTACAACATGGATTTATTTTCAACTACTACTTCTTTAGCTAAATAATCAACTCTTCGTATTTTTATTTCTAGAAATATAAACGAAAGAGAGACTACTAAAATCTGTTGCCATATTTGGAATTTGGGCCACCCAATGGTACACATAAGATGTAATATTCTGTTGTTTAAAAAAAAAAAAAAAGATGTAATATTCTGCCCCCTTTGATCATGTTTATTGCATTGACGGAGTCTGAGTAAAAACATGCATCTCTGATTTGCATTCGTTTTAATGATCTAATTCCTTGCATAATAGCTTGAACATCTTTAGCCAATGGCGAGTAAGTTATATGATCCTTCATTTCCATTGCTCCTTTAAGAGTTCCATGAGGACCAAAGACTATTGAACCCAAACCCGATCCTTCTTTATGCACTTGAACCGCTACATCTGTGAATAGTCTAAATGTGTTTTGATGAGCATCACAAATCCCACCCATCATGTGTATTCACCAATGCTTTGGTTCTAGTTTCATTCCAATAACCATGAATCTAATCACATCTTTGCATCCAATCCATAAGAGGCATATCTTTACAAAATCTATTTCTATCATTCCATATAGCCCAAAAGGCTATACACACTTTTTCAAACTCCTTATTTTGTAAATGAATAGCCAACCATATAATGCAATCTGCAAAATTGTTAGCAACCATAATCTTTTCATCAACCCGACTAAATATATTATCACATATCTGTTTAGATTGTTTGCAGTCACATAACACATGATCCATGGTTTTCATTTTGCTTAAACACAATGAGCAGATAGGAGACACATGAACATTTTACACCATTGAAATGTTGTTGTTTATAGATTTATATAAATATAGATTATTTCTGTAACACTCGAGTTAGGAGGGGTACATGAATGAACCAAGGCCACATCCGAATGAGAGGGATCCTGAGGACACGAAAGTATGGTCAAGATAAGCTTAAAAGAATTGATAGATACTACCTATATCAACAAGGTGCACCTTCCTTTTCGGTGGCTCAATCATAAGAACTTTGAAGTTAAGCGTGTTTGACTTGGAGAAGTTCTATGTTGGGTGACCTCCTGGGAATTTTCCTAGGAAGCATGTGAGTGAGGACAAAGCATCCTTAAAGGACTACATACAAGTATGGTACCGTGGCCGGGTCGCAGGGGAATGTCGGGGCCCTTAAGTGCCGAATCCGAATTCAGAATCCTAGACCTGGGGCGTTACAATTTCATTTTCAAATGAGGTTACAAGTTTATAGGTAAGATATATGAGTTATTTATACCAATGAAATCTTAATGTTAATTTTTTGAGTTTAATTATCTAAAAAGATGAGTTTTTAATATGGATTTTATTTTAAAATATTTTTATTATTCAATTTATTTTAACAATATATATTGTTGATGGTCGATTTTGGCCAGAGGAACTCACCTGACCTTCACGTGCCACCAACGGTAAATTTGTAGATGAGGGGGGAAGACGTGGCCTGCAAGACAGTAAACCTGCACACCGGTGTGGTGCTCGCCACACCGGCTCCGATGCTTAAGTCAGCAAACAGAACGGTAGGGAGTGGAAAAGTAACAGCAAGAGGAGAGAGTAGAGAATATAGAATAGTGTTTAGGGATAGAATTCCGAGTCCCCCTCTTCAGTGGCGGAGAGGGGTATAAATACCTGCTCATCCTCCTAGGGTTTTTAGGGATTCGGAGGCGTTTTAGGTCAAACCAGGCGAAACCGGGGCAGCCAGAGGCGGTGGGGACCAGACGAGACCGAACGGGCCTTGGGCTGAGGCCGAGCAGGGGGTCGGGCCAAAAACCCGACCCCTTCGGCCTTGGCCCGTCCCACTTGCCGGCTCCGCCTCTTTGGTCCGTATCCCAGCCCGATTTCTCCCCGGTTGTCCTCGTCAGCTCCTCGTACATCGGGGTGGTCCAAAATTTCCTATAACATTAAGCCCCCACTCTTGAATTGGGATTTGGGGTGACTTACTGCTATAAGTTGAGCTCCTTAAGCCCGATTTAAGAGTAATAATCCTTGCCTTGTGTTGACCTATGTGCAGCTTTATCGTCATCTTGCAAAGTAGGATAGGAATACACAAAGTAGACACTCCCTGAATAGTGGTTAGGTGAAATGGAAATAAAAAAGGGTGAGAGATTACAAAAGTGGTGTTGGTCGGCCTCGGCCTCGGGAAGAGGCCAAGCACAGCTATCTCCCTTTCTGCTTGCCTGGTCGGCCTCGGCCTCGGGAAGAGGCCGAGCAGTTTTCTAATTTTGCTTAGGGGGCGTTGCCCCCGAACCCCGTACTGTGTTATTCAGAGTGCCTCAATCCAGTTTCTAGTCTGCAAAAGGAAGCTAGGGAAGAGGCTAGGGTCGACCTCGGCCTCAAGCCCCCGTTAGTCTAAAATTTGGCTCCCTTTAAAGTTTGTGCTCGGCCTCGGCAAGAGGTGCTCGGCCTTGGCATGAGGTGCTCGGCCTTGGCAAGAGGTGCTCGGTCCCGACTTCTGTAGGGTGAGCTTGACTTAGATGAAGTGTATGGACTCATGCCAGGTGAGGTGAGGTAGACTTGTTGGTCCAGGCTCACATAATCTCACTCTGGATGAGGCGAGGTAGACTCGGTAGTCCAGGCTCGCTTTATGTGAAGATACTCAGGCCAGTTGAGGTGAGGTAGACTCGTTGGTCCAGGCTCACGTAATCTCAATCTGGCTGAGGAGAGGTAGACTTGGTAGTCCAGGCTCGCATGTAGGCGTGGGTACTATAGGCTCGCTGAAGTGTGGGCTCTATAGGCTCGCGTGTGGGCGTGGGCACTATAGGCTCGCGTGTAGGCGTGAGCACTATAGGCTCGCATGTAGGCGTGGGCACTATAGGCTCGCTGAAGCGTGGGCACTATAGGCTCGCATGTAGGCGTGAGCACTATAGGCTCGCTGAAGCGTGGGCACTATAGGCTCACATGTAGGCGTGGGCTCTATAGGCTCGCATGTAGGCGTGGGCACTATAGGCTCGCTGAAGTGTGGGCTCTATAGGCTCGCATGTAAGAGCGTGGGCACTAAGCTGAAAAGCCAAGGCTCGCAAGTAGGAGCGTGGGCACTATAGGTTCGCATGAAGCATGGGCTCTATAGGCTCTCGCATGTGTTTTATCTCGCTTGAAATAAGAGGGTTAGCCTTGGTCACAACCATGGTTATGGTTAGCCTCAGCCTCGGGCATGGCTCAGGTCGGCCTCGGTCTTGGCCTCGATCATATCTGGGGTCGGCCTCGGCCTCAGCCATATCTAGGGTTGGCTTAGGCCTTAGCCTCAAACAATCTGTCGTCTTTCGCATCTGGTTCCTTCGCTTCGATCTGGATCTTGTCTTCTGTTCAACTGCATTGACAATCTGATTTGTCTTGATTATGTGATCTTCGGGTCACTTTTGAGGTATTGGATATTCGGCTTCGGCTTTGGCCTAGGGTCGGCCTCAGCCTCGGGATGACCATAGCTGTGGGTCGTCCTCGGGCTCGACCAAAGGATGACCGTAGCTTAGAGTTGGCTTTGGCCTAGGGTCGGCCTCGGCCTTGGGATGACCATGTTTAAAGCAGCATACTCAATGATTAAAATACTAGTTGATGTATTTAGAAATTAGAGAATTAGATATTAATCTTAAGAGTTATTTGATTAGTTTGGATATCTTGAATAAATATCAATCAAACATAAAGACATATATCATCAATTAGCCACCAATATGAGTATAAATACTAACAATAAGATTTATAACTTTTCAATTTTTCTTCTTATAATCTTTGATTTACAAAAATATTAGTCTAATGTCGACATATTAATCAGTATACTTGTACAATTTAAAATTTGATATATCAATCCGAGAACACATTGATATGTAAATATTCAAAATTACATTGTTCATATGCTAAATAATTTTTGGTAAAATAATGACAAGAACCAATTTATTTAGTTTTCTTAGAATTCATGGACCAAAATGAAATAATCTTCATAGTAATAACATTTTATTCACGTGCTAATTCATGGACCAAAATGAAATAATCGGTCTGGATGAACACCTCTGTTGCCCTCGGCATGGTCGGCCTTGGCCTCGGTCCCAGCCTTCGCACTGTTCGTCTGGTAGTCGCTGTTTGGCTTGGAGTCAGTTAGCTTCTACAGGTGTCCTTCGACAGTTTTGGCACTTCTGCGCTTATCCTCGATCATATTCCTCTGGTCTATCTTGGTATGACCATAGCTTGGTGTTGAAACTGTGTGGTCATGACCCTTTAGCATGCTTGGTTCTGAGCTCCTCAGAATTATGTGATCTGTAGGTTTGAGCCCCCTGATCTTATTGGTCATGCTGTCAGTCTTCTCGTGACCTCCGCTGGTGGCGGTCACCATCCGAATTATCTGCGTTTGTGTCCTGGTCTTTCTTCTCCATCCCCTTACTCAAGGAATGACGGTGTGCAGATTTGGCAAGCTTTCTTCCCCCACAGACGGCGCCAACTGTTGATGGTCGATTTTGGCCAGAGGAACTCACCTGACCTTCACGTGCCACCAACGGTAAATTTGTAGATGAGGGGGGAAGACGTGGCCTGCAAGACAGTAAACCTGCACACCGGTGTGGTGCTCGCCACACCGACTCCGATGCTTAAGTCAGCAAACAGAACGGTAGGGAGTGGAAAAGTAAGAGCAAGAGGAGAGAGTAGATAATATAGAATAGTGTTTAGAGATAGAATTATGAGTCCCCCTCTTCAGTGGCGGAGAGGGGTATAAATATCTGCTCATCCTCTTACGGTTTTTAGGGATTCGGAGGCGTTTTAGGTCAAACCAGGCGAAACCGGGGCAGCCA
This sequence comes from Luffa acutangula, assembly GCA_036850905.1. NCBI lineage: Eukaryota > Viridiplantae > Streptophyta > Magnoliopsida > Cucurbitales > Cucurbitaceae > Luffa > Luffa acutangula. The sequence goes on from CM072093.1 coordinate 48,262,200, forward strand.
AAGGCGGTGGGGACCAGACGAGATCGAACGGGCTCGACCCGCCGGAGCTGGCCGAGGGTCGGCCTCGGCCCAGGCCGAGGCCGAGCAGGGGGTCGGGCCAAAAACTCGACCCCTTCGGCCTTGGCCCGTCCCGCTTGCCGGCTCCGCCTCCTTGGTCCGTATCCCAGCCCGATTTCTCCCTGGTTGTCCTCGTCAGCTCCTCGTACATCGGGGTATTAAAGGCGTATGATAACTGTTGCAATATATTAAATAAATTGCTACAATGGATCAACTATTGCAGCGCTTATATTATGCTTTTAACGTTTCTAAAAATTGTTGCCAATTAGCAAAGGTCAACAAATTGTTGTTATTAATGACAAAATGTGCTGCAATAGGATGAACAATTGCAGCGGTTATTCAAAATGCTTGTAACACTTGCAAAAAAATGTTGGATTAGAAGATGTCTAATAACCGCTACTATATAATCTTACAAGTGTTGCTATATATTTCAAAAATCGTTGATATAGTATCAACAATAGCAACGGTTATTATACTCCTAGCGGTTAATAAAGTGTTGCACATTAAGCAGCGACAATCCGATAAACTGTTGCACTATGAGAGACGAAAATGTTGCAATAGAGGATAACTATTGCAGCGTTTCTGAGAAATCATTCCAACATTTTTTTAAAATGTTGCTAGATCCCTTGTAACACCGCTTCTGCCAACGGTTCTTTAACCGCTGCAAAAAGTGTTGCAGTGGTTAATATCTGTTGCGATAGCCCAATAAAACCGCCGCAATAGACCTGTTTTCCTGTAGTGTTAATGCATGTGCAAACTTATAATTGTATCAATTAAGACTCTTGAACTTTCATAAGTGAATCAATTTAGACCTTCTTTTTTTAAATGCATTGATTATTTTCAAATGGAGGATCGTCTAAATGTTTTGAGAGTCTATACATGTGTGAGAATTGATGCATAGGCGATTTTCCAATTGTGGATCTAAATTTATTCACTTATGAAAGTTTAAAGATTTAATTGATGCAATTATATAAGTTTTTGCATGTGTGGGAGGTAACATTTTTCAAATGATACCTTATGAGGGTGTAAATTGATACACTTATAAAAATTCAAAACTAATTTTAATTGATACAAATAATTAGTTTAGGATTTTAGATACAATCGGATTTTTTTACCATAAAGAAATAAATAATTCTCATAGTGGTGCTAAATTAGTAATGTCTTTAAAATTATTTTAGCTTAAAACAAAATTACTAGCAACTTTACAAAAGGGAATTACATTTTTTTTTTTTGGGAAAAATACATTTTTGGTCCCTGAGGTTTGGGTTTAGTGACACTTTGGTCCCTGAGTTTTCAAACTCAACAAAAATACCCTCGAGGTTTGAGATAAGGAGCACTTTGGTCCCTGCCGTCAATTTTTCTGTTAACTTTTAACGGTTGCTGACGTGGCACTATTATTTTAATATAAAAATTTATTTATTTTCTTTTTTTAAATAAAAAATATTTAAAAAATATAAAATATTAATATTTTAATATTTTTTTTATTCTTTCTCCCTTTTTCTCTCATCATCTTCTTCTTCTTTTCCATCTTCTCCATCTTCTCCTTCCTCATTCTTCTTCTTCCTATGTCCGGCGACCGGCGACCACCACTTGCCGCCGGCACTTTTTTTTTTTTTTTTTCCTTTTCTCTTCTTTCCTTTTTTCTCTTCTTTCTTCTTCTCTACATTTTCTTCACTGATTTTAAAAAAAAATAAATAAAAATAAATAAAAAAAGGGGGGAGGGAGGTCCCTATTTCCTCCCTTTTTTTTTTTTTTTTTTTAAAAAAAAATCAGTGAAGAAAATGTAGAGAAGAAGAAAGAAGAGAAAAAGAGGAAAGAAAAAAAAACAAACAAAAAACAGTCGCCGGCTGCCGGCAGCGGCGAGTGGTGGCCGCCGGTCACCAGTCGCCGGACATAGGAAGAAGAAGAAGGAGGAAGGAGAAGATGGAGAAGATGGAAAAGAAGAAGAAGATGATGAGAGAGAAAGGGAGAAAGAATAAAAAAATATATTAAATATTAATATTTTATATTTTTTAAATAGTTTTTATTTTAAAAAATAAAATAAATAATTTTTTATATTAAAATAATAATGCCACGTCAGCAACCGTTAAAAGTTAACAGAAAATTGACGGCAAGGACCAAAGTGCTCTTTATCTCAAACCCCGGGGGTATTTTTGTTGAGTTTGAAAACTCAGCGATCAAAGTGTCACTTAATCCAAACCTCAGGGACCAAAAATGTATATTTCTTTTCTTTTTTTTTTTTTTTTTTTTGACAACAGAGAATTTAAAAATTGTATGTCGACTGTTTCATTTTTTTAATCCACATACCATCATCATCCATTCATCAAGAAAGGATACGAAAAATCATAAAGTTGGCCATAATAAAATCCTTTTTAAACATATTTAAAAAAAAAAAATCCTTTTTAAACAACAATAGCACAGCAAAAGGTTGCGTTGTGATGTAATAACTTATATAAAAAAAATATTCATAGGCCTATCTGAACTATTACAAAATCTTCAAATTAAAGAATTTAGTCGTGAGATAAACCTTGTTATTTAGGAAGGGTTTTTTTCGTACATGTTAGACAAGACTATCATTAACTGTTGATAAATCAAACCATCGTTTTCAATTGTGGTTGATGCGTTCTATCAAATGAACAAGGTTGGAAAAGAGTTTTTTCTTTTTTTTTTTTTTTTTGAGGGGTTGAAGGAATTCGAATCACAAACTTCCTGATCATTAATATAAACTTTGTCATAGGTCATTTAGCATCGTCTCGAGAAATGAGGAATAAAATGAAAAGCCACACATGGATCAAGCATGAAAAGAACGGCGAGAAACGACTGCCGTCCAGAGAGATCAGAAGGTCAAAAGGATTGGGCCCATTGCCGATGACCAGACCCAATCATTTGGGTTTGTCCTTGCCTTATCCACGCTTGATTCTTAGAGTCTTGTGTAAGCCTGTTTCAACCTATTTCGACCATGAATCGTCCTAAAACAGATAAAAACCCTAAAATGAACCAAGTTATATAAACCTTTCTTCAACCTCGGAAAAGGGATTCTGAACCCTAACTTTTGGAACTCTTTCTTCTTCCTTTAGCTCTCTACTTACCATATTTGATCTATACTTCGTTGTTGACTTAAGCATCAGAGTGGTGTGGCCAGCACCACATCGGTGTGTAGTGTTTACTTGTTTTGCAGACCACGTCTTCTCCTTTCAAATAAATTCACTATTATTGTCATGTGAGTTCTCTGTCCAGATCTTGGCATCAACAAGTTTTATGTAAGTTGAGTTATGTTTAGGTTGACAACTCGAAGGAATTACCACATTATAATATATATGGTTGAACACATTATATATAATAATTGTGCACACCACCAACTTGCGATTGTGATAGGGTTTGTCGGAAGGCAAACTAAAACCTTCAACCATTATAATAATAATAATAAAAATATATCACTTGAAACTTGAAGACAACAAGACAATAAGACGTTAACAATAATAGGTACAGGGAGATGATAAGAGTTGCACGAGATAAGTTTTAAATTTCTTCAACAAAAATGAAATAAACACAACATGCTTTTTCTAGCATTATAATTTTATATATTATTAGACGAAAACATTCACTTGGCAGGAGAGAGATTAATATTTCATCACGCAATCATGCCCTAAAGATAACAAATTAAATGTATTTAAAAAATATTAATATTTATTTAATTAAATTACAAATTAGTCTTTGAACTTTCTAGTTTTTATCAAATAAGTTCCTAAACTTGAGAGAGGCTAATCGGTCCATCAATTTTTTTTTCTTTTGAGTTCAACAACAATATAATTGGAGGTGAGGGAATTCAAACTTCTAACTTCTTGGTCGAGGATATATGCCAATTACCGTTGAGTTATGTTCACTTTGGATATGAATTTTGAGTTTTGTGTTTAATAAGTCATAATTAAATTTAATAAGTCTCTAAGGTATCGTTTGATAATAATTTGGTTTTTGAAAATTGTACGAAAGCATAAAAAAAATGAATTATTAACTAAATTCCAAAGACGAAAACAATTTTTTTAAAAACAAATTTTTTTTTTAGTCTTCAAAACATGATTTGGGACCAAACATAAAAGTTCAAGAACCCTATCAGACACAAACATGAAAGTTTAGGGACTAAACTTGTAATTTAACCTATTTATTTAGACCTTAAAATTTTTAAAAGTCTTAAGTATATGTCTTTTAACTTTTGATTTTGATTCTAATAAATTATTATTGTTAACATATATAATTGGTACCATAATGTTAGCGTGACATGTTGATTGAACAATCCGGTGATAATTTAGGGCTCGTTTGATAACGTTCTTGTTTCCTGTTTCTGGTTTCTTGTTTCCTGTTTCTTGTTTTTTAATAACTAAAAATAGAAACATGTTTGATAACTATTTATGTTTCTTGTTTCTCTAAAAAAAAAGAAACAGAAACAGATATGTGTTTGATAATTGTTTCTCGTTTCTTGATTTTTAGTTGATATAAAATTTGGTACATATAATATAAAAATTATATATAACATACATTAAAATTATACTCAAAGGTTGCAGGTGGCGGCTGGTCGGCGGAGGTCGACGGTGGTCGGTAGTTGGAGGTCAAAGGTGGCGGCCGGTAGTGGAGGTCGATAGTGGCGAATGGTAGTCAGAGGTCAAAGATGGCGGTCGGTCGGTGGAGGTCGATCAAGGGAGGTTGGTGGCAGCCGGTTAGCAGAGGTCGGTGACACCCGGTAGTCGAAGGTCGATGGAGGTCAATGGAGAGCAATAGTTTGAGGTCAACGGTGGCAGTCGGTCAGCAGAGGTCGACAACGACGGGTTGTCGGAGGTCGACGACGACCAGTAGTCGAAGATCGACGGTAGAAGTCGGCCACTGGTAATTGAAGGTCGACGAAGGCAGCCGACCGATGGAGGTCGGCGACGATCGGTAGTCAGAGGTGGACGGTGGCGGTCGGTTGGTAGAGGTCGACGATGGCCGGTAGTCGAAGTTCCACGGTGGTGGTCGGTCGTCGAAGGCTGGTCAACAGAGGTCAACAACGGCCGGTCGTTAGAGGTTGACAGTAACGATCGGCCATGGTCGGTAGCCAGAGCTCGACGATGGCGGTCAGTTGACGAAAGTTAGTGTTGGTCGGTAGTCGGAGGTGAATGGTGGCGGTTGGTCGACGGAGGTTGATGGTGGTTGGTCGTTGGAAGTCGACGATTGCAATCGGTAGTCGGAGGTCAACAATAACAGCCGGTCGACGGAGATCGACGACGATCGATAGTCGGAGGTGGATGGTGGTGGTCGGTCGGCGAAGGTCGACAACGGCCGCTCGTTGGAGGTCAACGTTAGCGGTCGGCTGCAACCGGTATTTGGAGGTCGACGATGTTCTTGTTCTCCCAAATATGGCCATCAATGGCCAAAAATCTCAATAAAAATTAAAAAAATGCTAACTGATCTCTGTATTGATCTTATATCTAGATCAAGATCTAGATATCAATTTAGGTCTCGATATCGTTATTACAAATAAGGCCAAAATCACTAAACTCTAGTGAGAACGAGATTCGACTTCTAGTTCCAACTCTTTAGTTCTTTTGATTTATGAAAAGGGTCACAATTTATGAGTTCGTAAATATGTGAGACAAAAAAAATTATAGTATTGCAAATATGACTTTATGACCTTTATTAGAAGAAATTCCAAAAAAAAATAAGGAGAAAAGAAGGAGAAGAAAAGAGAAAGAAGAAAGAAGTAATGGTTAATGGAGAGAGAATGGGCAAGAGATGTAAAATAACCCAAAAAGTAAATGTGGGTCTCACGTGATAATCAATGAAAATGTGATTGATCCTCTTTTGACAATAATAAAAAATGGGAACGAGATCGTAGATTTTTTAATGAGTCTCACAGTTCATTCTCATTCACTGATATCTATAAATACCATTAATAGTAATAATCTGCGACTCACAACTTCCATTACCATTGATTTATTGTGGAAATGTGATAATGAAACACACTGTTTCATCACCCAAATTTGATCGTGATGTTGTTTCAATATTAGTTGGAGGTCTCCCTTGAAGATTCTAGAATATCAACATTTTGAAATCTTTCTTAAATACTTGAGTGACATTTGGCATTTTGGTTGGAATGATTTACTTTTTGTCATCCCGAATCTTGTGTAAAATGTTTCTAGAAGTTATAAGATCTTCTTCTATTGCCAAAGCGAGCTTAAATCAGCGGTAATTGGCATGTACCATCGACCATGAGGTCAGAGGTTCGAATCCCCTTCACCCCCAAATATTGATGTACTCAAAAAAAAAAAAAAATTCTTCTATCAATTGGATCCTTTCTTGTCTTTTATATAAATCTTACTCGTTGCAATTGTGGTTAAGTAAAGGTAGCCTTATTAACAACCATTCCAAAACTATCGATGGAACATTAATACTAATAATAATTGTTGATGGTCGATTTTGGCCAGAGGATCTCACCTGACCTTCACGTGCCACCAACGGTAAATTTGTAGTTGAGGGGGGAAGACGTGGCCTGCAAGACAGTAAACCTGCACACCGGTGTGGTGCTCGCCACACCGGCTCCGATGCTTAAGTCAGAAAGCAGAACGAAGGGGCGTGGAAACGTAAGAGCAAGAGCAGAAAGTAGAGAGTCAATCGTAGAGTTTAGGGATTGAATTCGGGATCCCCTCTTTAGTGGCGAAGAGGGATATAAACACCTGTTCATCCTCCTAGCCTTTTTAGGGTTTCGGAGGCGTTTTAGGTCAAACCAGGCGAAACCGGGGCATCCAGAGGCGGTGGGGACCAGACGGGACCAAACGGGCTCGGCCCGCACGAGCGGGCCGAGCAGGGGGTCGGGCCGAAAACCCGACCCCTTCGGTCTTGGCCCGTCCCATTTGCCGGTTTTGCCTCCTTGGTCCATCTTTCAGCCCGATTTCTCCCCGGTTGTCCTCGTCAGCGAGACCCCCGTACTGGGTCATTCGGAGTGCTTCATTTCAGGTTCGTGTCTGCAAGAGAAAAGTCAGGGGAAAGGCTAGGGTCGGCCTCGGCCTCAAGCCCCCTGTTAGCCTAAGATTTGGCTCCCTGCATCCATATGTTAGTCCTTGTAGGGAAATAACAAGAGAATAGGTTTGAACATGTATCCATATGTTAGCTTCAACCTGGGTGCTTTTTGTTTAATAGGGAGTGCATATCCCCTTTACAGCCTCCAATCTCAAGAAAAACTTTATTAAAACACAAAATATAGTTGAGTAAATAGGAGAATACCTTTAAAGTTTGTGCTCGGCCTCGGCAAGAGGTGCTCGGTCCTGGCTTCTGCAGGGTGAGCTTGACTTAGATGAAGTGTATGGACTCATGTCAGGTGAGGTGAGGTAGACTCGTTGGTCCAGGCTCACATGGTCTCACTTTGGATGAGGCGAGGTAGACTTCGACAGTCCAGGCTCGCCCGGTGTAAGGATGCTCAGGCCAGAGGAGGTGAGGTAGACTCGTTGGTCCAGGCTCACATGGTCTCACTCGGGATGAGGCGAGGTAGACTTCGGCAGTCCAGGCTCGCCCGGTGTAAAGATGCTCAGTCCAGAGGAGGTGAGGTAGACTCGTTGGTTCAGGCTCACATGGTCTCACTCTGGATGAGGCGTGGTAGACTTCGGCAGTCCAGGCTCGCCCGGTGTAAAGATGCTCAAGCCAGAGGATGTGAGGTAGACTCGTCGGTCCAGGCTCACATGGTCTCACTCTGGATGAGGCGAGGTAGACTTCGACAGTCCAGGCTCGCCCGGTGTAAAGATGCTCAAGCCAGAGGATGTGAGGTAGACTCGTTGGTCCAGGCTCACATGGTCTCACTCTGGATGAGGCGAGGTAGACTCGATAGTCCAGGCTCGCATGTCTTGATGCTTGAGTCGGTTGCCTTGTGCACACTCCTGAATACTGAACTTTAATGGCGAAACTGTAAGGCTATTAATTAAACTTTCACACTTTGAATGAAGAAACAACATTGAACCTATACTAGAGGCAGCAACAAAGTAAACAATGTCTAATTACATGATAGAATGCAATAAACAAAAAACCCTAAAACTCCATAAATTCAGATTCAGTATTGGTGGAAGTGTGTGCTGCTCGGCCTCGGCTCATTCTCTGGTCGGCCTCGGCCTGGTCGGCCTCGGGCCTCTGTGGCTTGACAGCTTTTAGTGCGGTCCAGTAACACTCCCTTGATTCCTTCTGCTCTCCCTTGACGACTCCCACACCGTTCGGAGTTGGAAACTTCAGTAACTGATGGTAAGTTGAAGCTATGGCCTTCATCTCATGCAAGGTTGGTCTTCCTAGGATTGCATTGTAGGCTGACATACAATCCACAACTAGGAAGTTTATCATCTTTGTCACTGCATTCTGTCCATCCCCAAAGGTCACAGGAAGTTCTATGCTACCTTCTGGGGTCACTCTCTCTCCTCCAAATCCTACAAGTGGGGTAAGGCTTGGCTTTAAGAGTTCCCTCCCTAACCGCATTGCTTTAAAGGCCGTTAGAGAAAGGACATCAGCCGAGCTTCCCCCATCAATTAGGATCCGATGGATTTTCACATTGGCTACAATTAGAGTGACCACCAGAGCATCATTATGTGGCTGATGAATGCTCGCTGCCTCAGCCTCAGTGAACTCCAAAGGGGGGTGTGCCTTTGATAGATGGACAGAGTACATACCTCGATATTCTGGTTCGGACCTTGCTTCCCTGACCATAGCTTTCCTCTTCCTTCTCGAACCTCCTCCTGCTGGTCCTCCAAAGATGGTTCTGATCTCCCGCAGGGGTTCTTCTTTGTCTCGGCCATCTTTGGTAAGGCTCGGCCTCGGCCATCCGTGGTCGGCCTCGGCCTTTGGCTCACCGACGAACTCTTTCAAATACCCATTCTGGATCAGTGCTTCGATTTCATCCTTCAACTGAATACAATTCCTGGTTGAATGCCCGTGGTCCCGGTGGAAAAGACAATACTGGCTCTTGTCTCTTCTATCGGCACTGGACTTCATCCTCCTTGGGAATTTCAAGAGGCCCGTATTTCGGATCTCCATCAGTACTTGCTCCTGCGGAACAGCAGTTGGGGTGTATTTCTCAAACTTACCGAAAGGAGGTGCTCCTTGGTCTGGTCGGCCTCGGCCATTGTCTGGTCGGCCTCGGTCATGGTCTGCTCGGCCTCGGCCTCCTTCGTCGGTCCGCTGCCTTTTGTCCTTTTTACTGTCATAGCTAGATGAAGAAAACCTCTTGTATTCTCGTTCTGACCTTTTTGACTTCAGTAACTCCTCTGCGCTCATATATTTCTGTGCCCGGGAGACGAACTCCGCATAGGTTCGAGGCTGGCTCTTACCTATTGAATTGAGCAGTCTTTCGTCTTCCAGACCGGCTGTTATGGCTACCAGGGCTGCTCCCTCGCTGTACCCCTCAACCTGTAGTGCCTCATCATTAAAACGAGTTATGTAATCACGCAAGCTCTCACCTGGTTGTTGTTTGACCGTCAAGAGGTTGATGTGAGGCTTGCGCTGCTCTCTAGCTCCCATGAACTGTGCAAGGAATGCTTGGGCTAACTCTTTGAAACAGCTGATGGATCTCCTTTTCAGCCTCTCAAACCAGTGCCTAGCTGATCCTGTCAGGGTGAAAAAGAATGCACGGCACCTGATTGCATCTGAGACGCCGTGGAAGTCCATCCAACTTCTGTATGCATTTAGATGTTGCACGGGGTCTTTCTTGCCATCGTACTGTTTGAACGTGGGTACCTTAAACTTTTGAGGCACCTCGGCTTTCATGACTTATTCTGTGAAGGGCGGATCGACTTGGTCGGCTAGTTCCTCCAAGTTTTGATCTCCAAAGTTCTTTGACCTCTGCTGGTCTCCCTGAGGATTTCCGAGCTCCTTTAGTGCATTAAGAAGCTCGGTCTTCCAAGGGAGGTCGTCTTTCTTGGCCTCGGCCTCGGCCAACCTAGCCTCGGCCTCGGCTGCTCTGGCCTCGGCCTCGGCAGCCCGAGCTTCAGCTTCGGCGGCTTTGGCCTCGGACTCGGCAGTTTTGGCACTTCTGCGCTTCTCAACGATCAGATTCCTCAGGTCTGTCTTGGTATGACCGTAGCTTGGGGTAGAAACTGTGTAGTGACGCCCCTTAAGTGTGCTTGACTCTGGGCTCCTCAAAATCGTGCGATCAGTGGGTTTCAGCCCCCTAACCTTGCTGGTCATGCTGTCAGTCTTCTTTCCTCTTGACCTCGTCCCTGACTCTGCGGTGTGCTCCATAGGCTCCTTCCCCTTCCTCGGGTCTCTAATCAAGCTCCCCTCATGGACTTTGGTGCTAGGGCCGGGTTTATCCAGGATTTGGAGTATTCTGGATAAACTCCGATTCATTCCCTTCACCTCATCCTCAAGGGCGGCAATCTTGGTGTCGGCATCCTCTGCTCGGCCTCGGCCTCGCCCTCGGCCTGCTGGTCTCGGTGACCCCCGGATGCTGTCATCGTCACGTGATCTCCGCTGGTGGCGGTCACCATCCGAATTCTCTATGTTTACGTCTTGGTCTTTCTTTTCCATACCCTTACTCATGGAATAACCGATGTGCAGATTAGCAAGCTTTCTTCCCCACAGACGACGCCAACTGTTGATGGTCGATTTTGGCCAGAGGATCTCACCTGACCTTCACGTGCCACCAACGGTAAATTTGTAGTTGAGGGGGGAAGACGTGGCCTGTAAGACAGTAAACCTGCACACCGGTGTGGTGCTCGCCACACCGGCTCCGATGCTTAAGTCAGAAAGCAGAACGGAGGGGCGTGGAAACGTAAGAGCAAGAGCAGAAAGTAGAGAGTCAATCGTAGAGTTTAGGGATTGAATTCGGGATCCCCTCTTCAGTGGCGAAGAGGGATATAAATACCTGTTCATCCTCCTAGCCTTTTTAGGGTTTTGGAGGCGTTTTAGGTCAAACCAGGCGAAACCGGGGCATCCAGAGGCGGTGGGGACCAGACGGGACCAAACGGGCTCGGCCCGCACGAGCGGGCCGAGGGCCGGCCTCGGCCCATGGCCGAGGCCGAGCAGGGGGTCGGGCCGAAAACCCGACCCCTTCGGTCTTGGCCCGTCCCATTTGCCGGTTTTGCCTCCTTGGTCCATCTTTCAGCCCGATTTCTCCCCGATTGTCCTCGTCAGCTCCTTGTATATCGGGGTGGTCCAAAATTGCCTATAACAATAATAATAATAATACTTCACAAAATACTCCATGGTAATCCTTTCTTTCAAAATTGTTGAGGATCCCACATCGGAAAGATTGGTGGAGACCTCACAATATATAAGCTTCAAGGGTCACTCCACTCATTGCCAATTGGTTTTGAGATGGAAGTCCATATAATCTAATAAAAATTACGTATATCTCCAATCTTTCAATTGACAAAATCTATAAAATACTTGAATAAATATGATATTGAACAATATTTGAATGATTTTAAAATCTCTATCAATTGATCTATATCTAAATATATTTATTCTACACTATAACTTTAATGGAAAAACTTTTGATTTCTCTTTTTCTCCTTCCTAATTTAAATATTTCTTTATTTGCCTTTTTTTAATTTAAGTATATACTATGATTTATTTTGATTCACTTCAAAGTAAATTGATTTATAAGGAGTTATAATTAATTAATAGAAGTTGGTTAAAACAACCCTAATGCATAAATTATAATTTATATAATATTATTTGTTAATCAAAATTTCAACTAAAAATTATACCTAACATAAAACCAATTTCTAATTTTCTAAATAAAAGGTTGAAACCAATTGTTTGTATTTATTAAAACAAATAATATAGTTTTTTTTTATACTATTTTGTCCATGTTTATATTTATTTATATTTTAAAATAAACTACAAATTTCACATGCATAGCACATGTTGGTTAGGATACCTAAATGCATGGACGTAATTAAACATGCACATGTGATATGCATATGCCGACAATAATTCTCGAGATATTTGCAGAATAAAAATTTGCAGGTTTGCTCACGTGTTAAAGCATGCCTAATTAGGGAGGTGTCCAAATTTTACCACAAGATTTAATTTTAATAGTTATTTTTTAACATATATTTTCTTCAAACATAAATTAATGTCAAAGTTTCATTAAAAAAAATATATATAAAATTATATTTTCTTTAGCTACTTGAAACGGATAAATAAAGAGTAATTGCAGTGGATGACAAATTACTTATCTACAATAGCAAATTTAGCACCAAGTAAAAAGAATTGCAAATATGACCAAAAAAATTATAATACATTTTTAAATTCCCGTTTTACCCTTATTGTTTTTCTAAATATTATTCCTGTCTTTCTTTCCTCGCAGGATTTCTTCTGTGCACATCTTCTTTTTTTTTTTTGTGATTTCTTCTTCTTCTTCTTCTTGTTTTTTTTTCTTCCCTCACATGGTTTCTTCCGCCGCATCTTCTTCTTTTTTTTGCGATCATCTTCTTCTTTTTTTGTGATTTCTTCTTCTTTTTATTTTTTATTTATTTTATGTGTATTTATGGATTTCTTCCAATTTCTTTTTGTGTGATTTCCTATTCTTTTTTTTATTTCTTATTTTCTGTGCATTTATGAGGTTGGAGTTCTTGTGTGATTAACATGCTTTTTTTTTCCCTCTGTTTTGCTTTTTATGATGTTGAGGTATTGTTATGATTGTTTCAACTTTATGCAAATCGAGCTAAGCTCTTGTTGGACTTCTTTTTAATTCAAGATTGCAAAGAATACAAAAATAGCAATTTTGGTGAGTGTTTGTGTAGGTATATCAAAGTATATCAATGATATACTCCGATTAATCGTAGTCTATCACTGACTATCACTGATCGAAGTCTATCACAAACTATAATTGATAGATAATGAAATACAAAGAATACAAGAATAGCAATTTTATGGTGGTGGTCACGGAGGTTGTGTGCTAGGCTTTAAAAATTATATTGTTGATTGAGAGTCGCTTGTTCGTAATGATTATTTTTGGATTTTATGTTCTAATTACCACAAAAGGCTTAAATTTTTTGTTCAATTTATGATTGTAGTATAATAATTTTGGATGAGTTTCTAATTACCGAGATGATTGCAATGGAAAGTACTCTACTGATAGATTTCAATTAAATTGATTTCTATCAGTAACAATCATTGGTAGACTTCAATTAATTGATAATTAACTGATTTCTATCAGGGATAGAAACTGATAGACTTCAATTAACTGATTTCTATCCTCCATAGAAAATGATAAATTTGAACTAAACTAATTTCTATCCGTGATACAAGTCAATAGACTTCAATTAAATTGATTTCTGATAGAAACTGATAAACTTCAATTAAATTGGTTTCTATTAGAGTGATAGAAACTAATATCCTTGAACTAAATTGATTTCTATCAGTGATAGAAATTGATAACCTTTAATTAAACAATTTTCTATTAGTGATTATTACAGATAAACTTAAATTAAACTGATGGATAGAAACTGATAACGTTGAATTAAACTGAACTAATAGCCTTGAATTAAATTGTTTTTTATTAGTGGCTATCACTGATAGGCTTGAATTAAACACGATAAAAACCGCAAATAATTTTATTTTTTTGCTATTTTTGCAATACTTTTGTCGGTTGTTGCTATCTGTGCAAAGCCCCCATAAATAAATATATAAATTATATCTTCTTCGAAATGGTCGTCCTTTCTCATCTTCCATTTCCTTTGTCTCCCTATCACAACTCTCGAGTTTGAGGATGAATGAGAAAGAGTATTGTTCCAAAATAAATAAATAAATAAAATAGAAAAAAAAGAAAATAAAAAAGAGAAAGAGAGTTTTTTGTGAAGGGACTACCGGACACGACACAAATCTCCACAATGGTATGATATTGTCCACTTTGGACATAAGTCCCTCATGACTTTGCTTTTGGTTCACCCCAAAAGGCCTCATACCAATGGAGATACTTGTCCTCTCTTATATACCCATGATCATCCCCTTATCTAGCCAATGTGGGACTTTGGTCGCACTCCCAACATTTTCAATAAAATATTTTAGAGAAAATTGCATATTTATATATAAAAAAAAAACCACCATAAACTTGTTATAACCACTGAGTACATCCTTCAACTTTTAATTTGATCAATCAACTTTTTGTATTTTGTTAAGCATTACACGTTAGACGTTGTTAAGTGGTGTAATAAACCCATTGTATGAATTTCTATTAAATTCTTATTTTCTTAAGAGAATAAGAGTTAAAAAAAAAATTAAAGAATCCATATTTTAAGATGAATGAGCTTCATGGTATAGTTGTTAATACATTTATTTAGTATTTATTTGGTTAAGATATTATTTTAGGAAATTTATTCAATTTTAGTTCCATTACTTTCAAATGTCTAATTATCAACATGAGTATAGCTTAACTGATATAAAATTTATACTGCTGACTAATGATCGAGAGGTCTATGGTTTAAATCCTCTCACTCCCCACATGTTGTCACAAAAGAAAAAAAAAAGAAAAATACATTTTTAGTCCCTGAGTTTTGGGGAATATGTGCATTATTTGGTCCATGAGTTTTCAAAATAGACTTTTTTAGTCCCTAAGTTTTGACGAATAGGTTTAAAAAGTCCCTCATATGATTTTTTTTTAACTTTTAAATTAATACTTTTTAATTTTTGTAATTTAAAAAAACCATTCAATATTAAAAGATAATAAAAAAAATACTAATTTAAAAAAGTTGAAAAATAATATGAGAGACCTTTTAGACCCATTTGTCAAAACTGAAGGACTAAAAATGTCAATTTTAAATTGATAAAATAATAATAAGAATTTTCATTCAAGAAAAGACACGATGTGAATATATTTCTAAAATTTATTAAAGGGAATGCTAATATAGACTAATTTGTTTTTGGAAAAGTTAATCGGAACTAAATTTAAGACTTATTTTGTACAGAGACCAAAATTCAACATTTGAAAGTATTAAAATAGAGTAAAATGATAAATTTTAACTATTTTGTTTTCTGATAATTAAAAAAAAAAAAAAGAATAATTTGAGGGTTACGAAAGACATTTGTACATATAAAACCAAACAACATGACAGAAATTTTTTCATACTATCTCCATTTATTATTTGTCATGAAAGAAATATTTAAGAATGATATGAGATTTTATAAAATAAAATATTAGAAAAAACTTTTCATCCTACCATAGAATTAAAAATTTTCTCAAAATATTATATCATTAAATGATCATCAAATAATGCGTCAAATGTTGAATGAAGGAAGTATATTTTTGGGTAAAATAACAATTCCTAACAATATAAAAATCATTGAAGCTTAAACCAATAAAAAAAAAAAAAAAAAACTTAGAGTGTTGTCTCTTGATCAAATAATAATTTATTGGCTCCATGTTAAACATCTCTGAAACTCTGACACAAATGTATTGTTGGAAAAACACGCCAAAATCTGTGAAGGGACCCGAATTAGAACACGCGACTACTTTCCAGAATGTACCTTCAACTTCAACACATCGTGTGGCGCCAGATTTCGCTTCAATTACACGTGGGGATATATCCACCGTCCATTATTTCATAGCCTCAACTTTTTTCTTTTTCCTTTTCTTTTCATTTACCCCACTTGAAATTACAACACTATGTTATTAAATTAATGTTATATGATGTACAACATGCAGTACAAAAAAAGACAAGATATGTAATGCAATGGGTCAGATGAGGAAGAAAACTTGATCATATATTGCCTACTGCTTTTGCTTTTTTCATATTTTAATGACCCTACCTACTTCAACATTCCAGTCTGTCACACTTTAATGTTCATAAATAAATGTTTTTAATTATTTCTATTTTAGTCTTTTGATAGTTTATTCTATTTTGGTCACTGTAGTTTCAAATTGTTGTCAACTACAATCTTTGAACTGGGAAAAGAAAGGGTAATCGTTTCGATTTTTCAAAATATTATTTATCATTAGGTGTTTAAAATATGGGTAATGTAGCTCTTGAAAGAACATAAATTGTTTGTATCGTGGACGGATCACTGTCTTGAAAGCAATTTCAACATGACTACGGTGCTAGATCGTCTACACGTCGGTTGCTCCTCAAGATTAGCACAACATCCAACTCAATCGTGCACTCAACTCATGTGTTTTTGAAAAGGATGAGATCCAAAAATTGAAATGATAAAAAAACAACTAAAAATTGTTGATGGTCAAATTTGGTAAGAGGGAACTCACCTGACATTCACGTGCCACAACGGTAAATTTGTAGATGAGGGGGGAAGACGTGGCCTGCAAGATGAAAAACCTGCACATCGGTATGGTACTAGCCACACCGACTTTGATGCTTAAGTCAGAAAACGGAAGTAGGAGGGCAAGAGAGTAAGAGAAGAGAGTAGAGAGTTCGGGTCCCCTTCTTCAGTGGCGAAGAGAGGTATAAATACATGCTCATGCTCCTAGGATTTTTAGGAATTCGGAGGCGTTTCGAGACGGATCAGGCGAAACCGGGGCGGCCAGAGGCTGCAGGGACTGAACTGAATTGGAGGGACTCGGCCCATGGCCAAGGCCGAGTAGGGGGTCGGGCCAAAAGCCCGACCCCTTCAGTCTTGGCCCGCTCCCCTTACTGGTTTTGCCTCTGGGGTCCATCTCCCAATTCTATTTTCGTCCCGTTGTTCTCGTGAGCTTCTTGTACACCAAAGTGGTCCAAAATCACCTCTAACAAAAACGAATATGAAAGAGTATAAAATTTTTTTGTTTTATACACGAGCATAATTATTACCCAATCACATCCCATCGACAATCGACAATAGAATACATGTGTGGAGAGATGTTTTAAAACCACTCAAAAAATCGAAAGAGGAGGTTTGTGTATAAACACTTCTATTAAAAAAATTTCCACATGGGACAATAACTTGCCACTCTTCCCCAGAGGGCCAAAAACCCAAATCATTTTCAACAATTCTAAATACATTTAGTAAAAATGGTAAGGGTCGTTTGATAACCATTTCATTTTCTGTTTTATGTTTTTGTTTTTCATTTTTAAAAAACAAAGGTGTTTGATGACTATTTCTGTTTTCTGTTTTTCAAAAACATTTTTAAAATTATAAGTAAATTTCAAAAACAAAAAAAAAGTAGTTTTTAAAAACAGATTTCTGTTTTTCAAAAACTCAATTTTCTTCTAATGCTTACTTTTCTCCTCTTTTACCTGTCTCTCCAATAAATTCATTTCTCTATTTTTTTTCTCTCTATAAAATTTAGGGAAAAATACACTTTTGGTCCCTGAGGTTTGAGTTAATTGACACTTAGGTCTCTGAGTTTTCAAACTCAACAAAAATACCCCTGAGTTTTGAGATAAGTAGCACTTTGGTCCCTGCCGTCAATTTTTCTGTTAAATCTTAACGGCGGCTGATGTGACACTATTATTTTAATAAAAAAAGGGTAAAATACCTTTTTGGTCCCTCATGTTTGGGATCAGTTTCTAATAGGTCCCTAGGTTTCAAAATCGGACAATTAAGTCCCCCACATTTAAGAAATAGTTCTATTAGGTCCCTCGGCCGTTAATTTTTTAACAGAAGCTGACGTGGCACGTTTAAAAAATAAAACAATAATTTTAAATTAAAATAATAATAATAAAATAAAATAAAAAACTTTCTCTCTCTCCTCTCTCCCCCACGCCCCGAATACCTCTCTCTCTATCTTCTTCTTCTTCTCTTCTTTACCGCCGAAGCTTTCTCCCCGCCGGAGCCTCCTCCCCAACCCGGCATCTTCTTCTTCTTCCAAACCCAACACCCATGCCAACTTTCCTTCTTTTTCTTCCAAACCCAACACCAATCCCATCAATTCCTTCTTCTTCCACTTCTCGTTCAACCTTTCTTCCCTTCCTACTACTGCCATTGCCGGCGACGCCCACCGCCACCATCTCCGGTCGTTGCCAGAGACGCCCGCTGCTACCATCTTCTTCTTCAAACTGGAAAAAGAACCCACCCCTCCCCATCTTCTTCTTCCTCAACAACCTCCCTTCCTCTTCAATCAGAACAAACCAACCCTCCCCATCTTATTTCTTCTCCTCCTCTTGAATCTCCCTCTCTCTATTTTTCTTCTTCTTAAGATTAACTCATTTACTGATTTTGGTTCTCCTTCTCCTCTTCAATCCCTCTTTCTTCTTTTTCTTAACATTAACCCATTTACAGAAATGAGTAGAAGCCAACAACAAAATGCAAAAAAAGAGAAAAAAGAAGAAGAAGAAAGATTCACAGAATTCAATAAGGTAAATATTGGAATACATGGCGGCTTCTTCTTCTTCCTTTTGAAATTAGCTTCAAGAACAGGTCATCTACTGAATGATTCGCCGCCGGTGGTTGATGGCCGAAACAGACTCGCAGACGGCAGTCGATTATGTCATAGCACGATTGACTCTAGTACTGTGGAGGCGAATTTCGAAGGGGAAGGGGAAGGGGAAGGGCACACAGTGAGGGGAAGGGAAGGGGAAAGTAAGAGAGAGATGATTGGGTGAGGGCAAATTTGGAAGGAGAGTGAGTTTTTTTTTCTTTTAAAATTATTTATTTAATTATAATTTTAATTTAAAATTATTGTTTTATTTTTTAAACGTGCCACGTCAGCTTCTGTTAAAAAATTAACGGCAGAGGGACCTAATAGAACTATTTCTTAAATGTGGGGGACTTAATTGTCCGATTTTGAAACCTAGGGACCTATTAGAAACTGATCTCAAACATGAGGGACCAAAAAGGTATTTTACCCTAAAAAAAATTATTTTTAAATTTTTAAATACAAAAATATTAAAATAATAAAATATTATTATTTTATATATTTTTTTAATACTTTCCCCTCTTTCTGTTCTTCCTCTTCCCCACTTCCTTCTCCTAACTTCTTCCTAACTTCATCTTCTTCAACTCCGGCAGCCGGCAGCCGCCGACCGTCGATGAGTTTTTTTTTTTTAATTTCTTTATTTCCTTCTCTTTTCTTCTCTCTTCTCTTATCTTCCCTTTCTTGATTACGTTATGTTAATTAAAATGGTTTTTGTCTAAATTTGTAGGCTTGTTTGAAAAATCACTGTGAAGTTGATGCGAAAGCCTTCAGCAGGGGATTTCTTACCGAAAAAGAGACCAATCCACAGCATGCACCGGGACTTTTCCCGGCTAGGTACAATGAAAGCATCAATTTTTTTTAATTATTATTTTTATTTATAATTTTCCACACATTGAAAATGATAAATACTAGGGTCAAATGTCAAAAAGACTTTTTAAACTTATTTCTTAAAACTCGAGGACTAAAGATGGTTAAACATCACTTTTGGTTCCTAAGTTTTCATGAATATAACAATTTGATGTACTAAAAAAAAAAGAATATAACAATTTGATCCATGAACTTTGATTTGTAACGACTTAGTCTCTATACTTTCAATTTTGTAACAATTTAGCCTCTATACTTTTAACCTTGTAACAATTTAATACTTGTCACAAAAAAAAGTTGTCAAAATTAAATGTTGATTTTTATTATTTAATGATTAAACTTTGTAGCTTATTAACATATTGGGTCTCAAATTAGTTTATTGATCTAGCTAGGTAAGAAATTTCATTAAATCATCATGATAGGGACTAAATCATTACAAATTTTAAAGTACAGGGACTAAATTGTTACGTATTAAAGTTGAAGAACTAAATTGTTACAAAATTGAAATACACAGGGGCAAATCGTTACAAAATTGAAAGTACGGGGATTAAATCATTACAAATCAAAATACAAAGACTAAATTGTCACTTTCATAAAAGTTTAGGAACCAAAAGTGATTTTTAACCAAAGATGTATTTTAAAACTTTAAAGACCAAACACACGTACATAATCCTAAAAACACATGGTTAAAAAGGTGATTTTTCTATATCTTGATATGTTGATGTGGACATGTATATAATTTTAAAGATGGACTACGTGACAAAATAATAATGATGATCAATAACGATTGCTTTTTAAAAGTTCATATGCTATTATAGACATATTGAAAGTTGAAGATAAAATTCAATCTAAACACGGGTTTAGATTGAGATGATAATATTTAACAAATAAAGATAGCATTAAAATTTTGTTGACTAATCACATTATCATTAACTTAACAGCTCATGTCTTGAAGCATTAGAAGGAATTCTTTCCTACAGAAAAAACATACGTGCAAGTTTCTATTCATGAAGTTGCATATAAACGGACATAGATTCATTTACTACATGTTTTTTTGACCAAGAATTTTACTATTTAGGGACAATTTGGGTTTGTGGAGTCTAAATCAATAGGAAAAAGGAACACAATTTGTTTTCTTAGTACCATGACATTAAGGTTTTAGACATGGTGGCAGCCAAAATCAAAATTTAGACATTGTGGACTTTTGTGTATTATCTTTACTAATTTAATTTTTATTTCATAAAATTAAATATCTAAGTAGGTGGACACCACACGTTGAAAATATCTTAATAAAAGACAAGTTGGAAGATAGAAAAGAAAATGTTTTAATTGACTGTTTAGCCTATAAAAGCCCTGAAAATTACTTATGAGAAGCACTTAAGGCTCTCCTATGTATAGTCTCTTTAGAGGGTCTTAAACCCTCCTCCCAATTTTGGAACAAAAAGGCAATTTATGGCCATAAGAGAAGCTTACCCTCTTGTAGTCCTAAGAGTTTTTTCTTTTTTTTTTTTTTTTTTCATTATTCTTTCATGCTTTCCATTTTTTGCTGTTTTTTTTTAAGGAAAAAAGGAGAAATTATATGGCAACAATTTTTGGATTGAGTGATATTTTCTAGATTAAAATTTTAAAGTTAAAGAAAGAAAAATAGGTGAGATAGAGAGACGAGTTAAAATATACCATCGAAAGATGAAATAGAGAAAATTTATAGAGATAAAAGTTGGAGAGCCACAGATATATTTATGTCCGTTTGGAATACATTTTACTTTAAATGTCTTTCAAGAATGCATTTTTTAAAAAACGTTTTGCATAAAAATTATTGAGAATATAAACACTCATATGTTTGATTATACTTTTTTATAAGTGTTTTTTACACAAGTTATTATATACTTAAAAACTCTTTTTGAAAAATTTACTTTCAAGTGTTTCTTTTAAAATGATTTATTTTTCAATCTCATTTTCAATAAATCATTTTTAGTGGTGGTCAAACACTAGAAATTTTTTCAAAATATTTGTTTTTTCAAAATTAAACACTTGAAAAGTTAAACCAAACACAAACTTGAATGAGAAAGATAATTTATAGAGAGAAATAAAAAAAAGTCGAGAGTTTTGTATATATTGGATAAAGAAAGATAACCTAGAGAGAGTCAATAGTGTTATGAGTTGAAAAAGATCAAGTTTCGTGGTGAAAGAAATCAGAAAAAGAATTTGAGAGAAAAAAAATAGAGAGATTATTTCTTTGGAGAGAGAGACAGGTACATTTTGGCTCAACTAAAGATCCTATTTATTAAGACTTAGACATAATCTTTGCTAGCTAAAATAGAACAATATATTTTAATATCTTATATGTTAGAAATCGTGTGTGTCTCAATATATATGTAATTTGAATCTCTTGTTGGTTTTCTTTTCCTATAATCTCAAGGGGCAATAAGAAATATGGCTAAAAATAAATAGGTGGCTTGAAATATAGCTACAAACGTTTAAAAATTAAATAAATGGCTAAACGATTTAATGATTAATAAATCCATATTTGTAAAAGACAAATATGCCCCCAACAAATATGCATTCTGAAGGTATTTCTCTCAACCTCCCTCAGTAGAGAGAAATACCTTCAGAATGCATTAATTGGAAAAAATGTCCTCTCAATCCGAAGACATACTACCTGCACCCAAGAACATCAGCAATTAAAACCCCAAAAAAATAAGAACACCAGCAACCCGAAGACATACTAATTTTCCCCCAAAAATGAATAAGCTAAAAAGAAGATACTGCCCACCCTCACCACCAGAATGAATAATTGCAATTAAATACTGCAAAACACACATTTCTGTCCTCGAAAATGACGTAAACGGCGTCTGTAAATAACCGTAAATACAAGGGGTAAAAACGTCATGTCACCGCCCACCCTCACCACCAGAATAGCCTTCATGCAGCAGCCCACCCGTCCATCTTCTTCCTCCAAAAGTAGAAACCCTTGAGAGCATTCCACACTCCCGAACTCTCCATTCCACACCATTTCCCACCGCTAAACAGAGTGAATATCACTACCTACCTCTCACACCACGCCGACGAACCATCTCCGCCGTGCCAACGACCTTCATCCGCCGCGTCGACAACCATCTCTTGCATGCTCGGTCGTTTCTCGCCTTATGCGACGACTGTACCAAAAAAATTGAAATAGGTAACGGGTTCGTTTCCCTCCCCTTATATTTGCAACAAACAGATACTAAAATCCCGAGTTTTTAGGGATTTAGTTTACTCCCTTTGAAACTGTCCCCAAGGGGTGTATACCAGTATTGACACTCGGGATGTCAACGACTACACAACACCCCTTGTATGTACCGTTTTGAAATTCGTTGACCATCCAAAACACATCTCTATCCTCGGAAATGACGTAAACGGCGTCTGTAAATAACCGTAAATATAAGGGGTAAAAACGTCATGTCACCGCCCACCCTCACCACCAGAATAGGCTTCATGCAGCAGCCCACCCGTCCAACTTCTTCCTCCAAAAGTAGAAACCCTTGAGAGCATTCCACACCATTTGAGAGCATTCCACACCCCCGAACCCTCCATTCCACACCATTTCCCACCGCCAAACAGAGTGAATATCACTACCTACCTCTCATACCACGCCGACGAACCATCTCCGTCGTGCCAACGACCTTCATCTGTCGCGTCGACAACCATCTCTTGCATGCTCGGTCGTTTCTCCCCCTACGCGACGACTATACCAAAAAAATTGAAATAGGTAACGGTTTTGTTTTCCTCCCCTTATACTTGCAACAAACAGATACTAAAATCCCGAAATTTTAGGGATTTAGTTTACTCCCTTTGAAACTGTCCCCACGGGGTGTATACCAGTATTGACACTCAGGATGTCAACGACTACACAGCACCCCCTGTATGTACCGTTTTGAAATTCGTTGACCATCCAAAACACATCTCTGTCCTCGGAAATGACGTAATTAATTGCTGGGCCATATGGTGGTGTTGTATCAACTTGGCCCAAAGCCATATTGCTAAATAATTGAAAGTGGGCTGACAGGTAATTCAGTTGGAGAAGATGACACCAGTCGGTTGAAGCACTAAAGGCAATGCGGAGTAGCTACCGGATATTGACGGTTGCCTGTAGAAAGAGAAAAGAGTTTGTTACTCTATCATGTGCGTCCTTGGTGAGTGGTGAAGCTAAGGGGAAATTTCAGTAGAGATATATTAGAGCATTTTTTTATTAATTTTTCCTGAGAGAGTGAGCTTCATTGTTTGGGAGAGCTGAGACTTTACTGAGGTGCATTGAGGAGAATCAACTGAAGGTGAAGAAGGATTGTTCTTCCTGCTGGTATTAATGTGTTTGATTACTGTGAAGCAGGCCCTATGAGTTCGATGAAATAGTCTCCATATAGCTATGTTATTGTTGCTAATTGTCTTTCCATGGTTTATTCAAATACTTTATTATCTAGGCTATTGTAACTTTTTGAGGAATTCATGAATGAATAAAGAGAAAACAAAGTACCACAGTGGATGTATATCACCTTGATCGAACCACTTTAAAAACCTTTGTGGCATCTTACTCTACTCTTCTCTTGTTGATATTGTCTTTGGTATTTGGTTGGATGTATTGTGTTTCATTTAGCATCTTTGTGTTAATCATTAAAGGTCTATTTGTTCATTGTTTGAGTTTGGAATCTGTCATTATACTCAACAATTGGTATCAAAGCATTGTTGAGACAGAGAACTCATCACAAATTGTAGGGGTGTACACGGGTTGGGTTGGGTTGAGCGAATTTTTTGGACCAACCCAAAAATTCGGGTTGGTCGGGTTGTCGACCCGAATGAACCGATTGAATATGACCCAACCCAACCCAACCCTTCTATTTTCAGGTTGGGTTGGGTTGGGTTGTCGGGTTGTCTTTTTTTTTTTAATTATTTAAAATTCTTCCCTTTTTAAAACATTTATGCTTATCCAAAAATAATATAATATAAATCTTAAGACAAAAGTATAAATTATTTAGATTAAATTTAAAAAACGGGTTAAAAAAACATAAAAAAATAATATATGTAAAAAAACAAAATTTTGGCGTCAACGAAGCTCAAACTCAAGCCAAGCAACACCACAGGGGAAGACTACAACCACTATGGCATACCAATAAATTGTAAAACATGGCAGCATATATAATATATACCTTTTTGGTTCGGTTCAGGTTGAACCGAGCCAAATTTCCTCAAACCCGTGAACCGACCTGAATTTTCAGTTTTATAAAAATTTAACCCAACCCAAACCGAAAAAAAATCTCAACCCAACCCAACCCTTACGGTTTGGGTTGGGTAGTCCGGGTTGTTCGGGTTGTCGGGTTTTTTGTACACCCCTAAAAAATTGTAAAGGAGCGACAAAGGTGATTATCTTCGATAGAGCTGGTTGGAAAAAATAACCACGCGATTCTAGATTGTAAAATTCGATTGGCAGGACGATTTTAACATATGGAGAAAGAAGATGAGGGCCCTTATGGTACAACAAAAGGTCGCTAGAGCAATCGAAGAGAATCTGGAATATCCACCTGAAACAACAGAGAGGCACAAAAAGTAGAGATGCTCGAAATAGCTTATAGTACAATTATATTATACTTGTCTGATAATGTATTGAGACATATTGATGAAGAGGACACGACTTTGAAGGTTTGGGTGAAGTTAGAGAAGCTTTACTTTGTTAAGTCTTTATCTAATAAGATTTATCTGAAGGAAAGGTTTTTCAGTTTCAAAATGGATTTCAACAAGACACTTGATGCACTTGGATGATTTTAGAAAGATTACTCTTGAGTTGGCAAATATAGGAGAGAAAATGTCTGAAGAGAACAAGGTTGTAATCTTACTAAACTCCCTAGTAGAATCTTATAAAGAGGTAAAGTCTGCAATCAAGTATGGAAGAGATAGCCTAGATATGGATATAGTGCTCAATGCTCTTAGGTAAAAAAAGTTTGAGATGAAATTTGAAAAGAATGACAATGAAACCCTTCTTGCAAGGGGAAGATCAGAGAGAAAGAGTCAGAACAAACACGGAGGGAAGTCTCAGTCTAAATCTCGAGCCAAAGGGAAGAAATGTTACCACTGCTAGAAGGAAGGACATTTCAAGAGATTTTGTCCACATTTGTCTAAGAACAAGCAGCCTACATCAGAGAAGTCTAAAGCTGAAAGCTCGACAATGTACTTGATGGATATGAGTCAGTGGAAGTGTTGGTGGTCTCAGGAGCTGAATGGTCTGGGGAATGGGTGATGGGTTGTGGATGTACATTTCATATGACACCAATAAAGGAACACTTCTTCACTGAACTGAGAGAAGTACATGGAGGAAAAGTATACCTTGACAATAACCAATTCTGTGAGGTTAAAGGTATAGGAACCGTAAGGCTGAAATTGCATGACAATTTAGTGAAAATCTTGATAGATGTGAGGTATGTTCTTGAGTTGAAGAGGAACTTGATATCACTAGGGGCTCTAGATAAGATGGAATACACAAGTAAGATAGCAAGTGGAGAGATAAAAATTATACAAATGATCACTTCTAAAGCTAAAAGGGAAGTTGACAAATAGCTTGTACGTTCTGAGTGGGAAAACCTTGTCTGGAAATATGCTTCTAGCAACAGCAAATACTAATAATGAAATTAAAGAAACTAAACTGTGGCATAATCAACTGGGGCATGTCAGTGAGAGAGGTTTGAGGGAATTGAACAAGCAAGGAGTGTTACAACTGGAGCAAGTAAGTGACCTGTCCATTTGTGAGCATTGCATATATGGTAAATCTACAAGAGTGAAATTTGCCAAAGGATTGCACTACACAAAGGATAAGCTTGAATACATACATTCAGACTTATGGAGACCATCAATGATTGATACTCATGGTGGGACAAAGTATTTTCTGTCTATTGTTGATGATTATAGCAGAAAAGTGTGGCTATATTTCTTTAAGAGAAAATGGGAAGCAGTGGAGAAGTTCAAAGAGTGGTTGGTTCTAGCACAAAATCAGATAGGAAAGAAAGTGAAGACCATTAGAACTAACAGAGGACTGGAGTTTGTTAACCATCAGTTCAATGACCTTTGCAAGAAGAATGGGATAGCCAGACACCTCACAATTGGGTATTGTTGCAATTCTGAAGTGGTTAAAAATATGATATAAATTAACTCCAGAATAATGTGCAAGTATACACAATCTAGCAGCAAGTGATAAGTATTTATCGTATCCACAGGGTCTTGTAATGCCTACCTCTATTGATTTATTTTGTCTTTTTAGTGATTTCAAAAGGTTGGTTAAATTGATTGGGTTTTTAAAATGCTGAAACAAAAGATATACGAAAGCAGTAAATGATTACGACAGAGAAAACAGAATGGAAACAGACACAGGTTAAGACTTCTGTAATTGTTTATAAAGATGCTCCAACAATTCTTTTGATCCATCAATCTCATGCAGTATTATCAGCGGGATCCTCCCGAAACTCTGGATTTTTTTGGAATATGATTCAAAACCAATGAAGCTCTACCGATCAAGCACTAGGCAACTGGCTATCCCTAACTCAGTCACTGGCGTTCACCAATACACAATGATCTAGCGTGAATTATCGCCACACAACTCCTAAATCATCCCTGAAACTAGGAGAAGCTATACATATCGGCTAGCTAGGCGGGCACATAATGAAATTAAAGAACAACAATAATTCAAGATGATCATGATCAAATAGAATTTCCAGATTTTATAAATATAAAAATCACATAATTCTTAACCTATGCCTACAAAGATATTAGTTCATGATTGAAAACATAAAATACGTTACAATCTTGATAAGCACATCCATAATGCAAATTACACAAGAAATACTAATCCTTTTAGCAATTGGGGAGATGAAACGGCTGCTCCAAACCACCAAGAACATATAAGAACTTTATCTTCTTGAGTTGAATCGCAAATGGTCTTCTTAGATCTCCATTCTGCCGTCAATTCGGCCTCCGGTGGATTGATTCGGTCTCCAAGTCGTGAATGAATTTATCTTTGACTGCTCCTCCTTTTATAAGATGAGAATTAGGTTAAATTGGACACATGGTAGGCTCTCCTTGCTCCTTTATCCTGAAAATAACTCAACAGAAGTCGGTTTGTCAACTTGGCTAACGAGCTGTGACGTGGCAGTTTTGCTCCCAGCTTTGCTGCAGCATAGATTTTGCTCCCTCACGTCGCTCAGCAGTATTTTCTACACAAAATAACTTTCAAAGCCTCCATTCTTCCAAATGGGTTAAAACATATAATATATATCTAAAACCAACCCTATTAAGCACAAAAGACACACAAATCCCTATAGAATTAATGCCTAAATAACTACCTTTCGGACAATTATAACACCCCCAAACTTGAACTATTGCGCATCCCGAGCAATACTAACTCATCTTCCTTTGAAAATTCAAAACATTAGTCATAGCACAACTCAATCAAAACAGATATTCCAACACTACCTTCAACCTTTAGCTGAGCATCCTGCAAAACCAAGCATTGTTGCAGCAAAAGAATTCTTTCAGCTTTGAACAAATAATCACCACCTTTAACTCAATCCTAAGAACTTGCCACGGCCTAGCTCTATTATCAGACATATTTAAACACATTTTTAAGGGGTTTATATTTGTGTTTTTCAGACTTAAAGCAGCCCTACAGTTATAAGCTCTTAAGCATGGGATGACCCATTTTATGGTGCAGTATACTCTTGTCTCAAACTCATCACTGTAGACACCGTATTTGGTCCGGCTTGATGTTAGTAATAATATTTGAAGTTTTTCAATATTTGGAAGTCAATTTGTTTTTGGTATGTCAACAAGAGCATAGCTCAAGTGGCATAAAGTCGTATTAACAATCACAAGGTCTTTGGTTCAAATCTCTCTCCTTGCATATTATCAAAATTTGTTTTTTAGTTTTCATGATTTATTTTCATTTTCATCTTTTTTTTTTATTTCTTTATTTTGTTTATTTTATTTTATTTTATTTTTGTTTATTTATTTTATTTATTTTATTTTATTCATTTTTTTCCTTCACTCCTCTTTCCACGTTCTCCATCCCCCCCTCATTCTCCCAACCTCTCCTATTCTTTCTCCCTCTCCCTTTTTCTTCTCCATTCCCCTTCCTTCTCCCAACCTCCCATTCTTTCCCCATCTTTCTCAACTCTCCCCCTTCCTTCTCCCAACCTCCCATTCTTTCCCCATCTTTCTCAACTCACTCCCCCTCTTTCTCAACTCACTCCCCTTCTTTCTCCCAACCTCCCATTCTTTCCCCATCTTTCTCAACTCTTCCCCCTTCCTTCTCCCAACCTCTCATTCTTTCCCCATCTTTCTCAACTCACTCCCCCTCTTTCTCCCAACCTCTCATTCTTTCCCCATTTTTCTCAACCCCTTCCTCCAAGCTCTACTATATAATGAGAGCTTATAGAGGATGGAGGAGAAGGGAAGAACAACAAGGACACAAGAAAAAAGAGAAGAATAGTGAGAGAGCTTAGAGAGAGAAAGTGAGTTTGAGAGGGAAAATAGAGTTTGGAGAAGGATTTTCCAAAAACCAAAGCTACCGTCACCACTGTACCGCCGCCGCCACTCACTGCCGTACCGCCGCCGCCACTCACTGCCGTACCGACGCCGCCACTCACTGCCGTACCGACGCCGCCACTCACTGCCGCCGCCGCCACTCACCGCCGTACCGACGCCGCCACTCACTGTCGTACCGCCGTTGCCGCCACCACTGTCACCGCCGCCACCGTGCCGCCACTTTTTTTTTCCAACAAGGCTCCTAAGTGAGGGAAAGTGGAAGAGAAAAAAGAAAAAGAGAAGGAAGGAAGTTGGGGAAGAAGAAAGAGTAAAGCGAATAAGGTGGGTCCCACATGTTTAAATTCTTTTATTATTATTATTATTATTTTATGTATCCAAATTTTTCCATTTTTCATTTTGGCTATGAATTTGAGTTTCCCAAATCAATTGCAATTTATTTTATTTCATTTTCTAATTAGAAATTTAAATTGATTTATTTTAGACTTCTAAAGAACTTTAATTGGATATTAGTTGAAAGTTTTTTTTTTCTAATTTCAATTAGAGTTTATTTGGGAGTTTCCAAACTAATTTTAATTGGCTTTAAATTGAATTGTTATTACCAATTTCAATTTGATTTTAATATGACATTTTCAACTTTAATTGTCTTTCTTATTAATTTTAGTTGGATTCTAACATAAAATTTCTAATTTGAATTTGTATTTTCCTAATAAATGTTCACTAGTTTGTAATTAGAAAATTCAATTTTCTTTAAAATGGAAATTTTAATGTTTTGAATTTTACTTTAATTTGAATGGTTCAAATGAATTTCAAAGGGTTTTGAAATGCTCAAATGAATTTCAAACAAATGACATTTGAACTAAGATTTTCAATTTGATTTTCACTTGATTTTTTTTTTTTTTAAAAAAAGACGATTTTAAACTTTCCTTCCATTGGTTTCAATAATTAATTTGGGATTTTATAATAAATTTTTAATTGGATTTAATTTGGGATTTCAACCTTTGCTTGTTTTTAATTTGATTTCATTTTGACATTTACAAATGAATTTTAATTTGGAATTGCCCAAATGAATTTCAATTGGAATTTTATTTGAATTTTCACCCTCAATTGGTTTTAATCTTGAATTCATGGAGTTTCAAAGTGATTTGGAATTTTTCAGTAAATGTCAATTTGGTTCTAAATTAAAGTTTCCAGTCAATGTCTTTTGGTCTTAGATTGAAAATCAATTTCAATTTTAAACTAAATTGGAAATCAATTTCGATTTTGGAAAGGTTAAATCAAATTTCAAGAACATTATTTAATATTTTGAATGGTTAAAATAGATTGATTATGAAAACTTTAATGCTAATTTTGTCTAAGAACGGGTATTTAAGCTGACCGAAAGGGAACACCCTGCCTGGAAATTAGCCTAAAGTTTAACTAGTCAATTATTTTGGCAATCAAAATTTCAATTGGATCTTAAATTAGAAAATTTTCAAATCAACTTCGATTTGATTCTAAATTGGATTTTCCAAATGAACTTCAAAATAGTTTTACTTTGGTAATTCCAAATGAATTTCTAATTGAATTTGATTTAAAAATGAAAAAATATTTTTCCATTGAATGGTGTCATACCACTCATGATTATTACTTCATATTTTATTTTTGAAATGTGAGGTAATAGTTGAGAGACAAATTAGCTCATGTATAGCCTATGACGGAGTTGAAATAATTTTCAAATTCTTGAGGTGAAAGATTTTCTTTAATTAGGAAATTTTTACATGATAATAAAGTCATGGGTTAACCCCACTCACAAAATTAAATCCTTACTTTATTTAAAGATAAGGTGAAATTAGTGAGACAATTAATTTTCAATTTTCATTTTTTTTTTGTTTATTTTCGTTAAGACACGGACCTTTTGTTTAATGAATTAGAGTAATAAAATAAAATGTTTTCAAACGGGTGTTGTAGGGTGCTAACACCTTCCCTACACACAACTGATCCCCGAACCTAATTTTTGGTTTTCAAAGACCACTTTTTTTAAAATGGGTGACCAATCACACCCCAAGATGATTGGTGGCGACTCCAAACCTCTCACCTCGAAAAGAGACCCTTAGGGAAGGACGTCGGCCGCTCCGCGTCGCGATGACGTTGCGACAATCACCAACAAGGCTAAATACTCATTGTTTGCTAAAAAATCCTTAGTTATCCTATCTCTTGCTCCTCAGAATGGCGACATTTTATGATGAAGCTCACCTACGTCTTGGGAGACAGAAAACTGCTAGATTATCATTCATCCTTCAAAACTTTTGCTCTATGAATTTTCTCAGCAAAATTTTCCAAAATTTTTCTTTTCAGCAATTATTTTTATCATTCTTTTATATATTCTCCTAGGTCATCTTTTGACGCAAACACAAACTGTGGGTGTCACAAATGTCCCTGGTTACTCAACAACCTAGAAAATTTATTATGAAGGAGAGGAATGCTCGAGCAAAACAAGCGGAGTAGCTAAAAGTCCCCCAAACTTAAATTATTCATTGTCCTCAATGAATTAGTAACATGATAAGTATACCCCCAAACTTAATTTTTTCTATATGAATTTTAAACTAAGCGTGGGACTAAGATTAAGCTTAAGGTGGATCAAATAAGACAATGCTACCTCAGAACTTTTGCTGCAGTCATGACTAGGCTAGAAGGAATGCTCAAGCAAAAGGTTTCTGGAGATCAGAACACCTTGATCTAATTAAGCTAACTAGTTCAAGCTTCAAAAATTCAGAAGAAAATTAAGTTAGATACTCAGATGTGCCAAACAAAACAATATTTGATTTCATTAAAGATTAAGATCACAGATTTACGTAATCATGACAGAGATAGATCTTAAAGTAGCAGATAAAAACAAAGAAAAAAACATAAGCGAAAAGAACAAAACACATGCAAGGCGAGCACAAAAAATCATTCATCAAAATATTTGTTCGTAGAAACTAAAACTTCCCTTTAATTTTTCTTTATGTTCAGGCTCTGGGTTTTCTTCTTTCTCTCAAATGATGGGCAGGAGTGGAATGCATGGGTTCATAAAATTGTCAAGGAAAACTAGGAAGACTTGATATGGCTTAGTAAAATTCACTTGCATAGCCCTCCTTAGTGTGATGTCCCTTCAACGATCATAGCTCTAGTAGGTTTGAAGTTGTCTCTCAGTGAATTTTAGCCTACTGAAAACCATCTTAAGCTGCTCCAGCACTCTATGGACACCTCACAACAAACCACCCTGGCGCACCTCACCTCTCTAAAGTCTAGCCAGATTGGCAGTGTCAATAGTCCCCTTGTCAAACAAGTTTATATCATTGGAACTCTTTGGGACTCTGAACCTTCAAAAGCACTCGATCAAGTTAGACAATGAAGTCGTACGTTGTAGGCAATAATCTCTGCTTGACAAAGCTGAGCCAAGTGTTAGCCTCACACTTCATGTATGCTGACTGGAATGTTCTTGCCCCTTTACTAGACAACCTCCACTGGCCATTTAGTTGCTCGTTTGAGGAAGCAACTAATATTACGTTGAAAACAATGTAGGGAAAGTCTTGCAAATTAAACAAAGAATTAGTCATTCCAAGGCTCCAGTCGACAACAACTCTATGAACAATAACCAAGAATCCTTCATTTTCATCAATGTTGGTGTAGAACTCCCATTCTAGTTGATCAACAGTGGGCTCCAGCTTTGACCACAACCGTTCCCAACTGTGATTATGATGCTTGCTCAAAGAAAATCTCGGAGCTCTTTGCCACCATCGAAGCCGCGCTCCATTAGAAGATCTCGCTTTAGGATTTCTTGATATTTTTGTCTTGCCTCTTCATTAATGAACCTCTAAAATCTTTTAGTCTCAACTTCATTCCTCTTATCTTCTTTTTCCTCTTCTGGCTTTTCTTTTTCAGAAACAAATGGTCAGGAGAAAGGGTTGGGTAGGGGTTCTTACTTTTTTTCTCTCCTAGACCTCTTCTTCTTTTCTATGGTCTCTACGAAGCCTCTTCAACCCTCTGTTCCACCATATCTTCATCCTTCGTCTCTCTTTCTTTCCTTGCTCGTGCTTTTTTCCCTCACAATAATACACACAGAAAAAAAATCACATCAGTAGTAATAAAAGATGAGAGTGAAAAACGTACCTGATGGGAGATCGTAAAAATAGGGCACTAACTCAAAAATCTTCAACAAATAATTAGCCCCTAATTATCTCTTTATTAATTTAAGTTACCGTTTTAACTTCATGGTTTCATGGAAAACTTTTATTATCTGTCAAACGGTATGATCTTCCATTTATTGTTTTCCCTCTGTGTGTAACAACCATAACGCCAACTGCCCTCTGCTCAACACATGCCATCTTTGGTAATTAACTACATGCCCAATTAATTATCCTGTTAACAACAATAAAATCTCAACTGTAAAATTATAATCTTATCTCACAAAAAAAAATCTTAACCGAATAAAACCTCTGATCTTCTCAACAAAACTACGAAATCAAATCTTTTTTTTTTTAAATAACAGCCACAAGATATATTTTTTTTATTTAAATATGGAAAATTTTTTGATCTTCAAAATAAAATCTAAACTGACCAACAAAAAATAAAAATAAAATAAATAATAAAATACAAATCTAACCGGAGAAAAATCATATCAGATCAAAATAATATCAAAACAGAAAATAAATCAAAATTAACAAAAAAAAAAAAAAACGAAATCAAATAATGAGAGCTTTTGATATGAATGCTGAAATTTTGCTCCCTCAAAACCTGCGCTCCCTAAATCTGCCAGCAACTTCAAAACAGAATATTTCAGAATTAAATCAGGAAGATATATTATTAAAAATCTAATCTAAATAGAAATTAAAAATTCAAACTGAAATTAAATCAAAACAGAACTAATCCGATTAAATTAAGAATTAAATCGACAAAAATAAAAATAAATACATAAGATGAACATAAAATCTACGAAAATACCAAATTAAAATAGATCAAATAAAATTGAAATCAATAAAATATAATTCAAATTAATTCAAACCAGAATAAAATCCACGAGAAAAATAAAATCGCAACAACACTAGGAGCTAAAAATATTGCAATATGAAATGTTCCCACAAAACTCTTGCTTTATTCGCTGTCCTTTTACTTTAAACTCACAGCCATCATCAACACATTGTCTAACCATAGATGCATCATTTGATAAATAAAACTTCACCTCATGGAAAAATTCTTTCATCTGTTCTTTTGATAAACCATGAGGCAAATTTCCAAAATCAAGGTAATTGGACAAGTCATCATACCAAGGTGTTTTCACTGCCTTAATATGAGCTATAGTAAATAACCGCTCATCAATGAAGGATTTCCTAATCTCGGGTTGCTGGAGCAATGTCAATGAATTATAAGGTTTAATATGCTTGGATTTCTTATCTATTGGCTCTAAGGATTCAAAATTCCTCTCAAAACTAAAAATCTCACCTACAAATTTATGCTCATGCTCCAATCCACCTATTTCCAAATCCTTAATTTGGATTTCTCCAAATTTTTGGGTATGGTACTCCATCAATTCCTTCTCAAAGTGGTCCTCAACAAACTCATCCAACACCTGAGTGAACGAGCAATCCTCAATATCATTAGGATATTTCATTGCATCAAACATATTAAAGTTCACCTTTTGGTCATGCACCTTCATTGTAAGCTCTCCCTGTTGGACATCCATCAAAGATCTACCAGTTGCCAAAAATATACGACCAAGAATAATTGGGACATTCTTATCTACCTTATAATCTAGAATAATGAAATCGACAGGAAAAATAAAGTTATCTACCTGGACCAGAACATCCTCAATCTTACCCTCAGGATATGTGATAGACCTATCTGCTAATTGGAGTGTGACTGTTGTAGGCCTAGCTTCACCTATTCCTAGCTTTCGATTAACCGAAAGAGGCATAAGGTTTATGCTTGCGCCTGTATCACAAAGTGCTCTCCCCAACTCCTTTCCACCCATGGAGACAGGAATAGTGAATGATCCCGGATCCTTAGCCTTGGAAGGTAGCCCATTCTTAAGAATAACACTACATTCCTCAGTAAGAGCCACAGTCTCAAACTCTCCTAATCTCTTCTTTTTAGTTAGGATATCCTTAAGAAATTTTGCATAATTTGGCATTTGTTCTAAAGCCTCTACTAGGGGTATGTTTATATGAAACTGCTTAAGAATCTCTAAAAACTTCTTAAATTGAACATCCTTGTTCTTAAGTTTCTGCCTTTGTGGAAAATGTAAGGGTGGGTTATAGGGTGGGAGCGGCACATAAGGTGGTTCCACATCTGGAATAGAACCAGATGCTCCAGCATCATTATTGCTGCCTCCAGCACCCTGACCCGACTCCAACTCTTTTTCAACAACATTACTATCACTACTCTTTTCAACTTCCTGGGGTTTACTAGGCTCTTTTCTATCTTCTAGTGGCTTACCACTCCTTAAACTCACTGCATGCACCTGCTTCTTACCTTCCCTTATAGGGTGTTCAATATCTGAAGGAATGTTCCCTTGAGGTTGTGCCTTCAACTCATTAGCTAGCTAGTCCACCTGAAACTCTAGGACTCTTAATGAAGCTTGCTGACTTTGGATTATGACATCATTACGAGCCATATAGTCCTTCATCATTGACTCCAGAGAATTACCCGAATTTTGCTGGGGCAAAGCCTGCTTATTTTGTTGGGGCAATGCCTGCTTATTTTGTTGGGGCAATGCCTATGATTTAGCAAATCCGAACTGGTTCACCACCTTTTGCTATGCTTGGGGGACTTGCGAATTGCTCCCTTGCCCTCCCCACGCAAAGTTTGGGTGGTTGCGCCAACCTGGATTATAAAAATTAGAATATGGGTTATTCCTCTAATTACCTACAAAAAACACAGAAGTTGGATTGTTAGGACAAAACTAATAATTATGCTCTTCACCACAATAGACACAAGATTCAGCTACCACTTGATTCACAAATGCAATAGATTCCACCACTCGTGGCTACTGAACATTGCTTACCACAGTTATGTTTTTAAGAGTGTTAGTTAATGTTGCAATATCGACCCTAATGGTAGACACACCATCCACTTCTATCACACTCTTAACTTTCTTACTAGAGCCTCTAACGTTTGACCATTGACAACTGTAGGTTGATATTCTCTCTAAAATCTCATAAGCTTCATTAAAGGTTTTTGCCAAAAGGTCCCCTCCCGTAGAAGCATCAACCATACACTGGGTTGCTATGTTTAACCCATTGTAAAATATTTCTATTTGAATACAATATGGCAAACAGTGGTGGGGACACTTTCGCAAAAGCTCCTTAAACCTTTCCCAAGCCTCACTAAAAGTTTCTTCCTCATTTTGCCTAAATCCCACTATCTCACTCCTCAACTTGGCACTCATAGTTGGTGGAAAATACTTACTAAGAAATTTCTCTACTAGCTCATTCCACGTACTTATCGATGCTGGAGCAAAAGAGTTCAACCACGCCTTCACTCCATCTCTAAGGGAATAAGGAAATAGGATTAATCTAAGGGCATCTCTCGACACTCCCTGAATAACAAATGAATCACTAACTCCTATAAAAGACTTAAGATGTAAATGAGGGTCCTCATATGATAAACCATGGAATTGGTCAACCATCTCTAACATGTGAAACATGACCGGTTTCATTTCAAAGTTTGTTGCCTCAATAACTGGACACACTATCACTGGATTTAACTCGTCAATTATTGGGAACACATACGATCTAATGACTCTGTCCCTATCATTGGCTACAAGGATAGGATTCTTAGCCTGATTATTTTGCTGTCCATTTTGCTCCAGCGGCGGATTTTGCTGCATCACACAGTTCCTTTTCGAGATTCACTTGAACTTTTTTTTTTTGAAAATCTAATCTGAAGGGGATCGCTCACACACCAAAGTCACACCTACAAAACAAAAAGAAACAATAAAAAAGTTCACGCACCAAATCACCAAAAATACACAAAAAAAATCAATCAAATAAAACAATTTCAAGTTCCCCGGCAACGGCGCCAAAAACTTGTTGCAATTCTGAAGTGGTTAAAAATATGAGATAAATTAACTCCAGAATAATGTGCAAGTATACACAATCTAGCAGCAAGTGATAAGTATTTATCGTATCCACAGGGTCTTGAAATGCCTACCTCTATTGATTTAATTTGCCTTTTTAGTGATTTCAAAAGGTTGGTTAAATTGATTGGATTTTTAATATGCTGAAACAAAAGATATACGAAAGCAGTAAATGATTACGACAGAGAAAACAGAATGGAAACAGACACAGGTTAAGACTTCTGTAATTGTTTATAAAGATGCTCCAACAATTCTTTTGATACGTCAATCTCATGCAGTATTATCAGCGGAATCCTCCCGAAACTTCGGATTTTTTGGAAAATGATTCAAAACCAATGAAGCTCTACCGATCAAGCACTAGACAACTGGCTATCCCTAACTCAGTCACTGGTGTTCACCAATACCCAATGATCTAGCGTGAATTATCGCCACAAAACTCCTAAATCATCCCTGAAACTAGGAGAAGCTATACACTAGCTAGGCAGACACATAATGAAATTAAAGAACAACAATAATTCAAGATGATCATGATCAAATAGAATTTCCAGATTTTATAAATATAACAATCACATAATTTTTAACCTATGCCTACAAAGATATTTGTTCATGATTGAAAACATAAAATACGTTACAATCTTGATAAGCACATCCATAATGCAAAATACACAAGAAATACTAATCCTTTTAGCAATTGGGGAGATGAAACGACTGCTCCAAACCACCAAGAACATATAAGAACTTTGTCTTCTTGAGTTGAATCGCAAATGGTCTTCTTAGATCTCCATTCTGCCGTCAATTCGGCCTCCGACCGATTGATTCGGTCTCCAAGTCGTGAATGAATTTATCTTTGGCTGCTCCTCCTTTTATAAGATGAGAATTAGGTTAAATTGGACACATGGCAGGCTCTCCTCGCTCCTTTATCCCGAAAATAACTCAACAGAAGTCGGTTTGTCAACTTGGCTAACAAGCTGTGACGTGACAGTTTTGCTCCCAGCTTTGCAACAACACAGATTTTGCTCCCTCACGTCGCTCAGCAGTATTTTCTGCACAAAATAACTTTCAAAGCCTCTATTCTTCCAAATGGGTTAAAACATATAATATATATCTAAAACCAACCCTATTAAGCACAAAAGACAGACAAATCCCTATAGAATTAAGGCCTAAATAACTACCTTTCGGACAGTTATCAGGTATACACCTCAACAAAATGGCCTTGCTGAGCGAATGAACTGGACCATAATGGAAAGAGTGAGATGTCTCTTATCACAATCGAATTTACCAAAAACTTTATGGGGAGAGGCTATTACTACAACTTGCTACTTGATTAACAGAACACCATCCTCAACCATAGAGTTTAAAACTCCTGAGGAAAGATGGAGTGGAAGAAAACTTGATTTAACACACCTGAGAACATTTGGTTGCACGACCTATGTACATATAAGCCAAGGAAAACTGGAACCAAGAGCTCTCAAGTGTGTGTTTATTGGCTATCTAGAAGGTGTAAAGGGGTACAAACTTTGGTATTTGGAACCAAACAAATCAAAGTGCATTGTAAGTAGGGATGTAAAATTTGATGAATGGTCAATGCCCTATGCAAAACAAAATGTATCAGAGGATACTATCATTGCACAAACAAATTAATCGGTTGAGGTGGAGCTAAATGCTTAAAAGAATACGGGAACAGAAAGTCAAACTGAAACTGAAAGAAATTCAAATCCTGAAGGTGATCAACCTATTGATGAGATTGATCAAGATGCTGAGAGTCAACAACAAATAGAATCTGGTCCTTCAGATTTGAACAACTATCATTGCACAAACAAATTAATCGGTTGAGGTGGAGCTAAATGCTTAAAAGAATACGGGAACAAAACGTCAAACTGAAACTAAAAGAAATTCAAATCATGAAGGTGATCAACCTGTTGATGAGATCGATCAACATGCCGAGAGTCAACAACAAATAGAAGCTGGTCCTTCAGATTTGAACAGCTACAGATTGTCCAGAGACAGAGAAAGAAGGGTGATAAGTTCTCAAATGCGTTATGGTGAAGCAGATCTAGTGGCATATGCGCTTGCAGCAATTGATGAATATGCTGAAATGGAACCAACAACCTATACTGAGGCAGTTAATTGTAAAGATAGTCGAAACTGGAAGCTTGCCATGGATGAGGAGATGCAGTCCTTTTTAATAAATAAGACTTGGGAGCTAGTGGATAAACCTAAAGAAAAAAGACTTGTAACTTGTAAATGGCTATAAAGCTGAAGTCAGAGGTCAACAACAGTAGTAGTATGAGGTTTAAGGCAAGACTAGTAGCTAGAGGATATACTCAAAAGGAAGGAGAAGACTATAATGAAATTTTCTCACCGGTGGTAAGACATGCCTCCATAAGAGTGATTTTATCTTTAACTACTCATCTTAACCTTCATCTTGAACAGATGGATGTTAAAACAACCTTTCTTCACGGTGAGCTTGAGGAGGAGATCTATATGAAGCAACCTCAAGGCTATGAAGCGGTAAGTGAAGAAAATAAGGTATCTTTACTTAAGAAATCACTTTCGGGCCTTAAGCAATCTCCCAGACAGTGGTACAAGAGATTCGATAGCTTTGTCTTATCAAAAGGTTTTGAGAGAAGTCTTTTCGATCACTGTGTATATTATAAGCATGTTAATACAACCTACAAGATATACTTATGCTCATAGCTCGTGCTGATATAATAGAAATAGAAAAGTTGAAAGTTGACCTAAGTTCTGAATTTGAAATGAAAGACTTAGGACAAGCCAAGAAAATCTTAGGCATT
The DNA here is from genome assembly GCA_036850905.1 of Luffa acutangula. Classification (NCBI taxonomy): domain Eukaryota; kingdom Viridiplantae; phylum Streptophyta; class Magnoliopsida; order Cucurbitales; family Cucurbitaceae; genus Luffa; species Luffa acutangula. The sequence goes on from CM072093.1 coordinate 48,301,864, forward strand.
GAGATAGCTAGAAATATGAAGGATAGAAGTCTGTTTCTGTCACAAAAATTATATATTTCTAAGTTTCTTTCAAGATATGAAATGGAAGAGTGTAAATCTGTTACAACTCCATTAGCATCTCATTTTCGTTTATCAGCTGAAGGATGCCCTAAATCAGATGAAGATAAGAGGGAGATGGAGAACATACCATATACAAGTGTCGTAGGGAGTCTCATGTATGCAATGGTATGTACTTGACCTGAGTTAGTTCATGGTATGAGTGTGGTAAGTCGGTTTATGGTGAATCCATGTAAGTTACATTGTTCTGCTGTCAAATGGATGTTCAGATATCTAAAAGGGAATAGGAGACATGACCTTCTCTACAAAGGGACCAAATCAATTGAACATCCACTAGAAGGTTATGTTGATGTCAACTATGCTGTAGATTTGGATAAGAGAAAGAGTTCAACTGGGTATGTTTTCTCACTCTATGGAAATACCATTAGTTGGAAAACATCACTGCAACATATAGTAGCATTATCATCTACTGGGTATGAATATATAGCCTTAGCTGATAGTGTAAAAGAGGCTTTATGGCTCAAAGGTCTAGTGGGTGAATTGGTTGACTTGGAGAGTAGGGTTGTACTATGATGTGACTCTCAAAGTGCTATACATTTTTCTAAGAATCAAATGTATCATGAATGGACCAAGCATATAGATATTCGTTTACATTTGTGAGAGAAGTCTTTGCTACAAAATTAGTTTTGTTGAAGACTGAGGATAATATATCATATGCATTTACTAAAAGTGTCCCTGTTAGTAAGTTTGAAAGATTCATGAGCTTGCTTCAGCTTGAAGCAGGCTAAGTTGTGATACCTGTTTCTGAATAAAATGGTGCTATGTTATTCTTCTGTATTTCTCTCTTGAATGTCCAAGTTGTAGGTGTTTCAATTATTCAACAAGGTGGGGGATTGTTGGGTCATATGGTGGTGTTGTATTAGCTTGGCCCAAAGCCATATTGCTAAATAATTGAAAGTGGCTGATAGGTAATTCAGTTCAGGAAGATGACACCAGTCGGTTGAAACACTAAAGGCAATGGAGAGTAGCGACCGGCTATTGAAGGTTTCCTGTAGAAAGAGAAATGGAGTTTGTTACTCCATCATGTGCATCGTTGGTGAGTGGTGCAATTGAGGGAAAATTCCAGTGGAGATATATTAGAGCATTTTTTTTTTATTAATTTTCACTGAAAGAGTGAGCTTCATCAATTGTGAGAGCTGAGACTTTATTGACGTGCATTGAGGAGAATCAACTGAAGATGAAGAAGTATTAGTATTAATGCCTCTGATTACTGTGAAGCAACCCCTGTGAGTTCGATGAAATAGTCTCCATATAGCTGTGTTATTGTTGATGATTGTCTTTCCATGGTTTATCCAAATACTTTATTATCTGGGCTATTGTAACTTGTTGAGGAATTCATGAATGAATAAAGAGGAAACAGAGCACCACAGTGGATTTAGATCACCTTGATCGAACCACTTTAAAAACCTTTTGTGTCATCTTACTCTACTCTTCTCTTGCTGATACCGTGTTTGGTATTTGGTTGGATGTACTATGTTCATTTAGCATCTCTGTGTTAATCGTTATAGGTCTATTACGTGATGGCTGAGTCATGTCATGAACCACCAGAGGGCGACACATGGAGCTACGGAGGTTTGATACATAATGGCCTTTGATTGTTTAAATATATATATATATATATATATAATATGATGGTTAGTCCATTTTCCTCTTTTTTTAAACTCTTTCGTCTTCAAATTTCTCAACAAGTTTAACTATTTTCTTTTAATCCTTCAAAATTCAAAAGCCTCCATTGTTGCTCTCTCCAAGCTCCAAATTTGTTTTTCATCTTATTCTTGAGAGAGATTTATTGTATTGTGAAGATTGACTTGTATGAGTTCAAATTTTTAAATCCACTCTATTGAAAGAGTTGTTGTGTGTTTGACAAATATTTCAAACATGTTAAACTTCACCATTAAATTATTATTCTTTTCTGTACATCCTTATACACTTATTATTCATGGTTATCTAGAGTTCAACTTCCATTACTTCTTATTCATTGATTTTAAGGTATTTCTTCGTTCCCTTGGGTTCGATACTTGGACTTCTTACATTTTATACTACTTGGGATAGCGTATACTTGCGCTCGCGTGTGTTTGCCCATCTAGTTTTTGGCACCATTGCTGGGAAATGGTAGTTAAATATCAAAGAAATCAATTTAGGAAGAAAATTGAGTTGAACTTGTTCTTACTCTCTTTTCTGATCTAACAAAATCAATTGTAGGAAAAATTGTGCATGAGCAGTGGTTCTGATCAATTTGAGTTAGATCTAGAAGTGGAGAGAACCTTTCGCTTGCGACGTAAGGAGCTGAGGCGAAAGAGGAGGGAGCAAGACGAGTCGAGCACTCAAGGGAATCCTGCAGAAACTTTTCCAATGGAACAACCAAGAGATGTTCCTCCAGTGCCACCTCAAAACAGGGAGCAAAACCATAATGGAAATCAATAGGCGCTGCCTAACAATCCCCAAAATCTAATTCTGATTGTAGAGGAGAGAAATCGAGCCATTCGACATTACGCTGCGCCCACATTTCAAAATTTAAATCCTGGCATCAGGGAACAAACCATGGATGCTACTCATTTCGAATTAAAACCCGCGATGTTCCAGATGCTTCAAACAGTTGGACAATTTTTTGGGTTGCCCAACGAGCATCCACATAAACATTTGAAACTATTTCTTCGAATTTGCAATTCTTTTAAGATTACTGGTGTGTCTAGTAAGACGTTAAGGCAAAAATTATTTCCTTTTTCTCTACAGGGAAGCGCTGAAGTGTGGCTAGATTTATTCCCCCCAGATTCAATTATCCCTTGGGAGGAGTTGGCTCAAAAATTCTTGACAAAGTATTTTCCACCCAATAAAAATTCTCAGTATAAAAGCGAGATTGTAACGTTCAAACAAGATATGAATGAAATAGTAGGAGTTGCGTGGGAGAGATTCAAGAAGTTAGTAAGGAAATGTCCACATCACGGTTTCTGTGCGGGCATCGTGATTGAGCTTTTCTAAAATGGTTTAACCCAGGCCTCAAAAACCTTGATTGATACCTCAGCTAACGAATCACTCCTCAAGAAATCATACAATGAAGCTAATGATATCCTAGATATGATTATAACCAACAACTATCATTGGGGAGATGAAGATTCTGCACCCACAATGAAAACTGCAGGAATTTTGCAACTCAACGAAATCACAGAACTGAAGGCTCAAATGGCGGCAACGGATATCTCATCTACGAAAATGAGAGTCGAGATGACCAATATGAACAATTTGCTCAAAACTCTTACTTCGGGGAATCAGGCCCCTCTTGCTTCTGTTAATCAAATTACTTCATTGGCCTGTGTATATTGTTGTGAGGAACATTTATTTGATGACTGCGCTTATAATCCTGCTTCTGCATGTTATATAGGTCAAGGACAACATAGTCAGAATAGGCCTAACAACCATTATTCTAACACCTATAATCAAGGATAGAGGCAACATCCCAACTTTGCATGGAAGCAAGGGAGTAGCAGTCAAAACCAACAAGCTCAACAACCTACGAAAGAGTCTAATGTGGAGAACTTGATCAAGGAGACGATGGCAAAACAAGATGTTGTAATCCAATCTCAAGCAGCAACACTAAGGAACTTAGAAGTCCAGGTGGGACAACTTGCAAGAGAAATAAAAAATCACCCACCAGGAGTCCTACCCAGCACCACAGAACATCCACAGAGAAACGGGCAGGAACAATGCAAGGCCATCATTCTAAGAAGTGTACGAAAATATGAAGAACTAGTCGTACCTATGGAGGAAGAGCAAGAAGAGAAGAAAAAACCAACAAAATTTCAAGATCCAGAAGATGCAAAAACAAAGATACCTAGTGAAAGCACCTCTGCAGCCGCAAAGCATGACCAGAAGGACACAAGAAATCAGACCGAAAGGGAAGTAGCCGGGCAAGCTACTAACAAGAAAGAGTGTGGGAAAGATGTCAAACAACCTAAGGAGAGCTACCAAAGTTTAAGACCACCACCTCCATATCCATAACGTTTCAGAAAGAAGAACCAGGAGGAACAGTTCAAATAGTTCCTAGACATTCTGAAGCAACTCCATATCAACATTCCGTTGGTAGAAGCCTTGGAGCAGATGCCAAATTATGTCAAGTTCCTGAAAGACATACTCACAAAGAAAAGGCGCTTGGGAGAATTCGAGACTGTGGCATTGACAGAAAATTGCAGTGAATTGATTAAAAACAAGATGCCACAAAAGCTCAAGGATCCTAGGAGTTTCACAATACCCTGCACCATAGGAGGAAGAGACTTAGGACGAACACTCTGTGGCTTGGGAACCAGTATTAATATGATGCCTTTATCTATCTTCAAGCAATTGGGGATAGAAGAGGTCAGACCTACCATTGTAACACTACAACTTGCAGATCGCTCAATAACTTGACCCACTGGAAAGATAAAAGACGTGTTGGTCAAAGTTGATAAGTTTGTATTCCCTATAGATGTCATAATCCTCGATTGTAATGCAAACAAGGACGTATCCATAATTTTTGGAAGACCATTCTTAGCGACGGGGAGAACTCTCATAAATGTTCAAAATGGAGAACTCACCATGTGACGGTGGGTTGCTACTAATGCAACATCTGCTCGAGTGCAAGTATACACTATCAAGTAATAAAGTGGAAAGTATTCTGGATATCATGCCCAAGGGAGATGGTGGCTAGTCAAGTTAACACACGATTTTACAAAACATGGACCTCCTCTAAATTTGCGGCCACAATTGGTAACCAAGAAAAATAGTTTGATTGAGGTTTTAGTTTTAAGGAAAAAGTAAATAAGCCAAAAAATTAAGACAGATAAAATGTATGAGATAAACAGGGAAATTCAAATAGTTTCAATCTTGAGCTTTAGATTACACTGACCTATGTGATGCGCTATTTGCTAACCGCAAGTGTACGGGCCAAGTTATAATATAGTGACTTTTAAATCGAATCTCGTCCTCTGGATTGAGTTTCTAATCAAGTTAATTACCACAAATACTCTAATCCAATTTTATCTAGAGAATTAAACTTAGTGAGAATGAATGTAAAATTAACACAAAGCTAAAAATATGGAAATCATATGATGGCAAGTTCTTAGGGAAATGATTTCACCAATTGGGATTATGAATTAATTTATGGATGATTAACATGCTATAATTCATAAATCTAGGAATACTTAAATCATACATATCTCTCCCGAACATACATAATTCTCTCACATGCAATGAATTCAATATCCCTATCTAAATTCATTTAACATGCAAGGCATTAAGGCTAATCCTTTTTAACGATTTCTAAGATTATCTTTTATCTCCCAATCTCAAGACTATCCTAATTATGCATAACGAGATCTAAGCTAAACCCCCTCTCCCGAGCAAGATTTAGACACAATCATCATTCAATTCATGGCCAATAAATTGAAAGCATTAAAGAAGAATTATGCATAAATGAAAGCATAACATACGTCCACAAATCAATCCATAATCGCCCAAAGGGCTACATCAATCCCTAAGATAATGACCCTAGCTACTCATATAACGCGTTACGATATAAGCTAAGTAAAAAAACAACCATGAAAACAACTAAAATCAAGAGGGATTGGGGTGAGCAACATCAACCGAAAAACCGAGTCGACCGACCGAAACCGGCCGAACCGACGTCGATCGGTCGGTTTTTGTTGAAAATAGGTCGGGGTCAGTAGGTCGGAGAGTCCAATAATGGACAAAACCGACTGAATCGACCGAAAATTAATTGTTAAAAAAAAAAAAAGAAATGTGGCCTTTAAACCAAGAAACCAGCCGTTGGTTTTTTAAAACCACTGCTGGTTTCAAGGTAATGATTACCTATATTTATAGGTAATCATTACCTATCTTTTTAATTTTTTTTTATTATTTAATTTTGTACTTCATTACTCTTTCTCCTATCTTTTCATCGATTTCACCTATCTTCTCACCTCATCTTCTTTCTCTCCTCTCTCTTTCTCTCTTCTTCTCCATTATTTTGTTTCCATTTCTTCTTCTTCTTCTTCTTTTTTTTTTGTTTGTTGAAACAGAACCTCTCCAAGCTCGAAGTCGAAGGAAGCTTGCTGTTACGACTTGGACTTATGAGTTATCGACCATCTTCTCAACAGAACCGCACCACGAACCGTTTTTTTTCTTCATTTCTTCTCATCTTCTCTTTCTCTTCGATTTTCTTCGCCGGAGTTCCCATAACCGAACCATTTTTTCTCTTCTCCATACGAACTCCAGTAACCGACAGAAACCGACCGATATTTTCATATGGTCGGTTTTTGTAATAGCTCCCAAAACCGAGACCACCGACCGATTAGAACCGATATGTCGGTGGTCGGCGTCGGTTTTTGCTCAAAACCGATGTCGACCAACCAATGCTCACCCCTAAGAGGGAAAGGAGATTAAACGCTAAGTCGCTGAAACTGTACATCCCCGTCACGAGCCAAGCCTTAGAATCTCGCTCCTCCAACCTGCTTCAACTCCCACAGAAGGTATTTAGTCGAGTTTTAGGCGGAAATGGGATCAAAAGAACTCCGTTTGGCCAGCCCTAATCACATAGTATTTATAGGAAATTTGTCGACAGCGTTGCGACGTTGTCCAAAAAACGCCCATTCTATTTAGGAAAATATCGAGTGCGTTGAGATGCTATGGTCACAGCGTCGCGATGCTGTGACCTTGGTGCTTGAAACAGATAAGGAAAATTCTAGCGTCGAGACGCCCAAAGAGCAGTATCTCGAGCTGGCTCTTGGATGAGCCTACTTTGCCAAGCTTCCAACATTTCTTCTTTTCGGTTCTTCGACCTCTTTTCGCGGCCCAAACACCCGATCATTCCCATTTTCTCAATTTAGCTCCAATACATAATTCCTACAAATAAAACACTAAAATGCATGAATTTGACCAATTTAATATCAAAGACGAACTAAATTAATTAGGGAAAAATAGCTTGCTACGATCGCTATCAAACACCCTCAAACTTAAGCTTTTGTTAGCCCTCGAGCAAACTAAAAATCAAGCATAGGTTGAAAAATAGATGTAACAAACATGACTCAATCCTCAAGGCTCACAAGTCAATAAAAAATCAATCAAGAGACATGCACATGAGGCCCAATGAAGGAGACAAATCAAAAGTTTTCCAAAATTAACTTGCATAGTTGAGATTTAACTTAGCTAGATTAGACTCTAATAGCTCGGGATTGGATTATTAAACTCTCAACTCATTTTCCCCCTACACTGGCACTAAGGATTTACTAATGAGCCAATGGAACAAATTAGTTTGTTTTAATCCATACCTAAGTGCTTTTAAATTAAATTGAATCAAGCAATTAAAAGTGGCACTAGCTTTCACACACCTATTTTAGGGACCCATAACCCGAGTTTAACCCTTGGTTGGCTTAACTGTTCACAACAGGGGTAGCTCTTTTTGCCTAATACATTATTAAACATTGCACATTGAGCTCATGTGAAGTCATTATTTTTCTTTCAAAAGTAAAGACAAGAATGATTTTACTTTCATGATCATGATAAACATATGTTCTTTTCATTCCTCTTAAACAAGATTAAACATGCTAATTTGCAAAAAATTAACAATTTAGCTCTTCCCTACACCTATCGAGGTGACAACAAGCATATGAACCTAATAATTCTCTCCTAAGCATTCAAGTCATATTCTAACCAAGGAAAATACTCTACCAATGCAAGACATCTCTTAGAAAAAGTTTAAAAAGTCTCCCTTTTTGGGCACTCATGCTTACAACTCATCAAAAGCTTGAAAATTGACAAGAAAGCCTATCCTAGGAAATCATAGTCATGCAAAAATAACATCTACAAAACAACCATATGCTAAATTCAAAGAAAGCTAAAAAAAAATTAGCCTGAACTCAGATGCTCAAGGGCTCAACAAGCAAAGCATTCCACCCCCAAACTTAAAGCATGCATTGTCCTCAATGTAGAAAAAATAAAGCATAATCAAGCATGAGAACAATAAAAGAATAGGAGTGAACAATACTGTCCTGGAATGATGATGACCTTCTCATGGAAGTTTGCAACCCAAAAGCCATACTTGGGTCACAAGACCTACAAAACAAAAGAAAAAATCAAATCACAAGAAAAATAAAAAATACAAATAAGCTTACTTGGGTTGCCTCCCAAAAGCACTTGTTTAACATCATTAGCTTGACACATTCACCGAATATGCATCATGGTGGTCTAATGTCAGGTGTCCCATCAATGGTGCTCTTTCTAGAACCTTTCCTATAGCCCATTACTATTGTCTATGTTGTGCTCTGAGGGTCCTCAAATGCTTTCAAAATTTCTTTCTCACGTTGGACCCTAATGATAAGCTCCCTATGCTCAATATCAATTATAGCTCGCCCTGTAGCAAGGAATGGTCTCCTTAGTATAATAGGCACAATAGGATTCTCTTTGATATCCATCACAAAGAAATCAACAGGAAGGAAAATTTTACCTACTTTAATTAACACATTCTCAACAATTCCATATGGACTAACCACAGACTGGTCAACCAACTAGAGCCTAACATAAGTAAATTGTATTTCTCCTATGTTCAGTTTCTTGCATAATGACAAATGAATAATATTTATGCTAGCACCTTGATCACATAGTGCTCTACAGGAGTAAGTACCAAAACTACAAGGGATAGAAAAACTCCCTGGATCAGCCAGTTTCTCAGGTACTTTCTGCTGAAGGAGAGCATTGTAAGTTGATGCAAGGTACACTGTCTCCAACTGCTTTTCTTTATTCTTCTTGATGAGTGATAAGAGCAAAAAATATACCTATTTTACCCTTATATTTAGCTCATTTCTTTGTCAAATATTGCATGTTTAGATCAATTTTACTATTCCCGAGCTCAAAATATGTTAAAGTTGATAAGTTAGGGTGTTGAGAATCACTTTTGTCAAATTATGCTCATTTGTGCTTAAAAAGACTTAATTTTAAGAGAATTTGACTAAGTTTGTTGTTGTGCAAGAAAATAGAGGAAGAGCTGGAATTTACCCAGAAATGTGACCACATTTATGGAAAGAAAAAATGAAATGCGATCGCATTGCTGGAAAAATAGAGGCAGTTCCGAGTCGTTCGCAGATCGTTTTGAACGAGACTTCTTCGCACCTAACCGACTGTTTTGACCCTGAAACCGACTGGGCTACCTACCAGCACCCATTTCGCAGCTTCTCAACCATTTCCAACACTATATAAGCTCGTGATTCGAAGTCAAATTCAAGAAAAACTCATTTGGAAGAAGAGGGTGGTGACAGAACCTTAGTTGACGCCTATGAGTAGGGATGCCCGAGGTCCTTCTTAGATGACTAAATTCTAACCTTAGTTAGACATCAAACCTTAGGGTTTGTAGGGATTTTCATCCATTCCCACTTGTAAAAGCGAGAGACTAGAGTGTCTAAGCGAACTCTAGAAGGATTGGATAAATAGAAATTCAAACTCATAGTATTTGGCTACTTCCATTATTTCCAGCTTTTGATACTTTTCATTTATCTATATTCTTTACATCTTATTTTCAATGGAAATGTACTCATTTGCACTTTATCTCACCATGAGTAGCTAAATTTCGTTGAGGGGTTCAATATGGTTAATTCCCTTATGGTTCAATAGCTTGAAAGTGTTTTATTTGCTTAAGTATTATTCAATGCATGTCATTCTTTATTGATTATCATTTTGATCTTGCTGAGTTTAACTTGATCACTTAGACTTTGCATGCTATGTGAGTTTGGTCTTGAAAGGGACAGACGATATCGGTTCTCATAAAGGTGATATAGGAGAAAAAGCTCGAAAGAGATTGTTTGGCGGTATAGGGCAAGTTGCCTAAGGCACACTATATCGACTCTAGGCCCATCATTCTGCATGCACCGAATTAACCTAGAAGAATGAGCAAAGAACTCTGTGAAACCCAACGGAGATTAAATCCAGCCATGAAGGAAGTAGTCAGAAAGGAGATCTTGAAATGGCTGGATGCAGGAGTAATATATCCAATTGCCGATAACAATTGGGTAAACCCAGTTCAATATGTACCCAAGAAGGGAGCATAATAGTTGTACAAAACGAGAAAAATGAGCTCATCCCAACTCGGATGGTCACAGGTTGGAGAGTTTGCATGGACTATCGAAAGCTAAATAAAGCCACGAAGAAGGATCACTTTCCACTGCCCTTCATTGATCAGATGCTTGACAAATTAGCAGGTAAAAAGTATTACGACTTCCTTTATGGCTACTCGGGGTATAATCAGATCAAAATCGTACCAGAAGACCAAGAAAAGACAACATTCACATGCTCATATAGCACCTTTGCGTTCAGAAGGATGCCATTCGGACTGTGCAATGCACCTGCAACGTTCCAACGATGCATGATGGCGATATTCTCGGATATGGTAAAGAAAACCGTACAAATTTTCATGGATGATTTTTCAATCTTTGGCACATCATTGGAACAATGCCTGACTAACCTCGGTCATGGTAACATAAGGAATAGTACTCAATCACCGAATTTCAAAAAAGGGAATCGAGGTGGATCAAGAAAAGGTTGAGGTAATTGCAAAATTGCCTATACCATCCACCGTTAATGATATTGATAAGGGTAAAAAATATACCTATTTTACCCTTATATTTAGCTCATTTCCTTGTCAAAGTTGCATGTTTTAGATCAAATTTACTATTCCCGAGCTCTAAAAGTGTTAAAGTTGATGAATTTGGGAGTTGAGAGTCACATATCTCAAATTATGCTTAAAAGTGTTTAAAAAGATCTATTTTGATATGAATTTGACTTAATTTGGTCTTGTGCAGAAAAACAGAGGAAAGTTGGAATTTCCCAGAAATGCGACCGCATTTCTGGGAAGACAAAATTGAAATGTGACCGCATTTCTGGGCAGACAGAGGTAGTTCCGAGTCCGTTGCGGGTCGTTTTAAACGAGAGTTTTATGCACCTAATCGGCTGTTTTGACCCCAAAATTGACTGTGCTACCTACCAGCACTTATTTCGTGGCTCCTCAACTACTCCCCACACTATATAAGCCCTTGATTCGAAGAGAAATCCAAGGAGAACTCACTGGGAAGAAGAGGGTGGTGACAAAACCCTAGTAGACGCCCATGAGTAGGGATGCCCGTGGTTCTTCTTAGATGACTAAATTCTAACCTTTAGTTAGACATCAAACCTGAGTGTTTGTAGAGATTTTCACCCAATTCCTACGTGTAAAGGAGAGTCGATTGTCGAGCGAACTCTAGAAGGATTGGATAAAAGAAAAAACCCTAGTTTTAGCTACTGCACCTTATTTCCAGCACTTGTTACTTTTCATTTATTTGTATTCTTTATTTCTTATTTCAATGAAAAGTTGTTCATTTGCACTTTATTCCATCATGCGTAGCTAAATCCCATTGAGGGGTTCAATATAATGAATTCCCTTATGGTTAACTTAGCTTGAATGTGTTTATTTGCTTAAGTTTTATTCATTGCATGTCACTCTTTATTGAATATCATTCTGAATCTTGCTGAGTTTAAATTGATCACTTAGACTTTGCATGCTATGTGAGTTTCATACTCGAAAGGGACAAACAATATCGATTCTCATAAATGTGATATAGGAGAAATGGCTCGAAAGAGTGTATTCGGTGTTATAGGGTGAGGCTGCCTAAGGCACCCTATAACAACGATAGGGTTATAGATTGCATTCGTGAATTATCTATGTCGGAGTTGAGTCACAGACATGTGCATAACCGTACTTGCTTAGCCTTCTAACGGTTCTTAGGAGCAAGGTCAAGTGGAAGTTAAATCTGACCCAATGCATGAATAGACTTAGGTTTAATAAGCAAGGATTAAAGTTATTTTACCTTAGGGTTGAAACTATATTGGACACCTCGTTTATTTATTATTGTTTTCTTTACTTGTTTATTTTATTTATCTTTCAAAAATCATCATCAACTATTTCTTTGGTTACCTTATCTAAGCAATCTTTAAACATTTTCTACTTCAAATATGTGTTTCCAATTTAGTCCTCGTGGGATCGATACCTTTGGAATACTTCTAAGGTTTTTATTACTGCATGCGATAGTGTATACTTGCACTAAGTTGGCTGAATTTATCTTAATCTTTATTCACCATCTTTTCTAGCCTCCACATTTCAGCCCGACACACATCAAGTTTTTGGCGCCGTTGTCGGGGACCAAAATTGAACCAGTTTTGTTTATTTTGAGATTGTGATTCGATTACGACCGCATTTCTGTCTCAAAAAGGATTTGACTTTGATTTTCAATCTTTTCTCTTGCAAGTTAAGGTTAGTGCATGAACAAGGGGTGTCAACTCCTTGATATAGATCCTGAGATAGAAAGAAACTTTCGCCCTCGTCGGAAAGAGCAAAGACGAAAGAGAAGGGAACAACAGGAGTTGAGCGTCTAGGAACCTCTTGAAGAATTTTCTTAAATACAAGAGTTTCTGATGGACCAACCTGGAGTCGATCCTCAAGTTGACCCACAAAATTGTGGAAGAGAGCAAAATTGTCGGAGAATCCCTCCAGCACCTCTAGTTCCACTGGTGCCACCACATGAAAATCCAATTTATATTGCTGAAGACCGCAATAGAGCAATAGGGGAAAATGCCTTACCCCTTTTTTCAAACTCTGAATCTAGGAATTCTAGAGCCACTAATTGAAGCTCCATAATTTGAGCTAAAACCAGTGATGTTTCAAATGCTCAATACCATGGGCCAGTTTTCTGGACTTCTGAGTGAAGACCCACATAAACATATCAAGCAGTTCTTGAGAATTTGTAGTTCTTTTAAAGTTACAGGAGTGCCTGAAGATACATTGAAATTAAAGTTGTTTCCTTTTTCATTACAGGGAGATGGTTAAGTTTGGCTGGACTCATTCCCTCCAAACTCCATCACATCCTGGAATGACTTGGCTGAAAAGTTTTTACAGAAGTTTTTTCCTTCTAATAAAAATGCTAAGTATAAAGCTGAAATTATTTCTTTTAGACAATCTTATAATGAACCTTTAGATGAAGTTTGGGAGAGATTCCAGAGGCTGGTCAGGAAATGTCCTCGTCATGGATTGCCTGCAAGTATCATCATAGAGCATTTTTACAGTGGATTGGACCAAGCTTCAAAAGCTCTAGTCAATGCATCTGCCAATGGATCCTTATTAAATAAATCTGAAAATGAAGCACATGCCATATTGGACACAATTGCCACAAATAACAGACACTGGGAGAGAAAGAGCCAACAATCTTAAAGAATTCAGTTAAAGCAGTAGAAACGACGGCAAATTCAACCATGCAAGCCCAGATCAATGCCATCCACAAGAAAATGATGGACATGACTATGGGCAACCAAGCTAACATAGCCCCCGCTAATGCTATCTCTTCTCCCTGCTGTGATATTTGTACTGAGGAGCATGTTACTGATAACTGTCCACTAAATCCTGCATCTATTTTTTATGTAGGACAACAAGGGAACCAGAACCAGAACCGATGGAATCGATACTCGGCTACATACTGTTGGGTTTTATGTCCTAAAACTCGTAGATAGTGAATGTAACCGTTGACCGGATATTAATGAAATAATATTGATATATTTTTCCATTAGTTATTATTAGTTATTTTATGTTTGTCTTTGCCTAATAATAACCCTAATCCAATAAACTAGACATCCGAGGCTGTAATATGAGTCTTGAACTATATGTAGCGACATATGGGATCATTGTTCAAGAAACAGCCTAAAGGGTCTATAGTATAGGGATAAGACTGGGTGCCTTATCCTGGTAACACTATGGATACGGCCCACTTTGTATTTGATACAAACGCTGCGATCCAACGCGTTCGTGTAGGAGACATGCGAGTGGGGGTATCCTATGCAATGAGTTTGCATAAGACCGGACCGCGAAATAGTAATCACTAGTTATAACACCGTTAACTAGTTGGTTTTCTATTTTCACTAGGACGACCTAGACAACTTAGTCTTAATCCTGAGTTGATTATGGACTCCTGCTCATGAGAGATTGTCCTTTGATTTGTATGGGTGAGAGTGGCCAATACGCCGACTCAATAAGCCTACCACTTTGGGGACAAGATCGAATGGGGAGCTGGGAACATAATCGTACAAGATGGAATTCACTCCTTCCCGACTTTAGGGAAGCAGATGAGTGTTCCCTTAAGTGGTTACTCCGAGTCTTGAACAAAGGGCCCTACCCTCTCAATGGCACGAGAGGGTTTTCTGTTTGATGGTTGGACCATAAACAGATTGTTCATTAGAGGAGAATTGGTACTTAAGGAAATAGAGGTGACCCAGGGGTAAAACGGTAATTAGACCCAGCTGGTGTTACGGACACTCGTGAAGGACTAACTAGTCGATATTGGTCTAAGTTCCGTGGACACAGAAAATATGTCTGCAGTGAGAAGAGTGCAACTGTGAGTCTATAGTGGAATGTACACACAGTTAACGAATATTGATTATTGTGGTTAATGAGTTTAACCAATTAATCTCACATCGTTGGAGCTTCTAATCTGCAGGTCCATAAGGTCCCACTGGTAGCTCGTAAAGTAATTTGAGGCAACTAAGTAATTAAATGTAAATTGAAAATGTTCAATTTACTAAGGGAAATAAATATAATATATATTGATATATTATTATGAGAGAAATTAATATTTGAAGAAGTTCAAATATAAATTTATGGAAGATTGAAAGAATTAATTAATTTAAGTCCTAAAAGTGTTTGGGCAAAATTAATTCAAGGCCGGAAATTAAATATGTGATATTTAATTGGTGGTTAATTAATTAAGGAATTCATTAACCATGAATTAATCAATTATGTAAATAATTAATCACTTAAGGAAGTGATTAATCATTTATGGGAATGATCTAATTACTTATGGAAGAAATTAGTCATTTATGGAAAAGATTAATCAATTGGAGAATTGATTGATCATGATTGATTAATTAAGGAATAAGATTGAATCAATTTTGGAAAAGATTGATTTAATTGAATATTTTATTCATGGTCTCTCTTCTATAAATAGAACACTAGACCTAATTGGTCATGACACTTGACACTCTTGAAAGACAAGACCTAGAATTCTCTCTAGCCTCCCTCTTAGAAAAAGACTCCCACAAGTCTTTGGCCTCCTAGACTTAGAGACATATCGGTGTAACCTCTGTGGTTATTGTGTCAATCAAGAAGGAATTTCCAGCGAAGAAAAACAAAGGCGGCTGCTGCGTTTTCGTTCGTTGGAGCGTCGTTGGCGAAGAACGGTCAAGTCTACAACGGAGGTTTGTAACGGTTCTTCCTCTTTTCGTTAGAAAAGTTTTAAAATAAATTTAGATTTATTTTTAGCATGTTTAAACCGATTTTACAGCGACTTTAAAGTTAGTTTAAAGTTTTGTTTGAGTTATCGTAACGGTATTTTAATGTTAATTAATATACGGCGTAAGGTCCAATCGATGCGCTTCCGCTGCGTGGGGACTTTTATTCCCTTCAATCGGCATCAGAGCCATCGCTGTCCCTATTAATTAATTTTAAAAGTTGCGATAGGCTCTAATAGGTGGGATTTATGCATAATGTATGTTCGGTTTGCATTGAACTGTTTGGGTTAATTTTATGGCCATAGATTTTATTTTTAGTTGATTTTGATCATGTAAGGCCCGGTGTTTCGGGTATATTATGTAAAATCGAGTCCTATGTAAGTCCAGGTCTAGAATAGGTTTTTATGAGATGAAAATCGGAGCAATCGTCACTGAAATCGGGGCAAAAATCGGAGAAAAGTTGCTGTTTCTGCCCAGAAATCGATTCCAGACGCAACAGCGTCGGGACGCTCCTTCAACAACGTCTCGACGCTGTCTCGATACCGAAGGCGCTCGGTAAGGAAAGCACACAGCGTCGGAACGCTACCTCAACAGCGTCTCGTCGCTGTCTCGATACCGCATGCGTCAGATATGGAAAACGCACAGCGTCGGGACGCTATCAACACAGCGTCTCGACGCTGTCACGATGGAGGCGCGCACTAGGGTTTCAACAGGCGCGGTTCAAGCGAGTCCGGTCCGGTTCGGACCGGTTCGGCTGGGCTGGGACCTATTTGGTCCGGTTCAGCCAATTTTTGGCATGGTTCGTGATTTTGGAAGCCGGTTCGAGGTGGTTCGGGGCGGTTCGTGCTGTCTAGATCAATTCCGGAGCTGTACATGGATTTTTTAGGATAGAATTTAGCTAAATTAATGTAATTTAATGCTTTATTTTATCCTAGGGGCCAAAATTAACCGGTTCAATTGCTATTTATATGCTTTATGGATGTCATATAGAATATTTAATCCCACCTTAGGTTATAAACATGCTCATGCATTTTTTTATATATTATAAATTGTTATAATGTATGTTTAAATGCATGGATTTGTTTTCATATTTTTTAATATAAGTGTATATTAATTATATGAAAAATTGGGAAGCATGAAGCATGTCATTACTTAATTAAATATAAACAGTTATGTTTAATGTGATGAATGAAGCATGCTTGGTTGATTTTCTTGATTGGCTTATAATTGTTATAATAAAAGAAAATCAAAATTGCATGAAGCATGAAACATCCATAGTTAATAATATAATTGTTATATTATTCATGCAATTAGTGTGGTTTAATTATTTAATTTGAATGAGATTGTTGAATGAATTAAACCCTAGATTCTTGATTATAGGATTAATCATTAAAATTTGAAATAGTTCTTCAATATTAATGATTAGAAACCGTCAATCTATAATCAAGATTTGCATGCAAACATAAGATCATAGGATAAATTGGATTAATTTTAAATTGTTTAAAATTAATTATACCTAGATCGATTTCTAATAGGATTAGAATCTTTTCTTACTTAGAATTAAAAATAGTTTTAATTTACTAAGTAGGAAAAACATTGCTATGATTATAAGGGAACTCCACCGGTAAAGTTCTGTCTAAGGTTGGGGGTATTTAAGTTGACGGTTTACGGAACACCTCCTACCTGGGAACTGACCTGGAATACCGGAGTTGAATTAATCATAGTTAAATGTTAGCATGCAATGTCACTAGGTTTATTAAAAGTGTTTAATGCACCTAGATCTTTAGAGTAAAGACCTTACATTACTGAGGTTATAAAGGAACTCTCTCGGTAAAGTTCTGTCTAAGGTTGGGGGTATTTAAGTTGACGGTTTACGGAACACCTCCTACCTGGGAACTAACCGGATTGAGTTGAATTAACCATAGTAATGTTGACTTGCAATGTTGGGTTTATTAAAAGAAGTTTAATTCACCCAAAAGATTGCAGTTGAATCCTTTCCATAATTGTTATAATAGGATCAGACTTAGATAGATTGACTTAGCCGAATACTATCTAAGTTAAACAACCCTATATTAACCTTAGGACATTTTCAGTGGGAGGAAAATTACAAAACGAGATTTAAATCAAGTTTTGCTCCTACGTCCCTATATTCACAACGTGAGATTCATGCTCGGCTTCGAGTCGCCCTAGGAGCGGCCTCCCTTCGGAAAGTGTTTGCATGGATCAATATCAAGGTGAATGGGAAAAATGTCTAGAGTAAGTGGGAGCGGGACACGTGTCAACGTATCCCTCGGTCTCCGCCCATAGTTCACACCGTGAGAGTCCTATGATCTGCCTGCAGGTTGCCCTGGCGCATCCATCCCTTCGGAGGGCCTGGTCATAGGATTCGGAACATCATGAACTCCTGAAAAGGATAGGAGCTCTTAGGCTAATCACCAACAGTTTTCTTTCCCTTCGGTAGCCTGTTGGTGCGTGCCTCTGAGATCTGAAAGTGGGAGGGTTACACTTACGAGGATGAGTTAAAAGTGTTAACAAATCCTTGACCGAACAACGGTGGCTAATGTCCATAGGAATATGAGTTATTCTGGAATTAGAATTAGCTGAGAGGTGTCTCATTTCAAAGGAGGAGTACCTGATCACCCTTCGGTGGCTGATATTCTAAACCTCTGAAACGTCGTTGCAAAACTAAATCAATAGTTTTAGGGTTCTGTGATTGTCTGTTTTGCTAAATTGATTGGATTGTGTGCAATTGTTTGCTTGTATGATGGGTTAGGGCAAAGATAACTAATACGGTCATTGTTTGTTTAAATTTCAGCAATGTCTTCCTCAATTGTCTCTCTGCTTAAAAATGAGAAATTAACCGGTGAAAAATTATGCTACGTGGAAGTCGAACTTGAATACGATTCTTGTTGTCGATGATCTGCGGTTCGTCTTAACAGAGGATTGTCCTCCAGCCCCTGCTTGTAATGCATCCCAGACAGTTAAGGATGCTTATGACCGCTGGACAAAGGCCAATGATAAGACTCGCGTCTATATCTTAGCTAGCTTATCTGAAGTTTTGGCTAAAAGGCATGAGGGCATGGTAACAGCGAGGGAGATTATGAACTCTCTCCAGGAGATGTTTGGACAACCGTCCTACCAACTCCACCATGACGCTCTCAAATACGTTTATAGCTGTCGCATGAAAGAGGGCACGTCTGTTCGGGAGCATGTCCTGGATATGATGGTCCAATTCAACGTGGCAGAGGCAAACGGGGCGGTCATAGATGAGCGTAGTCAGGTTGCATTCATCTTAGAATCTCTTCCGAAGAGTTTTCTACAGTTTCGAAGCAATGCAATGATGAATAAAATAACATTCAACCTGACTAGCCTCCTGAATGAGCTACAGCTCTATCAGTCTCTTCTTAAGAACAAGGGACAGATAGAAGGAGAGGCAAACGTTGTCCACTCTAAAAGAAAGTTCGAGAAGGGTTCATCCTCTAGAACTAAATCTGTAGCCACTTCTTCAAAGAAAACTCAGAAAAAGAAAGGAAATAAGGGGAAAGCTCCCAGTACTACTGCTAAAAGCAAGGGAAAAGCCAAAGCTGTGGCAGATAAGGGCAAGTGTTTTCACTGCAATGTAGATGGACATTGGAAGAGAAACTGCCCAAAGTACCTTGCTGAGAAAAAGAAGGAAAAGGAAGGTAAATTTGATTTACTGGTTTTAGAAACGAGCCTGGTAGAACATGATGAGTTTACCTGGATACTTGATTCAGGAGCAACTAATCATGTTTGCTCTTCTTTTCAGGAAAATAGTTCCTTTCGGCAGTTGAACGAGGGGGAAATGACACTCAGGGTCGGAACTGGAGAAGTCATTTCAGCTAAAGCAGTGGGAGCTGCGAAGTTATTTTTTAGAAATAGATTCTTACTTTTAGAAAGTTTGTTAATCGTTCCAAAGATTAAGAGGAACTTGATTTCTATTTCATGTTTGATTGAACAATCGTATACAGTTACTTTTGATATGAATGAAGCGTTCATTTATAAAAATGGTGTACTTATTTGTTCAGCCAAATTGGAAAATAACTTGTATGTTTTAAGACCAACCGAAAACAAAGCACTTTTAAATCACGAATTATTTAAAACTGCTGAAACTCAAAGTAAAAGGCAAAAGATTTCTCCATCAAGTAACAATACTCATCTTTGGCATCTTAGACTTGGTCATATAAACATCGATAGGATCGGTCGTTTGGTAAAGAATGGACTTCTAAGCAAGTTAGAAGATGATTCACTACCACCTTGTGAATCTTGTCTCGAGGGAAAAATGACCAAAAGACCCTTTACTGGAAAAGGTTACAGAGCCAAAGAACCCTTAGAGTTAATACATTCGGATCTTTGTGGTCCAATGAATGTAAAAGCTCGAGGAGGGTACGAATATTTCATCTCATTTATAGATGATTATTCAAGATATGGTTACTTATACCTAATGGGACATAAGTTTGAAGCCCTTGAAAAGTTTAAGGAGTTTAAGGCTGAAGTTGAAAACCTATTAGGTAAATCTATTAAAGTACTTCGATCTGATCGAGGAGGGGAGTATATGGATCAAAGATTCCAGGATTATATGATAGAACATGGAATCCAATCTCAACTCTCAGCCCCTGGTACACCTCAGCAGAATGGTGTGTCAGAAAGGAGAAATAGAACCTTGTTAGACATGGTTCGATCAATGATGAGCTATGCTCAATTGCCTAGCTCGTTTTGGGGATATGCAGTAGAGACTACAGTATACATCTTGAACAATGTTCCCTCGAAAAGTGTTTCTGAAACACCTTTCGAGTTATGGAAGGGGCGTAAACCTAGTTTGCATCACTTTCGCATCTGGGGTTGTCCTGCACACGTGCTTGTGACAAATCCTAAGAAACTGGAACCTCGGTCAAAACTGTGCCAATTTGTTGGTTACCCTAAAGAAACGAGAGGTGGTTATTTCTACGACCCACAAGAAAATAAGGTGATTGTATCGACAAACGCCACTTTCTTAGAGGAAGACCACATGAGAGATCATAAACCACGAAGCAAAATAATATTAGGAGAAGCTACTGAAGAATCATCAAGAGTTGTTGATGAAGTTGGACCTTCAACAAGGGTTGATGAAGGAACTAGTTCTTCAGATCCATCCCGTCCATCTCAAACGTTGGGAATGCCTCGACGCAGTGGGAGAGTTGTATTACAACCTGACCGCTACTTGGGTTTAACTGAAACTCAGGTTGTCATACCTAATGATAGCATTGAGGATCCATTGTCCTATCGACAGGCAATGAATGACGAAGATAAGGATGAATGGGTCAAAGCCATGAACCTGGAAATGGAGTCAATGTACTCCAATTCTGTATGGGAACTTGCAGATCTACCATATGGGGGTAAAACCCATAGGGTGCAAATGGATCTATAAGAGAAAAAAAGATGCAGCTGGAAAGGTACAGACCTTCAAAGCTAGACTAGTGGCAAAGGGTTATACCCAAAAGGAGGGGGTTGACTATGAGGAAACCTTTTCTCCTGTAGCCATGTTAAAGTCCATAAGAATTCTTTTATCCATTGCCACATATTATGACTATGAAATATGGCAAATGGACGTCAAGACTACCTTTCTGAATGGTAATCTTGAAGAGAATATCTTTATGTCTCAACCCGAAGGGTTCATAGCACAAGGTCAGGAACAAAAGGTTTGTAAGCTAAATCGATCCATTTATGGATTGAAACAAGCATCCAGATCATGGAACATTAGATTTGATACTGCAATCAAATCTTTTGGCTTTGACCAAAACGTTGATGAACCTTGTGTATACAAGAAAGTCAACAAAAGGAAAGTAGCTTTTCTAATACTTTATGTAGACGATATCCTACTCATTGGGAATGGTGTAGGATACCTCACTGACATTAAGAAATGGCTAGCAGCCCAATTCCAAATGAAAGATCTGGGAGAGGCTCAATATGTTCTGGGAATCCAAATCATTAGGGATCGTAAGAACAAAACGCTAGCTCTGTCTCAAGCAACGTATATTGACAAGATGTTGTCTCGATATTCGATGCAAAACTCCAAGAAGGGACTCCTACCCTTCAGACATGGGGTACACCTGTCTAAGGAACAATCTCCTAAGACACCTCAAGAAGTTGAGAACATGAGACACATTCCCTACGCCTCAGCTGTGGGCAGCTTAATGTATGCTATGCTCTGCACTAGGCCTGACATATGCTATGCAGTGGGAGTAGTCAGTAGGTATCAATCTAATCCAGGGTTGGACCACTGGGGAGCGGTTAAGAATATCCTCAAGTATCTTCGGAGAACGAGGGACTACATGCTTGTGTATGGAGCTAAGGATTTGATTCTTACTGGATACACTGACTCTGACTTTCAAGCTGATAAGGATTCAAGGAAATCCACATCAGGGTCAGTATTCACCCTCAATGGAGGAGCAGTAGTGTGGAGAAGCATCAAACAAGGATGCATAACAGACTCAACCATGGAGGCTGAGTATGTAGCAGCTTGCGAAGAAAAAGAGGAAAAAGGTGGGAAAAATTAAAGGGAGAGACACTAGAAGACATGCTTGATGAGGAAGAAAAAGAGGAAAAAGGTGGGAAAAAGATTGAAAGAGTAGAAGAACCGGCCACAAATAGTTCTACAGTAGCAATGATAGAAGCGTTGAGAGATTCCTCAGAACCAAACCAGGAAGAAGTCAAGTCGCTGCGGTCATCTATGATCAACCCTCTGGATCTAATCTTGCTGAGTTTAACTTGATCACTTAGACTTTGCATGCTATGTGCGTTTGATCTCGAAATGAACAAACAATATTGGTTCTCTTAAAGGTGATATAGGAGAAAAAGCTCGAAAGAGATTGTTCGGCGATATAGGGTAAGCTGCCTAAGGCACCCTATATCGACTATAGGGTTATAGGTTGCATTCGTGAATTATCTATGTCGGAGTCGAGTCACAAAAATGTGCTTAACGTTACTCGTTTAGCCTTCTAACGGTTCTTGGGAGCAAGGGCCAAATAGGAGTTAAATCTGACCCAATGCATTAAATACGCTTAGGTTAAATATTGCATGACTATGGTTATTATCTTAGGGATGAACCCATGTTGAATACCTCGTTGTTTATTATTGTTATTCTTTATTATTTACTTGCCTGTTTTTATTTATCTTTCCAAAAACCCAATCAATCAACTTATTTTCTTTGGTTACCTTTTTCAAAAGCAATCATTTGAGCATTTTCTTATTCAAATATGAATTTCTAGTTAGTCCTTGTGGGATCGATACCCTTGGAATACTTCTAAGGTTTTTTATTACTACGTGTGACAGTGTATACTTGCACTAAGTGTTAGCTGAATTATTCTTTATTATTATTATCCATCTTATCTCACATTCCATCCATTCAGCTGACGACGCAACAAGTTTTTGGCGTCGTTGTCGGGGACCAAAAGTGAAACTAGATTTGTTTTTTTAAATTGCGATCAGATTGCGACCGCATTTCTGTCTCAAATGGAATTTGACTTCGGTTTGCATTTGTTTTTCTTTTTCAGGTTGGAGTTAGTGCATGAGCAAGGGGTATTCACTCCTTGACATTGATCCAGAGATAGAAAGGACATTTCGTCATCGAAGGAAGGAACAAAGACGAAAGAAAAATAAGCAACGAGAGTTGAGCGCAAGGAAATCTCTAGAGGAAGCATCTTACATTCAAGAGTTTCCAATGGAACCTCCTGGAGTCGATCCTCAAGTTGATCCATAAGTTCGTGGAAAGAAGCAGAATGGCGGAAGAATTCCTCCTGTTCCTCCAGTTCCACCGGTGCCACAACAAGAAAACCCGACTTACATTGCGGAAGATCGCAACCGAGCAATAAGGGACTATGCTTTACCAGTTTTCCAGACATTGAATATAGGAATTTTGGAGCCACCAATTGATGCTCCACAATTTGAACTTAAACCAGTGATGTTCCAGATGTTAAACACAATGGGCCAATTCTCTGGACTTCCAAATGAAGATCCACACAAGCATATTAAACTATTTTTTAGAGTTTGAAATTCCTTTAAAGTCACAGGAGTGCAAGAAGATACATTAAAACTAAAGTTTTTTCCATTTTCTTTGCAGGGAGATGCTGAAGCCTGGTTGGATTCATTTCCTCCAAACTCCATCACCTCTTGGAATGATTTGGCAGAGAAATTCTTGGAGAAGTTTTTTCCCTCCAATAAGAATGCCAAGTACAGAGCAGAAATTCTTGCTTTCAAACAGTCTTACAATGAACCTCTGGATGCAGCTTGGGAAAGATTTCAGAGGTTGGTTCGAAAGTGTCCACACCATGGATTGCCTGCTTGCATTATTTGGAGCATTTTTATAGTGGATTATAGTCAATAGTCTGCTAATGAGGCACATGCTATTTTAGACATCATAGCCACCAACAATCGACATTGGGGAGAACATGAACCAACAACCATTTTGAAAAATCCAGTAAAAGCAGTGGAAACAGAGGTTAACTCTACGATGCAAGCCCAGATCAAGGCTATCCATAGCATGACGATGGGCATGACCATGAACACTCAAGCCAACATAGCCCTTGCCAATGCTATTTCTTCTCTCTGTTGTGAGATCTGCGGTGAGGAACACATCGCTGAAAATTGTCCACTAAATCCAACATCTGTTTTTTATGTAGTTCCACAAGGAAATCAGAACCAGAATAGATGGAATCCTTATTCGACCACATACAACCCAGGATGGAGACAACATCCAATTTTTTCTTGGGGAGGACAAGCCGGGTCAAGTAATTCCAACACTCATCAATTTGGAAAGCAGCCTACACAACAACAGCCGCAGTAAAACTTCCAACAAGTTCCAGTGCAGAGTCAATAGTCAAATCTAAAGACTCTTATGAAGGAGTACATGGCAAGGAACGATGCTGCAGTAAGGAATTTGGAAGTTCACCTTGGACAAATTGCTCAAGAGATTAAGAATAGACCACAGGGGATGTTGCCTAGCAAAACCGAGATGCCTCACAGAGAAGGAAAGGAGCAATGCAAGGCAGTGACCTTAAGAAGTGGATTGGAATACGATGGCCCAAAGTATCCAGTAAGTCAAGAAGCAGAGATCCAAGTTGAAGCTCAAGAAAAGATTTGTGAAAAGAAGTTAGACAATACGTCAGATATTTTACAGAATAAAGAAGACAAAATAGAAAAGACCAAGGAGCATGAAGCCTTGGTGGAAAAAGAAGAAAAATCAAAGTTGGAGAAAAAACAGGGAAATGCAATCGCAAAACCCCAAAAATTTGTGATAGACCCAGATTATAGACCACATCCTCCGTACCCTCGGAGATTCAAACATGCCTCACAAGATGTGCAGTTCAAGAAGTTTTTGGATGTATTGAAGCAATTACACATTAATATCCCATTAGGGGAGGCACTTGAACAAATGCCTACATATGTGAAGTTCCTGAAAGATATCATATCAAAAAGGTTGGGTGAATACGAAACTGTTGCACTCACGGAATGTTTCAGTGCACTAGTAAAAAATGAGATCCCTCCCAAGCTCAAAGATCCAGGAAGCTTCACCATTCCATGCTTTATCGGAGGCAAGGATGTAGGTAGCATCAACTTAATGCCATATTCGGTTTTTTAAACAGTTAGGGATAGGTGAAGCAAGACCTACAACTGTGACCTTACAGTTGGCAGACCGATCACTTACACGTCCCATTGGAAAGATTGAAGACGTATTGGTTAAGGTTGACAAGTTTGTTTTCCCTACAGATTTTATCATTTTAGATTGTGAAGCTGACAAGGATGTGTCGATCATCTTAGGACGACCGTTCCTAGCCATCTTAGGACGACCGTTCCTAGCCACTGGCAGAAAATTAATAGATGTACAGAAAGGAGAATTGACCATGAGGGTCAACGATCCGCAAGTCACTTTTAATGTGATGAACGCAATGAAGTACCCTGGAGATTTCGTGGAATGTTCGATGATTGATGAAATCGATGAACTTTCTAAATTTACTTTGCAGGAAATAATGGGAAGATAAACCTTGGAAGATATACTTGGAGATGAAGAATTGGACGAAAAAGGTGGGAAAAAGATTGAAGTTGAAGAAATCAGTAAACCATTGAAAAGATAAAGGATAAAACCATATTGGGGGGGAGGCTTTGAGGATGAGGAAGCCCATGTCTCCGTGATTGACTTGGTATGATTTTTACACCTTGAAAGAATTAATATTTGTAAACTATCTAGGTTTATAAATAATAATCTAGACTAGAGCTCTAAAATATCTGGACAAGTGTATAAACTCTATCTAGAAAAATCCTGTCTAGGAAAAGGTATTTAAGATGACCATTGGGAACTCCTTTTCCTGAGGATTTACCTAGGAGTTTGAAAAGTCCATGTTATTTTGTGCCTTGTCTGTTTTGAAAAAAAATATAGATAAGTGTAAGTTTGTTTTGAATAAATGATTTTTTATCAATAGGGAACTTTGTCTAAGGCAAGTCTTGCCTAGGCTGAGGTATTTAAGCTGACCGTAGGGAACACCTCTACCTGGGAACTTACCTGGAAGTTGAATTGATCAAAACTTTTTCTTAATTCTTTATAAGAAAATTAAAAAAATAAGAAAATAAATTATGATTAAGTGTATGAGCTTTCTAACTTGTTTATTGATAGCGAGCATAGCTAGCTATCTTTACTTATTTAATTTAGCTAGCCTTTGATGATTATTAGCCATTTTATTGCACTTAATTTTTTTATTTTGTAGGAAATTGTTGATTGGAGCTAAAATGTAATATTGGAGTCAATCGGGTGTTCGAAACGTGAAAAGATACAAAAGAACCGAAGAGAATCAACAAGGAAAAAAGTCAATTTTGGGTCAAATATAGACCAGCGTCGAGACGCTGCTTCTTTAGCGTCTCGACGCTGGCATTCCATATCAGAATGGGTGCATAAAGGTCACAGCGTCTCGACGCTGCAACCTTAGCGTCTCGACGCTGCGTAATTTCCTTTCCAGAATACGCGTGTTTAGGGATAGCGTCTCGACGCTACGACGAAATTTCACTATATAAGCATCCTTTCGGCTAGGTTTTTGGGGGAATCAATTTTGGGACTTCTTTGAGCCGTAAACAGAGCAAAAACAGAGGATTGAGGAGCTGAAGCAAAGGGAGAAATTCGGAAATCAACCCATCGTTCATGGGGATCGTGACGGGGACGTCGGTCTCGGCCTACATTGAGTTTTCTTTTCCCTTTCCTTTTCTTTAGCTAGAGTTTATGGCATTATTATGTTTAGTTGAGCTTGTATTTACATTCATGAGTAGCTAAACTCATAGTTTAGGGATTGATGTAGTTGATTTTGTTCATGGATTGATTTATGGTTTAAGTTGTGCAATGTTTATTATGTTTATAATCTTGATTTAATGCTTTCAAATAATTGGGCATTAGTTGAATGATTTAAGTTTTGAATCTAGCTCGGGAGAGGGGATTTAATATAGACTTACTCAAGATTTCATGACTAAGGTTTATTTTCTAATTCGTGACAGTTTTAGATTAACCTTGGAATTGGTCAAAAGATCTCATTGGCTTGCATGTTAACAAACTTAGATAGGGATATCAAGTTGGTTAATTTGCATGAGAATCAATTATACTCGGGAGAGGTAGTTGTGATTAAAGGGTATTTGACTCATAATTCCATTGTGCATAATAACTTACTCTTTAAAATCAATCCTAGACTAAATCGGCGAAATCAATTCCCTAAGTATTTTTCCCAATTGAATTTCCACTTTTTTACTTGTTTTGATTTATTTTTCATATCATTCAATCATCACATTGTGTTCCCTAAATAAAATTGAGCAAGATAATTCACAATACTTGATTTGCTTAAAAATCCAATCCAGAGGACGACATTCGAATTACATACACTATATTATTACTTGACCTGTGCTCTTGTGGTAGGAAAAGTCCACATCATTTATAAGTGTTTCAGAGAAGAAGAAGAAGCAAAAGAATAAATGAAAAGTCAGGAAAAAAGTGAAGGCAGAAAAACTGGGTGAAATGCGATCGCATTTCTCCCCAGTGTATTTGAGGATGCAACCGCATTTTCAAAAATAAGTGGGGAGTCACAAATTTCGATTGACTTGCACATGACCTAATTGGAAAAGTATAAATAGCTTGACTTAAGCTCTTTTTCTCTTCACCAACCACTCAACCCTTTGCATTCAAGTCAAACCCTCAACTCTCCATATTCTCTCTATCGTGAAACCAAGACCCATGCTCAAACAAGATGAAGAACACTCAAGGATCATCATCATCACGCAAGAACACTCGATCTCAGAGTGCTCAAGCAACCCACGAAGCTGAAGCTAGCGTGCGACGACAAGAAGAGAACCCCGATACGCTCATGCACGACATGCGAAGAACGAGACCCAAGGGATTCTCGTCGGTGGTCGTGAACCTTGAACTAACGCTGAAACTCCATCTTCTTTGGCAATGCCGGCCAGTTCGAGGGAGATGTTGAGTTCGTCCACGCCAAGGAGGTTCACGCGCGCCACTACCGCCCGCCAAACTCAAAAACCCGCTACTCAACAATTTAGAAAACGTTTGCGGGAGTGGTTTGAAATGATACGAGAGACGAGAGCCCAGAGACGAGCTGCTCTTGAAGAAGAAGGAAACAGGCAAGATGAAGAAGAAGCGCCAAGGCAGCTGGAAGCTCTCAGCAAGAAGGAGCTTCAATGGGTAAGGTTCCTGAACCTTCAACTAACCCCTCTTTATCTTGCAAGACCAAACCGTTCGTGACTTACAGTGCAAGAAAGAGGAGTCCGAAGGAGGTTGAGTCTGAAAAGCTGCTTGATATTAAGCCCCTCAAAACCGTAGGGATGCCACCGGACGTATTCGAAGGAATAATTCGCCAAGCAGTGGCAAAGGCTCTTGTGATTGCTGAAGGGTACAAGGCTGAATAGGATGCTTTGAAAGATATTGAAGCCGAGAGAGATATAGAAAATCAGAAAATGGCTGAGGAAGACAAGTTTGCAAATGGAAGAGACCGTGAAGAAGAGAGCAGAAGAAGAGAAGAAGAACTAGAGGTCGAGAGGGCCTTAGAAACTGAAGAAGAAAGAAAGTATGAGGAAAGCCTCAAGGAGGGTAGCTATTAACTTGCAGCTCCTTGAGGAAGAGAAAAAGAGAATAGAAGACGAAAAAAGAAGGAAGAAAGCCGAAGATTTCCTTACAGCTTTTAAGCCACTTCACAAGGCTCAAAGTGAAACTGAAGCACTGCAAGGAAGAGTAGAAGAAGATGCCCAACAGGGGCCAAGAGAAGAAATTCTGGAAAAAGAAAAAGAAAGAGAAGTGGAGAATGAAGGCCAGAATGCAATAGCATTTGGGCCGCATTCTGAAGAAGGCCTAGCCGAGGCCACCATTGATTAGCCAGCTGAAGAGGTTTTTGAACCTCTATTCACGAATGACCCACCAACAGCTGACAGCACCTCTTCGGGAGAGAAGATGGATGAAGAGGAAAAAGAAGACGAGGAGGCCGAGACCTCCAGTGATTCTGACTCTGATACAGAATCAGATTCAGAGATAAGGGAGCTAGATGGCAACCAAGTCCCTATCTCTGTAGCAGTTAGAAGAAAGAGGAAGAGAGAGATTAAGGCTGAGAGGAGGACAAAGAACAAGAATGATCCAATCTTTGCCAAGAGGCCGAGGACAAGATCCATGGACGCCTCTCCTGCAGTTCCTCCTACCGTCTCACCTACCAAGCCAAAGGGCAAATCACCCAAGGCTGCATCTCCTAAAAATCCATTCCCCGAGGTATTTAAAGATGTTAATTTTCAGGAACGGATGGAGATCATGCGAAAGAGAGATTTCCTCAATGAGAAGGGATTCTCTAACAGAGCAGGAGCATTGCCATAGTTCGTGAGCAGGATCATATCTCAATACAAATGGCAGGACTTTTGTGCTCACCCTCAGGAGGTTGTTGTGCCTTTAGTTCGAGAGTTTTACGATGGCCTGAGGGAGGAGAGTATTAGCATGGCGGTGGTGAGGGGGAAGATGGTCAGTTTCTCCTTAGTTGATATCAACAGGGTGTACAAGATCAAAGCACCCCTGAACCAGAGAGGGAATGATGTGATAAGGAACCCTTCGGCCAAACAAATGAAGGAAGCTCTTAAACTTGTGGCCAATAAGGGTGTCCAGTGGAAAGAATCGCAGACGAAAGTGAAGTCTTTAGTGTCAAGCGACTTAAAGTCAGAATCGACAGTTTGGCTTCACTTCATAAAAAACCGTTTGATGCTAACCACCCATGATAGCACGATTTCAATGGATAGAGTGATGCTACTCTATTGTATTATGAAGGGGTTGGAGATCAACGTAGGGAGCATAATAAGGGATGAGATTCTAGCCTGTGGGAGAAAGCGAGCAGGCAAGCTTTTTTTTGCATCACTTATCACCCAACTCTACCAAAGGGTGAAGATTGTTCCAGGCAAGGACGAGGAGCGTCATTTCTTCAAGTCAACCATTGACCTGTCATTGATCGGGAAGCTCCAACAGAATAGTATCCAAAGGAAAAACAAAGCCTCTACATCTCAGGCTACTCCACCTACAAGGCCAAATGTAGCTTCTCCATCCCAACACACTCCTTTTACAGGGCCTTCACCATCTTCGGAAGCCCTAGCCATTGCCTACCGCCAGCTTGATCAAATCAGGGAGAACCTGAGAACGTATTGGGCATATGCAAAGGAGCGGTATGAAGCCATTAGAGAGTTCTACCTCTCTATAGCCTTGAGTATTGCTTCGGTCTTTCCCAATTTCCCTCAGTCGCTACTGCCTCAAGAAGAAAAGGATTCTGATGAAGAAGATGATGAAGATGATGAAGGGAAAGAGAGTTCCTCATATGAGGACTAGGGGAGTTTTCTGATCCCCTTTGACTGAATTTTTTTGTAAATAGTATTATTTTTGTTGCATGTTGTTTTTTTAGTTTTAGCACGTTAATATTATGTTTTTTTTTTGTTGCTTTAGATTGTTGTTTTGATTACTTATGTAGTTTGTTAATAGTTTTGATCATAGAGTAGTT
This sequence comes from Luffa acutangula, assembly GCA_036850905.1. NCBI lineage: Eukaryota > Viridiplantae > Streptophyta > Magnoliopsida > Cucurbitales > Cucurbitaceae > Luffa > Luffa acutangula. The sequence goes on from CM072093.1 coordinate 48,332,355, forward strand.
TTGATAGCTTGTAGATAGTTTAAGCTAGTTAAGCTTGGGTTTTAAATCTTTTCTTGAAGAAAAAATCTGCTTGTTGTTTTTGAGCTTTACTTGTGAGACTTTTTTGAAAAGAAAAAAATCAACTTAAAAGGAAAAGTGCTTTAAAATGTTTTGGAAGAAAAACATGTTTCCAAAGGAGTTTTCTTCTAAGCCCTTGATGATGAAAACTAGAGCTTTGTTCTTTCTCAAAACTGTCACCATCTCAACTGAATTGCTTTCTAGTCATAGGCTTTCCATTAGTCTTTTTCTTTACAAAATTTTGTTAGAGTCTAAACTTCCTCATGTTTAACCTTTCTAACACTCTAGGAGAGTTTAGCCTTGATGTTTTGTGAACAAAAAGCCTTATGTTAAGCCCATGCCTAAAAAACAAGCCAATGAGGACATTGTCTACCTTTAAGTTTTTTTTTTTTTTTTTTTTTGGGGGGGGGGGTGTTTTATGCTTTACTATGTAAATATTTTTTGTAAGTTTGTACTACTGGGAACAAAGATGTGCTCAATATAGTTTAAAAAAAAAGAAAAAAAATATATGAAAAATCGAGAGTTACTCCTCATTCCTAGGGTTTATTGAGTAACCAGGGGCATTTATGACACCCATGGTTTGCCACTACATGAAAGGTTTACCTAGGGAAGTGAGTATCATTCCGAGTTTGTGAACTTTGCTCGTAGCTAGATATCTTCACCACAAAGTGTCGATAAGCTAGAAAGAAGGTAAAGATGACAGCAAGGATGTTCTTGGGAGAAAAAGAAGTTGAATAAAAGGAGCACCGACAGTCAAATAAGTTTGGGAGAGATGGAAAAGGTCTAGTAATTCATGTATGCTTTTGTTTTCCTAAAAATTGTTTTCTTAAACTAAAAGGACTACACTAGGCTTTATGAGTAGAAGTTAGGTAGTTATAGCACATTGGTTAGGATGGATTAGAGAGAGTTTTGCTTTGAAAAAGAACAATAGAAATCTTCATGCCTAGAAAACTCAGACGTTGTGATTGGCACTAGAGTAGAACCCTCTCCTGAAAGGCAAACTTTTTTAGAAAACGATCTTGAAACACATGTTTACTTGATTCCATGTTACTTGATTTGAAATTTAAAGTTGATACTAGTACCATGATTGATTACTATACATGAACCCTGACATTCTGATTTGCAATTAATATTGAGCTCTTACATTCTGATTTGCAATTAAAAAGTTGATCTCTAACGTTTTGATTGGCAATTGCTTAAGGACTAGCAATGAGTTAAGTTTGGGGGTATGATAAGGGTCAAAATAATACCTATTTTACCCTTATATTTAGCTCATTTCTTGGCCAAATGTTGTATGTTTTGATCTATGTACTGTTCCCGAGCTCAAAATATGCTTAAATTGATAAGTTAGGATGTTGAGAATCACTTTTGTCAAATTTAACTCATTTGTGCTTAAAAATACTTGATTTTAAGAAAATTTGACTTAGTTTGTTGTTGTGCAGAAAAACAGAGGAAAATGTGGAATTCCCCAGAAATGCGACTGCATTTCTAGGAAGGCAAAACTGAAATGCAACCGCATTTCTGGAAAAATCAGAGGCCGTCCCGAGTCGTGCGCGGGTTGTTGTTGACGAGTCTTTTTCGCACCTAACCGGTTCTTTTGACCCCGAAACTGACTGGGCAACCTTCTAGCACCTATTTCGTAGCTCCTCAACCATTTTCTACACTATATAACCTCGAGATTCGAAGTCAAATTCAAGTAGAACTCATTGGAAGAAAATGGTGGTGACAGAACCCTATCTCGAAGCCTATGAGTAGGGATGCCCGAGGTCCTTCTTAGATGACCAAATTCTAACCCGAGTTAGACATCAAACCTTGTGGTTTGTAGAGAGTTTCACCCATTCCCACTTGTAAAAGCGAGAGAGTGGAGTGTCTTAGCGAACTCTAGAAGGATTGAGTAAATAGAAAAACCCATAATATTTAGCTATCTACTTTATTTCCAGCTCTTGAATCTTTTCATTATTCTGTATTATTTACATTCTTATTTCAATGGAAATGTGTTCATTTTCTCTTTATCTCACCATGAGTAGCTAAATTTTGTTAAGGGGCTCAATGTGGTTAATTCCCTTATGGTTTAATGGCTTGAAAGTGTTTTATTTGCTTAAGGTGTGTGCAATGCATGTCACTCTTTATTGATTATCACTCTAATCTTGTTGAGTTTAACTTGATCACTTAGACTTTCCATGCTATGTGAGTTTGATCTCGAAAGGGTCAAACAATATCGGTTCTCTTAAAGGTGATATAGGAGAAAAAGCTCGAAAGAGATTGTTCGGCGGTATAGGGCAAGTTGCCTAAGGCACCCTATATCGACTATAGGGTTATAGGTTTCATTCGTGAATTATCTATGTCGGAGTGAGTCACAGAAATGTGCATAACGGTACTCGTTTAGCCTTCTAACGGTTCTTGGGAGCAAGGGCCAAATAGGAGTTAAATCTGACCCAATGCATTGAATACGCTTAAGTTAAATATTGCATGACTATGGTTATTTCCTTTGGGATGAACCCATGTTGAATACCTCATTGTTTATTATTGTTATTCTTTATTATTTACTTGCCTGTTTTTATTTATCTTATCAAAAACCCAATCAATCAACTTATTTTCTTTGGTTACCTTTTCAAAAGCAATCATTTGAGCAGTTTCTTATTCAAATCTGAATTTCCAGTTAGTTCTCGTGGGATCGATACCCTTGGAATTCTTAGGTTTTTTATTACTACGTGCGACAGTGTATACTTGCACTAAGTGTTAGTTGAATTATTCTTTATTATTATTATCCATCTTATTTCACATTCCATCCATTCAGCTGACGACGCACCACTAAGCTTTTAGCTAAATATGGAGTTAAGCATAGGATAGCTACCCCTTATCACCCACATGAAAATGGTCAGACTTAAGTTAGTAATAGGGAAATTAAATCTATATTAGAGAAGGTAGTCCATCCATCTAGGAAAGATTGGTATTTTCGGTTAGATGAGGTTCTTTGGGCTTATAGGACAGCTTATAAGACTCCTTTAGGTATGTCTCCCTATAGGTTGGTATATGGAAAAACTTTCCATTTTTTGTTAGAGCTCGAGCATAAGACATTTTGGGCTCTGAAGAAGTTGAATTTTGATTTGCATCATGCAGGAGCAATTAGAATGTTGCAGCTGAATGAGTTAGAGGAGTTTCGTCAGTTTTCTTATGAAAATGTAAAAATGTATAAAGAGAAAACAAAGAGGTGGCATGATAAGAAATTAAAACCTAAGGGTCATCAGGTCTTGTTGTATAACTCTAGATTAAAATTGTTTCCAGGAAAATTAAAATCTAAAATGGTTTGGACCATTTGTTGTGATTGAAGTTTTTCCTCATGGAGCAATTACTTTGAGAGATGAAAAAGATGGACGAGTGTTTAAGGTTAATGGACAGCGAGTGAAGCATTACTAGGGAGAGAAATTTTGTTCGAAATATCCTTCTCTAAAATTGGTTGAAGAATGAGCGAGCTAAGGTTTTGCGGGAGCATTTCGTGTTGAAATATTTTTAGAAGCTCCCAATAGTTGTGGACATTTTATGTTATTAGATTTTGTTTTATTTTATTTTATTTTATTTTATTTGGTCTAATGTAGATTTTGTTTATTTTTATCTGATTTATTTTAATTCGAGGATATTTTTAATTTTTGTTTAAAACAAATTTTATTTTTTTCGGTTTAATTAATTTGAATTGGTTGATTTGATTTTTATCTTATCAAATTAATTTGTGTTTTAATTTAGTTGTATTTTGATTTTAATTCATGTTTAGATTAAGATTTTAATAATGTATTTTTGAAGAAAAATTATTATTCAGCATAAAGATTTGATTTGATTTTTCGTGGTTGGTATTTTAATTTGAATTTTTCAGATAAAAGATCCTTCTAGAATAGTATATTTTGAAGAAGTGTTTGTTTTCGCAATCTTTTGGTTAAGATCAAAATATTCTCGTTTGAATGTAACGGGATGGTTGTGATTTAATTACTTTTACCGTTAGGGTTTAATATTTTTGTGGGCAGGTAAAACGTGTGGAGCATCTGAAGCTTCCACGTGTCACGCAGTATGGATCCAACGGCTAACGCATAGGGAATTTGCCACAGGGCATTTTTACCGTTTGTTGGGCCTTTAATTGCGATGATTACATGCAAATTAAATGGTAATATTTGATTTAATGAGGAAGATCTTTCGGTTAGGATCTTAATTGCGGGAGCCTTATTTATATCCGTTCACTGGTACATTTTCTTTTCATTTCGTCTTCTTCGAATTTTCTTTTTGTGTGTTTGGCAATTATCCTCTAAACTCCCAAATGGCCAAGACAAAAGGGAATAGAGAAAGAGAGGTTGAGGTAGAGGAAGTGTCAATCGTGCCTAAGGCACCAAAAAAGAAGACCAAGACGAGAAGAACACCACAAGAAAAAGAAGCTCATCGATTAAGAAGGCAGTAACAATTGCCGATCACTGAGGTTGTGCAGCAAATGATCGAAGATATTACTAATGAAGTGGTTGGAGAGGATCAACCAGACAACCCTGAGGTAGAAAAAGTTCCAGAACCAAGTGGACCACAAGTTGAAGATCGACAAGAAAAACAAGAGCAGCGAGCAGTGGTGCAGGAGGTGTTAGTTTCGGTTCAGCCGCTGCATCGTCGTCGTAAGTAGAAAGCGGGGCGAATTATGAGAATCCGTACGGACACTCCATCTCCCTCTACCACAAAATCCGAGAAGGAGAACACGGAGGCAGAGGTCCAAAAAGATACGGAAGCTGAGAAGAAGGCTGAGGAGGATGAGGTTGAGGAGAAGAGACGTGAAGATGAGGGCAAAGGAGTTACGGAAGCAGAGGCTGATGCAGCGGAACCTGAGGAACAGTGCCTACCTTATGAGCGCTTCGTCAATAATCTTGCTAGAGCAAAGTATCTTGACATGCTGAAGCGCAATTTTCTGTTTGAATGAGGTTTTGATGAAGACCTTCCTCACTTTTTTAGAGCCAGAATCACGAATCATGGCTAGAAGCAGTTTTGCGCCAAACCAGAGCTCACGAACTCGCAGATTGTGCGTGAATTCTACGCAAACATCAACGAGGAGGAAGGATTTAAAGTAATTGTTCGCGGGGTAGCGGTGGACTGGAGCCTTGGGGCTATAAATTCCCTATTCAGGATTTTCCCCATGTTGGTTATAACGAGATGGCAGCAGCGCCATCTAACGAGCAATTGAATGCGACTGTTCGAGAGGTGAGGATTGACGGGGCACAGTGGCAACTCTCAAAGACTGAGAAGAGGACCTTCCAGGATGCCGATCTGAAGAGCGATGCCAACACTTGGATGGGTTTCATCAAGCAGCGCTTGCTTCCTACGACTCATGACTCCACAGTTTCCTGTGATAGAGTTCTCCTAGTTTTTTCTATTCTCAGATCTCTCAGTATCGACGTTGGCAAGATAATCTCCAGTGAAATTCATAGTTAATGGAGGAAGAAGGTGGGCAAATTATTTTTCCCTAGCAAGATCAATATGCTATGCCAGAGGGCAAGGGTTCCAACAAGCAATGAGTACATAATTTTAATGGACAAGGGGATTATGGACACACCGAAATTGGCAAGACTACAGAGGACGCAGGAGGCACGCCAAGGTGGACTGGTGTGTGGCATCCACAATATTCAAGAACAACTTCAACTTCAAGCAGCCGTATGGAATTTGTTGAGAGTCAATTTCAAACGTACTGGAATTATGTTAAGAGAAGGGATGCCACCATCAAGAAGGCTTTGCAATCAAATTTCTCTAAACTGTATCAAGCCTTCCCTGTTTTCCCTGATGATCTTTTGAACCCTTGGATCCCACCCCCGCCGATTGAGAGAGAAGAAAATGAAGATGATGTTAGTCAGGAAGATTAAAAAAGGGAAGAAAACTCCAGCGAGCATTTATTTTGTTTGATCATTTTTGTTGCTCCCATGTTGCCTGACCAAGTTTTTCTGCTTTTTATAAATTCTGCTTTTGTTGTTTGTTTCTGTTTTTATTTTGCTGGCTGAAAAAAATTTATCTATGATGATGTAAATCTTATCTTTCTTTTAATGAAATTTTCGAAGTTTTTTTTAATGACACACCTGAGAATTCCTAACTTAACTTTTCTTCTGAATTTTTGAAGTTTGGACTAGTTAGCTTAATTAGATCAAGGTATTCTGATCTCCAAAAACCTTTTGCTTAAGTATTTCTTCTAGCTTGGTCATCGCTGCAGCAAGAAGTTTTGAGGTAGTATTGTCTTATTTGATCCACCTTAAGCTTAATCTTAGTCTCATGCTTAGTTTAAAATTCAGAGTAAAAAATTAAGTTTGGGGGAAATACTTACATATTGCTAATTCATTGGCGACAATGAATAATTTAAGTTTGGGGGACTTAGAGCCACTTCTCTTGTTTTTCCCGAACATTCCTCTCCTTCATAATTTTTTCTAGGTTATTGAGTAACTAAGGACATTTGTGACACCCACAGTTTGTCTTTTCATCAAAAGATGGTCTAGGAAATATTAAGAAAAAAATATATATATTTGTGCTGAAAAAAGAAAGTGAAAATTTTGCTGAAAAAATTGTTAGAGCAAAAGTTTTGAAGGATGAATGATAATCTGACAGTTTTCTATTTCTCAGGGCTTAGGTGAGCTTCATCATAACATGTCTCCATTCTGAGAAGCAAGGGATAGATAACTAAAGATTTTTGGGTGTAGCAATGGGTGTTTAGCCTAGTGGGTGATGAGCTTGAGGCAATGGTCTACTGCATCATAAAATGGGTCATCCGATGCTCAAGAGCTTATGACTGTAGGGCTGCTATAAGTCTGAAGAAAAAAAGAATAAATCCCCTAAAAAGTTTGTAAAAATGTCTTACAATATAGTTGGGTTGTGGTAGTTCTTAGGATTGAGTTAAAGGTGGTGATTATTTGTTCAATGCTGAAAAAACTACTTTGCCGAAGCAATGCATGAGTTTTGCAGGATGCTCAAGTAAAGGTTGAAGGTAGTGTTGAATTATCTGTTTAAATTGAGTTGTGCTATGATCAATGTTTTGAAATTTCTTGAGGAAGTGAGTTAGTATTGCTCGGGATGGGCAGTAGTTCAAGTTTGAGGGTATGATAACTCTCCAAAAGGGAGTTATTTATGTCTTATTCTGTGATGATTTATATGTTTTTTTTTTTTGAAAAAGTGATGATTTATATGTTATATGTGTCAAATAGGTGTGCTATTAGATGAATATAATGTGTTTGATCCTAATTATAAGAATTGATGTTTTGGAAGTTCTTTTGTAAAGAAATTAATGTTGATCGAGTTGAGGGAGTAAAATCCATGATCCAGCAAAGCTATGAGCAAAAATATTGAGTCAAGGAGTGCACAGTCTATTGAGTCAGCTGTTGCTATTGCATCCCAGTCTCAGGAGATGGAACAGGTTCAGTATGTTTCAAATTCTAATTTTAGAGGATATAATAATTCTGCACCTACACATTATTGAAGGGATAAAAGCCCCACGCAGCGGAAAGTACTACCGAACCTACTCAGAGTCTTAGATTCTAATTGAAATACCAATGAAATTTGCAAAATATTACAGCAGTAAGTCTATATTTAATGGGTTGTACATAGGCTATAAACATGCTAAAAAAATCAACTAGATTGATCCTAGTGATCAAGGATTTCATTGAAAACTTACTTTTGTAAAAAATCTTGATCAATTCGCCTTTTCTTGCCAATAAGAATAAAAATGCAGCAACCCTCTTGTGCGAACACCACCAATCGGCTACACCGGTATATCTCTAAGACTTCTTGAAGCATGAGACTTGTGGGAGTCTTTTGGGAGAGATCTCTGAGAGAATTAGAGACAATGAGATGCCTTTCACCCCACCCCAGGGGTCCTATATATAGGTAAAGGCCTAGGAAAAGGTCTAGGAATAAGTTTAAATCTATTATCTGAACAATATCTAATTTTAATAAATAATTAATTAATTTCATAATTAATTAATTACCCAATTAAATATCACATATTTAATCTTAGGGATTTTATTAAAATTAATATGAATCCAATTCATATTAAATTTATTTGAACTCTTTCAAATATTTTCTTTCCTAATAGGAAAATGTCTCTAATTAATAAATAAATAACTAATTCCATAATTAATTAATTACCCAATTAAATATCATATATTTAATCTTAGGGGTTTTATTAAAATTAATTTGAATCCAATTCATATTAAATTTATTTGAACTCTTTCAAATATTTTCTCTCCAGAATTAATTTTTTAAATTAATTCAAAAATTATATTATAAATTTTCATAAACTTTATATTATAATGCATCAATATACATTATATGATTCCCAAGATAAATTGAACACTTTCAATTTACAATTTATATTTGTTTGCTTCAAGTCTTTTTACGAGCTACCAGTGGGACCTAATGGACCTACAGATCAGAAGCTCCAACGATACGAGACTAATCGACTTAAACTCATTAACCAAGTTAGTCTCCATTCGTTAACTATGAGTCATTCCACTAACGACCCTCAGTTGTACTCTTCTCACTGTAGAATATTTATGTGTCCACGGATATCGACCAATACTACAAGTCAGTCCTTCACGTGTGTTCGTATCCCAGTTGGGTCAAATTACCGTTTTACCCCCTGTTTACATCTTTGTCCTTAAGTTCCCAGTGCTCCTCTAATGAACAACTTGTTTGAGGTCCAACCAACAAACAGAAGTCCCTCTCGTGCCATAGAGAGGGTTGGGCCCATTGTTTAAGTCCCGGAGACACCACTTAAGGGAACACACCTCTACTTACCTTAAAGTCGGGAAAGAGTGAATTCCATCTTTTGTGATTATGTTCCTAGCTCCCCACTCGGTATTGTCCCAAAAATGGTAGGCTTATTTAGTCGGCGTGTTGGCCACTCTCACCCATACAAATCAAAGGACAACTCCGTGTGAACAGGAGTCCATAATCCACTCAGGATTGAGACTGAGTTGTCTAGATCATCCTAGTGAAATAGAAACCAATCCAACTAACGGTGTTACAGTTAGTGGTTAACTATTTTTGCGGTCCGGTCTTATGCAAACTCATTGCATAGGATACCCCCACTCGCATGTCAACTACATGAACGTGTTGGATCACAACGTTTGTATCATAATACAAAGTGGGTCGTATCCATAGTGTCACCAGGATAAGGTACCCAACCTTATCCCTATTCTATAGACCCTTTAGGTTGTTACTTGAACCTTGATAGCGAGCATAGCTAGCTATTTTTCTCTGATTAATTAAGCTAGTCTTTTACAATTATTTGCCCAAATTTATGCATTTTTATGTTTTATTTGTAGGAAGTATGTGTTTGAAGCTTAATTCAGAAATTGGAGTCAAATGGAGCTTCCTATCTAAAAAAAAAAAAAAAAAAAAAAAAAATAGCGTCGCGACGCTATAGGAAATTTTCCAAATTTGAGGATCACGACAGCGTCTCGACGCTACAACGAAATTTTGCTATTTAAGCATCTTTTCGGCTAGGTTTTTGGGGACTTCGAATTTGAGACTTTTGGAGCCGACATTAGAGCAGAAAGAGGACAGAATTGAGCTGAAGCAAAGGGGATTAGTTGGAAATCAACCCATTGTTCGTGGGGATCGTGACGGGGACGTTCGGTCTCGGCCTACAACGAGTCTATTTCTCTTTTCCCTTACTTTAGACACTTTTTATGGCTTATTTAGACTTAGTTTATATTGTAACGAGGATTATGTGTAGCTAAGTTTTATTCTTAGGGATTGATGTAGCCGTTGGGCAAGTTTTGGATTGATTTACGGTATTTATGTTATTGATGTCATTTATGCATATGTTATATGTTTAATGCTTTCGATTTACTGGCCATAAATTGATTGATGTTTATATTTGAATCTAACTCGGGAGAGATGATTTAAATTAGTAATCAATATGCATAACTAGAATTTAGCTAAAAATCGGGAGATTAAGGTTAATTCTAGAAATTGTCATAAAGGTTAGCCTTATTGCCTTGTATGTTTATTGGATTTAGATAGGGATATCGGGTTCAATTGCATATGGAAGAATCATGTATGCTCGGGAAAGATATGTGTGATTTTAGTTGCCAAGATTTATGAATCATAGCATGTGTTAATCCGTTTATTAATCCATAACTCCAATTGGTGAAATCAATTCCCTAAGACCAATTATTCTCATTTGATTGTCACTTTTTACTTTAGTTTTGTGTTGATTAATTCATATTCTCATTCTATTTGATTCCCTAAATAAAATTGGCCAAAAGTATTTTCGATAATTAAAACTTTGCTAGACACCAATCCAGAGGACGACATTCGATTGCATAATCACTATATTATTACTTGACCCGTACACTTGCGGTTAGCAATTTGCACATCAAACCTCGATCCCCGTATGTCCCTACATACTAGTTCAAGTTACATACAAACAACCTTGGATCTTAGTTTATTGGATTTGGGTCAAATAGTGCAATATTAAACAATAACATTTTATTGCTGAAACTAAATAACACTTTATTGAACACAAGTATAAAATTTGTTTACATTCACTATCTACGAGTTATAGGGCATAAAACCCAACAATTATCACCTTAACAATAAGAACCATGAAATTTTTTTCTTATGCTAATAATAAGAATGTAATAAATCCTCCTGGTTTTGCCCCTCAAATTCAAGAAAATAAACAATATCTTGAGGATCTTGTTGGAGCTTTTATTGCAGAGTCAAGTTATAAGACCAATAAGCTTTATGAGGTCGTGATTGCTATTAGCACTTTGAGTACTATTTGGCCAATTTAATGCACTTTCATGTTCTTTTTGTATGAAGTGATTATTGAAGCTAAATTAGAGAAATTGGAGATAATCGGGTGCTCGAGACTTAAAGAATAGCGAAAGAAACAAAAAAGATCAAAGTTGGAGACTTGTTATTATGGAAAGACCCGAGGCTCAGCGTCGAGACACTGGGTTTAGAGCGTCTCGACGCTGGCTTTCCTATTTTGTTTTTGGTGGCAGCAAGACAACATCGAGACACTGCATGTCCCTAGCTTCTGGACGTTGTCGATAGATTTTTTATATATAAAACATTATGCTACGGTTTGGGAGTTCAATTGGAGAGATTTTAGACCTAAACCGATTGGAGACCTTCTGTGGGAGCTGAAGCAAGGCCAAGGAGTGAGAATCACTCAAGAACGTGTGGAGATCGTGACGAGGACGTGCAATTTCGGCAGAATTGAGTTTTTCCTTATATTTCCCTTACCTCTAGTTAGTTTTTTATGGCTTTTTCATGATTAGCTTATATCGTATCACCATGTATAAGTAGCTAGACATGTTTCTTAGGGATTGATGTAGTCGTTTTGATTATGGACTGATTAATGGGATGATTTGTGCTTTTATTCTATTTATGCAATTATGTTTAAAAGCTTTCAATTAATTGGCCACTAGTTGAATGATCTAAGTGTTGAATCTTGCCCGAGAGATGGGATTTAGCGTTGACTTTACTAAATTGCATAACTAAAGTAGAATTCTAAGATTGAGAGATTTAGAATAGTGATAGGACCTAAATAGTCCTATTTTATCACCTCTAATAAAAGCTTGTTAGAGTCATTTTATGCTTTACATGTCCTATTTACAGGTTAGTTGAGCTTAGGCCGTGTCGGGAGCCAATCGCGCTAATTGGTGTTAATTCGGGCCAATTACGAAGTTTTTGGAACCATCTCGATGTCTTGGACGGCAAGGAGGTGAAGAGACCCAATTATGCTGAAAAGGGCCTAAATTGTGACACCGAAAGCCAAACATTGAAGTCCTAAACTGAGAAGAAGCGAGACCAAGCCGAGAAATAGAGCAGGAAGTCGAGTCATGAGGCTGGCGTCGAGACGCCGATGCGATTTCGGGCTGAAGACAAATGTTCGCAACGTCTCAAAGCAGGCGTGTTTTCTATATATATGTAGTCTCAGTTTAGTTCGCCGTTAGGTTAGAAATTTGGTCCCTTTTATGATTTCTTTGCCTCTTTTACTTTCCAGCATTCTTGTAGGTCGTTGTTGGCCATATTCTATGGATTCCTTTATGTTATTTGTTGCTTTTACTTCATCTATGTGTAGCTAAACTCGTTTACATCGTTGGATTGGATTTATGTCTTGATTCTAAATAATATTGGCTGAGTTTTCTGATTTTAACTTGTTGTTCTTGCTGAGTTTTTATTAAGTTTTGCATGTTACCCCGTTTAAACCAATACATGAGGCTAGTCAATTAGGATTGACGCCCTATGCGATTATCGCTTGTGTATTCTATCAGTTATTATTAGATAGCCACTAGGTTGAGGCAAGTCACTCTCTACGCAAGACGACCCTTGATAGGCCTAGGATGCGTGTTAAAGGTTGGAGGAATTAGATTTAAATTGCATTTGAATTTAGTTCTTATGATTCCGATCCCATGATCCCACGATCCCAAAGCGGCTAGTTTTAATAGGTGGTTGCAAAATTGCTTTTTAATAAACTAGTTAGATATAAGTAGTAACCGTTGCAGAGGTCTTGGATGGTTGCTACATTATGCATAAGGAGTGACGAGCGATAGAGTCTATATTAATTAATCTTGTTAATTGTTGAATTCACGATTAGCGAATTAATTTTCACAGGTTAGTGTAGGGGGTCCTCCAAGTAACCCAGAAGCCGACCGAACTAATAAAATCAGTTTAGAATAATTATTAGAGAAAACTAGGAAGATAATCAATTAGAATCAAGCATAATAAATCTCAATCCAACGATTCCTTTTTATGATTATTGATCCCGTCTTATTTCCAATATGCATGCTTAGCTTCTTGTCTTTTGAAATTCTGCATTTTTATTATTTAATTTTTGCTTGTCTTCAACTACAAAAATCCCCCCTATTTTCATAAGCACGAAATCCTACACTTATTAGATCCCCCTTCCCTATGTTCGACCCTGGCCGCTATTGCTACAAAATTAGTAGTGGTGTCGTGGATTATAAATTTATTTGATCCGAGGACTAGACAAACTCGTGCGGTCAAATAGCTTTAGAAGTTATTAAAAGAACTAAACTCAAAGTTTTGCATGCTAATGAACTTAGATAGGGATATCAAGTTAGTTGTATGCATGAGAATCAATTATGCTCAGGAGAGATAGTTTGATTTACGGTTTCTAGACTTGTAAATTAATTGCACGTTAAAAATTCATTCCCTTTGATCAATCTGAATCTAAATTGATGAAATCAATTCCCTAAGAACTATTCCAATTGAATTTTCAACTCATTTATTTGCATTTCCTTTTGATTCAATATTTCATTACTTTTTGATCTCTAAATAAAATTAGGCAAAAGTATTCACGGTAATTGGTTTAACTAGAAAACCAATCCAAAAGGCGACATTCGATTTAATCAATCACTATATTATTACTTGACCCGTACACTTGTAGTTAGCATTTTGCACATCAATAGCATGTCACAATTAGTTTTTCAACTAACATTTGCCAATCATCATTAACGAAGAGGATCATTGAATACTCTTTGTAGGCTTTCTTTTTCTTACACTTGAGGTCGAAGACTCAGTGAGAATGTATGAGCATGAGAGGGAGTCCTCGTATATTGAGGTAGATTGTCTTGAATTGATGATTAATAAAGAATGAGTGATCGCTTTAGACTAATCTTAGTTGAACCACTTAATTACATGTGTTAATCTTCTTCATCCCTAAGCCTATGTTATTCTATTTCATTACTCTTTTTCAATTGAGCTTCAGATTGTAACTAGTGGTATCAGCACAATGGACATCAAAAAAGTTCTTCTGATGTATGTTCAAATATTCTTCCGTTTTTCTATTTCATTATTCTTTTTCTATTTCTAGTTGGTTATAGTGATAGTGATTAGGAAAGAAACATTGATAATCACAAAATTATTTCTAGATATATGTTCAATATTGACTCTGATATAGTTTCATGTACATCAAAAAAGCAAGATGTTGTAGGCTTGTCAACAACCGAAACGAATATATTTCTTTGAATAGCCAATTCGTCAAGTACTTTGGTTGATAAAGGTTACAAGAACTGAAGTGTTCTCAAGAAGAGGAGACAATCATGTTTTGTGATAATAGCTCATTAATTGCTCTTGTGAAGAATCCAATTTTTCATAGAAGAAATAAGCATATAAAGATCAAGTATTATTTCATTAGAGAATTGATTAAAGACGAAGAAGCAAACATCAAGTATTGCAAGACTCAAGACCTGGTTGCAGACATATCCACAAAGGCATTAAAAGCTAATTTAAAAAAAAAATGGATGAGCTTGAAGTCGTGAAAGTCTAACTTAAAGGGGATGCTATAAATTAAGCTAGATTCATACAGTTGAAAGTTACTACATTATACACTTCCATTGGTTAATAGTAATTAAGTATCACATTCATGTAGATAAGTTATGTATGGTCAAAAAGTTAAGTAAGTTCATGAATTTAGAATGGGGAGTTTTGGTTCTAGAACTTTCATTAGTCCTATAAGCATAATGTCTTTTGTTATGTTTGATGCAAACCAAGTAAAGTAATTCAAAGAGAATTATTCAAGAGAACAATTTTCTTCTCTGGTGTGTTCATTAAGTTTTGCAAGAGAACAAGTTTCTTCTATTCAAAATTATGTGATTTAGCGGGTGTATTATTATAGGCTCATAATATGGTGGATATATACTATGTTTTCTTTGCCTCTGTACTTGTGTCATGGTTCTCCATAAAGTAAGTTGGAGTAGCAAGACCTAGCACTAAATTCGAGTATAGAGCTCTTGTTCATTTTCCTTGTCAATTACTCTGGTTTCCATTGTTGATCAAGGAGCTTAACATTCCAGTCACATTGGTGTGATAATCTTAGTGCTTTTACTCTAGCTTCCAATCTAAATTTTCATACATACACTAAATGTATGGAAATAGATGTCCACTTTATTCACTAATAGGTTCTTTGACAACAACTTGATATTAGAAATGTGACCTCTATCTATTTGTGTGCAAACTACCTTACAAAAGCATTGTCTCATCAACATTTTGTTTCTTTTTGCTAGGATGGTTTAGTCAGTCTTCATTAATTATAGTAGTGGTTGAGAATTGTTTGCTCTTCTACTAAATGTCCTTGAGTGTACTTGATTTAATTATTACTCCATATTTAGATTATAAAAAAAATATAAGTGTGAAGAGTGAATAAAATTATTGAAAGCTATTAACAAATTATGCTCTTTCTCATTAAGCTTACTCCGAATCATTAATAAAATATAACATATGCTCTACTTTTTATCATTCATTAGGTTTCTTTCCTAATTCATTTAACTCGCTAAATTATAAACGAGTAGTCAAGTTATACACTCAAGTTTAAGTCAACCATATCGAACGTAGTTTTTCATCATTCATTCCATTTGACTAAGTCCTGAACAAGTCAGCTCATATGTTTCAATCTATTACGTCTAAGAATGAATTTACCCTTGTTTTCGTTCAATTCAAATTCTCTAATAAGTCATCGAACTTATTGCATGAATTAAAAACCGCGAACAGAAACGTGTCCAAAAAAGTAACATGATCAAATCAGTACATTGTAGCCAGACAATGTAGGACATGGAAAATTTATCAGCTCGCCATAAAAGGAAAGGGAGCCAATGGATTTCTGAAGGGTCCAATCACCGGCCACATAATATCAGAATGATATTTCCACTTGGACAATTGTGGAGGTCCCACGTAAGATGCTTCTTGTTCCTAATAGAACTGAGCCATGTCAGCGAGTCCCACTCACCAAAAAGTGAAAAGAACAGTGGAAAAAGCAACAATCAAAGGGTCCACGTAATACGCCATGGAAATGAAAAAGAACCAAAAAGTTCATAACATTACCCCTTGACTTGGGGTTCTTGTACTCTCTCATTCAGATCCAGCTGTCACTTGTAGATATTTATAAGTAAATTAGTATAATATTTGTTCACTGGGGATTTGGATAACGTTTTACAGTTTAAACATGAGACCTACCTGAATTGGACAATTGCTTCATACATCTGCTGTCATGTCTCACATTTATTGGGAGGAACCAGAAAACGTGTATTTATTTGGTTATGGATATTTTAAGAGGCAGCTCCCAGTCGTCTTGATTAATTTTTATCCCATAGTTTAGGTAAGTCGTTGGATGGTTTTGATCTCTTTGACTCTTTTATGCAACGTTATATAGAAAGCCATAGTAAAAGCTCTTGCTAACAGATTGAAAAAAGTGTTGGGTAACATTATCTCCCAAACTCAGTCAGCTTTCGTCTCGAGAAGACTTATAACTGATAACGTTATAGTGGTGTTTGAGTGCATTCACGCCATTTAAGAAAGAAAGAAAGAAAAGAAAGAAAAAAAAAAGTGGCACATTTTTTTAGACATGATAGAGAGAGACAATAAATTGGGGGTTCAATATATGTATTGAACCCAAAACGCTATCATTTTGGTTAAATTTCCTAAAACATAGATCCCTACTCTTACTTTATGTGTAAACAATATTAATAGGTGGCACATTTTCTTCGACGTGATAGAGAGAATAAATTGAGAGTTCAATATATGTATGAAGGGTAAAATGGCGATATTGTATTAGGTTAGTTGTATTAAGTTTGAATTTGATAAAAAGAAAAATTATTGATAGGTAGGTTACATTTAGCATGATATATTGTGAACTTGTGCCACCTTTACTAGATGAATTACAAAACAACTATCTAATCCTACAACATCTTGTTGCTAAAGAAACTTTTAGAATTTTAACTCATAAGTTGCCCGTGCCACTATGGTTTCCCTCTTGGATCTTATATGATAATTAGCTCTCTTACTTGTGAGGTAAGATTTCAATTTTCATTACAAAATTGGACGGTCGTGTTGTGGCTAACATTTTGCTGTTCTCCCTCGTTTCGGTGTTCTCCTTGGTACGAAAGCTTTTTTTTTCTTTATTTCTTCCTTTAATAATCTTCATTTTTGTGTTCCCTTCATAGTGAAATTTGTCATCATCTTGTAATGAATCGTAACACAAAAACACGAACCATTCGATAAACCTCTGCATCCAATGCTCTCTCTCGCTCTGAGTTTTTCCTTTTTCTCTTTTGCTGGTGTTTGAAAAAAATTTAGGACAACTGGGAAAAGTGAAACTCTTTTGCAGTTCGTTTCCTTGACCATTTGGGACCCGTTTGTGTTTCTATCTGCATCTTGATAATAATCAAGGGGGCAAGGGCTTAACAAAATTTTCTCCTCATTTTGTTGTTGCTGCTTCTTAGTGGAAGATGAGAATTCCTCTTTGAGAGAAAATTGGAGAAGAATTTATATTGTAGTGTGATTTTGGTTCAAAGTATTGTTGTTCATACTCTTTTTCCTTCAATCTAGCAAGTTACAGATGGATGACTTGAGATAAGCCAAATGGATTGTTGGCAATTTCTAGTTTTACTTGGATTGTTTGGTTTGTTTAATAGACTGCATACTTTTTTGTCTTCTCCAATGCCCATAAATTGGAGCTGTCTAAATTGAAACCAGCATGAATCACACCCTTTGGAGCTGTTCATACTTGTGTTTGTGGGGGTTGTTGGGATGATAAAAGTCATTGCCATAGGCATTTGAATGCTCCACAAAAAGATTTTAACAGCATTGCACTTTTTCCTGTTCAAATACAGTTTGAGAAGTTAAGATCAAATGATGGGTTTTGAATAAACTTTGCTCATTGCACTTTCTTGAACAAACCTTTATTCCTCTTCTTGATAAGTAAATGTATCTTTGAGCATGTCTTTGCATAGTTTTAAGTTGTGGTGCTGAATTCTTTGGTTTCTTCTATAAATGTTCCATTTCGATATATTTAGAGGATGAAAATTTTGAGGTGGGTAGAAGGTTATATATTCATGTACTTTGCTTCTGTCTTATTAACTTTTAATTATACCTTCATAATTAGAATGTTATTTCTCAATTACCTTCTGCTCTAACTCACATATATGCTTGTTGGTTGTTGCCTTATTATATAAACAGAATGGGTATTCTGTTATTCCCTTAAGTGGTATATTTTTTTTACTTAAATAGAAAGTTGAATCATATTTAGTTCAATTCTTTACTTATTGAGAACTAGTGAAATTGTTTAGTCTTTGTTTCTTAATTGTAAACTTTATTTTGTATTATAGAGTTCCTAATATTGAATTTTCATTTAATAGATGTCTATGAATATAGTTGCAAATAGAGATGAAAAAGAAAAACAAATCAAGGCAATTTGGGATGATATTACAACCGATGCATTTATTCAAGATTGTGTCGCTGAAACTTTGAAAGGAAATAGGCCAAATGGACATTTAAGTAAAATTGGATGGAAAAATGTGATCAATACATTTAAAGAGAAAATTGGGAGTGTGTGTGATAGAAAGCGGGTGAAATCAAAATGTAGAAACAATTAATTGAGGGATTTTCTCTCTCTGAGAGCTTCTCACCGGAAATATTCCAGGTGCTGATTGAGGTGATTTTGTATCACCAAAATTTCGTCTCCAGTGTGGTGTACGCGGGGATTGACTTTCCTTCTCGAGATATTTTACCATAGAAGGTGTGATCGAAACGATTAGGGATTAACTAGTGAAGAGTGGGATTGAGGGTTTTTCAGAAAGGGAATTAGCGGTGCGATATCACTGGAATTTGAGAGCTAGCTGGTGAGATTGGATTTCTATCAATTTCAGATTTTTAGCAAAATTATTTTTGGAAGGTTTGTCGTATTAAGTCTAATGGTTTGGAGGCGATTAGTGTGCGATTCAAACTGGTATTCTCTGTATTTTCACAAATATTGGTCTGTAACTATTTTGATTGAGAGACTGCTACTGATGGCTCTTGAGGATATGATGAGTCAGTGGGAGAATTTCAATCTCACAAATGGTGAAGAGAGCACTATTATGGAGGTGGATCGACAAGTGGTGATGGTAACGACTAATTCAATGGGAGCAAGCCTGATCGGAAAGTTGTTATTTCCTCGAGTAATTTCAGGGGATGTCATGCGAAAGACTTCCAAGTCAGCATGGAATATCCCCAATGGTCTTATTGTGGAAAAAATAGGGACCAACTTATTTCTGTTCACCCTTTGTTCGGACGATGAACTAGCACGATTGATCCATCAAGGGACATGGTTGTTTGATAAATATCTACTTGTCCTCTCAAGACCGATTCCTATGGTGAAACCAACTGCCATGGAGTTCAAATTCTCAACATTCTGGGTTCACTTATGTGAGCTTCCCATGGATTTATTCAACCTATCGATGGCAGAGCGATTGGGCAATGTTATTGGAAAATTTGAATAATATGACCATGGAGGGCGCGAATATGGCTGGAAGGAGAGTCTCCGAGTTCGTGTGACTTTAGATATCACCAAAACCACTTCGTCAGTGTATTAAGGTGAATCTAGGTGAACCTATGGAAAGCTGTTGGACGCCAATAAGGTACGAAAAATTGTCGGAGCTTTGCTCGTTTTGTGGAATCATAGGTCATATTGTCAAGGATTGTAACTTGTATTACCAAGGGAATGGATCTTTGGAATAGCGACACCAGTACGACATGTGGATGCAGGACACCGGTCGATCTTCGTTGCCGTTCAAATCCCCAAGTACCAACCCTATGAGCCAGACCCGAATGATGATTGATTGGGACTCGTGGAGAAATGGGGAGAGTCGCTCACCAAAGCCTGATCACAACGAGGGACCTTCAAACGGAAAAAATGGAGGCGGTTTTTCTTCTCCGACAGATGTTTTCGATACTAAGTCCATGGACATCTCGCCGGTGGTCGTGGCTTCGGTTACTCTCCCAAATGTAACGCCTGCATTTAATAATGAAGTTAATGTTGTATCAGGCCAGATGGAAAATGCAATGAGCAAAGCATAGAAATGGCTGGAGTATGGATGTCATAATAAAGATACGTGGGGCCCAGATGCATCAAAAGTGGAGACAGTTTCTGCTCATAATCCGAACGGAATTTTCAATTTTGGACCGGAAAAAACTCAACCGGTCAGCTATGCATACTCGTTCGAAGCATTATTGCAGAAGGAAGGAAGTGGATCAGGCTTCTTCAATCAATCAATACCAAAGGAGTCATTGGGCCTTGCTGGGCCGTTTGCTGGACTGGCGGAAGTTAAACCAAATGGAGCCTTGGTGGTAGTAAAAAATGTTGATGTATTTGGGGCCCAACCTGAAGTGCTGGCCACAGACACGGGCCGAAAAAATTTTAAATTATGGAAAAGGAAGATGAGAACAATGGCTGTGGATTCAACAAATGGAGCTGAGTTGGATAATGGAAAGAAACGCCCAGGGGAAATTCTGCATGATGGATCGAGGAAAAGGAATCGGACTGATGAAGAGGAACCAATCAATGGTCCTGATGAATCGGCAAAGACTACAAAGCAGTCCCACCGAGAGCCATGAAAATCTTATGTTGGAATGTCCTTGGGTTGAGGAACCATAGGACATTCCGTGCTGTTCGTGATGGAATCCATCATTATAATCCTCAACTATTATTCCTTCAGGAAACTAAATGTAATGCTTCAGCGAGAAATATTAATAAAATAAAGCAATCGTTGAATTATTCGGGGTGTTTTATTGTTGATTGTGTGGGTCGCAGTGGTGGTCTATGTCTTTTTTGAAAAGATGAGATTGATGTCATGATCCACTCTTTTTCATCGTCGCACATTGATGCTTCAATCAAATGGGAAAATCATATATATTGTTTCTCTGGTGTTTATGGTCATCCAATAGTGAGCCAAAGGTTCTATACTTGGGAATTGCTTCGGCGATTGCATAATAACGATGACTCGGATTGGATAATTGGCGGAGATTTTAATGCAACATTACTCTTTGAGGAAAAAATGGGTGGAGCGCCTATTTGAGATTCTCAAGTTCATCAGTGCAGAAATGCTCTAGATGACTGCGAATTGCAAGATTTAGATTATTTGGGGGAAATTTTTACTTGGAAAAATCGTCAAAAGCCTTCCTCCCAAATAAATGAGTGGCTTGACCGGTTTATTGCCAACGAAAGTTTCTTACAATAGTTCCCTAATTGCTCAGTCGATCACTTAGATTGGGCACGATCCGATCATCGACCCATTATGATTAAATTAGATGTAGAAAATGGCAAGTTTGTTGATAGGCGAAGGAAAAAGAAACTTTTTCGTTTTGAAGAAGTTTGGACACAAAGTACTGATTGTAGAAAAATCATATCTGAGTCTGGGGGGTGGAATAGTCAAGATTCATGGCCACCACGATTGGAGTCATGCTTTCATCGCTGTAAAAAGCAACTTCAAAAATGGGGCAAAGGTACTTATCCAACTCTTCGAAGAAATATTAATAAGCTCAAAGAGTCATTACAGGAGTTGTACAGGAGGCCTACCCCATGGGATTTTGATGCGATCCATGACATAGAATTCAAATTTGATAGAGCTTTGGATGATGAGGAAATTTACTGGAAACAATGGTCCAAGGGAGAACTGGTTGCAGTGGGGTGATCGTAATACAAAGTGGTTTCACAAGCGTGCAACTATGAGAAAGCGACGGAATGATATTCATGGCATTACCAAAATGGATGGGATTTGGACTTCGGAGACTGAACAGATTGAAGGTGCTTTTGTTTCATATTTTACTGATATGTTTAAGTCTTCTAATCCATCAGCAGAAGTTATTGATGATGTGTTACAGAGTGTCCATTGTAAAGTTACAGATCATATGAATGCGAGCCTTCTAGAAACTTTTTCCAGAAGTGAAGTGGAGCGGGCGATCAAGCAGATGCAACCATCTAAAGCTCCTGGACCAGATGGCTTCCCAGCTTTGTTTTATCAGAAATACTGGTCAGAGGTTGGTGAAACTACTATTCATAATTGTCTTCAAATTTTGAACAATAGGAGATCTGTTAAAGAATGGAATAGTACATACATTGCGCTTATACCGAAAGTTCACCAACCAAAATTAGCTTCTGAATTTAGACCAATAAGCCTATGCAATGTCGCTTATAAAATTGTCTCCAAGGTATTGGTGAATAGGATGAAAGGGATTCTCCAGGATATTATATCTGAAAGTCAATCTGCATTTGTTCCGGGTCGTTCTATATTTGATAATATTATTGTGGGACACGAATGCCTTCATTCTATGAAATCTAAAAGACTGGGAAGAAAAGGTTGGGTAGCAATGAAACTCGACATGAGCAAGGCATATGACAGAGTTGAGTGGTGTTTTCTGGAAAAATTATGATAAAGATTGGTTTCCATCATCGTTGGGTGCATCTTATTATGGATTGTGTCAGGTCTGCCACTTTTTCCATTTTAATTAATGGGAGCCCAACTGGTAGGATTGTTCCCCAACGAGGCCTGAGACAGGGAGATCCCTTGTCCCCATATTTATTCCTACTATGTTCAGAATCTCTTTCAAACATGCTTGCATGTGTCGTGAGACAAGGCCAGTTGACGGGTCTCAGACCAGGGAAAATGTGTCCTGACATATCCCACTTATTTTTCGCAAATGATAGTCTTTTGTTTTGCAAGGCAAAAATTGAGGAGGTTTGGCCTTTAAAAAGGATTTTAGAGAAATATGAGCATGCTTCAGGACAGAGGATAAACTATAATAAATCTTCTATGGTTTTTTCTCCTAATGTGGTGAATGAATTTCGCACTGTTTTATCATATATTTTAAAAGTGAATGTGGTCGATTCGTTGGATATGTACTTGGGGGTCCCTTCATCTTTCTCTCGAAGAAGATGTGATGATTTCAGATCCATTAAACAGTGTGTGGCAGACGCTTCAAGGGTGGAAGGGAGATCTATTTTCAATTAGGGGAAAGGAAGTTCTCATTAAAAGTGTAGCCCAAACAATACCCACTTATTTGATGAGTTGCTTCTGATTGCCACAAACATTGTGCATGGACATTCATAGGATGATGGCAAGGTTTTGGTGGGGGACCACTGACACGAGGAAAAAACTACATTGGAAGAACTGGGAGTTCTTATGTCTCCCTAAGGAGCAGTGCGGTTTGAGTTTTAGAGATCTAACGTTTTTTAATAGCTCTTTGTTGGCAAAGCAGGTATGGCGTCTCTATAAATATCCGAACTCATTGGCGGCACGCGTTGTAGCAGGGAGGTATTCGCACCAGTCATCATTGTTGACAGTCCCATCCAAACCGAATAGCTTCATTTTTTAGAAAGGTTTTATTTGGGCTCATGAATTGATTCATCAGGGCATCCGAAAGCGGGTGGGAAACGGAACTTCCATACGGTTTTTCGACGATCCATGGATCCCAAAGGAGATTAATTTCAAGCCGATGAAGATTCATAATTCTGTGATACAGGACGATTTGAGGGTTGCTGATTTCATAACCCATTCAAATGAGTGGGATATGGAAAAAATAAGTAATGTGGTCACAGAAGAGGATGCGTTGCTGATTCAGTCCATTCCGATTGGCGGTCCAAACCATGAAAATAGCTGGATATGGCATTATTCAAGGAATGGTGAGTACTCTACAAAAAGTAGGTACAATCTTGAGGTGAGTTTCAGGAGTAGTGAAGTTTCAACAAGTTCATATGCACATGGTAAGCGGTGGAAACATTTATGGAAATCTAAGATTCCATCGAAGATTAAACTATTTATATGGAAGGCTTATCATGGATGCTTACCCATAAACTTTTGCTTGTGGAAGCGTGGTATGGATGTATCCTCTTTATGCAAGATTTGTTGGCGCGGTGTTGAAAGTATAGATCATGCTTTATGTGGTTGCAAGCGAGCTAAACATAATTGTGATTTACTTTTTCCACGGGTTGATGTTGATATTGTAGTTGCTAATAATTTTGCTGATAGAAAGCATGCATTACATTTTGGGAGTGGTATGCAAGGGGTGATCTGGAATGATAGGAATGAGGATTTTGAGAAAGCATGCATTACATTTTGGACAATCTGGAATGATAGGAATAGTTTCCTTGTGGAAAAACCTATCATGGAGTGGTATGCAAGGGGTGATTGGATTCAAAGATATTGGGAGGAAACTCGAGAGACAAATGCTAGAAAGGGATTTGTTGAAGTGGAGTCATCCCTCAGTCGTGTGGTTTCAACTACTAGACTGAAAATACTTACAGATGTTGTTGTGCAATCTCACTAGGTGGGGGTTGGAGTTGGAGTTGGGGTGGTTATCACCGATGGTGATGACAGTTTACATTGTGCAATGAAGACGTTTGAGCATCGATCTCTATCCCCTTTGGCGGCAGAAGTGCAAGCTATTTTTCATGCGATAAGGCTATTAATTCGTATGCAAATCAAAGAGGCTTAGTTATATTCAGATTCGTTAAATGCAATCCGGATGATCACCAAGGTCTAGGACAGAGATTCTGAGGTGCATCATCGGATCTCACAAATCCAAGAGATGTGTCAAGAATCCCTTTCGGTATCGTTTTTCCATATTGGTAGAACTTTAAATGGAAGGGTGGATGCTTTAGCCAAGAAGGCACTACAAAGTTCTCGATGTATATTATGGTTATCTAATTTTCCACAATGGTTGAAATCAATGTGACAAAAGGCCCATTGTAAATGTACTATGTCTTGTGGTTGCCATATATAATGAAGGATTACTTTGTGTTCAAAAAAAAAAAAAAAAAAAAACTAGTAGATGTTGTGATTTCAGACAAATGAAAAATAAATGGAGCGCATTAAAGAAGGACTGGCAGATATGGACAGATTTGGTTGGAAATAAAACAAGCTTAGGATGGGATCCATTGAGGCAAACTATTGATGCAACGAGTGAGTGGTGGGAAGATAAATTAAAGGTATATCATTTATCTATATATTTATTTATTAGGTAAAAAAAACATAATTTAATATTGCATTAATTAATCTTTGTAGGTTAAGCCTGAGGCAGCAAAATTTTGTGTCAAGGGGTTACAAAATGCAGATCAATTAGACACTTTTTTTAAAGATGTTGCAGTTACAGGAGATGGAGCATGGGCACCCTCTCAAGGATTTGTACCTGGAAGTATTGAAGGTGATCCATCTAGAATAGGTGATAATGATGATACAATAGAAGAGACAGAGCATAATGATACCAATGATACTGAATATTCAGTACATACTACTGGAGATCATACTCAAGAGAAGGGAAAAAAAAAAAAAGAATAGGATCAAAGGGTAGTGTTGCACACAAACTTTGTAATCAATTGGAACGTGTGTGAGAATCAATAGATGCTAGGAGAAGATATGTACCAAGTTGTAGCATTCTTGAAGTGATAAATGCCTTACGAGGCATACCTAAAATTGTGGAAGGCGGTGAGCTCTTCATGAAAGTTGTAGATATCTTTACAAATAGAGAAAATAGAGAAATGTTTGTAACATTGGAAAAGCCTGAGATTCAAGTTGCGTGACTCAAGCAGAAGAGAGTTTAACCCTAGATTGTTAGGTTTAAAATGTTGTCTTGTTTAGAAAGTGTGACATTGAATTATTTAGAGTTTAACTCTAGTTTGTTATCGTATTTGAATTTTATCTTTGTTAGGAATGTTTTATCGTTGAAAGTTTTGTTTCAAATTTTTCTTTTATTTTCTTCCTGCTATACAAATGTCGTCTAATTGTTATGATATTGACAACAATGATTCTTCTGATGAGAGTGAATTTGAATATGAGCTTGATCAATTAGTAAAAGTGG
The DNA here is from genome assembly GCA_036850905.1 of Luffa acutangula. Lineage (NCBI taxonomy): Eukaryota > Viridiplantae > Streptophyta > Magnoliopsida > Cucurbitales > Cucurbitaceae > Luffa > Luffa acutangula. The sequence continues at coordinate 48,358,056 of CM072093.1, forward strand.
GATGTGGTTTTGTAGTACATCATTTTGTGATGCATGTTTGTAAGGAGCCTTGCAGGACATCATTTCATACCGGTTATAAATTTATTTTAGAGATTTTGAATGGTTATGAGGGTAGATGTTACCAACAATTTAGAATGGAAAAAAATATATTTCAGCAATTATTAGTAGTACTTGAACAACAATACGGCCCTAATAAAGCTAAACTTATGCCTTTGGAGGAGGCTCTAGCAATGTTCCTTATTACATTGGGTCATGGTTTCAGCAATAGAATGGTTCAAGAGAGATTTAATCACTCAGGTGAGACGGTATCAAGGTGATTTAATATAGTGTTAGATGCTATTTGTCATATGACTGTGGATTTAATTAAGCCAGTTGATCCACAATTCAAATCTGTTCCTGATAAAATTAAAAATGACACCTGATATTGGCCATATTTCAAAGATTGTATTGGAACAATTGATGGTACTCATATACCGGTAGTATCACCCAAATGAAAACATATACTGTATGTTGGTCGAAAAAGTATTACTACCCAAAATATTATTGCAGTATGTGATTTTAACACGTGTTTTACATTTATTTTGGTCGGATGGGAAGGTGTCGCTCATGACGCTCGAATTTTTATGGAGGCATTAAGAAAACCATATTTGAGATTTCCACATCCACCTAAAGGTTAGTATTTAATAATTAAGACATTAATGTTTATTAATTTTAATAGTATTATTTTTTTATATAATTAGTGTTTATTTCATTTTTTTATAGGAAAATATTGTCTTGTAAATTCCGATTATCCACAAATGAAAGGATTTTTAGGTCGTTATAGAGGTGAGCGATACCATCTTGCTGATTTTCGACGTGGAAGTCAACCAAGAAGCATAAAGGAAGTATTTAATCATAGGCATTCCTCCCTGAGATACACAATTGAGAGAACATTTGGTGTTTGGAAGAATAGATAGAAAATCGTTCGACAAATGCATAGTTTTCTGTTTGACAAACAAGTAAGAATTGTTGTTGCTTCAATGGCTCTCCATAACTTTATAAGACTTCATTCGAAGATGAATTTTGAGTTCAAGTCTTATGACAACGATGAGATGTTGTTTCCTTCAAATGATGAACAAAATCATGAAGACGCTAGTGACGAGCATGGGGGTTCAATTCATGAAATGGAGATGAATGAAGAACGTGATCGAATTGCACAACTTCTTATGTTTCATCGATATTATATTGTCTAACAAAAAATATTATTACTTTATGTGTGGTTGCAAAAGACCAGATTGTTTTTTTTAATGATTATGTATTTGAATTTCGAGATATATGTACTTTAAAATTGAATTGCATAAAAATATTCTATTTTTACTACAAATTTGACCTTAATTGAATTGCACATAGTGTTATAGGTTTTTAAAGTAATTTGACAATAGTAGAAACACTTTGGGTATAGAGCAAACCAAACAAAGTTGTGAAGAAAGACACTTATGAAGAAATGTAACCAAACATGTAAGTGTTTAAATTATAAATCATTTTTATACAAGATGTTTAAAAGAAAATGCATTCTTGATAATCACTTAAATTAAAATGTATTCCAAACACATCTAGTTTGTTTTGCTCTATAATCAAAGTGTTTCTACTATTGTCAAATTACTATAAAGATCTATTAAACATTATGTGCAATTCAATTAAGGTCAAATTTGTAGTAAAATAGAATACTTTTGTGCAATTCATTAATTTTAAAGTACATATGTCTCGAAATTCAAATACATAATCATTAAAAAAAATGGTCTCTTGCCACAAGACATAAAATAATAATAACTTTTGTTAGACAATATAATATCAATGAAACATAAGAAGTTGTGCAATTCAATCACGTACTTCATTCATCTTCATTTCATGAATTGAACCTTCATGCTCGTCACTAGCGTCTTCATGATTTTGTTCATCATTTGAAGGCAACATCTCATCGTCGTCATTAGACTTGAACTCAAAATCTGTCTTTGAATAAATTCTTATAAAGTTATGGAGAGCCATTGAAGCAACAACAATTCTTACTTGTTTGTCAAACGGAGAACTGTGCATTTGTCGAAAAATTTCCCATCTATTCTTTCAAACACCAAATGTTCTCTCAATTGTGCATCTCAGGGAGGAATGCCTATGATTGAATACTTCCTTTATGCCTCTTGGTTGACTTCCACGTCAAAAATCGGCAAGATGGTATCGCTTACCTCTCTAAGGACTTAAAATCCTTTCATTTGTGGATGACCGAAATCTACAACATAATATTTTCCTATAAATACAATCAAATAAGCACAAATAAATAAAAAAATAATACTAAAAGAATTAATAAACATTAATGTCTTAATTATTCAATATTAACCTTTAGGTGGATGTGAAAATCTCAAATGTGGTTTTCTTAATACCTCCACAAAAATTCGAACGTCATTAGCAACACCTTCCCATCCGGCCCAAATAAATGTAAATCACATGTTAAAATCACATAATGCCATATTATTTTGGGTGGTAATACTTTTTCAGCCAATATACGGTATATGTTTTCCTTTGGGTGCTACTATCAGTATATAAGTTCCATCAATTGCTCCAATACAAACTTTGAATTATGACCAATATCGAGTGTCCTTTTTAATTTTATCAGGAATATATTTGAATTATGGATCAGCTGGCTTAGTGACATCCACGACCATACGACAAATAGCATCTAACACTATTAAATCACATTGATACCGTCTCACCAGAGTGTTTGAAATCTCTCTTGAACCATTCTATTGTTGAAACCATGACCCAGTATAATAAGGAACATTGCTAGAGCCTCCTCCAAAGGCATAAGTTTAGCTTTATTAAAGTCGTATTGTTGTTCAAGTACTACTAACAATTTCTGAAATATATGCTTTTGCATTCTAAATTGTTGGTAATATCTATCCTCATGACCATTCGAGATCTCTAAAACAAATTTATGACCTATATGAAATGATATCCTACAAGGCTCTTTACAAAGATCATCACAAAATGACGTACTATAGCACCACATCCCACTTTTGCTAATTGATAAAACTCATATTCAAATTCACTCTCATCAGAAGAATCGTTGTTGTCAATATCATAACAATTAGATGACATCTATAAAGCAGAAAGAAATTAAAAGAAAAATTAGAAACAAAACCTTCTTAACAAATTTCAACGATAAAACATTCACAACAAAGATAAAGTTCAAATACTATAACAAACTAGAGTTAAACTCTAAATGATTACAAAGTTTGTGCGCAACACTACCCTTTGATCCTATTCTTTTTCTTTTTTCCCTTTCTCTTGAGTATGATCTCCAATAGTATGTATTAAATATCCAGTATCATTGGTAGCATTCTGTTCTGTCTCCCCTATTGTATCATCATTATCCCCTATTCTAGATGGATCACCCTCAATACTTCTAGGTACAAATCCTTGAGAGGGTGCCCACGCTTCATCTCCTGTAACTGTAATATCTTTAAAAAGAATGTCTAATCGGTCTACATTTTGTAACCCCTTCGCACGAAATTTTACTACCTCAGGCTTAACCTACAAAGATTAATTAATGCAATATTAAATTATAATTTTTATTCCTATTAGATAAATATATAGATAAATAATATACATTTGATTTATCTTCCCACCACTCATTCGTTGCATCAATAGTTTGTCTCAATGGGTCCAATCCTAAACCTGTTTTATTTTCAACCAAATCTATCCATATCTGTCAGTCCTTTAATGCGCTCCATTTATTTTTCATTTGTCTGAAATCATAACATCTACCTGTTTTCTCTCTAAATGCACTAATCACATTTTTCCATCCAATTTTACTTAAATGTCCATTTGACCTATTTCATTTCAAAGTTTCGGCGACACAAGCTTGAATAAATGCATCAGTTGTAAAATCATCATTTATTTTTCAAGAGAGAGAAAAAGAAAAAGAGAAAAGGGCAAAAAGTCACGCGAGGGCCTTTGTTAAATTTTTTTTATTTTTTAATTTTTTCTTTCATGGCCTATATTCAAAAATGCTATATTAAAAAGCTATTAAAAGACCTTTTTTTTCTTGTAGTGAACCTTTCTCACAAAAAACCAAACAAGTTGATTAAAATTGTTAATAAATCGAAATAACAAGATAAAGATATTTGTTTTATTAATTTCAAATTGATGGGTATGAAACGTTACTTCTAAAATAAGATCAAACAACAAATTGATAATCACAAGTTAAAGTTTATCTATTATTAAAGTTAAGGAATATAAATCATTTTCTTTTTGGCTACTGGTTCAAAACGATTGCAGGTAAAAGAATTTTGGAGGTTATAAACAGAGATTTCAATTTAATGAATACAATTTAATAAAATCTCAATATTTATTATATTTCATTAAACCAAATAAACTTATAGAAATTATTAAATAAGTTCTTTTTCCCTCTAAATCAACTTTATTTTTATTTTTATTTTATTTTATTTTATTTTTTTTTTTTTTTTTTTGACAATATGTGAGAGTGGAGGGATTCGAACCACATACCACCTCTTGGTCATTAGTACAAGACTTATGACACCTCTTGGTTATTAGTACAAAACTTATGCCAGTTGAACTATGTTCATGTTGGACTTTATTTTTAATATGGGAAATTTGTACGGATGATCTATTTTCGGTGGCCCTAATGAAATTTGTCCTACCTTTTCAAAATAACGGAGAATGCTCTTTTGTTGATGCCAACGTGCACACTTTATTACCGCATTGTCCAACGCCCTTTAAGTTTCCGTTCTCGATACGCGATCTCGGTTCTCGCTCACGCTCTCGCTTCTCGAACCACCTCAGTAACTTAAACGACCTTGGCTTCCTCGGTTACTTGAATGATGTTATGACTTCTCTCTCTTCACTTTAAATCTGTCAGTACTTAAACGACCCCCTCACACCTCTCATCACCGAAACTTCTGGGTTGCGTCTCTCATTTCTCCCTCTACATCGGGATTCTCTTTCTCCCCTTCCGACAGTCGACGTTCCGAAACTTCTATGTCGCCTTCTACTATTTATACGAATGCGATATGGGTCTGATGGACTGGATGACGTTTCATCAGTGATGTAATTTCCCTCCCAGTCATTGACAAAACATTCTCAATTGCTCGTGTAATACCGTGGCTATTTACAGAGGTTGAGAGACACATCCCATATTTTGATGAAACTCTCCGGTCAGAAACAGTCGCGTATATGAAAGCTAAACTTCATGCAAAGGGGTGATATGTTCCATCTAAGGGTCTTAGTAAGAACATGTCTTCCCTTTGCTTGGAGTTTAGCCTTCGCATTTGCGGTTGTTTCTGATCGGAGGGTTTCATCAGAGAATATGGGAGTCTCTGTCAACTTCTGTAAACAGTCGTCCAGTATTACACAAGCAATTGAGAACGTACCAAGAGGGAAATTACGTCACCAACAAAACGTCATCCAGTCTATCGACTGATTTTTTAAGATACCAGAACTCTAACAGACCATTGCATCTCGCACCGAAGGGGTCGTTGTTCGGTTATATATTGTAATCTGATTTGTTATCGCTCTTAATGTTGTTCTTAGAAGTAAAAGTTAATATATGAATAGTTATTCTAATCCAATTTGTTATCGCATTTGATGTTCATTTGAGAACTAATATTTAATATACGAAGAGGTTATTGCAATCTGATTTGTGTGTGAACGAAGTTGTTTTGAGAACTGGTGTAGCCTATTCTATGTAATTCTCTATTTTAGCTTCCTATTTTAGTTAGTCATGTGTCTAGCACATGTTGTAACTAATTCTAGTTAGTCTCCATGCCTATTTAAAGGATGGAGCTCTTTAATAAAGGATCATTCATTCATTATTATAACTCCTAGTTTCGGCTACACCAAGTTTGGTATCAGAGCGATAAGATTTTGGGCAATCTTATGGCAACCAAGAAAGTGTCGACCAACGTTACGGGCGACTCTTCCTCGGCTGGAAAAGAGACGGAGCCTACCACCGTCCTCTCACCACGATCTACAACCGTACGCTTGCTGTCGGTTGAACAAGATACTAAAATCTTGAAAGAAGATGTGGGTGAGATAAAGCAGATTTTAGAGATGATTTGCGAAAAGTTGGGCTGCAGATCTGACCGACAAGTTGCTGAACCAAGAATTCACAAAAACGTGGAGCGGAGACAGCAAGAACACCAAGGGGAAGATTTCAGACCAAGGCAAAGGCAAGACAGACAAGTTGTGGAGCAGAAATTTGCTCAAGAAACACATTCTGCGCCAAGATCATATCAAGAAAGACGCACAGGACAGCAAGAAGTCAAATACAATCCTTTATTTCGAAGGCAAGTTGAATGGAATGATGACAGCTCAAGTGAAGAAGATTATGACTACCAGGAAAGATGCAAGGAAGGCCAACAAAATTTTCGTTATCAATACCAGCAAGAAACGCCAAGGGAAGATCAACAAATTTATCCATATCAATATCAACAAGAAGTACAAAAGGAGGGGCATCAATATTATAGGTACCAAGGTCAGCAAGAAAATGATTTTAAAATGAAGATTGATATACCAACTTATAGTGGGAAGATGGAGATCGAAGCCTTCCTCGAGTGGGTTCGACATGTTGAAAATTTTTTCAGCTACATGAACACGCCCGAGACCAAAAAGGTGAAATTAGTGGCTCTAAAATTAAAAGGAGGAGCCCAAGCATGGTGGGATCAATTGGAACTTAACCGCCAAAGATATAGAAAAAGACCTATCCGACGATGGGAAAGAATGAAAAGACTTATGAAAGAAAGATTCCTACCTATGAATTTCGAGCAAATTCTCTATGACCAATACCAAAATTGCAGACAAGGAGCTCGCTCGGTCATGGAATACACGGAAGAATTTCATCGGTTAGGGGCAAGAACAAATCTTGGGGAGAGCCAACAATACCTAGTTGCAAGATTCAAAGGAGGCCTTCGGAATGACATTAAAGAACAGCTTTCTTTACAACCGATTGGTTATCTAAATGAAGCAATTTCTGCTGCAGCTGTAATTGAAGAGCAAATTGCCAATCGCTTCAAAAGAACATACTCAAGAAGAGCCATGGGTGAACAAACCAGCAACACCAACAAAGCTGCCCTTGGCGACCGAACTTCACAGCAAAATTCGATGGCAGCCCTCAAAGGAAAGCAAGTAGAGGCCAATACAACTAGGGATAACAAGAACTCAGATAATACAACCACAAAGAGGACCTCCAACACTTACTCTCGGCCGACACTAGGAAAGTGCTTTCGATGCAATCAAATAGGCCATTTATCCAACGAGTGTCCCCAACGAAGGACTCTTGCAATCGCTGATAATGTGGAATATCAAGATGAACAAGAAGAAGTCGAGAGTGATGACAATGTGGATTTTCTTGAACTAGATGACGGTGAACCACTTTCTTTGGTAATTCAACGACTTCTTTTGGCTCCTAAAACTGATCCAAGTTATCAGAGACATGCCTTGTTGAAGACACGATGCACAATCAATGGGAAAATATGCAACGTAATCATCGATAGTGGAAGCACTGAAAATGTTGTAGCTAGCAAGCTAGTTTCCGCGCTCAATCTTCCTTTACACCCACATCCGGCACCCTATAAGGTAAGTTGGATCAAGAAAGGTGGCGAGGCTCAGGTCACTCATACAAGTACCATTCCGTTATCAATTGGAGCAAGCTACAAAGACCAAATAATCTGTGATGTGTTGGATATGGATGCATGCCATATACTTTTGGGACGTCCATGGCAATACGATGTCCAAGCAACACATAAAGGGAGAGACAATACATATGACTTCCTATGGATGGGCAAAAAGATAGTTCTCCTACCACTCAATCCAGCAAAACAACTAGCTCCAACGACCACCTCTTCAAAGAAAGGTCAACTCTTCACCCTTTCTTCAGGTAAAAATCTCTTTTCTGAAAAACAGTCACATATTCTTGGGTTAATCGTTAAAGATTTCACTAATACGGATTCTAATGTTGCTATTCCTATCGAGGTCCAACAATTGTTGCAAGAGTACAATAATATAGTAGAAACTCCAGCCACTCTTCCCCCTCTTCGTAACATACAGCATGCCATTGATTTACTCCCTGGAGCTACTCTTCCAAACCTACCTCATTATAGGATGAGCCCAACAGAATATCAACTTCTTCACAATCAGGTTCAGGAGTTACTTGATAAGGGACACATACATCCCAGTTTAAGCCCATGCGCAGTCCCAGCCTTATTAACTCCTAAGAAGGATGGCAGTTGGAGAATGTGCGTTGACAGCCGAGCAATAAACAAAATCACAGTAAAATATAGGTTCCCTATCCCACGGATTACGGACCTTTTGGATCAACTGGGAGGTGCCACGATTTTTTCTAAAATAGATCTGAAAAGTGGGTACCATCAAATCAGGATACGTCCGGGAGATGAATGGAAGACAGCTTTTAAGACCAATGAAGGTTTATTTGAATGGCTTGTCATGCCATTTGGGTTATCCAACGCTCCAAGCACCTTCATGCGGCTTATGAATCAGGTATTATCTCCATTCATTAATAAATTCATTGTTGTATACTTTGATGACATATTAGTTTATAGCCATAGCTTCGAGGAGCATATAGAACATATTAGAACCCTGTTTTCTGCTTTACAGAACAATGCTTTAGTCATTAACCTTAAGAAATGCTCCTTTGCTACTAATGAAATATCATTCCTTGGCTACATAATTGGCCACAACCAAGTACAAATGGATCCTTCAAAAACTAAGGCTATAAACGAGTGGGAGGAACCTAAAACTATTAAAGAATTACAAAGTTTTTTGGGCCTAGCCTCATTCTACCGCAAGTTTATCCGGAATTTTAGCACTATTGTAGCTCCTCTAACTAATAGCCTTAAAAAGGGGCAATTTCTTTGGGGTGTCCACCAATATCAGAGCTTTAATGAAATTAAGAACAAATTAACTAGTCACCCTGTTTTATCACTACCAAATTTTGATAATCCATTTGAGGTTACAGTTGATGCTTCGGGAATAGGAATAGGAGCAGTATTATCTCAGAATAAACATCCAATAGAATTCTTTAGCGAAAAGCTTAGCCCATCAAGACAAAAATGGTCCACCTATGAACAAGAACTTTATTCCCTAGTTCGAGCCTTAAAGCAATGGGAACATTACCTATTAGGGAAAGAATTTGTTCTCTATACCGACCATTTCTCCCTCAAATTTCTGCATACTCAAAAATCCATAAGTAGAATGCATGCTAGGTGGCTCTCTTTTCTCCAACGATTTGATTTTGTTATACAACATACAACGGGAACAACTAATAAAGTTGCAGATGCCTTGAGTCGGAAAGCAAGCCTTTTGACTCTTTTGAAGGGAGAAATTATTGCAATGGATCATCTTCCAGACACCTATAATGATGATCAAGATTTTTCAACAATCTGGAAAAAATGCCAAGACCACCAGCCAGCAGGGGATTTTCATATTGTCGAAGGATTTCTCTTTAAAAAAGATGTCCTCTGTGTGCCACATTCTTCATTGCGTGAAGCATTAATCAAGGAAGCACATGCTGGCGGTCTTGCTGGGCACCTGGGACGTGACAAAACTCTGAACATTCTGGAACAAAGGTACTTTTGGCCCCAGCTCCGAAAGGATGTGAGTAATTTTGTTAGTAGATGCTTCACTTGCCAAGTTTTTAAGGGCCAATCTCAAAACACTGGTTTATATACACCCTTGCCAATCCCACAACATATTTGGGAAGATCTTTCCATGGATTTCATACTTGGCCTTCCCCGAACTCAACGTGGACTTGATTCAGTTTTCGTAGTAGTCGATCGTTACAGTAAAATGGCCCATTTTCTGCCATGTAAGAAAACTGCAGATGTTGTATATGTTGCTAATCTGTTTTTTAAGGAGATTGTTCGACTCCATGGTATTCCAAAAACCATAGTATCTGATCGAGATGTCAAGTTTTTGAGTCACTTTTGGAAAACGCTATGGAAAAAGTTCGATACAACACTCAAATACAGCACAACCAGCCATCCTCAAACCGATGGGCAAACTGAGGTAACAAACAAGACCCTGGGGAACTTAATTCGATGCCTAAGTGGAGAGAAGCCAAAACAATGGGACATGGCATTGGCCCAAGCTGAATTCGCCTACAATCATATGAAGAACCGGACCACAGGGAAGTCCCCATTTGAACTTGTGTACACTAAATTACCTAGACTTACCATGGATCTAACCAAAGTTCCTTCTATTGATTTTAGTATAGAGGCTGAAGAAATGGCTGAACGAATCCAAGAGCTTCACAATCAAGTACGGGAACATATAGAGAAGCAAACAGCTAAATACAAAGAAGCAGCAGATAAGAAGCGACGATTCAAGGAATTCAAAATAGGCGACCTTGTTATGATCCAACTACGGAAAAGTCGATTTCCAGTAGGAACTTACAACAAATTGAAGCAAAGGAAGCTCGGCCCATTTGCTATTCTTGACAAATATGGTGAAAATGCATACAAAATTGACCTCCCTCCAGATTACAACATTAGCACCACATTTAATGTTGCTGACTTGTATGCTTTTAGTCCCCCAGATGAATTCTCCCTCGCTAGTTAACTCGAGGTCGAGTTGTTTTTTTTGGGCCGGGATATTTGGTGTAGCCTATTCTATGTAATTCTCTATTTTAGCTTCCTATTTTAGTTAGTCATGTGTCTAGCACATGTTGTAACTAATTCTAGTTAGTCTCCATGCCTATTTAAAGGATGGAGCTCTTTAATAAAGGATCATTCATTCATTATTATAACTCCTAGTTTCGGCTACACCAAGAACTAATATTGTAATCTAGTTTGTGATGTTTTGTCATCATCATGTATATTACAGAGCACATGTCATTTTCTGCATATTATGATTGAAGTTGTCGTTGATATTGAAGTAGAAATAGGTGTTCACTTATTCCTTGCATGATGTGGATGAAAGAACGATTCAAACATCATTCTGTGGACGAATGAACGATCGAAGTGTGAGGTGTATCGAGTGCAAGATCGAGACCAAGAGCACTTAGAGCAAGAGCACTGAGAGCAAGAATCGAGATTCCATCATAGTGCAACACAAAAAGGAAAGAAATTCAAAATATCTCCCACGCTCTCTTCTCTCTGGTGTAGCCGTGGACTAGTTTTTTTAAAACACAATGAATAATACCTCTTTATTGAAGATCACTTGCCTTTAAATAGACAATGATCAAAACTAAAGTAGTTATAAAGCATGTGAAAGCACATGACTTATAAAAGTAAAAGAATAAAGCTAGTGCATGAAATCGGCTACACCAAACATCCCTTCCTAAAAAGAAAACTCGTCCTCGAGTTAAGTAGCCAAACTGAAGTCATCTGGGGGTTGATATGTATATAAGTCAGCAATGTTGAAAGTTGGGTTGATATGATACTCTGAAGGTATGTCTATTTTGTATGCATTGTCACCAAATTTCTCCACAACAGAATATGGTCCAAGCTTTTTGTGTTTCAACTTGTTATATGTACCCACAGGAAATCTGCTTTTCCTTAAGTGAATCATGACAAGATCGTCTACTTTGAATTCTTTAAAACGTCGCTTCTTGTCTGCATCCTCTTTGTATTTGCTGGTTTGCTTTTCCATGTGCTCCCGAACTTGTTTGTGTATCTCTGTTATTCGATCAGACATTTCTTCTGCTTCCAAGCTGACATCAACCGAAGTAGGGATAGTTGTTAAATCCAAAGTTAATCGAGGTAGTTTAGTATAAACTAGTTCAAATGGGGACTTCCCTGTGGTTCTGTTCTTCATGTGATTGAATGCGAACTCCGCGTGAGCCAATGTTAGGTCCCACTGTTTAGGTTTTTCTCCACTTAGGCACCGGATTAGATTGTCCAAAGTTCAGTTAGTGACCTCTGTTTGACCGTCGGTTTGAAGGTGGCTAGTGGTGCTATATTTAAGGGTAGTGTCAAACTTCTTCCATAAGGTCTTCCAAAAATGACTAAGGAATTTAACATCTCGGACAGAAACAATAGTCTTTGGGATGCCATGAAGTCTGACTATTTCCTTAAAGAATAAATTAGCAATATATACTGCATCGGAAGTCTTTTTGCAAGCAAAAAAGTGTGCCATTTTACTGTATCTATCAACCACCACGAAAACTGAGTCATACCCTCTTTGTGTCCGTGGGAGGCCAAGTATAAAATCCATGGAAAGGTCTTCCCATATGTGTTCTGGGATAGGTAATGGAGTATATAGCCCCGTATTTTGAGAATTTCCTTTAGAGATCTGACATGTAAAGCATCGGTTGACAAAATTTGTTACATCTTTACGGAGTTGGGGCCAGTAATACCGTTGTTCAAGTATATACAATGTTTTGTCTCGGTCGAAGTGGCCGGCTAACCCGCCTGCATGAGCATCTTTTATTAAGGCTTCACGTAATGAAGTGTACGGGATGCATAGGACATTATCCTTAAATAGGAAGCCATCCATTATGTGGTAATCCCCTGATGGTAAATGGTCTTCACATTTTTTCCAGATTATGGCAAAATCTCGGTCAGTGGCATAGGAGTCTAGAAGATGGTCTAGTGCAATGATTTCTCCTTTCAAAATAGTTATGAGGCTAGCCTTGCGGCTTAGAGCATCTGCAACTTTGTTAGTTTTTCCATTCATATGTTTAATAACAAAGTCAAAACGTTGAAGAAAGGAGAGCCATCTAGCATGCATTTGACATATGGACTTTTGAGAATGTAAGTACTTAAGAGAAAAATGATCGGTAAATAGAATGAATTCTTTTCCCAAGAGGTAGTGTTCCCATTGCTTAACAGCTCGAACAAGTGAATAAAGTTCTTGTTCATAGGTAGACCATTTTTGTCGTGAAGGACTAAGTTTTTCACTAAAAAATTCAATGGGATGTTTGTTTTAAGAAAGTATGGCCCCAATGCCTATTCCCGATGCATCCACGGCTACTTCGAAAGGATAGTCAAAGTTTGGTAATGCCAAAACAGGGCCACTGATAAGTTTATCTTTGGTGGTCTGAAAACTGGTTGTTTGAGGCTTTCCGCAAGAAAACTTTCCCTTTTTAAGGCAGTCGGTTAAAGGGGCCACAACTGTGCTAAAGTTTCTAATAAACTTACGGTAAAAGGAAGCAAGACCGAGAAAACTCTGGAGTTCTTTTATAGATTTAGGTTCTTCCCACTCACTAATGGCTCTTGTTTTCATAGGATCCATTCTAATCTCATTTTTCCCAATAATATAGCCGAGGAAGGAAATTTCAGAGGTGGCAAAAAGACATTTTTTAAGGTTGATCACTAGTGTATTACTTTCAAGGACCGAAAATAAAGTTCTAATGTGGCTTAGGTGTTCCTCAAAGTCACGACTATAAACTAAAATGTCATCAAAATAAACCACAACAAATTTATTGATAAAGGGAAGTAATACCTGGTTCATTAAGCGCATGAAGGTGCTAGGAGCATTGGACAAGCAGAACGGCATAACCAGCCATTCAAAGAGGCCCTCATTAGTCTTGAAAGTTGTTTTCCATTCATCCCCAGGGCGTATGCGGATTTGATGATATCCACTTTTCAAGTCAATTTTGGAGAAGATTGTGGCCCCTCCTAGTTGATCCAACAGGTCACCAATCCGGGGAATAGGGAACCGATACTTAACTATAATTTTATTGATGGCTCGGCTGTCAACACACATGCGCCAGCTGCCGTCCTTTTTTGGTGTGAGGAGAGCAGGAACTGCACAAGGACTTAGACTAGGCTGGATATGTCCTTTATCGAGTAGTTCTTGGATTTGGTTGTGGAGGATTTGATATTCGGCTGGGCTCATTCTGTAGTGAGGTAGATTGGGAAGGCTTGCACCTGGAAGGAAGTCAATTGAATGTTGTATGTCTCGTAGTGGAGGAAGATCTGTCGGGTTGTCTACAATCCTTGGGAATTCCTGGAGTAATGTGTTAACCTCCAAAGGAATAGGATTAGTAGCATCATGTTCAGAAAATTTTTTGACAATTAAACCAAGAATAGGTAACTGTGTTTAGCAGCATAAAAAGATTTTCCAGGAGTTATAGTGAAGAGCTGACCTTTTTTAGAAGATTGGATGTTGCTGTTTTGTTGCTTGGTCGGGTTGATTGGAAGAAGAACAATTTTCTTCCCCATCCAAAGAAACTCATAAGTATTGTCACGCCCTTTATGAGTTGCTTGGACATCATATTGCCAAGGTCGTCCCAAGAGTATGTGACAAGCATCCATATCCAAAACGTCACATACAATTTGGTCTTTGTAACTAGCCCCGATAGATAAAGGAATTGTGCTAGTGTGGGTTACTTGAGCTTCCCCGCCTTTCTTGATCCAACTTACCTTGTAAGGTGTTGGGTGAGGATGCAAAGGAAGGTTCAAAGAAGAGACAAGTTTACTTGCTACCACATTCTCTGTGTTGCCACTATCTATGATAACGTAACAAATTTTCCCATTGATGGTGCAACGTGTCTTGAATAAAGCATGTCGCTGGTAGCTTTGATCTGTTTTAGGAGCGAGGAGAATTCTTTGAATTACTAGTGATATAGGATCCCCTTCATCAGGTTCGAGAAAGTCAATATTTTCCTCAGCTTCATCTTCAACTTCATCTTCTTGAAACTCAACATTGTCTGCAATTGTCAAGGTTCTGCGTTGGGGGCATTCGTTTGATAAATGGCCTGTTTGATTGCATCTAAAGCACTTCCCAAGGGTCGGCCTTGAATAGGTATTTGTAGTCTTCTTACTGATGTCTCTGGAAGCATTGTTGTCAACTTGCTTTCCTTTAAGAGCTGCAGATGTGAGTTGTTGAGATGATTTGTCCCCAGCCACGGTTTTAGTCAAATTGCTGCCTTGCTCACTCGCAGGTCTTCTTGAATAAGTTCGCTTAAAACGATTTGTTAATTGCTCTTCCACTGTTGTTGCCGCGGAAATAGCCTCATTGAGGTGTCCAAGAGGTTGAAGAGCTAGCTGTTCTTTGATGTCAAAACGTAGGCCTCCTTTGAATCTTGCTACGAGGTGCTGTTGAGTTTCGACAAGATTGGTTCTTGCCCCCAACCTATGAAATTCCTCAGCATAATCAAGAACAGATCTTGTCCCTTGTCGACAATTTTGATACTGGTCATAAAGAATTTGCTCAAAATTTATGGGCAAGAATCTTTCTTTCATTAGCCTTTTCATCCTTTCACAACTTTGGATAGGTCGTTTACCATACATTTGTCGGTTAACCTCTAGTTGGTCCCACCATGCTTGGACTCCACCCTTCAACTTCAAAGCTACAAATCTTACCTTTTTACTTTCGGGTGTACTCATATAGTTGAAAAAATTCTCCACATGTTTGGTCCATTCGAGGAAGGTTTCAATGTCCATTTTCCCCCCATAGGTTGGAATATCAATCTTCATCTTGAAGTCATTTTCTTGACGCTGTTGGTGTCTAAAGTTTCTTCGATCCCCTCTTTGGATTTCTTCATACTCTTCCTCACTTGAAATATATCCATCTCATTCAGTTTGCCTTCTAAATAAAGGATTGTGATTGATTTCTTGAAGGCCCGAATGCTATTCTTGGAGAAATCTTGGTGCTGTCATCAATTCTTGAGAGGATTTCTGCTAAAAAACTTGTCTTTCTTGCGGCCTTTTCTCCACATTCATATGTTCTTGAGATTCGGAAACTTGATGTCCGATCTTGCAGCCCATTCTTTCGCATATCATCTCTAAGATTTTTTAAATCTCACGCACGTCATCTTCGACTGACAGCAAGTGTACAGTCGTTTCTTGTGGTGAGAGGACGGTGGTTATCTCCGCCTCTTTTCCCGTCGATGTTGAGTCTCCACCCATGCTGGTTGAGACTTTCTTGGATGCCATCGAGAAAGCGCCCAAAATCACACGTTCTAATACCAAATCTGGTGTAGCCGTGGACTAGTTTTTTTAAAACACAATGAACCTCTTTATTGAAGATCACTTGCCTTTAAATAGACAATGATCAAAACTAAAGTAGTTATAAAGCATGTGAACAGCACATGACTTATAAAAGTAAAAGAATAAAGCTAGTACATGTAATCGGCTACACCACTCTCGATCTCCATCTCCATCTCACTCTCGCTCTTGATCTCGCACTCGGCCGTCTCTTCAGTTTAATGCCTAGGTTTAAGTAACCGATGAATTAAAGTGAAAAGACATCTAAGAGCGTCATTTAAATAATCGAGACATTGAAGTGAAGAGAACTCAAGTGAAAAGACGTCTAGGAGAGTCATTTAAGTAATCGAGGCATTAAAGTGACGAGACATCTGTCAGCACCCTTTAAGTTACCAAGGAGGTCCACGAAGCGAGAGCACGAATGAGAGCGTGTATCGAGAGCGAGAATCGTGAACGGATTATAAGTGATTAAAGAATGAGGAAGACGTCCAAGCGTTAAGCGCATTCACGTATCAGGAACGGGAATCGGTAAGGCTGGACTAGAGCAGCAAGAATTTAACATCTTGGGAAGAATCATCACATATTATACGATTGCCTAAACCAGATTTTATTCATGTACTAATAATTGAGGACAGTTCTCAAGAATACATCAATCACAAATCAGAATACTTGCGTATACATAAATTTACTACTACAACCTATTCATTGATTTATATATTTAGAACCCTAAACTATAGCCCCGAAGACGACTTCCTTCTGTGGTTGTTTCTGGCTTATTCTGGAGAGTTTCTTAGATTGGATAACATGACTCATGAATCCAAGCTCGAGTTTCTCGGTTTTGTCTAATGTTGAATTCTTACATTTAAGTTATTCTACAATCATCTTGAGCTTAGATGCAAGAACTTAAAATTAGAATATTCTCCCTTGGCATAGAGTTCCCCCATAACGTTCTCAATGGCTCAATCTGAGGGACACGGTTGTGTCGTTTTCGAAGGATGAGTTCATGTTCACGACTAGGCTTTTGGAGTTCCCCTAGAGCCCAGTCATCTCTTAAGACACTAGCTGAGATAAGTAAGGCTCTAAAATTGTGGACTAACACAAGGACTTATTGTGCAAAAGTGTGATGATCTTGCCACAAAGATATTCTAAGCTATGGGCAATTCAGAACACACTCATCCAGCACAAATTTACAACCACAAAAATCAATAATCTCATTTGATTAATCTAAAGCAAACTAAGGATTCAATGCAGCAGCACAAAATAATTAGATTGAGACAATGATTACTACTTTGCTCGAACAATGGGCATCTTTGATCCAGCAAAACTAAACAAAATTCTATCCAATGCATAGCTATCCTCTTTTTATTTTTATGATTTAGAACTAATGCACTAGTACACACATCATTGCAGCCCAAAATATAATTTTTTTTCATTTGATTCATTTTTCTTCCACATACATTCTTTCATTTGATTCATTTTTCATTTGATACATTTTTCTTCCACAACCAACATAATAGGATAGAAAAGAAACTAATAAAGCAAACATTAATCTAACAAACAAGCACAAAAATAACAAAAAAAAAATAGAAAACAGCAAGGGATTCAACAACATCCCTGATCACACATCGAGATTTGCATGTGGTTTTGAAGCGAATTGAGCACATGGAAGGGCAGCAACAAGCCTAGTGTTGCTGCCCTTCCATGTGCTCAATTCGCTTCTTCATTCTCTTCTTCTTGATCATCTGGAAGGTGGGGATCCAAGGCACAAAAACTTCATCTGGAAATGGAGGGAATGGAGGGTACGGACGAGTGAAGTTAGCTTGCATCGCCTTCTTCAGAATTGCATCTCTCTGCTAAGTATACAGCCACTAGGCTTGTTGCTGCCCTTCCATGTGCTCAATTCGCTTCAAAACCACATCCAACTGGTCCAAAACCTTGTGGAGCCCCGACATCAACCCTCTTTTATCAAAAAGGATGTCATCTTCTTTGTCGGATAGAAACTCCAGCTCTCTTACACAACAAGGTTATGGTGTTCGGAAAACACAGTCGCCCAACCTTCTTCTTGAAACACAGAAAAATTTCAGTGGAAATTATCTTTTCTGAGTCAATGTTCAGATTTCTCATTATGGCAAAGGTTAGTAGGATTCGCTCCATCGATATGGTAGAGTCGTGAGTTGTTGGGAGAATTATATTTCGAATCAGCGCCAGCCACACATTTGCATCTGATTTCATATAAGCTGCTAAGAATGTCCAGGCACGATTCTTTGAAATCTGCCAGTGAGCTCCCTCAATTCCTACTTCTGAGATAGCAACCTTTAATCGCTCCTTTGATGGAGCAATTACCATTTCATTGAACATTGCTCTAGGGAAATCTAGAATATGATAAAGATCATTGATGGCTTCTAGGGACCAATCCACGGGCACTCCTCTGACAATTGTTTGACAACCCTCTTCTTCATCAATGTTCGCATAAAATTCTCAAACCACTTCGATAATCGCAGGTTCCGACTTCTTACAAAAAACATCCCAACCGAGATTTGTAATCCCTGATAGAAGAAAGTTAGCAAGTTGGCTGAATGGCGATTGAAACCCTCTTTTCGCAAGAAATCCTCTTTTTAGAATAGCTTGATACTTTGCTCTGGTGGCTTCATTGATGAAGCGCTCCACAAATGTTTATTTCGGGATGATGGATTCCTTTCCCTTGCTTCTCGACTCCTCCACTTGTGGCGAAGATTCATTCTCTGGAACAACTTCTCGTTTGGCATTCTCCTTTTTCTTTTTCAACTTCCTAAATAAAGGAAGATGTTCTTCTTCAATGGTTTTCTCTTGCTCCCCTTGGTTTGCATGTAGTACAACAGAAGGTTCCTTGGCCACAACTTGCTTTTTCTTACCTTTTTTCTTCGTTGGAGCTTCTATCTCCAACTGCTCAATGACGAGACTTTCATCCGCGAGATTGCTTTCTCTTTGTTGAGCCTACGACCTTTTCCCTCTTGTTTCCAACGACATTTTGGTGATCCAGCAACTCTAAGAATGAAGATACTAGGCTATGAAATATGTTGAAATTTGAGTTTATGGGGATCTTTAAAGGTTGAAGATGAGGGCTCTATCGGGTTTTTTATTCTTTTAAAACTGAATGAGATTTGGGGGGGGGGGGATTTTTTAATTAAATTGAAATCTTTTTTTTCCTTAATTGACGATTTGACCGTCCCCCTTGAAACCTTAAATTAATTCATTATTTTCAAACTCTCTTCTGCATGTCCTTGCATGTCAGCCTTGAGCCACGTGATGTACATCACCATTAATTTCTCTTTCCCTTTTCATCTTCCTACCAAAAATCTGACTTTTCAATCATCTCAACTTTCTTTCCAAAAATGATGATGAATTAAAACCCTTGCTTTCTCTAAAAAAATCTACAACAAAGAAATAAAAGAAATTAAAAGAAATCAAATTAAAATAAACCAACGATAAATAAAATTAAAGAAAATACAACCATTTTTTAGAGCTCAATTAAAATCACTTTTAAATCCACAATGTTTCCTCAACACTTTTACTTCAATCCTCAGATAACATATACATTCCCACCTTCCCTTTTTTTTTTTTTTTTTTTTTGATAATAAACCGAGCTCTCATTGAGAAAAAATGAAAGAATACAAGGGCATACAAAAAACCGAGCCCCAAAGGAGATCCCATATAAATGAAGGGTTTACAATCTAACAAAATAAGATCTAAAGGGTAATTACAAAATGCCTTAGAAATCGAGGCCCATAAGGAATCATGAAATCTAATATTATCCCAAACTATACAATAATGTCTCTCGATTACTCTAAAAATTTTATTGTTCATTTCCCCCTATAAGCCCCACAAAATAACACACACACCAACATGCCAAAGTAACTTTCCTTTCTTCTAGAACGGTGGATGGAGGAGGAACTCCTCGATCGTATCCCTACAACGGCAATGGCTCGAAAAACGAAACTCGAAGACCTCAAAGAAGAGACTCACGACAGAGCGAGCAAACTTACAATTCCATAACAAATGATCAAGATTTTCCTCAACCTTCCGACAAAGCATGCAGCAAAAAGGACCAACCACAGAAGCCTTCACTCTCGAAAGCCTATCAAAAGTGTTAACACGGAACAAGATGACCTGCCAAGCAAAGAACAAGACCTTCTTCGGAGCCTTAACCTTCTAGAGACACGAAAAGACAGACTCTCTAACGGGGGAGGGATTGACCAGAAAATGAAAGAACGATATGCAAGAAAAGCCCGCAGAGGGGTCAAGACTCCAAAAGTGCACATCCCTCATGTTTTATCTAAGGCTAGCCCCCTCAATCAAAGATAAGAGGGTCATGATGTTTGTGGTCTCTCTATCAGATAACGAACGACGAAAACCAAAAGAAGACGAGTGGAACTCCCCACAGGATCAAGGATGTCTGCCACAGCGCGATTTTTCATCGAAGATAAATGATAAAGACGCGGGAACAAGGAGCAGAGGGGATGATCCCCCACCCACATATCCTCCCAAAAACAAATATCCCTCTTGTCCCCCACAATGCACTGGACCAAAGAAGATAAAGAGGGGAGCTCCAAGGAAATGTCTTTCCAAGGATTCCTGAATGTGCCTTTGACCCCACCCGACAACCACATGTAAGGATGTTGACCGTGTTTACTCACGATAATCCTAACCCAAAGAGAATCAGATTCGAGGCGAAAACGCCAAAGCCATTTGGCAAGCAGGGCTCTGTTACGAGTTCTCAAATTGCCAATCTCAAGACCCCCAAGACTCATAGGTTTACCAATAACCTTCCAACTCACAAGATGGGAACCTTTCCATTCATCAACCCCTTCCCATAAGAAATCTCTCATGAGCTTTTTCATGGCATTACAAACCGATATGGGCACCCGAAAGAGAGAAATGAAATATATAGGGATGTCGCTGAGCACAGAACGAATGAGAGTCATCCTCCCCCTTTGGAGAAGAAACTTCTCTTCCAAGAAACAAGTTTGTTTTGGACTTTCTCGATGATTGGATTCCAAAAGGAAATAGACTTAGGATTGTGACCAAGAGGGAAACCTAGATAAAAGGAGCAAAAGGTTCCAACCTCGCACCCAACCAAAGAGGCCCATCTACTTAATTTGTTGTCCTCACAATTCATACCCAGGATTTGGCATTTTCCCCTATTGATTTTAAGCCTAGATAAGGCCTCAAAAAACCTAAGGATATGGTTCAAGAAAAGAAAGGAGTCCTCCATGCCAAAGCAGAAGAAGATAATGTCATCGGCAAATTGAACATGGGATAGGGCAACTTTCTCCTTACCAATCTCAAAACCTTGGAAAATACCACCTTCCACACTTTTAGAGATCATCCTGCTGAGGGGGTCCACAATCAACAAGAAGAGAAAAGGGGACAGGGGATCGCCTTGTCTCAAACCTCTTGTGGCTCTGATCTTGTCCCTCGGCTTTCCATTAATGAGGATAGAATACTGAATCGATCTAACACTGCTCCAAATCCACGATCTCCACTTATAACCAAAGCCTTTCTTTTCAAGAACCTTATCACGGAAACCTCAGTCCACATGATCGTATGCTTTTTCAAAGTCAATTTTAAAGATGATTCCTTCCCGACATGTAGTACGATAATCCTCTAAGGCCTCGTTAGCGATAAGGGCTTGATCAAGAATTTGCCTCCCCTTAACAAAAGCCCCCTGGCTTAAGAGATTGCGGAGGGAAGGACTTTCTTAAGCCTATTCGCTAAAACCTTAGAAATGATTTTGTAAGTATTAGTAATCAAACTGATGGGTCTAAAGTCCTTGACTTTATTTGCCCTCTCCTTTTTTGGGATAAGACAAACATAAGTCTCGTTGAGGGAAGAGTCCAAAATGCCTCGTTCAAAAAATTCTTTAAAATCCTTGACCAAATCGTCCTTAACCACCTCCTAGTTATTTTGGAAAAAAGGCCGTAGAAAAACCATCAGGGCCAAGGGCTTTGTTCCTATCACTCTCAATAACAGTCTTTCTAATCTCCTCCAAGGAAAACGACGAATCAAGAAAGGTCTTATCGCTCTCAGAAATGGGGTTCCAAACCAAGCCGTCCACGAAAGGTCTAGGGGACATTTGGGGGGCATAAAGCCTAGAGAAGAAGGAGAGGATCTCTCTTTCCACCGCTTTTTCTCCTTTGATGATTTGCCATCATCGTTAACCAAAGAGTCAATAAAATTCTTGCTCCTTCCACTTGCCAATATATGAAAGAAGCCAGAATTGCAATCCCCTTCCTTAGCCCACTTAAGTTTAGCTTTTTGTCTCCAACTTGTGGATTCCTTCTGAATAATCTTAGCAAGCTCAGATTTAAGAGACATCCGCTCATTTTTCAGAGTTAAGTCGACTTGACCCGCCTCTTCAAGGTCGTCAATGGATTTGATTCTACCCATAATCTCTTGCTTCTTGATCTTAACATCTCCAAAAACATCTCTATTCCATTCTTTCAAAAAGCCCTTAAGGTTTCTCAGCTTACTCATAAAACGAAAACCTTCCCATTTGCCATGGGTGTCAGTGTTCCACCACGTCATGTCGGAAGATTTGAAGGAAGGGTGGTCCAACCACATATTCTCAAACCTGGAGGGGCATGGTCTCCATTTTGGGGGGCCATAGGACACTATTAATGGTCAGTGATCTGAGGTTACCCTTGGGCCTAAGGTTTGTCTCACATTGTCAAACAAGTCCATCCACCCTTTGGAAAACATACATCTATCAATGCGCGACCTAGCTCTACTGTTAGTCCAAGTATAGTTCCCATTCACTAAAGAATGATCGAAGAGATTGCACCCCTCAATGAAGCTATTAAACTGTCTCATGGATCTGATCACCCTGCCCCCAGAAGCCTTAATGCACCAGCAAGACCCGCAAAGGCCAGATAGGTCACCCAACTCGTTCCAGAACTCCTTTCTGCCTCGAGACCTACGGGGCCATACACCATAGTCACCCAACTTGACTCATCGCCAGAGAAAGAAAAGGAAATAGAGATCGAGAAGGCCCCTTTGACCACCTCTTTGACCGACATTAGATTCTCATCCCACATAAAAAGAATACCCCCCCCAACGCTCCAAAGGACTCCATACCAGCCCACTCCACTTTTCTCCCACCCCAAACGCTTTTCACGAATCTTCTACAGTACTTTTGTCGCTTAGTCTCAAGAAGAACCACTATGTTCGGGTTTTCTTGGGAAAGCAAATCCTTCACAAGACTCCTCTTCTCCCCCCCCCCCCCTCAACCCTCTCACATTCCAGGAGACCATCTTCATTTAATAACCATTAAATCCCATGTCTCCTTCGAGACCTTCTTACGATCATAATTGACTGAGGTTGTCAGCTTCTTCAGCTCCCTATCCGTCTTATTGGTTCTCTCTTTCCCTTTTCTTTGACAAGATTGATTTCCTTTCATAAGGGCAACTGGGGGATCGATGGATTTCAAAGGGCCTCCCTTATCTAGGGTCGCCTGGATACCCACTGAAGCTAACGTCGCCCAACCCGAGGGCCATTGACCTATAACACCCCCCTAAAAAGGAACCCCTACATGCCCAGAGGAATGAGAATTACAACCCGAGTTCTCTAAAACAAGACCCGAAGCACAAGGATTATCATTCTAGTCGAATTCGATTCTAAAAGCATTAGGACTCGAGATTAAAGACGAACCAAACTCTCCTGACATGACCGTCATAGGGTGAGGAAAGGCACCTCTCAGGAAAGCACTAGGACAGACAAAAACCAAATAACAAGAAGCAAAAGGGTTCCTACCTTGATACCCCTCCCCCATTCCCAGAAGAGCACCATACGGAGGATAAATTGGCATCATGCTCTGAACCAGCATTCCTCTCATTTCCCCAAAACCTGAAACGGAAGGTAAAGACTTCGAAGAAAAGGCGCATACCTGGTTTGGCATTCCAGTAGGGCTAACCTCGACTATCGAGTGAAAAGGATCCTCGGCAGATGATCCAGGCTGTTGCACACCCACGGCAGACGGAGAGGGAGTCTCAACCACCGTCACAGACTAAGAATAAACCCGATCTACCTTCGCCTCGGCCTGATTTTACTCGATGACAGCCCCTTCACTCATGAAAAAAGGAACCCAAATTCGAGACTTCCATATCCTTGGCTGCAGGGGAAGATAAGAATGATTCATCCTCAAAGTAGCTTACAATAGAAGGATCTGAGCCAAATTCTTCCTCAAGAAGATTGAAATTTGCTATCCATTCCAAGTCTTGTCTTCCTTCCCCCTTTTCCTCTACAATTTCCACTTGCATAGAATTAGTGTTTGTAATCGGATGCTTCTTTTCCATATCGAGCTCTTCTCTTTCATAACTGATCACAGCTTTCCCTTTATCTTTACTGGTATTGCTAAAAGAAGTCGCAGGCCCATCCAGCCCATTCATCTCAGGCTTATAGTGATTAATCCCCGCAGATGAGTGAGCCTTAAAAGAGTCAGTTGTCGAATTAATAATATTTCCCTCAAGCCCAACCGGCCCATCAAACTTCGGCCCATGAAGCTGAACCGATGCTTTTCCATTGTTGGGTCCCACATTTTGCTTTATCTACACGTGATCTCTTGATGTCGGAGTCACAATCTGACCCGAAAAAGATGTCGACTTTGGCAGCTAAGGACAACCCTCGCCGGCGCTCTTGGAATTGTTGAAGACTCGTCGGAATTCTTTTCGAAGGCTTCACTTCCGACCAAGAACCTCACCGAAAAGTATCTTCCTTCATGAATCAGAAAGCAGGTGGCCGGAATAAGACTGTTGGCATTACCTTTAGCTTTGAAACTAATTTCCTCTGTCCAACAACCCCCCCCCTCTCTAATTTCGCCTTCCTCTGTGTGTCCGCCACATTCTTCAGCTAGCTTCTCAATCATTTGTCTAGTTCTAATGTTCTAAGGAAAGATGGAATGTCTAGGGCTATGATCCATCCTCCTTTGAAGGCTAGTCGTTTCCTCTCAACAAGCAGGTTGTAATCCCACCGGTGAATAATGAAGTGTTTTGGTTGTTGCCCCTTACACGACTCGATCATCTCCTTGGCTTCTTTCTCGCTCCCACAAAGTCCCACTGCAAGGTTAATACAAACGAGTTTAAGGATGAATCCTAAATTCGCCACTACTGAGCACGATTCTTTTATACCCATCCATTGCACATTGATAATAATCCTTTCGATGATGATCGCCGACAAACAGTCGAAGGCAAGCTCCCCAACTTCCGAAGGTAAATTATCCCTCTCGATATCTGACGTATGCCTCTTTCTCACTATTTCTGCAAATGAGATGGATTTTCGAATCCCTTCGTCGATTTGGTCTCCTTCACTCTCTTTCTTTTTAAGAAACCCATTTTCGAACCAACTAGTCGTTTTTGGAGGGGGGCATTTCAGTCATGGTCGTCTCCAACGATCCCCAACCTTTGCGATTTTGACCCTCAGGGATGAAGATTGAGGATTTCTTTCCCCTGTTTGATTCCAGAAAGAGGAGCCCAAATCTTCCTTTCTTGTTTGATAGCACCTGGAAGAAAATTACCACTGCCTCTAATTTCCTCCTCCAGAATTCGTTTGGTTTCTCTGATTTCGACACTGCCATAAGGTAATCCCTAATCCAGGCGGAGGTGTCGACGTCCACATCCAGGCGACTCGTTCTCGATCCATGTCTCTCCTCCATAACCACTTTCCTCCCAACCCCAATCTTGCGAAGTTGAAACACCTTCCACTCGATGTTCACCCTCTTCCACCGATCCATAGGAAGTTACATTTTAGAGAGAGGTAAGAGAGGAGAGAGATCTTGTACATTCTCACCTTCCTTTGGTAACATATACATTCTCTTAGCAGTCGATTACGTATCTAAGTGGGTTGAAGTCATTGCTTTCCCTTTAAATGATGCTAAGACAGTGTTGAGATTCCTCCACAAGCAAATTTTCACAAGATTTGGCACCCCTCATGCATTGATAAGTGATGAGGAATATCATTTTGTTAACCGGTTAATGAGTAACATGTTGGCCAAATATAACATTAAGCACAAAATTTTTACTCCCTACCACCCCCAAGCCAATAGCCAAGCCGAGATTTCCAATAAGGAGATAAAAAGAATTTTAGAAAGGGTAGTTAATCCCAATAGAAAAGATTGGTCTCTTAAGCTTGAGGATGCTCTTTGGGCTTATAGGACAGCCTATAATACTCCCTTAGGAATGTCTCCTTATAGACTAGTCTTCGGTAAATTTTGCCACTTACCTTTAGAATTAGAACAAAAAGCTTTTTGGGCTCTTAAGAAATTAAATTTTGATCATGTGGCAGTTGGATCATTGAGGAAGTTACAGTTGGTGGAATTAAAAGAATTCAGTCAGACTTCCTATGAAAATGAAGATGTTATAAAGAAAAAACCAAGATGTGGCATGATAGGAAAATTTTGCCAAAACAATTTGAGAAGGGACAGAAGGTGCTTTTGTTTAACTCCATACTTAAACTTTTTTCCAAGAAAACTCAAGTTTCGGTGGTCTGGTCCTTTCACGGTTTTGGAGGTATTCCCCTATGGAGCAAACATGTTGAAAGATGAAAAAGATGGTAGGGAATTCAAGGTTAATGGTCAGTGAATTAAGCATTATTGGGGAGAAGAAGTTCAACGAAAGTTAGCTTATCTACAATTATCTGAGGATTGATGGAGTAAAAGTGTTGAGGGAGCATTGTGGATTTAAAAGTGAATTTAGTTGAGCTCCCAAAAATGGTTGTATTTTCTTTGATTTTATTTATCGTTGGTTTATTTTAATTGGCTTTTATTTTATTTCTTTTTAATTTATTTTATTTCTTTGTTGCAAATTTTTCTTTTTTTTAGAGAAAGCAATGGTTTTAATTCATCATCATTTTTGGAAAGAAAGTTGATATGATTGAAAAGTCATATTTTTGGTAGGAAGATGAAAAGGGAAAGAGAAATTAATAGTGATGTACATCACGTGGCTCAAGGCTGACATGCAATGACATGAGGAAGAGAATTTGAAAATAATGAATTAATTTAGGGTTTCAAGGGGGACGGCCAAATCGTCAATTAAGGAAAAAAAATATTTCAATTTAATTCAAGATCCCTCCCCCCCAATCTCATTCGGTTTTAAAGAAGAAAAAAAAATTTGATAGTGCCCTCATCTTCAACCTTTAAAGATCCCCATAAACTCAAGCTTCAACATATTTCATAGCCTAGTATCTTCCTTCTTAGAGTTGTTGGATCACCACAATGTTGCCGAAAACAAGAGGGAAAAGGTCGGAGGCTCAACAAAGATAAGGCAATCTCACGGATGAAAGCCTCGTCATTGAGCGGTTGGAGACAGAAGCTCCAACGAAGAAGAAGGGTAAGAAAAAGCAAGTTGTGGCCAAGGAACCCTCTGTTGTACAACATGCAAACCAAGAGGAGCAAGGATAACCATTGAAGAAGAGTCTCTTCCCTTAGTTGAGAAGTTGAAAAAGAAAAAGAAGGCCAAGCAAGCTAAAGTTGTTTCGGAGCATGAATCTTCACCACAAGTGGAGGAGCCGAGAAGCAAGGGAAAGGAAGCCATCATCCCGCAAGAAGCATCTGTGGAGCGTTTCATCAATGAAGTCGCCAAAGCAAAGTATCAAGCTATTCTAAAAAGAGGATTTCTTGCGGAAAGAGGGTTTCAATCACCATTTAGTCAACTTCCTAACTTTCTTCAATCAGGGATTACAAATTTCGATTGGGATGTTTTTTGTAAGAAGTCAGAGCATGCGATTATCCAAGTGGTTCGAGCATTATATGCAAACGTCGATGAAGCCAACAACAATTGTCAGAGGAGTGCCCGTGGATTGGTCGTCGAAAGCCATCAACGATCTTTATCATCTTCTAGATTTCCCTAGAGCAATGTTCAACGAAATGGTAATTGTTCCATCAAATGAGCAATTAAATTGCTATCTCAGAAGTAGGAATTGAGGGAGCTCACTGACAGATTTCAAAGAATCGTGCCCAAACATTCTTAGCCGCTTATATGAAATCAAATGCAAATGTGTGGTTGGCGCTGATTCGAAATAGAATTCTCCCAACAACTCACGACTCTACCATATCGATGGAGCGAATCCTACTGACCTTTGTCATGATGAGAAATCTAAGAATTGACTTAGGAAGATAATTTTTACTGAAATTTTTCTGTGTTTCAGGAAGAAGGTTGGGCGACTGTGTTTTTCGAACACCATAACCATGTTGTGTAAGAGAGCCGAAGTTCCTATCCGAAAAGAAGATGACATCCTTTTTGATAAAGGGATTATTGATGCTGCAAATGTGGATAGGCTGATGAGAAGGACAACAAAGACAAGGAGGGTTGATGTTGGGGGTCAACAAGGGTTTAGACCAGTTGAATTTGGTTTTGAAGCGAATTGAGCACATGGAAGGGCAGCAGCAAGCCTACTGGCTGTATGCTCAACGAAGAGATGCAATTCTGAAGAAGGTGATGCAAGCCAACTTAACTCGTCTGTACCCTTCATTCCCTCCATTTCCAGATGAAGTGCTCGTGCCTTGGATCCCCCACCTTTCAAGTGATCAAGAAGAAGAGAATGAAGAAGAGATCAATACAGATCTTAATGTGTGGTCAAAGATGTTGTTGAATCCCTTGCTATTTTCTGTTTTCTTTTTTTCTTTATTTTTTTTTCTTTTTTGTGCTTGTTAGTTAGGTTAATGTCTGCTCTATTAGTTTTTTTCCTATCTTATTATGTTGGTTGTCTGAATTAAAATGTATCTGGAAGAAAAATGAATCAAATGAAAAAATTATATTATGGGCTGCAATGATGTGTATGCACTAATGCATTAGTTCTAAATCATAAAAATAAAAAGAGGATAGTGAATCTGTTTACCTAAAGAAATCTATGTTATGCATTAGATGGAATTCTGTTTAGTTTTGTTGGATCAAGAATGCCCTTTGCTCGAGCAAGGTAATAATCATTGTCTCAATCTAGTTATTTTGTACTGCTACATTGAATCTCTTAGTTTGTTTTAGATTATTCAAATGAGATTATTGATTCTTGTGGCTGTAAATTTGTGTTGGATGAGTGTTCTGAATAGCCCATAGTTTAGAATATCTTTGTAGCAAGATCATCACACTTTTGCACAATAAGTCCTTGTGTTAGTCCACGATTTTAGAGTCTTACTTATCTCAGCTAGTGTCTTAAGAGAGTTATTATTACTAACTGTGAATTCTTACATCTAAGCTCCTCTGCAATCATCTCAAGCTTAGATGCAAAACCCCAAAATTAGAATTTGCAATTGAGAAGCTTCACTACAGCAAATCACAATTAGAATGTGCAGTAGAACTGTTATGAAAATCGGGTAGGAGCTAAGTGTAAAAATTAAAAATTGGCTGAGAGAGGGACAGAAAATGAAAAAATCGAGAAAGCACTTTATTTTCTACTCACAGGACAAACAACATCGTCGACTCCTGTAGCGCATCTGTATACAAATCCTCATTTCTTCAAGGTTGTTCTCGCTCGTGCTCTCAACAAACGGGTACCACTTTAATCCTGCATGTATGCAACAATTATGGTAAGTAACATGCGTACACAGGTACGGAAAAAATGGAGCAAGGTTGAATTTGAGAATTTTTTGTTAAAATCTTGATTATCGCTCCCTGACCCTATCTATCTGTTCTCACTCTCTGATGCTATCTCACGATGCTCGCTCTCGGTTTTCGCTCAACTGCCTAATGCAACCAGTACATCTCATTACATATCATAAAATAGCAAAACGAAGCACTTTGGTACATTCCCTAACCCTAACTCTCTCATCCTGAGCGTAGTGCACAAACAAGTCTACAAAGTTACAAACTGAATGGGAAAAGGGCAAGGTCATACGACTTAATCCAACTCGAACACCGAAAACAACCACACACAATAAAAATATCATATGAACCAACTACAAACTGAATGAGAGTCGATATAAACCATAGTGCATAAGCAACAAAACAAAACAGTGCATGAAATTCACAAAACAAATAAAACAAGATAAAACCAAAAGGACACTAACCGACATTAAACATTCCAAGGAGGCATGGAAGCATTCGAAACGTCCATTGTCGAAGACGGAGAATGAGAATCGCTGGTCTAGTGGGAGAAGTGAGAGAAGTGAGAGACGTAGCATCGAACTTTCGGTGAGGAGGGGTATGTGGGAGGATTTAATCGTTCAAGTAACTGCGCATTTAAAGTGAAGAAAGAGAAGTCAGAGCATCGTTCAAGTAATCGAGGAATTAAAGTGATGAAACCGAATAAGATAGCGTCGTTTCAATTCTCAAGGAGGTCCAAGAAGCAAGAGCGCGAACGAGAGTACGACGTTGAGAGCGAGAATCGCGAATAGATTAAAAGCAATTAAAAAAATGAGAACAATGTTCGTACTCTCGTTCGCTCCCTCGCTTCTCGAACCTCGACGAAAGGACTGGGTCGGAAGGGCAATGCGGTAATAAAGTGTGTGCAGTGACATTAGCAAAAAGACATTCTCCATTATTCTGAAAAAGTAGGACAAATTTCATTAGGACCCTCGAAAATAGGTCATCCGTACAAATATCCCTTTTAATTTGACATTCATATTGATGACTAAATGATGATATTTTTGTGTCATGAATGTTTATATGAGATGTTCGACATAATCAATTGATTCATAATACCTCCAATTTGAGCAAAACTCAACTACCCTCAACAAAAATGTTAGAGGATCAAATCTCCACCTCCTCATATCGTTGAACTCAAAGAAAAAAAATTAACTTTTAATACTAGTGTCAAACTATCCAACTTATAGGTATATTAATAGATATATATCGACAAATATTTTAATCCCTGATTATAAATAACATTTACAGCCTTCGTTGACATTGAAATAGGCACTTCATTCGAGATAGCCCCAGCTTTTACCAATGAGTCAAATAAACAATAAATATTTTCATATTTTTTTTCCCTACAGAAAAGAACATTTTCATATCTGATTATTTGCATGTATAATCCACAAATCTAGTATTAAATACATTACAATACGATCATATGGAAAAATTAAATGGTAATACCATTAAATGATGGAGAAGACTTGCCCTCTTTTCCATGTTCTGCTATACAAAATCTGTGTCCAAGACATCACACATCTAGAACTAGAAAGAGCATTCCTTGCAGCTTTCAACAACTTAAACCTGGGAGAAAGAAAGAGAGAGAAGCTTTCCTTCGAACTTTGAAGATTTTCAACTACTTAGAGAGAGAAAGAGAAGCTTCATATGCAACTTTCAACTACTCAGAGAGAAGGGTATTTATAGACTACTTACATAAATGGGCATTGGAAGTCACAAATTTGATGGTAGCAAGTCCTTACTTCCCACCGGGAAAATTTCTAGTACTACGATAGTATGGAAAATTTCTCATACTACCTCCCTTCATTGTTTGCCATGTAAGAAGTATTTAAGAATGGTGTGGGACTCATGAAATAAAATATTATATCATTAAATGCTCATTAAATGATGTGTCAAATGCTAAATGGAGGAAGTAGGTACTACCGTAGTACTAGAAATTTTTCCCTTCCCACCCACCCTTCTAGCATTGGGTGTTGTGTCTATTAATTCACACTGTGCTGCATTTAAATCCTTCAAGCTATCTGACTTCTGCTTTTTGAAATTGAAACTCAAGAAGTCAAGCACAAATGGTATAGAAATCAACATTATAATTACAAACTTCAAGGCAAGGTCAAAACAAACCAGTCTATATATGCCCTTTTATACACAACATAATAGCATCAAAATGCATACAAGATTGTGAAAGAAGAAGAATCAGAATTGAAATGAAGCTTACCATAGTAATAGCATCAGTTTTAGCACTGCTGCTGATCTCCTAAGTACTTGTAGAAGCAGATGCTGAACACAAGCAAAATCAACGTGACAGAAAAGGGTGGAAAGATGAAGAGAAGAGAACCGGAAACAGAAGCAGAAGCAGAGAAAGAAGAAGAGGCAGTGGTGGAAGAAGAATTGTGATCCATTTTACCAGTACTTAGGCCTTTTCCAACCTCCCCTTCAGATAACCCATTTTTGGCACCCTAAAGACTTCCTCTTCTGCCCCAGTTTCTTCTCCTCCACCAGTTTATCAGCCAGCCCCCTTAGTCCCTCCTTTGCCTCCCCTTCTTGCGACACCGCCACCACCGCCGCCTTTGGCTTCGCTTGAAACTCCATCTCCACCTCCTTCATCTCCCTCACCACCACATTACTATTTACTCCAATCCCTTCAAAAATGGTTCCACCACCTTTGGTTCCTTCACCACCACCATTATTTTCTACTCCCAACACCTTCAACCTGGTTTCCACCACCTTTGGTTCCTTCACCACCACCATTATTATCCACTCCCACACCTTTAGTAACATTCTCACCGCCTTTGCCAGAATTTTCACTACCTCCACCAGTGCCTGATCTGCTGCCTCCTACTGATTTCAAACCAAATCAACCACCGTTTATCCCTATATTTCCTTCGCCACTGGTATCAATTCCAACCGACCCACCGCCTTTCACAATTCCACAGCCTCCCATTACTTTTCTTCCACCTTCCCTGGTTCCAGAAGTTCCAGATATTCCAGAGGAACCATTTCCCTTTGTGTCTACACCACCAGCACCAGATACTGGTTTCAATGAGCCATTGGTGCCACTGCCACCTGAACCACCTTTCACATTTCCATTTCAGTCTCCATGATTCCATCACGATCTAGGGAGATGAATCCTTCTATTGTGGATCCCACATTGAAAAGATACGTGGAGAACTCACAATATATAAGATACATGAGTTACTCCACTCATAGCCCATGTTATCAAATATGGTATCAGAGCCCATGAAACCCAAACGGGTATTCGGTCCAAAGAAAAAAAAAATGGGATCCAATCCAAGAATGGTGAACCTGAAGAGGCACCATCTTGAGGGGGCATGTTGAGGATCCCACATTGAAAAGATAAGTGGAGAACTCACAATATATGAGATACTGTTGTGTTTAATGTCCTATAAACTCGTAGTTTGTAAATCATTAAACATATTCTATTTCCAATAAAGACGTTATTGAGGTTATTCAATAAAAGATGTTATTGAATATGTAAATTGCGAATGATTAACCTAAATCCAATAAACTAAGATCCTTGGCAATAAAAATGAATACTCGAACTATATGTAGGGACATATCGTAGGATCAAGTTCAAGTTTATCTTGAGTATGGACGCGACCCACTTTGTATTAAGTACAAACGATGAGATCCTAAATCGTTCATGTGGAGACATGCGAGTGGCGGCGTCTTATGCAATGAGTTTGCATGAGACTGGACCACGAAATTAGTCACTTTTTCTTTATAACGTCGTTTACCGAAAAAACTGACTATTTCTCAAAGATGACCTAGGTAACTCGTTCTTAATCCTGAGTTAACTATGAACTCCTGTTTATACGAGATTATCCTTTGATCTGCATGGGTGAGAGTGGCCAGTACCGCCGACTCAACAAGCCTACCATTTTGGGGATAAGATCGAATAGATAGCTGGGGACATGGTCTCGCAAGACGAAATTCGCTCCTACCCATTTCAGGGATAGTAGATAGGTTGTTCCCTTAAGTACTAACTCCAGGACTTGAACAAGGGGCCCCACCCTCTCGTTGGATCGAGAGGGACTTAGGTTTAATGGTTGGACCACAAACCTATTGTTCATTAGAGGATTAGTGGAACTTAAGGAACAAGAAATACTATAGGGGTAAAACGGTCATTTGACCTAGCTATAGCTACGAACAACCTGTGAAGGAACGACTTACTGAACATGGTTAAATCAAGTGAACGGAAATATATCTATAGTGAGGGGAGTGCAACTATCGGGCTATAGTGGAGTGTCTCGGTAGTTAACAAATGTTGGCTAGCTTGGATAATTAGATTAGTCGGTTAGCCTCAAATCGTTGGAGCCCATGATCTATAGGTCCATTAGGTCCCCCTACTAGCTCATATCGGAATATAACCTAGAACATATTGATAGGATTCTTTGAATTGTTCAAAATCGGGAAAAAGGGTATTATCGTAAAATTGTGTTTGACACAATAATTTAATTATGAATTAAATTAGAAAATGAGAGATAAAGTATTTAAAAGGGTTTTAAATACTATATACATGAATTAAGATTCATATATAAAGGATGCACAATATTAAGATGATTGATTTGATTAATCATACATAATTAGTGGGGCAAGCTACAAGATTGATTAAATTCAATTTAGAATTGAAATTAAAATAAAAAATGCATAAATTAAAATCTCATTTTGAATCATAAGTTAGTGGAAAAAGTTGGAAATCCACTCTTGCATGAAGACTCAAAGTGGAATTACACCACAATCATGCAATGGTGCATGTACTGTTGTTTGAACACCTAGCTTCCTCTTTCTCCATCAAGACCACCATGTGTCTTGCATCTTGAAGCCCCTTCTTACATGGATTCTCTCTATAAGTAGAGGAAGAATCAGATTGTGGTTTAAGACAACATTTACCTTAATGTTATGTTGTTGAATTTCTTCCTCAATCACTCGTTACCACCATGTGAGTCCTGCCTCGAGGGAAAAATTATCAAACGACCTTTTTCGAAAAAAAGGTTATAGGGCCAAAGAACCCTTAGAACTCATGCATTCGGATCTCTGTGATCCTATGAATGTCAAAGCACGAGGAGGGTATGAATATTTCGTCAGTTTCATTGATGATTATTCAAGGTATGGCTACCTTTACCTAATGCATCACAAGTCTGAAGCCCTTGAAAAGTTCAAAGAGTACAAGACCGAGGCTGAGAACCATTTAGGTAAAACGATTAAAATACTACGATCAGATCGAGGTGGAGAATATATGGACAAACAATTCCAAGACTATTTGATAGAACATGGAATTACGTCCCAACTCTCAGCCCCTGCTACACCACAACAAAATGTTGTATCAGAGAGGAGAAACCGAACTTTGTTAGACATGGTTCGATCAATGATGAGCTTTGCTCAGTTGCCTGATTCGTTCTTGAGATATGCAGTTGAGACTGTCGTATACATTTTGAACATGGTTCCCTCTAAAAGTGTTTCTGAAATGAGCTATGGAGAGGGCGTAAAGGTAGTTTACGTCACTTCAGAATTTTGGGATGTCTGGCACACGTGTTGGTGCAAAACCCAAAGAAATTGGAACGACGTTCAAAACTGTACCTGTTTGTTGGATATCCTAAAGAAACGAAAGGTGGTCTATTTTACGATCCTCATGATAATAAAGTGATTGTATCGACAAACGCTACTTTCCTTGAGGAATATCACATAAAAGATCATCGACCTCGCAGTAAACTAGTATTAGATGAGATTTCCAGAAAAACTACAAAAGTTGTTGATCAAGCTGGTCCATCAGAAGTTGTTGATCAAACACATCCATCTCAAATAGTGAGAGAGCCTCAACGTCCTATGATCCGCCTGCAGGTTGTCCTGGCGCAACCATCGCTTCGGAGGGCCTGGTCATAGGATTCGGAACATCGTGAACTCCTGAAAAGGATAGGAGCTCTTAGGCTAATCACCTACAGTTGTCTTTCCCTTCGGTAGCCTGTTGGTGCGTGCCTCTGAGATCTGAAAGTGGGAGGGTTACATATTGCACCAGTATCAATCTTTTCTTTAATAAAGTGTTTGTCAACCTCAATATGTTGACAGCCTTGTTGTCACAATAAATTCGAATAGGTTTAGTCTGAGGGAACTTGAATTCTTCAAGTATTCTTTTGATTCATATGCCTTCACAGATTCCATGGGCTAAGGCTCTAAACTCTGCTTCAGTGCTACTCCTGGCCACTACATTTTGCTTTTTGCTTCGCCATGTGACTAAATTTCCTCCAACAAAGGAACAATAACCTGAGGTCGATCTTCTATCAGTAGTACTTCCACCCCAGTCTGCATCTGTATAGACCTCTACTTGGAAGTGATTATTCTTTTTGAATAAAATACCTTTTCTAGGAGCTCCTTTTAAATATCCTAAAATCCTATAGGCAACTTCGAAATGAGTTGGTCCCAGTGCATGCATAAACTGACTTACCATGCTATCAGCAAAAGCAATATCTGGACGAGTATGAGACAAATAAATTAGTCTCCCAACCAGTCTTTGGTATGTCTCATTACCCTTTATTTCTCCTTCTTTTGCTACTTCTAATTTCAAATTAGGCTCAATAGGAGTTTCAACAACTCTACATCCAAGTAATCCTGTTTCTTCAAGTAAGTCCATGACATATATTCTTTGATTTACAAAGATACATTTCCTTGATCTTGCAAATTCCATCCCAAGAAAATATTTTAACGTTCCCAAGTCCTTGATTTGAAACTCAGTTGCAAGGTTTTTCTTGAGATCAGTTAGACCTACTTCATCATCACCTGTGAGAATAATATCATCAACATACACAATCAAGATAGTGATTTTATTATTCTCAGAGTGTTTATAAAATATAGTATGGTCAGTTTGACTTTGAAGAAATCTATAACCAGACACAACTTTTCCAAATCGTTCAAACCAAGCTCTTGTAGACTGTTTAAGACCAGACAGAGATTTCTTTAACCTGCAAATTCTATTACTTCCAAGTTCCTTTTCAAAACCTGGTGGCAAATGCATAAAAACTTCTTCCTCAAGGTCGTCATTGAGAAAAGCATTTTTCACATCAAATTGGTAGAGAGGCCACTCTGAGTTAGCTGCAAGAGACAACAGTACTCGAATAGAGTTAATTTTAGCAACTGGGGCAAACGTTTCCTGATAATCAATCCCATGTGTTTGGGTGAAGCCTTTAGCTACTAATCGGGTCTTATATCTCTCAATACTACCATCTGCATTGCATTTTATGGTAAACACCCATTTACAACCCACTTGTTTCTTATCCTTTGGCAACTCTATTATTTCCCAAGTCCCATTTTGTTTTAGAGCATTTATCTCTTCCATAACTACTACTTTCCAATTTGGATCTTCTAAAGCCTCATGTATATTCTTTGGAACAAACAAATCATTTATCCTAGAGGTGAAGGCTTTATGACTATTTGACAAATTTTGATATGACATGTAGTTTGCAATAGGATATTTGGTACAACTTCGAGTACCTTTTCTAATGGCTATGGGCATATCAAGATCAGACACAACTGACAAAGTATTTTGAATAGTTGAAGTAGGAATGGAAGAAGGATTACTAGATTTTCTAGTTTCAATCGTCGAAGTCTCAGATTGGTTCTATGAAGGATCAACTATTTGGTCTTGCCTCCTCTGATTGAATTTTCTTCTAGTATAAAACTTAAACTCAGGAACTTGATCAGTAGGATCATTATGTAGTATTTCTCCCCCTAATTGTGAAGTTTATATACTTGTCACCAAAGGACTAATATCATCAGGAGAAATAAGGTTAGGAAGAAAAGTAGAAACATCCCAAAAGTTATCTTCCAAATTTGGTTTCTCCCCCTGAAGAGAACTTTAGGTAAAATATGGTTGATTTTCTAAAAAAGACACATCCATGCTCACAAAACATTTTTTTAGAATGAAATTATCACACTTTCCCATTGTTCTCATTTCCTCTCATTAGTTAGATCTACAAATATAAATACACTCGGGAAAAAAAATTGAAAAAAAAAAAAAAAAATGCATCAATTTAACCAAAGCTGGGAAAGCGGTACACCACTATGGCATCTCTTGACACAGCCCAATACAATCTCTTGAAGTTGTTTCTCAATATCTTCCATGGGTTGGCAAGCATCAATAATTTGCTATTAAATTGAGTAAGGTCCAAAAGGCAGTCGTCAATCTTTTTTTAATTTTAATATGAAGAACCAGCTTCCACTAAGATGAACCTAAAAGAAACTTTCTATCTTATTAAATACATAGACAATTCTCAACCATTTCCTCTACATGACCATACCAGTTGCAATTGTCATATGCAAAGTAATGCAATTAACTTATAGGTCTAAAGTCTTTAACATTTTCAAGCACCCTATTCTTGGGATAAGTCTATATGCTTCCATTTATGATACCATTTTCGAGCAACCCATGTAACACCTTAAACAAATTGATTCGGATAATATTCCAAGCCTTTTACAAAAAATTTGCTAAGAAACCATCTTGGCCTATTCATATTTGAAACTGCCAAGGTCTTTAACCACTCCCACTACTTACACATCCCAGAAAGGTCTTTCAAGCCATTGACTCCAATTACTATTGATATAATTCCAATCTAGGCCTTGGATCCGGGACTTCCATCTGGTATAAACAAACTTTTGAAGTAGTCTATCTCTTTTGAAGGATTTTCAAAGAGTCCCTGAATGTTGAGAGAGAGATTGAATTTATCTAATTTCCCCAAAAAGTGTGCAAGCCATGTTTAACCGTGTTTGGAAAAAAATAACCAATTACCTAGATACTTATCTAGGTGTTGGACATGTGCCCAAGGAGTGTCCACATATCTAGACATCCTAGACCTATACCACACCAAACCTCTAGTCTTTGAATGTCAATGTTTCTGAGATACAAATGAAAAACAAGTTACCTTCCATGAAGAATCACGCAGAACTTGATAGTACTGGGCAACTTTGCTCTGGAACTCAAGCTGCTCATATCTCTCACATCCATATCCTCCTCTTTCTGCAGCTTTCTGATCATTCAAAATAAGTTTATTCATAAAGCGATCATAATACAGATGGGAAGTTATTAAACTTGAATATTTGTGGGTGGGGGTGGAAGTAAAAAGAGGCTTCACTTCCAGATAAAGTCACGCAAATAGTATAATATTTTGACATCAAAGGTTGCACAAAGGACACTAATCTCGTTTATAACACCTGTTCTGCTTGAGCAAGGGCTAATTGTATGTTGCCAACAATACAATTGATTGAGTTCCATCCAAAAACCCAATATAAATTTACAATGGCTTTTGTATTCTTTAAAGACATGGTTGAAAGTTGCTTTATCGGCTATGACATGGTGGTTTAAATCAGATATTAGGTGATATGCAAAAATGTTATGGATAGAAAACTCGAATTAAAATATATATATATATATATATAAATAGACAAATGGAATGAGATTGTATCATAAAATCAGTACAAAAGTCATTGATTCAATATAAGAAAGTAGTCCATAAGTGACCAATAATTTTTTAAAAAAAAAACATAGCTTCATTACATATTTACAAGAAAAAGATATTATGGTAAACCATCCCAATAAATGCATTTAAAATTCTTTCATAAAAATGATATAATAATTTGACCAACCTCAGGAGATATGTCTAGGTACAGTACTAAGTCCGGTGCAAGCAAGCCAACCTCCGGTGCCAGCAAAGGGCAAACATATCATCAGGATTTCAAATTTTTTTTAAAAATGATAGAAATAAACAAAGGATCTAGCCAAATTGCTGGTTTGTATTTTTACCTTACACCATTCAATGCCAAGTCCTTTGGCAGATGAAAAGGCCACCCCTGAATAAGAATACCGATCAACAATAAGAGTGGTTCCACTCTTCAATTTAGTTTCCATCAACGATCTGCATGCACAGTAATTAAATACAAATCACAAATTCTTGGGCAAGATATTTACTATTCTTTCGTCTGTAAAAAGGTATATAATATACAGATTTTCCCTCAGTGCACAACATCCAACAAAATGGTTATGGGTCGCAAGTTCACACCTACCATAACTTGAAACTTCTAAAACCAGATCTTACTGTTTTTAATTTTTAAGAAAAGCTCGCCACGTGATAACAAAACAGAAAGCTCCATCACTCATCAGAAACTGAAAATGTATCCATCTAAGGGACTAAAATGCAAGTTGTCTAAAGAAAAATTGACAAACCTCTTCTCCCATCGGTTAGCACTGAAAAGAAGATGTATTGTGTGGTCATCCAGCTGTGATTTGTTTGAAAGATAGGAAGAGATCATTTGTCCAACACTTGTAGTTCTGTCAGGAAACCGCCATAGTTCAGCAGAATGCCCAAGTCCTTATAAGTACTTTACTAATCTACTAGACTGTGTAGTCTTCCCACAACGGTCCAAACCTTCAAGAACCACCAAGGCTCCTCTAGAATTACTGCTGTTTAGATCCTTCCGATAAAATTCTTAGAAGAAACTTTCAGTAGCAAACTCGAGGAACTTCTTGCTGTTACTGCTCCAAAACTCCTAAAAAGGAAAAACGAACATCAGAAAGGTCTTCTACACAATCATTTCCAGAAACTATCCGATGCATTTGATTTAAAATATATATATATGTAACCCAACCGTCGTAGCTCAAAACAAAAATAAAAATATAATAATAAACATCAACAAGAATTTGATCTTACAATGGCTTATGGAATGTGGAATCGAGCATGGATCATAACCTGACCTTAAAAATGCGTCAAATTGAATGCTCAAAAGATTTATCCCCAAGTCAATTAAGTACCAGAAATAGAACTCGCAACTGTCGCAGATATCAACAGCACCAAAACAGAGCTTTTCCTGCGTTTGGAAATTGGAGAGGAACTGTGAATTCAATTCCCGTAAAATTTAGATAGTGGGTTTCACAGTGCAAAATAATTTACTCGCTTTTCCGGAAAATGAACTAAATTATTCACCCGACAGTGGTGAAGAAAACACCGAAAGCGAGAGAAACAATCAAAAACCACAACCTAGGTTTTCTAGTATCCGGAAATTAATAACATGAAGCTGATTCGTTTGCAAATACAGAACAACAATCTTCGTTCTAGGTTTATCTAACAATCACAGAAAACCTAAATCGGAAGAGGAAGATGGAGAAGCATACCTTGAAGATCAAGTGTTTGGTGGTCGATCAAACGATGTGAGTTGAGTGGAAAGGTTTTTGAGGAAGAAAGGAGAAAGCGCGGGAGAGTCTGCTTTGGTCGAGATGAGATGGCGCGACCACCCACCCAAAGGGTAACTCTTTAATTTTCAATTTCATCACTTTGCGGATCATTTTAGTGTTCAACTTTTAATTTTATCAAATTGTAGTGTAGATCTTTAGTTAATTTTCTATTTGAGTCGTGGTTAAAAGCATGTGATGGACTATTTTTTCCTTTCCTTAGAAAAAAATCACCTTGCATCTAAGTTGTTTTCCGGTAAGAAATTTATGGAAAAAACTCTTTGGTATAAATCAAACACTCTAAATTGATGATTGTCGTTGTTGTTAGCAAAAAAAAAAAAAAACATTAGCAACAAAAAAAAATTGACGGAGATGAGAGAAAAAAACCACGAAATTGTTTTGCTTTTAGTTTCTACACTCACATTTTTCTAATTAGTAGGAAAAATAGCAATAAAAGAAAAGGGAAAAAAACCCACAAAATTCTCGAAAACAAGAAAAAACAGCAAACAATTGAAGGGGAAAAAAACTTCCAAAATCGCTTTACTTTCGTAATCTTAGATAGAAAAAAAATCGAAAATTGCTTTTCTATCCTAGACAACCTTCAAAAAAACCCACAAAGTTCTCAACAAGAAGAAAAAATCATCTAAAATAAAAAGGGAGAAAATCTAAAATTGTCTTCTTATCAGCCTACAATTGTATGTTTTTTTTAAAAGGAAATTCATTAAATATCAAAGATTAGGTACAACCAACTCTTTGGCAATTAGAGAATTTAACCACACAATGTAGTCAGAAGTCCAAAACATAGAAAGATCTTCGAAGATGGGATTTTTAATGCATGTTGCAGAAAATGTATCTATGCAAAAAGCTAAGCATATAAGTTGAGATAAAAGAGCAATCAAGACTTGCTTGCCCAGAAAGTAAAAGAATAATACAACTGGTTACCATGTTGCACAATGTCACGATAACTTGCTGCTCTTTACATAATTTTGATAAGAAAAGTA
Source organism: Luffa acutangula (assembly GCA_036850905.1). Taxonomy (NCBI): domain Eukaryota; kingdom Viridiplantae; phylum Streptophyta; class Magnoliopsida; order Cucurbitales; family Cucurbitaceae; genus Luffa; species Luffa acutangula. The sequence goes on from CM072093.1 coordinate 48,399,838, forward strand.
ACAATTAGCAGCTGAAATGGAAGGATCTACAACTGATAAGATAGGTTGTTTTTGTAACGCCCCAGGTTTTCCAACCTCTAGCCTAGAAACGCTACTACAACCCTCAAACCATTATTCACAGACCTGAACCACTTTAAACCGAAAATATCGAAAATTTTGGCAGCATAACGACGTAAAATGGTTTGACCCAAAATTTTTACACCTAATAAACAAGTAAAACACTCCAAAGCAACCAACTCAACTCCACCAACTCCATTTCAGGTTCACAACCTACTTCTCTATATGAGTCAGGCCTCGTAGCAACATGCATTAAATAAAACGTGCACAACCAGATTACATATTCAACTTTTATTATCACCAGCTACTTATCCCAAAAGAATCTTATCTAAACAACTTTATTTCAAAAATGCTAAAACAATGGAACTAAACTTAGGATCATAAACAACACAACTCAACCAAGTATCACCTACAGATCCCCAATTAAAAAAACTAAACTAGTCTACCTAAGCATAACAAAAATGGAACTATCACCAACTCTAGCCTATCAAAACATAGGAAAGAAAGTCAAACGCCCTAAATAACAAGGATAAAACCTACTGAATTAGAACCAACTTAAAGCGACCTTAAACATGCTTAAAAGGTCTAATTCAACTAAGAGAAGACCTATTTCCTTGTTGGACAGCCACTCAAGATCTCCCAAATTAAAAACCCAACACCTTTAGATCATGGGCAACCATGTCTAAGGCATGACGGGCGATGGGTATTCGCTGAATGACCATATTTAAGGCTTTTTAGCCACCGGACAGCAAGCAAATATAACCTACGACATACTAATAACACTTAGGAGATTGGACAATGCAACTAAGGCCTAAATGATTAATGAGACTTTACTTAGCATGCTTTTTAAGCCACGAACAGTAAGCAAAAGCTCATTGAAACCATGCTTAAAGAACCTATAAGGATCGGGCAAAGCTACATAGGCGACTAGACTAAAAGGCATTGATGAACTACATGATTTAAACTAAAACAACTCATTAATAAGCATATTCTAGGACTTATGAAGATTGAGCAACACCTAACACATACTTCTAAGGGTTAAACAACTAATGGGTAGAAAACTACAACGCTATAAACCAAGGGACAGGAAGGAGACTTACCCAAATGAACCCGTTTCAACGCTAGACAGGTTATCCTAACCTCTAACGATGCGCTAGAACGATCCTTGGGTAGTGGGTATTCGAGTTGAAGTGTATCGAACTCAATCGAACACTTAGGCGGCGCTACAGAACTGAAAATCAACGCTAATATTAAAATTTCAGCACCTAAACCATTGGGCATTTGATTCTAACACCAACTGAACATGGGTAAGAGTTAAAGCTTACCGGAAACGCTAATCAACACCGAAACACCCACGAATTGAGCAAAGACGGCGCCTGACAACAGCTAATAAGACCTTAAATCCTGAAATACGGAATTCATAGAGAGTGGGTATTTGAAACTTGAATAAAGGTCCCAAGGAGCATGGGTAAGGGATTAAGCTTACCAAAAACGCCCAACGACACCAACAACACCCGAAAACACTGCTGAATAGAGGCAAAAACGCGAAAGACAGGGCTCTGAACTGCTGGCCACGCAGGATCTAACCAAAACGGAATCAAGAAGGCTTAAGACCGGATCTTAATCAACCAAGAACGAGAAGAAAAGAGACTTGCCCACGAAACTACGGCTGAAAAACGCAAAGACTGAGAGACCCAGGAGATTTACCTTGCTGAAATGCAAGGAAAAGAGGGGAAAAAGAGGCGGCGGTGCTTGGGTCTTCGTTTTCCGACGAGGAACAACAATGACGACGGCGCTCCGACGACTTCGGTGAGGATGGGTTCTCACGGCCACACACACCCACAGAGAGAGGAGAAACTCGCGCGAAGAGAGGGAAAGCGATTGACGAGCAGAGGCGCGCGAGAAGCTTGGGTGGAACAGCGGCGCGACACGACGACTGGGCTGCGGGGTGGCGGCGCTTCAACTCCGGCGACGGCGAGGCGGCTGGGCGGCGGGACTCACGGCTGAACGGCAAAGAGGGGGCGGCAGCGGTGCGAAGAACTAACCGGAGAAGGGAAAAACACAAAGAAGGGGGGTGGGGATCCTTCACGGCAAAGAGGAAAGAGATGGACAATTGGACTTTTTGGGCCCATTTGATTTTTGGATTGTAAGAAGGGACCTTTTTTAAAAACCTGGATTTAGGGACCCTTGTGATGGCGAGAAGACAAAAATAGGGCAATTGGGCTTTATGGGCCCCTTCAATTTTTCATTTGTAAAAATGGGCCCATTTTACAAATCTATTATTTGGGGGCTCCTTAAGGTGTGAAGATACGATTTTACCCTTTTTTATTTCAAACACACAGCCTCTTCGCTTCCCACGAATTCAACGGTCCCTTCTTTCCCTTTCTTCTCCCTCTCAAGCTTAAACGAATTTCGAGTGCCCAAAACCGTACACTGCTGCCGTTTATTTCAAAATCTTCCGACGACAACGAAGTTGCACCTACACGAGGTAAGGATTGACTTCCATTTTTGGGTATTTCTTATTGGTTTAATCATTTTTTGAACTTATCTCGTCTAAATGTGGGTTTCTTAGAAATCTAGGGTTTCTTGCTTTTTTACTTGGCTATTATATGTTGTGAGTGATTGTTTGACTGTTTCGTTGGGTTCTGTATTGAATATGGGAACGAAATCGTGGCTTCTGGTTGATTTTAGGATGTATATTTTCTTGAAAAATGAAGAATCTCGGTCGGGATGCATCATCTGCAACTTCTCGGTCAACCGAGAAAAATGGCAGAAACTTTATATTTTTCTCGGTTAACCGAGTTTTGCAAAAGATGCTTCACAGTCACGATTTTGACCGAGAATTCGACCGGGAAGTCTCGGTCAATCAAGAAAAGAGACAGTAAACGTTATATTATTCTCGGTTAACCGAGATTTTCAGTGGACGCTTCCCAGTCACGATTTCGACCGAGAATTTAGTTAGTGACTTGTTTTTAATTGTAACCAATGTATATATATATTTTTTTTAAAAAATATTGATTATAATTGTTGTAATTTGCTAGGTTTATTATGGAAATCACCGAGAAAATCCCCCTCGCTGACCATTTTCCCGCTTCGTTGACATGTTGCTCACACTTGAACAAAACCATTGGCAATATAAAGTCAACACTAAGTCCGACCCAATTAAACCTTTTTAGGCAAACATGTTTCGTGCCCTCAATAGATGTAAATGTTATTTTTAACGACCAATTAGTACATTACATCCTCCTTAGGGAAGTAGAGGACAATAGGGCAGATGTGATGAGTTTTAAATTATTGGGTCAGAAGGTTTCGTTTGGTAAGAGAGAATTTGACCTCATAACCGGCCTTCGTCATTCCTTTAGACCAATGAGGAGAGATAGAGAGGGTTCTCTCAATAGACTCCTAAGATTATATTTTAGGGAGAACGTAGGCATGAAGGTGGAGGAGTTAGATAAGTCGTTTCCGACTCTTCAGTTTGAGAACGACGAAGATATGCGGTTAAGATCGCAGCTTTCTATTTTTTTGAGTTGGCTTTGATGGGGAGGGAGCGCAAACAACAAGTAGATGCTAGCACTTTAAACTTAATGGATGATTTGGTGGAATTTTGCAACGAGGACTGAAGTACCATTGTTTTTTACAAGACGATCAAAAGTCTAAAGAAGACACTAAAGGGGAAGGCTGAGTCGTACAAGTGTAAGGACGGTGGTCCAAAGAAGCAGGAGACATACAGTCTATACGGTTTCCCGTTTGCTTTTCAGGTTAGTAGATAATTAAACTTTTGAAATGTAATCTTCATATAGTTTGTACGGTTTCCCATTTTTTTCTTTTATTGTTTATTTACACAGATATGGGCTTACGAGACTGTTTCATCTCTCACTGGACGTGTTGCCAATCGTATAAGTGAGACTACCATCCCCCGCATTCGTCGATGGTCTTGCTCCCACTCCCCATCATACACAATCATTGCTGATGAGGTTTTTGGATCCCGAGCGGTTAGTTATTTTAATTTTTTAAATGTTTTGTCTTCATTATTATTTGTAAACTTCTGATTGTAACTAAGTCATTTTTTTTAGGCAAAAGTTAGGTTGAGTCTTGTTTCTTCTGCAGATGAGAGTCAATTCATGAATCGAGTGATGGAGCCTCCACGTGCACCGGAGCCAGTGTCTGAGCCAGTACTAGAGTCAGGGCAAGAACCAGATCAAGAAACAGAGAGTCAACCTACTGTATCTGAGGCTATACTCCTTGTTGTAGAGGAGGCTACTGTAGCCGATACTGAGATGTTGGATGTCACTGAAGCTTCTCCAGAAGTTTCAAATAAGAGAGGAAGGGAACAAAAGAACAAAAACAAAGGGAAAGAGAAAGAGAATGAAGTAGAAAAAGAGGATGAGAGCACGAAGGAGAAGAAAAAGAAGAAAAAGACAAAAACAAAGCAGACTTGTGAATGTAGCCAGTGGCTACAACTTATGGATAGTTGGATGGAGAGAATGGATGCTCGCATGTCTGATATGGAGACATGCCTCAAGTCTATTACCAAGTTCTTGCGTCGTCTATCTAAGGTATTTTGGTAGTTGATCATTGTTATTGTATTGGTTGGTTTTGTTTCTTCTAACATTTGTAAACTTTCAGGGTAAATTCGTGGACCCTGAGAAGTACTTTGGACCCAAAGATGTTCTTGATGATGAGGGTGGTCCATCAAAAGGACAAGATCCCGTGGGTGGTCCATCGAAAGGACCCGATGATAAGGGTGGTCCATCGATTGGACCGGATGACAAGAGTGGATCGGATGACAATAAGGAAGAAGGACATTGATGAGGCGCACGACATAGAGCTTATTACGGTAATAATATTTCTTACCCTATCATAGTTTAAATTTAACATTTCCATAAATAAATGTACCGGGATTTACAGGAGTTGGAGTCTCAACCAACCACTGACATAGAGTCTCACTCCATTACTGACGTGGAGTCTCAACCAAGTACAGACCCAGTCGAGTTCATTGTACCTAAGACTGAGGTAATTATTTGTCTTAAATTAAACAATATTATATAAATCTCACTAATGTATTAAATGTATGTATGTAGTCTGGTGAGTTGAGTGATGAGGAGGTTGAGGAGGTTAAAGTAATCGGGCCACGTGAATTGGTAAAAAGACGGGGAAAGCGGACCCGACAAATTTCTTGGAAGCTTCGGTCTCCATGGGCTGACACCAGGCCGGACGACAAAAGGAGGAAAGTTAAGCAATACGATCCCATGCGTGTCATTCCTGAGGAGTACGAGACCAAGTTTTAGAAATGGTTGGATGACCCATTGTCTGATGGATCGGAGCGCAAGACAGTATATGCATACAGAACCAAACAATGGTTCAAGACATTACTCACATCGTCTCATTGGATGAGTGATGAGGTACAAACCATTTTATCACTACTGTTGATTTGTAAATCTTATAGTTTATGATTTAGGGTAGGGTTTAGATATAGGGTTTATAGTTAAAGAAGACTTAGAGTTTATGAATTAGGGTAGGATAGAGTTTAGGACTACAATTCACTATTCTTCTGATTATGTAGGTGATTGACTCTCTCTTCCTCTTTGTTCGAAAGAAGATGGATACCCGTCCTGACTTATGCCATCGAAAGTTCGTCACGACGGATGTATTTGTAACAGTACGTATTTTCATCTTATAGAATTTCAATTAATCTGAATTGTACTAATATTGGATGTTGTGCATAAATTTTTGAGGCGCGGGGATGTGTACGAAGAACTCCTTCGTAGTGACCATGGGAATGACACGTTCGATTGGAGTAGATTCAAGACGGTCACTAACTACGTAATGGGAGAACACACAGATTACAATGTTCATTGGAGTTCCGTTGATGCTGTCTACATGCCCTTCAACTTAGGTAGAAACCATTGGGTTCTACTGTGTGCTGACTTTGAAACGGACAAATTTGTGTTGACGGACTCCCTAACGGCACTGAATTCAGATGCAGACATAGCGAAGCAGATGAATACGGTATGCACCATTTTCCCTAGGCTACTACTGAGGTGCGACGTTATGAAGGAGAAACCGTCTCTTCCAACACATCCATGGCGATTCAGAAGGAAGACCCAAGTGCCACAACAACAAGATAGTGGGGATTGTGGGGTTTTCACTATAAAGTTTTTAGAATATGATGTAACTAGATCAGATTTAGGTAGCTTAGTCAAGAGAAAATGGAGTTTTATAGGCGTCCATTTGATGTACAACTTTGGGCCAATAGGTTGTTCTTTTAGTAAAACATGATTTCGTTTATATTTCAATACCCTTGTAGTTAAAATTTCACTTATATACTTATCTTATACGTTAATAAACAGACCATGCAACGTAAATTTATTACCATGCAACGTAATTTCAAGTCATGCAACGTAAAATTCATGCCATGCAAGCAACTATATACCACTGACATTTTTCCGAGTCTTCTCGGTCCCGATTTCGATCGGGAAAACTAACAGAGGATTAATATTTGTGCAAGTAAAAGACTGTATGCCATTTTTCTCGGTCGTTCTTGAAGGTGTTCATATAACACATGCGGAAGCAATTTTAGAATCGGAGGCACTTAACTACATGAATTTTAGAAAATGAAAACATGTTGTCCAAATACCGTAAGGAGAGAGCAGAATTTTTACCAACCTTTTGGAGACCGATTCAACAACTCCCTTTGATTCCTTTGACCACGAACAGTGTGTGGACCACCTCTAGTGTCTTCCCTACTATTCTCCGGGCCAAGAACTGTTGGGTTTTATGCCCTAAAACTCGTAGATAGTGAATGTAACCGTTGACCGGATATTAATGAAACAATATTGATATATTATTCCATTAATTGTTATTAGTTATTTTATATTTGTCTTTGCCAAATAATAACCCTAATCCAATAAACTAGACATCCAAGGTTGTAATATGAGTCTTGAACTATATGTAGCGACATATGGGATCATTGTTCAAGAAGCAGCCTAAAGGGTCTATAGTATAGGGATAAGACTGGGTGCCTTATCCTGGTGACACTATGGATACGGCCCACTTTGTATTTGATACAAACGTTGTGATCCAACGCGTTCGTGTAGGAGACATGCAAGTGGGGGTATCCTATGCAATGAGTTTGCATAAGACCGGACCGCGAAATAGTAACCACTGGTTATAACACCGTTAACTAGTTGGTTTTCTATTTCACTAGGACGACCTAGACAACTTAGTCGTAATCCTGAGTTGATTATGGACTCCTGCTCATGAGAGATTGTCCTTTGATTTGTATGGGTGAGAGTGGCCAATACGCCGACTCAATAAGCCTACCACTTTGGGGACAAGAACGAATGGGGAGCTGGGAACATAATCGTACAAGATGAAATTCACTCCTTCCCGACTTTAGGGAAGCAGATGAGTGTTCCCTTAAGTGGTTACTCCAAGTCTTGAACAAAGGGCCCTACCCTCTCAATGGCACGAGAGGGTTTTCTGTTTGATGGTTGGACCACAAACAGGTTGTTCATTAGAGGAGAATTGGTACTTAAGGAAATAGAGGTAACCCAGGGGTAAAACGGTAATTTGACCCAATTGGTGTTACGGACACTCGTGAAGGACTAACTAGTCGATATTGGTCTAGATCCGTGGACACAGAAAATATGTCTGCAGTGAGAAGAGTGCAACTGTGAGTCTATAGTGGAATGTACACACAGTTAACGAATATTGATTAATGTGGTTAATGAGTTTGACCAATTAATCTCACATCGTTGGAGCTTCTGATCTGCAGGTCCATTTGGTCCCACTGGTAGCTCGTAAAGTAATTTGAGGCAACTAAGTAATAAAAGTAAATTGAAAATGTTCAATTTATTAAGGGAAACAAATATAATATATATTGATATATTATTATGAGAGAAATTAATATTTGAAAAGTTCAAATATAAATTTATAGAAGTTTGAAAGAGTTCAAAATAATGAATTAATTAATCTAAGGCCTAAAATGTGTTTGGGCAAATTAATTAATTCTAGGCCGGGAATTAAATATGTGATATTTAATTGGTGGTTAATTAATTAAAGAATTCATTAACCGAGAATTAATCAATTATGGAAATAATTAATCACTTAAGGAAGTGATTAATCATTTAAGGAAATGATCTAATCACTTATGGAAGTAATTAGTCATTTGTGGAAAAGATTAATCAATTATGGAATTGATTAATCATGATTGATTAATTAAGGAATAAAGATTGAATCAATTATGGAAAAGATTGATTTAATTGAATATTTTATTCATGGCCTCTCTTCTATAAATAGAACACTAGACCTAATTGGTCATGACACTTGACACTTGACACTTGACACTCTTGAAAGACAAGACCTAGAATTCTCTCTAGCCTCACTCTTAGAGAAAGACTCCCACAAGTCTTTTGCCTCCTAGACTTAGAGACATACCGGTGTAACCTCTGTGGTGATTGTGTCAATCAAAGAATAAATTTCCAGCGAAGAAAAACAAAGGCGACTGTTGCGTTTTCGTTCGTGGAGCGTCGTTGGCGAAGAACGGTCAAGTCTTCAACGAAGGTTTGTAACGGTTCTTCCTCTTTTCTTTAGAAAAGTTTTAAAAATAAATTTAGATTTATTTTAGCATGTTGAATCAATTTTACAGCGGCTTTAAAGGTTGTTTAAAGTTTTGTTTGAGTTATCGTAACGGTATTTTAATGTTAATTAATATACGACGTAAGGTCCAATCGATGCGCTTCCGCTGCGTGGGGACTTTTATTCCCTTCAAGAACGACTTGCGGGAGTCTATAGAGATAGGGAATGGGAAGGGAATGCTTGAAGGTTCAAGCACTAGAGAGATATATGGAGATGAGTGAGTTTGAGACCAAAATCCAGAAGCATAACAATATGGAAAATGGCTTTCCTTCCTTTGAATCTGATTCATACTCCTTATATAGACATCTTCCATGCAAAGAGAAGCCTCATGACACTAGACACATGGTGAAATTGCAACTCAAAGTGGATTCTAGGTGTTTAATTCACAACACATGCAACTAGTGCATGGTTGTGTTGTTTTCCACTATGCATCAACATGCAAGAGTGGGAATGTCACTAAATCCACTTAAAATTGAATCTAAATTCTCAATTTTCAGCTTGCAATTCCTTCCTATTTCAATTCAAAATTGAAATTGATTTCTAGACAATTAATTGGTACAATTCCAAGTAATTTTTACATGATTAATCCAATTAATCTTTATCACCTAGTGCCATGAATTATATACGATTCCTAATACATATATATGGTATTCAAAACACTTTTAAATACTCCATCTCTCATTTTCTAATTTAATTCATAATTAAATTATTGTGTCAAACACAATTTACGATAATACCCGTTTTCCCGATTTTGAACGATTCAAAGCTTCCTATCTTTTGTTCTAGGCTTAATTTCGATATGAGCTAGTAGGGGGACCTAATGGACCTATAGATCATGGGCTCCAACGATTCGAGGCTAACCAACTAATCTCATTATCCAAGTTAGCCAACATTCGTTAACTACCGGGGCACTCCACTATAGCCCGATAGTTGCACTCCCCTCACTATAGATATATTTCCATCCACTTGATTTAACCATGATTAGTAAGTCGATCCTTCACAGGTTGTTCGTAGCTATAGCTAGGTCAAAAAACCGTTTCACCCCTATAGTACTTCTAGTTCCTTAAGTCCCACTGATCCTCTAATAAACAATTGGTTTATGGTCCAACCAATAAACCGAGTCCCTCTTGGGCCAATGAGAGGGCGGGATCCCTTTGTTCAAGCCCCGGAGTTAGCACTTAAGGGAACAACCTCTCTACTATCCCTAATTCGGGTAGGAGCGAATTCCTTCTTGCATGACTATGTCCCCAGCTATCTACCCGTTCCTATCCCTGAAATGGGAGGTTTATTGAGTCGGCGATACTGAGCCACTCTCACCTATGCAGATCTAAGTATAAGCCCGAATAAACAGGAGTTCATAGTTAGCTCAGGATTAAGATCGAATTACCTAAGTCATCACATGAAATAGTCAGTCTCGTCAGTAAACGGTGTTTATAAAGCGAGAGCGACTTATTTCTCGGTCCTGGTCTTATGCAAACTCATTGCATAGGACGCCTCCACTCGCATGTCTCTACATGGACGATTTAGTATCACATCGTCTATACCATCTACAAAGTGGGTCGCGTCTCATAGTGTCTCCAGAATAAGGTACCCAACCCTATCCCTATACTATAGACCGTTTTGGCTATTACTCAAGCTTGATCCACTTTTATGTCTCTACATAAAGCTTAAGTGTTCATCCTATAGCCATGGATCTTAGTTTATTGGATTTGGGTTATTATATGTGCAATTTACTTTATTTAGTATTGACTTTTACTGAATCAATCTCGATAACGCCTTTATCGAATAAGTATATAATTCGTTTAACATTCACTATCTACGAGTTTTAGGACACCAATCCCAACAGTTCTCGGTCTCGATCTTGGTCCCGTATTCGACCGAGAAAATTGGCAGTAAGATTGATATGCCTTTTTTTTCCAGTATTTTTTTTAATTTGATGTACGCTATATAAAGTAAATGATGAACGGAGAAAATAGATACTTCAAAATATAGAAATGTAATAAAATTCATGTCTAAAACATCCATGATACAAATATTCATGTCAAAATAGAGAAATGTACTAAAATTGTCTAAAACATCAAGAATTGTTCAATGGTTGTCTGCATGTTTTTCTGTTATGACCCCTATTCCTGCACTGGCTGCATTTGCGGACATGTCGCACTTCTCCCGTAGATAGTATTCTCAACGTCTGATGTGTTGGGTTTTATGCCCTAAAACTCGTAGATAGTGAATGTAACTGTTGATCGGATATTAATGAAATAATATTGATATATTTTTCCATTAATTGTTATTAGTTATTTTATATTTGTCTTTGCCTAACAATAACCCTAATCCAATAAACTAGACATCCAGGGCTGTAATATGAGTCTTGAACTATATGTAGCGACATATGGGATCATTGTTCAAGAAACAGCCTAAAGGGTCTATAGTATAGGGATAAGACTGGGTGCCTTATCCTAGTGACACTATGGATACAGCCCACTTTGTATTTGATACAATCGCTGCGATCACACGCGTTCGTGTAGGAGACATGCGAGTGGGGATATCCTATGCAATGAGTTTGCATAAGATCGGACCGCGAAATAGTTAACTAGTTGGTTTTCTATTTCACTAGGACGACCTAGACAACTTAGTCTTAATCCTGAGTTGATTATGGACTCCTGCTCATGAGAGATTGTCCTTTGATTTTCATGGGTGAGAGTGGCCAATACGCCGACTCAATAAGCCTACCATTTTCCATTTTGGGAACAAGACCGAATGGGGAACTGGGAACTTAATCGTACAAGATGGAATTCACTCCTTCCCGACTTTAGGGAAGCAGATGAGTGTTCCCTTAAGTGGTTACTTCGAGTCTTGAACAAAGGGCCCTACCCTCTCAATAGCACGAGAGGGTTTTCTGTTTGATGGTTGGACCACAAACAGGTTGTTCATTAGAGGAGAACTGGTACTTAAGGAAATAGAAGTAACCCAGGGGTAAAACGGTAATTTGACCCAGCTGGTGTTGCGAACACTCGTGAAGGACTAACTAGTTGATATTGGTCTATATCCGTGGACACAGAAAATATGTTTGCACTGAGAAGAGTGCAACTGTGAGTCTATAGTGGAATGAACACACAGTTAACGAATATTGATTAATGTGGTTAATGAGTTTGACCAATTAATCTCACATCGTTGGAGCTTCTGATCTGCAGGTCCATTAGGTCCCACTGGTAGCTCATAAATTAATTTGAGGCAACTAAGTAATAAATGTAAATTGAAAATGTTCAATTTACTAAGGGAAACAAACATAATATATATTGATATATTATTGTGAGAGAAATTAATATTTGAAGAAATTCAAATATAAATTTATGGAAGTTTGAAAGGGTTCAAATAATGAATTAATTAATTTAAGGCCTAAAATCTATTTGGGCGAATTAATTAATTCAAGGCCGGAAATTAAATATGTGATATTTAATTGGTGGTTAATTAATTTAAGAATTCATTAACCGGGAATTAATCAATTATGGAAATAATTAATCACTTAAGGAAGTGATTAATCATTTATGGAAATGATCTAATCACTTATGGAAGTAATTAGTCATTTGTGAAAAAGATTAATCAATTATGGAATTGATTGATCATGATTGATTAAATAAGGAATAAAACTAAATCAATTTTGGAAAAGATTGATTTAATTGAATATTTTATTCATGGCCTCTCTTCTATAAATAGAACACTAGACCTAATTGGTCCATGACACTCTGCTCTTGCTCTTAGAGTCTCAAGACAAGACCTAGAATTATCTCTAGCCTCCCTTTTAGAGAAAGACTCCCACTAGTCTTTTGCCTCTTAGACTTAGAGACATACCGGTGTAACCTCTGTGGTTATTGTGTCATTCAAGAAGGATTTTCCAGCGAAGAAACTTAAAAGGGGGTTGCTGCGTTTTGATCGTTGGAGCATCGTTGGCAAAGAACGGTCAAATCTACAACGAAGGTTTGTAACGGTTCTTCCCCTTTTCTTTAGAAAAGCATGAAAATAAATTTAGATTTATTTTTCAGCATGTTTAAACTGATTTTCCAGCAACTTTAAAGTATGTTTAAAGTTTGTTTGAGTTTTCGTAATGGTATTTTAATGTTAATTAATATACGGCGCAAGGTCCAATCGATGCGCTTCCGTTGCGTGGGGACTTTTATTCCCTTAATGATGACGACCAACTCTAGGCACTCTTCGAGAAGGCAAGACTTCCACGTCGACAAATTGAGGTGACCTCTTCCACTCCGACTCATGCCCAAAGGGTTGTATGGGCTGTGCATATGCATCTATCAAAGAGTCCACATGGTAGACTCTGAAACAAAGTGTATGATAGTCTATATGTCGATAAGTGCATGCAGCGATCGCATGGGAGCATGGAGGTTCGTAATACTCAAATTCATGACATGTGCATGTTCTAGCGTGAAGGTTGACACGTCCACCCAAATGTCCATCCTGGACATCAAACTCATATCGAGCAATAGGTTTGACCACGTGCCTCTGTGACTTCTCCTCTACTTTTTCCAAAATTTCCATTGCAAACTTCGACCACTGGCTCGGGTTACTGGAGTGCTTATTCCTACATTTGTAGTATTTTGCTTGGAGCCACCCTCGGATATGATTCATGAATGCGGTGATTGGGAGCTCTCGTGTTGGATCGGTATGGCAACCCTAGAGGGGGGGTGAATAGGGTTTAATAAAACTTTTTCCTAAAATGACTCAATTATACTAATTAACACACTTTTTATAGACAATAAGAGAAATTTCAATATATGCAACAAATAAGAACAAACTAAAGCATGCAATAAATTGCTTAAATTAATTGCAAAAATAAAAAGGAAAGAGTTAGAGAAGAAGACACCGTAATTTTTATAGTGGTTCGGTCAAACTCGACCTACTCCACTCCCCAAGCGCCTCTTGGGAATTTGATCAATAAAAATCTTTCGACTCTTTCCACAGATTAGAGCCCAACTGTTACACCACCGCTCCTTTTACGGGTTCAAGAGCAAACCCGATCCTTTCCACGGGTTAGGATCAAACCGTTACAAGTGATGGAATTTTTGGATAACACAATACAACTCTCAATAGAGTAGATTTACAAATTTGAGCACTCAATAAATGTATCCTCACAATACAATAACACTCTCTCAAGAATAAGATGAAAAGAAAAATTTTGGGAGCTTGGACAGAGCAACAATGGAAACTTTTGAGCTTGGAGGATTGTAAAAATGTAAAATTGTTTGTGAAAATTTGGAGAGGAAGATGAGTTTAAAAAGAGAAGGAAATGAGGTAAAAAAATGAATTTAAATTTGGACCATTGGATTTGAAGATAAAGAAAAATAAAGGGTGGAGATTAAAATAAATTTAAAAGAAAAAAGTAAATATAAAATAATATAAATAATATTAATATATAATAATAATAAAGTAAATAATTTTAATTTAATATAATTTTTTTAATAAACAAACTAATGTCTCTAACGGTAAAGGAAGTTTTGTTTAAAAAAAAAATTATATATGTGTAACTGGTGAGTCTAACGGTAAAAACGCATTAAATGCAAGTTTTGATTTTTTTTTTTTAATTATAAAGAACTGTTACTCACAAGATAAAATATATATAATTATATTTAAATAACCAAAAAGGCCCCATGTGTCACTCTCTCATTGCTCCACGTGTCGCCGTCTGATTGGTCTATAATGCTGACTCAGCCGCCACGTCATCGCCATCGGTAATTTTCGTTAAAGCTTGTTTTGGCTATAACTTCTTCGTTTTAGTTCCGATTTGAGTGATTCAAGAGGCGAATCGTTGTTCCGAGCTCTACGCTATGGGCACATTAAAACACTAAAATTTTCAGTAATTAAAAATTGGGTTTGTTATCATCAAAACATTGATTAATTAATTAATTAAAATTAATTAATTTGAGATTAAGGGCCAAAAAGCCAACATCTCGTGCATCTTTCAACACTGAGTTAGTGCACTCCGCAAGATTGGTGGTCATTTGGTTATACCGACGACCACACTGGTATGCTCGAGCCCACCTCTCAACTCCGTCCCCTTGTAGGTATGTCCTGACATTTTCTGGTAGTTACTGCCAATACTCATTGAATTCAACCACGCGAAATGCCCTTGCAGCTCCGTCAAATAGTTTCTCATGAAGTTCCCGGTCTTAAAATGCGTCTTCAGGTTCTCCCCTAAGTGCCGGATACACAAGTAGTGAAATGCATTAGGAAATACAGTTTTGACTGCCTTACCAATGCTGGCATGTCTGTCAGACACAATGACCAGACCAGGAACTTGTCCAACTGCACGTTCCATCTGTCGAAAAAAGTACGTCCATGACTGATCAATTTCTCCCCCGGCCAAGGCCCACCCTACAGGATATAACGGTTGTTACCATTTACACCGGTCGCAATAAGGAGCTTCCCACAGAATTTTCCTTGTAGGTGTGTTCCATCAACCACTAGATCTGGACGAATAGAGCTTTTGAACCCTCCAATAGAAGCACCTAGTGCCATAAACACATGCTTAAAGTGTCCTTCGTCTTCAAGTTCTAAGTCGAACACTGTATCGAGATTTTCAATTTTCAATGCTTCACCAAATCTTGGTAACAATCTGTAAGATTCTTCTGGAGATCCTCTAGCAAGAATAAAAGCTTCTACTTTAGCCCGCCAAACCTTGTCGTAGCTTAAATTCACACCAAAATCTTGTCTAATATCGTTCACAATATCCTTTGCCCTATAAGTACGACCGACGTCTTGGAACCTCGACTTGATCAAATTTCCAATAACCCAACTCTTCGTTTGCCTATGATCATGGGTTAACATTTCACGTACACAGGTGTGGATATTACAGTACTTCGTGATCTTAAATATTTCACACCCCTTAGTAACAGTCATAGCTCGAACCCTCCATTTGCATTCTTCAATTACACACTCAGCTACCCATATGTTCTTTTTTGACTTTTTAACCCTAAACTGGAAGTTCCTTCTCATTGCAATCACAGACATCCTCATGTACAAGTCTCTCTTACACATGAATACTTCTTCAACTTCTACATCTTCAGAAGAGGAAGACTGACTTGTCATGATGATTGCCTTGGATGAAGTATTCGGAGCGGAAGAGCATGTCGCCACCTGTTCAGGCGCAAAAGGAACCTCATTGTACTGTACGTGAATCTCTTCCTCATCGTCTCCCACAGCTACATCAACCTCTGTGTCTATGTCCTCATCATCTCCGTACTCCTCATAATCTCCGTAGTCCCCCCAATCTTGGCCACCATAAAGTTCACTACCATGGTCTTTATCATCCCTCAAGTTATGTGCAGAAATATTTTTGGATTCATCGCATGGGAAGGATGTAGATGTCGATGGTATATTGTTTGGGACTGATGTCGATGATAAATTCGGCTCCACCTTATTTGGCATGGCGCATGGGATGGGAAATGGTCGTGTGGCTTGGTTACTAGGACACTTTGGGATTGTGGATATGTATATGGGTACATCAGAGACCTTATTCCACGTCAAGAAGGTGTTAAGGCCTTCATCGTTCCTAATAACAAACGCAGGGGCCCTAGACATCAATTGGACTACACATCTTATTCTAAGGTCAAATTCCTCTGAACTTATACTGGTTAATCTATATAATCGACTAAGAAGTCACTGTATGTAGTACCAATGTCTATGTCGAAACTCGTCAACTCTCCACCCTCATATTCATTTTCCCTCTCATTCCACAGACCACCATAACAAACCCACACACGAGGCATTATCTGCACGAACAGGAAAAAAAATTAATGAAACTGCCAAAATTCCTGGTCTCAATGGTTTATGATTCCCGACCGGCGGGAACGATGAATTTCGACCGAGAAATCGGACAGCGCGACGCAAAAATCAAGTCCCAACCCACGAACGTACTCTTAAACGTAAAAAATTGAACGATCAAAACTTGAAAGTGTAGTAATCACGTACCTCCTTCAGAAACTCGAATGTCGGAAGTGTTTTGAGTGTGATTGGCCAATCCAAAACGTGATGAGGTGGTGAAATCGTGTTGGGACCAAAAAATATTGTATGGGGACCAAAGGACTAAAATGAATAAGAATGAGAATGGGAATGAGAATGGGAATGAGGATAGGAATGTTTTTGTCCTTCCAAATTCCTTATTCATTAAGGAAAATTATGGAAAATTTGTGGGAAATCTAATTTAGTGGTGTAGGAAATTAATTTCCTTTTTTGAAAATTGAAGAAAGGCTATAATGGTCATTTATACCTTTGCTGACCTCATTAAAATCAGCAAAGGGTCCCCAAATAATAAATTTAAAAAAAGGGGCCCATTTTTACAAAACAACAATGAAAAGGGCCTATAAGTACCAACTGCCCACAAAAATACCCTTGCCTTAAAAACTTTCTCCCTCCCTCCCTGTCTTACGAATTTACCGTTGCTTCCTTTCTTCTTCCTCACGCTCGACAGAAAATCGCCACAGTTGGAACACAAAGAGCCCAAATTTTAAAAACTTGTTTTTATGGACCTAGATTTTACAAATTTGTTTTCAAACTTTTTTTTATCAATTAATACACAAATTTCAAAACTTGTTTATTTTCAAATTTGGAAGTATGTTTTAAATTAAAAGGTTAAAGATTTTTTTAATTAAAATTTAACAAGATTACCAACTAGATTTGATGAATCCCAACCGAGATTCATAAAAATTCGGGCTAAATCTGGCCAGAATTAATAAATAACAGCCGAATTCAGTAAATTTTGGCAAAAAATAACGGAGAATCATGCAATCTCGAGTTAAATTCGACCAGAATTAATGAATTCCCGGCCAGGAATCATTCCATCCGCCCGGGAACATTGAAGCTTGGCAATTTGTTTTTTTTTAATATTTTAAAATTTGTTTGTACATGGCCTGACTTCGTTTTTTATTTTTTATTCTTTTTTAATATTTAAAAGTCTGTCTTTATTTTTCTTTATATTAAAAAATATTATTTAAATAATTTTCTTTTAACAAATTTGGAAATTATATGAATGTATCTATTTAAAAAACTGAATAATTTTTAAAAATCTTTCACATGTTTTGAATTAAATAGTAAAGTTGGATAGAAGTTGGTGAAATTTTTTACATTAATTGGTTTAAAATTAATTGGGTATAAAATGTAAAATCTTCTTGATGACACAACATTTTAGTAAGAAGGGGTCCCCAAATACAAGTTTTAAAGAAATTGCCCATTTTTACAATCCAAAAACCAAATGGGCCCAAAAAGTCAAATCGCCCGAAAGGGATAGAGAAAGAGAGAGTGTTCTAGGGTTTTTTTTTTCCTTAATTCCTTTTCTTTAAAATCCTTTCTTTTCTTTTTTTTAACCCAACTCCAAAACCTCCAAGACCCCAAAAATAGAAACCACTTTAATTCCTTTGACTTAGCCTGAAAAACTCAACGCTTAGACCGACCTTGCAACTACATTTTCATTCTACCATATTTATGGAATTTAATTAACACCAGAAATGCACGGGGCGTCATAGTTTTCACCTTGTAAGTTGTAACAAGGACTACACTATATCTTTTAGAAATACCATGCCATGTTATGCAAGAAAGTCAAGTTGAATTAAACTTATAAAAATGTTGAAAGAAACGTAAAACACACACCACAAGCCCCAGGTTCTCAACATGTTGAATATAAATACACTCGGGAAAAAAATGGAAAAAAAAAGTGTGGCGTCTCTTGACACAGCCCAATACAATCTCTTGTAGTTGTTTCTCAATATCTTCCATGGGTTGGCAAGCATCAATAATCTGCAATTAAATCAAGTAAGGTCCAAAAGGCAGTCAGTCAATCTTTTTTTAATTTTAATATGAAGAACCAACTTCCACTAAAAGATGAACCTGAAATCATAAAGCAATGGATTCCTCAACTTTATATCTTACTAAATACATCCATTTCCTCGACATGACCATACCAGGTTCAATTTTCATATGCAAATTGATGCAATTGAACTTATAGGTCTAAAGTCTTTCACATTTTCAGGCACCGTATTCTTCGGATAAGTCTATATGTGCTTCCATTTAGACGGTAAAGCAAAAAGAATCATTGTTGTCAATATCATAACAATTAGATGACATCTGTAAAGCAGAAAGAAATTAAAAGAAAAATTAGAAACAAAACCTTCTTAACAAATTTCAACGATAAAACATTCATAACAAAGATAAAGTTCAAATACGATAACAAACTAGAGTTAAACTCTAAACAATTCAATGTCACACTTTCTAAACAAGATAACCTTTTAAACCTAACAACCTAGTAACTCCAAAGAACAAAAGTAAATGAAATTGAAACATATGAAAAATGTAACTCCATTGAGTTATAAAATCAAATTTAACTTCCATATGTTAAATTTGTAATTGAAACATCAAATTGAAATTGATGTTTCAATCCATCTTGAAACTCTTGAAAAATTGAATTTAAATCACTTTCTTTTACATCTTTATTTGTAAAATATCCAACAATCCCCCACATGAAAGAAAGCAAGAAAATCAAAACAAAATGTTGAGAGCAAACAGACGAGCTATGCATCAGGAGAGGTGTCTTCTGGACTTGAACCTTCCTTAGTGAATATCTATCGAATTTACCGAAGAAATAGTGAGACCAAGCTCTGGAACTATCCTTCTTGTTGGTGAATTAAGACAACAGACATCACACATAGCTCATCATGTATCTTCGAGTTCTATACGTTTGTGTCCATTTTGGTCCTGGACAAGATCCCGATTTCATGAGAGCTTTAGAGAACATAAAACATTCAAAAAGTTCTCATAGAAGCGACCCACTTCTACTCTCACATAGGTGATATTGATTAAGAGTATTCTGCCATTACTCCTCTTGTAAACAAGATATCAACATGACCTTAACATCAACATATCACACACTCTACAACATCATAGAAATGGGAAGAAACTATAAGTTTCTTAGTGTGTCAACTATAAATTATCTAGCCAGTTTGCCTATTGAACCTAAATATTGGGATCTCCAGTCAACTAGGTTAGGTTACCACCAGATAATTTATTTCATAGGCTTTAGTCCCATTTTCCTCGATGTATACATCACTTGCTCTCTTGACAATCCTTTCGTTAAAGGATTTGCTATATTCTCTTTAGATTTCACATAATCAATGGAAATTATTCCATTAGAGAGCAATTTCCTTATCGAATTATGTCTTCGTCTAATATGTCGCGACTTTCCATTATAGACATTATTCTTGGCCCTCATAGAGGCCGCTAAATTGTCACAATAAATACATATTGTGTTTACAGGCTTCAACCATAATGGAATATCTTCAAGAAAATTTCGAAGCCATTCAGCTTCTTCTCCAGCTTTGTCAAGAGCTATAAACTCTGACTCCATAGTAGAACGCGCTATACACGTCTGTTTTGAAGATTTCCATGATACAGCTGCTCCACCTAAGGTAAAAATATACCCACTGGTAGATTTAATCTCCATGCTATCAGAAATCCAATTAGCATCACTAAATCCTTCCAGTACATGTGGATCCCTCATATAATGCAATCCATAGTTCATAGTGTACTTCAAGTACCTTAGAACTCTAACTAAAGCATTCCAATGATCATGCCCAGGATTGCTGGTGTATTTTGTTAACCTTCCTACTAAATAGGCTATATCAGGTCTTGTACAGTTCATTATGTACATTAAGCTACCAACAACTCTAGAGTATTCTAGAGGAGACACACCTTCACCACTATTCTTCTTTAACTTACAACTTGGATCAAATTGAGTAACTGCAGGTTTACTGTCAAATTGATAAAATTTTCTCAACACTTTCTCTATGTAATGAGATTGAGAAAGTATGTATCCACTTGGATTTCTTGTTATACGAATTCCAAGTATAACATCAACAAGACCAAGGTCTTTCATATCAAAGTTGGATTTCAACATCTTCTTAGTGAAATCAATGACACTTATATTTGTGCCCATACAAACAAATGATAACACAATCTTGATCTATGGTTTTAACATAGACACATTTATCACACTCATTTATCTTGAATCCATTAGATAACATAGTGTGATCAAACTTTTCATGCCATTGTTTGGGTGCTTGTTTCAACCCATAAAGAGACTTGACAAGTTTACAAACTTTATCTTCAAGTCCTTTTACAACAAACCCTTCAGGTTGTTCCATATAAATTTCTTCATCTAATTCTCCATTTAAAAATGCAGTTTTCACATCCATTTGGTGTATTTTCAAATTTTGTAAAGTTGTTATTGCAATTAACATCCTTATAGATGTAATCCTCGTCACGAGAGAATAGGTATCAAAAAAATCTATCCCTTCTTTTTGACGAAAGCCTTTAGCAACAAGACGAGCTTTGTACTTATCAATAGGGCCATCAACCTTTAGCTTTCTTCTAAAAATCCATTTACTACTAATTGGTTTACTACCAGGAGGTAGATCAACCAATACCCAAGTTTTGTTTTGCAAAATGGATTCTATCTCACTATTGATAGCTTCCTTCCAATAAGGTGCATCCGGAGATGTCACAGCTTCTTGAAAAGTTTGAGGCTCACCATCTATCATATATGTTATGAAATCAGGTCCAAATGAAGTAGCTTTCTTAGCTCTTTTGCTTCTCCTTGGTTCAAACTCAGTATTCTGATCATTTTGACCTTTCGGAGAGCTAGCCTCATAATTCCTTTTGACACCACTACTCATGTGTCTTTCCTCTTTCAAAGGAAATACATCCTCGAAAAAATCAGCTTCAATAGATTCCATAATGGTATTATTATTAATATCAGGTATTCCTGATTTAATCACCAGAAATCTATACGCAACACTATGCAAAGCATAGCCTATAAAGACACAATCAATTGTCTTAGGTCCTAGTTTGGTCCTTTTTGGTAAATGAACTTGTACTTTTGCCAAACACCCCCACACTTTCAACATTTTATATGAGGGTAACTTTCTATTCCACACTTCATAAGACGACTTATCAGTCTTCTTTTGTGGAATTCTGTTTAGTATAAAATTTGCTGTAAGCAAAGCCTCCCTCCACAAATTATGGTGTAAACCTGAACTATTTAACATGCAATTAACCATGTCTTTTAAAGTTCGGTTCTTTCTTTCAGCTACACCATTTTGTTGTGGTGTATAAGGTGCTGTAGTTTGATGGACTATACCATTAACTTCACAGAATTCATAAAATGATGATGATTCATATTCACCACCTCTATCTGATCTTAGCACCTTTACTTTCTTCTCAAGTTGATTTTCAACTTCTGCCTTATATGCTTTAAAAACATTTAAGGTTTCATCTTTACTATGTAATAAATATACATAGCAATATTTACTACAATCATCAATAAATGTGACAAAATATTTCTTACCGCCTCTTGTGGGGGTACTTTTCATGTCACATACATCACTGTGGATTAAATCAAGTACTCCATTACTTCTTTCCACAGATGAAAATGACTTTCTAGCAAACTTTGATTCAACACAAATCTCGCATTTGTGTCTATCATCAATGTTGAACTTAGGCAGAAGTCCTAAGCTTACCATTCTTTGTAAAGAACAATAATTGACATGCCCCAGCCTAGAATGTCATACATCACACAACTCAACAATATAAGCAGAAGAGTTGTTATTATTATTATTCTTGAGCATTTGTGCCAGTACATTCAATTTAAACATGTCATCATTTAGATAGCCTTTTTCCAACATACATACCCCTTTTGTCAGAATAAATTTATCTGACTCAGACACAAGCTTGAACCCATTTTTATTAAGTAGAGTTCCTGACACTAGATTCTTTCGAATCTCTGGCACGTGCCACACATCATTGAGGGTAAGTATCTTTCCAGAAGTCCATTTCAGCAGGACCTTCCCTTTACCTGCCACAGAGGCAGTTGAAACATTTCCCATGTACAGCTTCTCACCACCATCTAGCTTCTCATATGTGGTGAATAAGGACTTATCCTTACAAATGTGCCTAGTAGCACCAGTATCAATCCACCAGCCTTTGGTGTCAGAGGCCATATTTACCTTTGAGATCACAACAACGAGATCATCACTCTCCACAATATTAGTCGGATTGTGGGAGTTTTGTCCCTTCTTGTGTCTACAATCAGAAGCAACATGTCCACTCTTACCACAAACCCAACAGACTCCACGAATGCGCTTGTTGGCGTCATTCCTCGGTCGAGGATTCACATTTCTCTTCTTGAGTTGTTGTTTCTTGGGACCACGTTTTGAAGATTCAGCAATATGTGCATTAGCTTCAACTCCCAACGAAGCTTTGTCTCCTTTTCTATTATCCTCTTCAATGCGGAGTTTGACTTCAAGATTCTCCATGGAAAGCTCCTTTCGCTTGTGCTTAAGATAACATTTGAAGTCCTTCCAAGAAGGAGGTAGATTCTCAATCACATCAGCAACTTGGAATGGTTCGCTGATGCCCATTCCCTCACTTTGCAAATCACTAATGATAATTTGCAATTCTTCCATCTGATTGACTACCAACTTGGTATCAATCATCTTATAATCTAAGAATTTTCCCACGAGAAACTTCTTAGTACCAGCATCTTCCAGCTTATACTTCTTGTATAATGCCTCCCACAATAGCCATGAAGTAGTATAGGCATTGCAGTAGACATTATACAAGGTGTCTTCAAGACCACTCAATATATAATTGCGGCATAAAAAATCCGAATGCATCCATGCCTGCTTGGCAGCTTCAGTTTCAGGAGTAACACCTTCTAGTGGGGTAACTGGGCAATCTTCCTTCAAGATGTGAGCAAGGTTCAGTGTGGTGAGGTAGAAGATCATCTTCTGTTGCCACCTCTTGAAATTTTCTCCCTTGAATTTCTCTGGTTTTTCAGCATGAGTTTTGATGATGGTTGATCCCATCATGGTAGCACCAGCAACATTAGTGGAAGAGTTTGCAGCCATCAATTCAACTAATTGTTTTCAGATTGTTGGAGATAATGCTCAAATAAGAACTGAATTACACTAGCAAACTGATTACACCTTAACTGGATACTAACAATTACAATGTAAATAACAATATAGACACTGTATATATGATAAATGTTGCAAAGTATATTGACAATAATAGTCGAGGCACGCTTACAAAGCTCTGTCCTGAAGACAATTATTCGCTCTGCACGGGTTGCAAGCAGACAACAGCGATCGTCTCAGCAGGATACAACGACTAATTCCGGTAGAACAACAACCTCGAACTACTCGGATCTGGCAGAACTCTTGGATACTTGCTCTCAACTCAACTCAAGATCAAAAGAAACAAAGAAAGAAGGAAGAATGCTCCAAAATGGAATGAGATCATTCAAATGAAGAAACAAGTTGCTATTTATAGGCTAGCAACTTAGTAACTCCAAAGAACAAAAGTAAATGAAATTGAAACATATGAAAAATGTAACTCAATTGAGTTATAAAATCAAATTTAACTTCCATATGTTAAATTTGTAATTGAAACATCAAATTGAAATTGATGTTTCAATCCATCTTGAAACTCTTGAAAAATTGAATTTAAATCACTTTCTTTCACATCTTTATTTATAAAATATCCAACAATTTCAGATATGCCTCGTAAGGCATTCATCACTTCATGAATGCTACAACTTGGTACATCTTTCTCCTAGTCTATTGATTCACACACACATTCCAATTGAAAGTTTGTGTGCAATGCTACCCCTTTGATCCTATTCTTTTTTTTTTTTCCTTTCTCTTGAGTATGATCTCCAGTAGTATGTATTGAATATTCAGTATCATTATGCTCTGTCTCCCCTATTGTATCATCATTATCCCCTATTCTAAATGGATCACCCTCAATACTTCCAGGTACAAATCCTTGAGAGAGTGTCCATGCTCCATCTCCTGTAACTGCAATATCTTTAAAAAAGAATGTCTAATCGGTATCTGCATCTTGTAACCCCTTTGCACAAAATTTTGCTACCTCAGGCTTAACTTACAAAGATTAATTAATGCAATATGAAATTATAATTTTAATTCCTATTAAATAAATATATAGATAAATGATATACCTTTAATTTATCTTCCCACCACTTATTTGTTGCATCAATAGTTTGTCTCGATGGGTCCCATCCTAAGCCTGTTGTATTTCCAACCAAATTTGTCCATATTAAGTCGTTCTTTAATGCGCTCCATTTATTTTTCATTTTTCTGAAATCATAACATCTACTTGTTTTCTCTCTAAATGTACTAATCACATTTTTCCATCCAATTTTACTTAAATGTCCAATTGGCCTATTTCCTTTCAAAGTTTCTTGAATAAATGCATTAGTTGTAATATCATCCCAAATTTCCTTGATTTGTTTTTCTTTTTCATCTCTATTTGCAACTATATTCCAAGACATCTATTAAATGAAAATTCAATATTAGAAACTCTATAGTACAAAATAAATTTTAGACTTGATAAACAAAGACCAAACAATTTCACAAGTTATCGATAAGTAAAGAATTGAACTGAATATAACCTCCAACTTTCTAAGCTTCAAACATGTGATGTTAAAAAAAAATCGTAAAACTAGAATCAAAGATTATGTTATTCCTACTAAATAAATAGTTCATAAATAACTCAACAACTTCAATAATCATATTTACAACTATGAGGCTAGACTCAAAAGCAAGGGAATAAAAAATCTCACTTCTATTAGTATGATGAATAGTATTCTTAAGACCAAGTCTAGTCGTTCTTGTCAATAATACCTTTACTAAACAATTTTGGTAGTAAACTTCAAACTTAATAAGAGAAAAAAATTTGGAATACAGAACAATAAAGCTTGACTACTTTCCAAATTCCACAATTGCCAAAACAGGGTCATTCATAGAAACTTGAACAACAATACAAACAAAAATAATAAATGTGCGTTTCTTTATCAACAAAAGAAAAACAGATAGAAGCTTGGAAATGAGCATCATAGTGAGACCTTCAATTTTGCTTCCTCAAAACAAACCCACCAACCCTTATAGTGCTTTAAAAGATTTGGTCCATTGATATTTGGTCTAAGAGAGAACAACCCCTATAGTGCTTTAAAAGATTTGGTCCATTGATATTTGGTCCATTCATTTCTCTTTTAGGTCGCTAATGACACCAATATGATACATTGACTTCAACTCCAGATACAAAAGAACATTTATACCTAAGTCGAACTCATGAACTTCTCTATATTCTAGATAAACTCGAATGCAACATTAGCACTAAAAATAACTAGTAGAAATAAAGATTGAGGTGTAGAAATAGAAAGAGCGAAATGAGGGAAAGACAGCGAAATTTCCATTGCCCTAATCTACGATTTCGAGTTCACAAATCAACAAACATCAAAATTTCGATAAAAATAAAGATTATGAAGGGAAGAAATCAAGAAAAATAGCTTTCATACCACCAAAGGAGCGACAGAGATATCAGACGACGAATGAGAGAGAATGCGGAGGAGATAATTTCACTAGGTCAAAATGAGGGGGAGGGGGTAATTGAGGGGTATTTTTGTAATTTTTCCACATCCTTCAAATTTGAGAGAAATTCCCGATTAATCACCTAAAAACTCTTTTTTAAAAAACTGTTTTCAAATGTTTCCACCAAAATGGTTTTTTTCCACAATCTCATTCTTTAACAAGTTATTTTTAGGAGTTGTCAAACACCATATTTTTTTAAAAACATGATTTATTTTCAAAATTAAACACTTGTATAGTTAATCCAAACACGCCCTAAATATTCTTTTCTACTCAACTCATTCATGTTATTAAATTGTTGAAAGTCAGTTCCAAATCATCCTCTAAGCGATTTTAAAACATCCTGCCAAAATAAAAACAATCATTGGTTCCAACTGAAGTATTGACCATAATAATATAAGGTAAAAGAATGGTAAAAAAAGAAAACAACCACAGTACAGAGTTACAAGAAAAAAGGATTTCAAGTATATGTATTATATCGCATGTATGAACTTGAATAAGTAACATAATATCTTCTAACGGTATATTGCTACAAAAATTAAACGCCCTCTTCTAGGAATCTTCACCCCAGCATTACAAATTACGCAAGCAAAATCTCTCCCCCTCCCTACAGCTAACAGTATACTTTTTGAATTGAAAAGAGTAGAAATTAAATAAGATAACGAAATATGATACAGGAAAAGATCATGTGTTAGAGATTTGCAGCAGTAAATATGACCTCTTATGTACAAGAAATGTGCAATCTGGTGAATGTAAGTTGAATTTTATTTGGAGATTAGGCGCAGCAGCAAGCAACAAGCTGAGTCGGCTGAAAGGAGATCTGATCGCTTCTACAAACAAAGAAGGCTAAAGAACACAAGTGGTATGAAAGCGTTGTCAAGTTGTGCTGTATAAGCCTCCAACAAACCACTAACCGTGACGGCTAGGACAAGAGACAGCCACCGCTGTAAAAGTAATCAACCATATCACGAATATATTGATATAAAAACTATAAAATATCAATATCAATAAGCAAACTTTTTTTTTCTCCCTATTATTATTATTTTAAAAATACACTTTTCATCTATAAACTTTAATAAAAGTAATGATTTTGTTACTTTAAAAAATATAATAAAATAAAAGTAATGATTTAGTATTTCAACGTTAATTTATAATGATTTAGTTATTGTACTTTCAATTTTGTAACAATTTAGTCTCTAAACTTTAATATTAACAATTTAATTCGTGTATTTTAAAAGTTGTAACGGTTTAGTCCTTATCGTAAAACTACTATTAAGATTTAATGAGGCTTCTCATTTATATAGTTAGATAAACTCATTATGGATCAAATGTATTTATAAACTACAAAGATTAGGTCGTTACATAATAAAAATTAATGCTCAATATTGACGGTGTTTTCTACGAAATTAAGTTGTTAAAATTTTAAAGTATAGGAACTAAATTGTTGTGTACCAAAGCTCAAGAACTAAATTGTTACCACATTGAAAATATAAGGATTAAATTGCTATAAATTAACGTTCGGAGACTAAATTGTTACTTTCATAAAACTTCAGACACCAAAAATGTTTTCTTTGACCTAAGTTTGTCTTTTATACTTATGACATCCCTACTTCGATCTCCATCCTCTTACAAGGTATAACTACAATAGCACATAGGTTGATAATTCAATCTTTCACTCAGTAATTGTTGAACTCAAACAAAAAAAGTTTAAGAATATTGGCCGACTACATACCTTGGTTTACCTTTGGGAGGCAATTCAAAAGCTATTCACTTTTGGCAACCGGTTATTGAAAGGATTCAACATAAGCTTCATAGTTGGAAGTATACTTACATCTCGAAAGGTGGTCGTCATACTCTCATTCAAGTCGTTCTTTCCAGTATGCCTATCTATTATTTATCATTATTCAAGTTGCCTCTACAGATTACAAAATCCATTGATAAGCTCTTGCATGATTTTTTCTGGGAAGGATCTAGAGGTGAGGGTGGTATGCACAATGTTAATTGGGCTACAACTTAGCTTCCTCAAATGCTGGGTGGTCTTGGTATTGGTAATTTTCAGCATCTCAACTTAGCTCTTTTATCAAAATGGATTTGAATATTCTTACATGAGGACAATTGCCCTTTGGCGAAAGTTCATTATAGCTAAATACTACAACTCTAATATAGTATGTCTTTGGCCCAGAGTTATCCAAAGAAGAGCACACAAATCTCCATGGCGATTTATTTGTTCTACCATTGATCTTGTATCTTCCCGAGCCGATCGATGTTTGGGTAATGGTCTTTCTACCTCTTTTTGGCATGATTCATGGCTACCTTGTGGCGTTCTTGCTACCGTTTTACCCCGACTTTATCGATTAACATATAGACCAAGGAGTATGGTTGGTGAGAATGGGATTGCTCCACAATCAGCATGAGAACTGAATCTTCGGCGAAATTTAAATGATTCAGAAACAGCGAAATAGGCCACTCTCTCATATCTTCTTTCCTCCATCCGATTTCGTAATAGTAATGATTCATGGTCATGGCCCTTAGATCTGTCGAACACTTTTACAGTCAAATCCCTTATAGACGATCTCAGACCAATTTCTCATATAAGTGATCTCTATAGGGTGATTTGGACTGATTTTTATCCTAAGAAGATTAAGATCTTTTTATGAGAGCTTAGTCTTGGAGCTATAAACACGGCTGATCATCTACAGAAACGAATGCCTCATTACCATATTTCTCCATCTTGGTGCATCATGTGTGTTGCTAGTTCTGAACATCCGGGACAGCTTTTTTTTCATTGCCCTTATGCCTTTGGCTAGTCCACAGTAATACCAAATTGCATTCAAGACTCTCTCGCTCTTATCTTTGTGGGTCATCCATTTCATGAAGAAAAGAAGATATTGTGGCTTGTTATGAACAAAGTTTTTCTCTGGTATTTATGGGGCGAAAGAAATGGTAGAATTTTCAGGGACTCTTTCTCCTCCATTGATAATTTCATGGATTTAATTCTTTTTCATGCTTTATATTGGTGTAAATGTAAACATCCTATCTAGATTATAGTTTGTCTTTTTTAATTTCGAACTGGAAAGTTTTCTTGTAATTCACCTCTAGATGTTTGGAGTTTTGGAGTTTTTCTCCTCATTTCATTCATGAATGAAATTTGTTTCTCTTTTCAAAAAATCCTCTCTCCTCTCTCTCTTCTCTCTAACATCGGCTGCCACCTTCTCCAAACCTTCTGGAACAAGATGGAAAGGAGGCTGATTTTATTGCGAAACAGATCTCCATTAACAGAGAGGTAGAAGAAATGAACTCAACTGAAGCAACCATAGGAAAATTAACAGGACAGAGGATATGAAGTAGCTGGGGTTCGCAAAACTTAACTTTCACTCACTCTGTTTTTTCTTTCCTTTTTTCTTTTTTCTTTTTTCTTTCTCTTTTTTCCTTTTTTTTTCTTTGGCAATTTTGAGGTTTCAAAGAAACTTGGTTCAGTTTTACAATTTATGGGAATTAAAGTTGCTGGAAGAATATTTTATGAGTATTTCCATAATCACAAAGAATCGGAAATTGGTTTGGGCTTCAAGTTTCACATTGCTGGATAACAGGCATGGTATAGTCAACAAGAAAGTTACTCTTGAGGGAACTCCTGTTCTAGTTCATATCAGTCATATTCCTACATAGGCATTGCTCATGGTGATTTCTCTATAGTGGGTGTGCTGAGGAAAAGTGAACGAGACAGGCTAAGAGCGCATGGGAAATGGAAAAAGGTGTTCCTGCTGTAGATAGATGTCAAACCTTTGGTCATTTACCTGTGGGTTGGATGTCTCTGACTTGTATGGCAGAAGATGACCTCTCGACACCCCTCCGCCCCCCCAAAAGTATATAAAGCCAAGTAAGAAGTTACAAGGAAAGGGATTCAACTTCTTTCATGGGTACATAATACTATTGCAAGTACCCCTAGTTGACCCACATCGTGAGGATAAGGTGTTTTAGAGGCAATGTTACCATAGATTTAGGGTTGAATAAATAAATAGGTTGTTTAGTATAAAGTAGCTAAATGAGATGGTTAAAGTTTGTTTGAGTAAGTTTGTTAGTGGGGGTGTTTACAAGTAGAGTGAGTGGAGGGCTCAAAGCAAGCAACTTTGTAGTTGTTTGGTCTTGAGCTTGCTCAAGAGAGGAACACTTGAGTTCCTCAAATCATAGAGATTCTATTTTGCTGCATTTTTTTTTCATATTAACACCATTTTCATGAAGTTTCTGGTGCTGACTAGTGGTTCAGAGGGACAGATAGACCTACCTCTGTCAAAATATATCCAGTGGATGCTAGAAGTGGTAGCAGAATGGAACATGCAGCAAGGACAGATGTAATACCAGCTGCCGTGCCTTCAATGGTTTTCTCTACAAAGTGAAAGATTACAATATTAGGAATTTAAAATCGTAAAAGCCTATATAATGGGGCGTATTCAAAAGGAGTACTCACTGCCAGTTTTGCTCCACCGAAGGACACCATACTTGTGACCAACAACAGATGCCTGAGAAAGGAAGAAAACCATCATTTTCATTAAGAAATGGTAGTTTGAACCACTAGTAGTCAGTAGTCTACAGCATCAGAGAATTATATCATACTGGACTTTGAAAAATCAAGTTATAGTCAAGTATTGCCATTTCCCAAACAAAAGCCGGCTGAAATGAAATTCATTTTCACCTCATTTTAAAGTAGGAGATACTTGAATTCATAACTCTGTGTTTGTCGGGTTCAGTAACAGCACTAACTACCATAAATAAAATCAATAGAACAAGAAATCAATTGCCAAAGAACAAATATCTATTTAATATTTGGTACGGTTTGCTTCTCAAATTGTTCGAACTTTCAATTTTAACTAGAAGCTGCTCTGTATGATGATATTTTATTTTGCTGAATGCTGATCACCAAATAGTTCATTTTAACAGAAAAAACAAACAAAAAAAAAAAAGAACTAAAAGGTAGAGTGAATATGCCATCAGTTTCACGAGCAGAATCACATCATTATAAATATATAAACTAAACTTATATAGAAGTGGCATATACAAAGAATGATCCAGAGCTTAGATTCGTAGTTTAAAAATCAAAGATTTTTAAAAATTTTAAATGGTAGAACTGACGAAAATGCTTCATTTACTTCAAGAAACAACAATTTGTCGGCTAAGAACAAGCATTAATGGTTGAGTGTTCAACTCTTTAGTCCCATTGATTCAGTTAATGCAAAAAATGCTAGTTTAACCAAGAGAAGATACTACCGAAGCCAAAACATACATCGGAACAATGGAACATATTCAGGACAAACTCGAAGGAGAAGAACTTCAGCATTTAAGTTCAAGCAGGTATCTCATAGTCACCAACAGAGTTGAGGGTATAATCGACTCACCATTGTATCTCCAATTCCAAGACTCAGTATTCCAGCGAAAGGTGCAAGTGGACGGTCATTATAACCAGAGGACATCCAAATAGGAAGTGCACATCCCAATAAAAGTGAGAAGTGGCTTAAAAGAGATATTAACAGATAAAAGGGTTAGGTGAAACTTATTCTCCTAAAGTAAACAATATTCTACAGTATATATGAAAAAGAATATAGGGCAAAATGCATTTTTGGTCCCTCAGGTTTGAGATAGATGTCTATTTGGTCCCTGAAGTTTTAAAAGAGACACTTTGGTCCCTGAGGTTTGAAAAATGATTCTAAATGGTCCTCCTGTTAAAATTGACGGTTAGTTGACTGACAAAAGATGATGTGGCATTGATTATTTGGCAATTTTTAAATGATGTGAATTTATTAACTTTAAATTGATTTATCTCGTGTATTTTCATTTTCATTTTTTGTCCTCTCATTTCTCTCTTTTCCCTTCTTCCTGCTTCTCCTTCTTCTCTCGGAAGTTGTTGCCTCCGCCTCCGACCACCACCGTTCGACTTCTCCTCCTTGATTAGAAATTTCTCCTGCATCCAAAAGTTTCTGCTTGGTGGGAACAAAGCAATCAGCTCATTATATTTGGAAATGCAAAATGAGAAGATTGAAAAGAAATCACAACTAAAAAACCCTAGCCAAAAGCACCAAAAAGGAACGCAATGTTTTGGAAGAAGAAGAATAAAGAGAACATAGATTTTTTTTTTTTTTGTCTCTCTTTGCAGATTCGCTGTGTTGCAAATGGACAGTGCAATTTTTTTTTACTGGTATTAAATTGTTATATAAACTTCATGGATTGGTAACTTTACCAAAAAAATCTCTCATACCCATTATGATCTCAATTACGAGGGACTCACCATTTTAGCCTCTTTATAAGGATCTCTGTTTGCTTCTGGAACTTCGAATATCTCTGTTTTTCAGAAGTTAAGAGTTGAAAATGGTGAATGATATTGATACTCTCTAGTCCATTGGGCATCTCGTCGAGGCCTTAGCTTTCATTCTCTGTGGTGTCTCTTTGTTAGTTTATAGGTTTTTTATGGGTGGTTGGAGAAAGAGACATCAAAATCTTCTCCCTTTGGTGCGGTGTAATAATCAGTTCTCATCCCTCTCTTTTTGTTTTTGGATATTCGGTGGATTGGGTTTTTGATTCTCACTCCGATTATAGGGTTTCAAGAAAAATAATGTGAAATCAATGATATGATTCTAATGAATTTGGGAATGGTAGGTTTTGCAGCAACTCCAAAAATTAATTGCATTCCAAAGATTATATCTCATTTGATTGTTTGAAACAGAGCAACATTCTTGCAAGAAGGAGGCACCAATTTCTGCTCAAATCAAACCCTGAAACTACACTTCTGGTTTAGGAGTACATTTCGATGGGATTTTGGGAGATGTTCGTCATGGAAAGAAGAGGAAGAGAAGAATAGGGAGAGATAGAGGAGAACGAAAGAGAGAAAAATGAGTGAAGAAGAAAGAAGAAATGTCAAATGAGAAAAAATAAATAAAAATTGCCACCTCACTAATGCCACATCATTTTCCGTTAGTCAACTAATGGTCAACTTTAACGGGGGACTATTTAGAACTATTTTTCAAACCTTGAGGACTACAATGTCTCTTTTGAAACTTCAGGGACCAAATAGACATCTATATCAAACCTGAGGGACCAAAAGTGCATTTTGCCCAAGAATATAAAATACCTCACAATAAGAAGTTCAGAGTCACGGTGGTCTGTGAAAGCATTCATAAATTGATGCACAGGTTGGCCCAAAGGCCAAATCCTCCATACCTGGAGCAAAGATTTGTGTGAGAAAAATAATAAAAATATTTAGCCTCGCCTCATGTTTTATACTTTTAACTGCACACTTTTGCACATATAATCATTGTTTAGCCTTTCATTTATTGATAATCACCCTGTCTACTTTTTCTCCCTCTTTAGGGCTCCTCGCGCCGTATGCAAGTCTATTGAAAAGCTCACAAGGGACTTTCTGCGGGAAGGGATTGATGAGGGGCAGTATATATATATATATATTTGTGTTTTGTCTTCATGGGCTCCCTCCTTTTGTTTTGGGCATTTGTCTTATACCCAACTAAACCAAAACTTCCAGAACTCATCTATCTCTCGATATCTAGAAGGATCATACACAAGCCACTGCTCATGATTATCCAGATTAAGAAATTCAGTTGAAAAGGAATAGGATACTTGAAGGACTTTCGATTCAACTAGGACAAGGAACAAGAATACTATTATAAAAAAATAAAAAATAAATAAATAAATAAAATCCAACAAACACTGAACCACTAACTCAACCGACTCAACAAACCATCTCCTTTAAATGGCCATGACTAATGGAAGGGAGCACATGACAACACGCTTAGTTATTGTCAGAATAACAACATCTCGAGATTCCTAAGTCGACTTCTTAATAAACCTTTTCTAATCAATGCCCCCGCCCCCCAACCAACATATATATTATATATTACAAGCATTCCAAGAAATAAGAGGAGACACCAAGTTCTGAAGCTCCCACATACCTTTCGGCTGAGTTCTCCTCCATTTATTATAATAAATACAATTAATAGAATACAATAGTCTATAGTTTACATGGCATATTTCGAAGGTAAATGTTCTGTCTAACAGTAATCATATGTATCAAGTAATAACATCTCAATTCCCACCCTCCCAAAATGAAAATATCAGCGACCAAGGATATCAAATAAATGATTCTAGACAATAACAGCAATGCAAAACCAATAAAAGTATAAATTGTACATTCATATGTTAAAGTAAATTAACTTACTCGGATAATTTCTAATGCCAAGAAAACTGCCAAAGCTGCACCAAATGCTAGATTGAGAAACCTTGGCTGAAAAAAATAAAAATAGAAAAACTTTCAGAATCTAGGGACGCACAATCCTGAATGCCAACATTTTGTTGACTAGAACAGAAATTATTGTATCAAAAAAACATCAATCATTAGTCCCAGTTTACCTGAAAGATAAGGGCAGGAAGAAACATCAAAACAGCCATGAGATGATAGTATTTACGAAGAAGAATTCTCTCAATTTTGCTACTTCTTGAGATATTGTAGAACCGCAGAATAGATACACATATAAGAGACAACCAGTAGACACACAAAGATAGCCTTTTAAGTGGTTCTGAAAATGTAAAGGATATGACCCTGACAGAAAGTCAAATATGATGGATGAGCATAAAGAGTTGACGTGACAAAAACGAGGTCAATGAATAAACTTTAACAATTCGTGTGAGGAATCAAGAGAGTGAATAACAAATCTCAAATTTTCAATGAACAGAATTCCAAATTCCATTGAATTCCATACCATAAGAAAGGATGAGTGTCAAATTCATGAACTAACATCATCCATGATGGAACGACCACAATCAAAATGAATCCAAGGAGACCAAAAAATATCATAGATCTTCTAATCTCAAAGTGTTTCTTAGCTTCAGAGTTTTCTGTGTTCAAAGTGCATTCCCATATGTGGAGATGTTTAAAGACCACTGGGCACAGAAGAAGGCCAAGCAGCAGACCCTACATGGAGGAACAACTATGTTATTCCCCAAAGAGACTAAACACTGTGAATTGATGAGACAAACAATGTGAATCAGCTTCCAGCAAATAAGACGTAAACCTGAATTATGGGACTAATCTCACTTCTGTTTCTCATATACTGAAAAGAAACCAAGTCTGGCGAACTAAAAGCCCCAAGCATCTGCTCCAAAAAATCTCTTATTATCACTAAACATATAAGCAGCAATTTTTTTCCAAGGAAAATATATACCATACCAACCTTAGCAATAGTACATCCCAGCATGTCACCAAAGTAGAGAACAAGTCCAGCTGTAACCAATAGTGCTTCCCCTATAACAAGATGCCACTAACAATAAAGAAATAAGCACATGAAAGAAAATTGATTTAAAGATGAAAAAGTCATAAGTTTGCCTTATGACCACAACTACTAGTGGAGTCTGGGCTAAAAAAAATTGACGCAATTTATAGGACTTTTAGAGTTCCAAGTCGTTACAGTGTCAATTAGAACACAGCATATTTTGAAAAAAAAATGACAGTAACAAGCTAATCATTAAAAACATTTACATGGCGCTAAACATGACACCTAATTTCCTTACTAGTTGATGCTTTCCCGTGGTTGATCATTTTAATTTATGAAAACAATACACTAATCAATATCTTTCAATATAGTATTTTAGTTTTTCCCAAATACCAAAGAAATTAAACCGATCCACTACAAAAAGAAAAGAGACACATACCAATGGAAGCACAAGCTGGAAAAGTACAAAGAAGATGCCGAATCAATTTAGAAGCAACCAACCCATGACAGAGTATCCATGACAACATGAGAGCCACACGGACAACTGATTGAAAAGATATCAGAAGAAAGAACAAAAAATAAGAATTGAAACGTGAATTTAAAACTCAACAAAAACTTCTGCACATTTTTCTCCCTTCTATTTTCTGACCTAAACGAGGAAAAAATGATTTTATTTTATGAGAATGAGAAGAAGGAATTCACAAGAAGCAAATTTAGTTACCATTAGGATATATTGTTGCTAGAGAACTATAGCACGCAGCCACATATAAGATCTTACAACCTAGACCAAGCTTTAACCTCCAAAGACGATGGAAACGAGTTTGTGAAACAACGTCAGACTCATGCATAGCATTCCAGAGGAGCATAAGCACACTCAAGCAGCAGGTTGAAGTGGACCAGAATTGCATAGTCCAAGTTTCAATCTCTGAACAAATAAAAATTGGAAAGTTCTGGTCGTCATTCACCCACAATAATAACAAAAGGGCTTAGTTCCAGTATCAACAACTAAATTAAGAAAACCTGAAGAATAATGGCAATAATAATCAGTGTTTATTCAGAAACCCCATACCCTCAAATCCAATGTCATTGGACGAGAAAGCTCTAGTAAGCTGAATCATCTTAGCAAGCATTACAGTAGGCAGTGTAATTGCTCCTAGTAGTATTCCCGATGAAGCACCCGGCCTACAGAAAATGGTATTGAAAATCATTGAAATAGTGAAACTGACAACATAGGAAAATTGGTCTTTGAGCAAAGTCATTGCAGTTGACCATAAAGGCCACTCTTCCAATTTAATAATCAAATAAGTTCAATCGTGTTAGGAATTCAAAACTACTAGAAGATCTCTTAGAAACTTGAGCTAATCTAAGAAGCACGGATACGACATGCATATCAATTGTTATCAATTGTGTTAACAAGTGTCCAGTACGTGTCCAACAAGTGTCCGAGTATTCAAGTGTCCGGCACGTGTCGGACACGGACACTCTAGCCAAACTAAAGTGTCCGTGCATCTTAGGAGCTAATTTAGATGACAAAACATCCATTTCCTTGCGTTGGGCCTCCATTAGTGAAAGTTCACGAGAAAAGGGGTAAAAGGTGAACTGTGGCCTGTAACGTCAGTTAAAAAGGAGAAATGTAACCTCTGAAATTAGCTAGTATGGAATGCATGTTAAGAAGCACAGACACTTCAATTTGGGTAAGTACCCCTGTCCAATATGAGTTGGATATTCCAACACTAATACTTGTTGGGCACGTGTCAGCCACTCGATAGCACAATAAGCATGTGTTATAGACTAGTCATACAAATTGAATACAAGACTAAGACTTGTTAGGCACGTATTGAACACTTATCCAACATAATAAATAGACAAATATAGAAACATAGCACAAAAATAATAAATTTCCTGTCCAAGACTTTTAAGCATATAAATGCATAAGCTTAAACTTTAAAATTCCTTCTGGTATAAAAATGATATATTTATTTATTCATATATATATTTAATAAATGTGTCCTTGTCGTGTCTATGTGCTAGATTTAAAAAAAAATGACACTTCACGATCACAATATCCATATACGTTCTTCTTAGGCATGCACATATAATAGGTATGATGAAAGTGTGAGACTGGAGTTTTGTGGGTGTTTGAATAACGGAGAGTAACTGACCCTCTCACATACTCCTTTTTCTGTTCTATCCCTGCATTCTTCTTCTTGATTTGGCTCCCGCAATCCTAAGTTCAACAACCTTATGTTCAACCCAAGAGTGTTCAGAGCGGATAGCTGCCATGGTCTTATATGTGTCATCCAAGATAGTAATAATTCTTGCTACATTTTGCACTAGGAGTTCTATTGTTCGCTCTAGTCCTGAGAGTCATTGCAGTTCCCCCCTTCATTTATCCTATTTCTTTTCCCGTCATCTCCCGTGTTTCTCCCACTTCCTCGACGCCATTTCTCTCTTCCTCCCAGATCAAAACGTGCTCAGATACCTAAATGATAGGTATCAATATTGGTAATCTTCGCGATGGCCAGCTACTCTCCCTCACTCAAACACTCGCAAGACTCAACACCCTCACAGTTCATCATACCTACTATATACGTGTATAGTCTACCGTACTTTTTATCCCTTCTCTCATATTGTTTCTCATAGGCTTTTAATTCATATTCCTAAATTCCCAAAGCAACATCCAGAGATCAGAAAACATCAACCGGAGTACTAACCAGAGACATAATTAATCATTCCAAATCAGAGTAGAGCAAGCCAAAAGCAAGAATTCGATGAATTAGAAAGAAAAGAAAAACAAGGTACCTGGTCTTAAATTGAAGGAGAGAATTGGAACTCTCGGCTCGGATTTCGATGAAGAGAGCGGACAAGGTAAGAAGAGAGAGAGCAAGACCATGATAGAGGAGGGAGAAGGGGAGAGAAACCAAGATGCTGGTAATGAAGAATAGGACCACGGCTCTCTCTCCGTTCAACAACGGGGTCATCGAGAAAGCCATAGTGGCCGCTCGCAGTAGCGTCCAAAATCCTAAAACCAGAAAAATGAAGCAAGAAGAAATTGCTAACAACCACTGCAGCGGCAGATACCAACCAATTCAATGATGGGATCGCAAAAATATCCCCAAACGAGGGCTCAAAACGGCTGATCGTCCTCTTGGGCCTTGTTCTGAAGCCGCTTCCGGTTCCAAATACTTGGATATCCTCGTTGCTCAGAATCTCAGATCCATGGAGTTGTTGAGTTCGATCCCAAGAACTGCAATCAAGCAATTGTTCTGAAATTCCTTGTATTGATACACCAACGCGGCAGGCACCTAGATTTTCTAACCCGTTGGCGCGAAGTAGTCGCCCGGAATATCAGATATTCCAGGAATTTTCCATTTCCGTTGTCGCAAGTTCCATTTGAAGGCGGGTACTTGGGATGCGTAACGCCGTCGTTATATAATATAATCAACCCAATTTTGTATTGGTTTCAAATATTTGTAAATCTAAGTCTAATTACGAAATTAGCCGCCAACAACAGCATAGCTCAACTGCTATAAAATATTGTCAAAAAAAAAATTACGAAATTAGCCCGCCCGCCCATTCGAGCCTAACTCATTCGGCACACTTGTTAAACTAAAGAAAATATAATTATAAGATTAAGGACAATTGGAAAAGAGTTAAGGTTAGGCATCTCTAACATAAAATTTAAGGACTTATAAGACACAAAATTGAAAGTTTAATGACTTATTAAACATAAATTATAAAATTCACGGACTAAGTTAAATTCAATTTAAAATTCGTCAATATTTAATATTTAGATTAAGTAATATTGGTTATAAAATTATCCACACCTAAATATAAAAGCAAAGAATAAAACTTTAAATTTTTAAGTTTTTTTTTTTTTTTTTGAAAAAATAGAATCAAAACTTTCTATTAGTTTCTCTAAAATAATTTAGAAATAAACTTATTACTGTAATAAGCTTAAAAAATTACAATTTTAATTTTTTTTAAAAAAAAAAAAAAAAAAAAAAACTCCAAACTTTAAAACCCAAAAATTAAAAAATGTATCTATCATTTCATGTTAATCAAAATTAATATAAAACCCAGAAATTAAAAAATGTATTTACAGTAAACTTTTATTTATTTATTTATTATTATTGTTATGGGTGAATTTTAATCTAATTTTAAGAAAGTTAGAACAATAAAAGCGAAGATTGGAAACAGGTTAAAAGAGACCTCTAACCTAGATCAATCTCTTTCATGTTCAATTTCTAGGAAGAAAGTGAAACTCTCCTTCTATTCCCTCCTCTAAAAGGAAATAAGGAATCCTAGGTCAACTATAAATAGAAGGGTGTAACTCCAAAATAAAGGAGTTCAACTAAATACTTATTCTTCCTCTTTTAGTCTTCTTTCTCATTCACAATTACTTGCTACACTCATAACCTCTCATTGTTGTGTAGTTTCAGGTGAGTTTCTCTGCTCATATTTTGGCATCGGCTTCAAACGTCCCTAAACTGTAGGGTATATTTCAATTATGTTTATAAATTTTTAAAAGTTTTATTTTTATCCTTAAACTTTAAACATGTTTCAAAATTACCATTTCATTTAAATGGAGATGGAAATTGATGTGGCAATGACTTCTAAAATAATATTACACACGAGGATAAAATTCCAAAACCTTTTTTTTTACATGTAGGATTGGAGATTTGAACATCTAACCTCTTGGTCGATAGTACAACTTTATGTCAGTTGAGCTACGCTCTTGTTGACAAGCCAATTGAACCTAAAGACCATTGTTTTTGGATAGATTTCTTATATTTGAGGATGAAAATTGTCTTCCTTGTTGGTCAATTTTTTTTTTGTCTTGTTTTCATAGCTTCCACATGCCTATGTTTTCAATTAGTGTCCCTCATTCCTCTACCTCAAACCTTTTGTTCAAAAAAAAAAAAAAAAAACCTTCTCTCTTAACTCCTCTATCATCCGACTTTTCAAATAACTTTTTTTCACAACATATGACTTCCCCACTATTAAGCAAAAACTCTATGTCCTAACCAGACTTTTTTTTTTTTAATTTGATTAAAACCCTTCAAATTATGTTTACAACCTTTATTTTTCGACTAATCATTACATTATATTTTTGTCTTCATTTTGATGAGAAAACTAATGAAATGATTGTTTTGAAACAATTTCAGATGTTAAAGGTTAAAATGAAACTTTTGAAACTCACCCTAAAGTTTAAGGACATATTTGAAATGTGTCACCTATGCAACATGTACCACTATTTTACAAGTCACCTTGACATCACTTTTCCATCTTCATTTTAATGGAAAAGTTGATGCAATGATTATTTTAAAACAAATTTAAAATTTAAACTAAACCATTCAAAGATATTTTGGTATATCTTAACCAACTTAATTTATAGTCAAGACATGTAACTTTTTCTAAAGTGAAGGTTGAAATCTTCCAGTTACATTTGATAATATGATATATTCTAAAAAGAACTTAAATGGATTGATTAGAGTCCATGTTTAATGAGGATAAACTTATTCTTATTGATTATTGTTTCAACCTTCAAATAAATAAAATAGTCCATATTAATAGAATTACAAGTTCTGCCATTGAGTTAGAAGTTCTTAGTTTAGGAAACTTCCATTCTTCATATCTTCACATGTTGCAAAACTTGCAAATTGACATCATTCAAAGATCAAATGGACAAGGTAAGCGATTAAGTCAAACATCAACGTCTCTTTATAATTTGTAGGTTCGAATCTCCTCCATTCATAATCTAATATTCTAAAAGAATATATATTTGAACCAGGTTTGATTAATAACTGTACAATAATAATAATAAGAAATACAGCTTTTTCCTTGATGGTAAGAGAATAAGGGGAAGGGAAGAGACTTGCAATTTGCAAACAAAATGAACAGAAGAGACTACCTTGCATCATTCCTTGAATGTGCACAAAAAAAAAAACAGAAACTGATGTTGTAAACAGCTGAACAAAAGGCCTACTAGTAGCAAATCACATTTTTCAATCTTTCATATCCCGATTACAACGAATGACCTTACGCAAACTCGTAAATTTACCTACACGAAAATGTAAAAGAACAAAAACTACGACACGGTAGGCCACTACCATGAGAAACAACACCAACAAATTCTTCCATTTGGAGTGAATATTAGAAGAGATTTCATATGCACTATGGAGAGCCTGGTAGCCAGTTATGTTTCTTACCTCACCAACAGCAAAGGAACTCCCAAGGTACTCATTCTCCAATAGTCCCTGTAACAATAGTATGGTATACATGAAAGATGGCAAAAGATCATGTAATGATGATATCTATTAAATCATCCCAACCTTTAAGAATAAGTGGTAAGGTTAAAATAACTTCAATCATTTTAATTCATTCTACTAACGATCTCCTATGTGAGTCGACACATTCATTTTGATTTGTTAAGCCTACTGTTAGGCCTCCAATTATACATAAGTACTAGAGGAAGGGTAAAAAAGGGACAATAGAGCAGAAGGGAATGTGAGAAATCTGTATGGGGACCATGGTTGGTTAGTGGGATCGTGCTCCAGCACGTGGGTACGGTAGTGTGTGTGCGTGAAGGGTTTTAGTAGGGGTTTGGGCTCTCTAGAGAACGGCAGGTATCTTTTTGGCTTGTGTTTGGCCTTGAGGAGAGTCTCCAACTCTCTCGAATAGTTGGGTGGTCTTGTGTTCTGTTTGGCTGTTGTTTGTGGTTTGTTCTTATTATTTTCCATGGTTAAGACTCTTGAATCACTGTTGTATATTGTTGCTCGATAAATATAACAGTGTCGGATATCGTTTTCTTGGGGATTGTGTGTTGTTCTGGTTTGTTTTCTACTTGTTCTTAGCAGGAAAAGCTTCGGATACCTAACACCTACATGTGGACCATAACTATGAAATAAGAAAGAAAGAATACAATATTAGGGACCCAGATTCCTCAAATATCAGGTAATTCAAATTGAAAAATATCTGGCTTCTCATGGGGTTTCCATTGATAGGAGAGTTTTATTAACAAAAACTGGGATAAAACAGCAATGAAATGAATAGTCTTTTCGTCTATCAATGAAAAGTTGTTTCTGGTAAAAAAATAATAATAATAACTAATAAATAACACACTGGCATAGGTTTTTGTAGGGCATATTGTAATCTTTGGGGTATAGTTTTAATTTTAGTTCCTCACTTGTGCAGAAGTTTGTTCAGTTTCAAAAAAAATTGGGATAAATTTGATCTTTTCATTTCTTTCTAAAACAATGTCAAGTCTTGGATTAGATAGAAGTGAACCATTGGGGAATCTATCCAGAATTAACCAAAGGCAGAACTGTGAAGAGTGTAAACCAGTTAGAGTATGTGGAAGTACAGAGTGGTCATAAGTAAACTTGCCTGGATGGAGTATGTGTGGAAAGCAATATAAGATAATGGATATGTCCAGACTGGACCTGGCAAAGCATTTCGAATTCGAAAATAACCTGCTGAGAGCATCATTAGCACCTGAAACAACATATATACCATCTGTTAGATATGAGGATGACGGTACCGAAAGAAGAGACTTCAAAGAAAACAAAGTTAACAAGCACATATACGTCTGAACTCTCAAGAAATAAATCTTCTTTTTCAGAAATGAGTTTATACACACACGCGCGCACACACATTTCAGAAACAAGTCTTGAATAAGTGAACGTACATGAGCAGATACGAGTGTCAAAACGATCCAAAAGATGTTTCTCCACAATGAGGCCATAACCAGTATGAGTCCTTCGTTCACTAAGAGGCACATAAAGAAATTTAGCACAAAGTACATCAACAATCTGAATTCGTCGCGGAGTCCTACAAGGAAATAGAAGACGAGACTTGAAGAGATGGAAATCAGGAAGAGGAAGGGTATGCTGGAGAGAAGTTGTCCAAGTAGGAAGACAAATGCGCCAGAATGATAATTTGATTCTTCGCTAGTATATATCTGCAAAAAGTAGAAACATTTTCATCAGATGTATTAGATTAGGATGCAATCATATTCACATGCCAAGGATTTCAATCAATGACAAATATATCAACAGCAGTTGTGTAGATGTGAGTCTTTTTTTATCTTCAACATATATTTATTCGAGATATTGTTTAGATGTTAAAATTAAAAAAATATATCTATTGCAAGGTTATGAATAAGCATTTTAAATATGTTGAAACAAGATTCTCTAATGCAAGGTGTATCCCAAGGCTGAAGTTGGAAACTTAATAACTTTCCTTATTGTCTCTTGAAGCTAGCATTAGGAGGGTGAAGTATCTCCTGTAATTAGTAGGTGTGCAATGAGCGTAATATCAGGAGAAGGGCCATGAATATCCTAGCTAAAAAGAAACTGTATCCTAGGACAAGCAGCTTCTTGTTTGCCAAAGATAAAAGGTGGACAAAAGGTATTGTCTAAGAGAAGGGAGGAACCTCTTTTTAGTGTGAAAAGAAAAT
The DNA here is from genome assembly GCA_036850905.1 of Luffa acutangula. Classification (NCBI taxonomy): domain Eukaryota; kingdom Viridiplantae; phylum Streptophyta; class Magnoliopsida; order Cucurbitales; family Cucurbitaceae; genus Luffa; species Luffa acutangula. The sequence goes on from CM072093.1 coordinate 48,443,766, forward strand.
CAGTAGAACTTTTATTGAGATTGTAGATCAAAGGTCGCTGAAAAGGGGAAGTCCACAAAGCCAAGGAGATTATAAAAGAAGTAATATAACCAGTAATAGTTGTGAGAAGGGAGTAATTATAAAAGCAACTAGAGGATGATCCAAACTGAAGGAACAAAAACGATTCGTTCTAAGTCAAAGATCTAACAAAGATAAAAAAAAATTGTTGTCTCACAAGAATAGCTTGTTCTTAATCAAAGATCTAGTGGGAAAATGTCCTTAGAGGGAAAAAGAAAAAGAATATTCAAAATATAGAAAATTATCGTTAAAGATTTTTCTATTTCTCTCTTTTCATAGTTCCTACGGCCTGAATGCAAGGCCATTTACCAAATAGAGCTTTCATTTTCTCTTAAAATTGCAGCCACATAATACTTGTTCTGTGTGTTAAAAGCTGACACTTATTTAGTTACAAACGGATTTCTGATATGCACAGCCAAATTTGGTTTTTTTTCTTCCTCAAGACTTTAATAAAAAAAATTAATTATTCTATAGCTCCACTCCATATGATCAAGCACGGACTAAATCTTCAAGCCAACATATTCCTTAGTTCAACTGAGTTCATGATGACAAACTCCTCTCCAAACTGTTTGACGCTGCCTCAGGCCCTCAACTACATCCAATTGAGCTTTAAGATTTCTTTCATTTAGGGCCAAGCTCCAACACAAAATTGATACCAATTGAAAAGAAATTTAATGAAAATATGCATTTGATACTGAGAGGGAAATTTTAAAGAGTTATTAAGCATTCAAGAGGGCTTTCATTGTCCTTTTACGAGAAACTGAGATGTATTAAAAAAAAGGGACCAAACTATAGAACCACCTAGGATCTTTATCATGCTCAGTTGGGGAGGGCTCGAGTGTTTACTTTTGGGAAGATTGTTGGGTGGGTGATAAGCCCCTTTGTGAGTTCTGAGTTCTTTCCACATCTTCATCATCTTTTGAGCAAGAAGTTGCATTTTGTGGCTTCCATTTTCCCGTCCTTTGATCCCTCTTCGTTTTCTTTAGGTTTTTGGCGCACTCTTTTTGATAGAGAGGTGTTAGACGTGGCGGGTCTTCTTCCTCTTCTTCATGATCAACACATACACCAAGGGAGAAAGGACTCTAGGTTTTGGACCCCTAACTCTTCTAGGGGCTTTTCTTGCAATTATTTCTTCCACTTGTCTATCTCTTCGTCACAAACCGCCTCTGCTTTTGATAGACCCCAAATTACTAAGGTCTATACACGAAGGAATAGGAAAGAGAAAGTAGGAGAGCTGAGTGATATTGTACAAGAGAAATGAACATTTATGTAATCTTTTGAGCATGTCCGTTGTGATTTTGTGGATCCCAGTTAATTAGTGCGTTGTGCATTTTTTGTTGTTTGGGATAGCATTTTAAGGGCTGATCCGTGAGGGAAGGAGGTATGTTTTCGGTATTCTGTTTTGTGGACTCATATTTGAGCGTCCTTGGAGGGAGGGGAGCTCTAGAATCTCCCTTGGCATTTTCCAAAAGCGTTGATAAATAAATTGAGATTTATCATCTTTTTCCTACCTCTAGAAGGTTAAAATCCCTAGGAAGGTAAAACTTATTAGGGTAGGTTTTACATGGGAGAGTCAAACACTATGGACTGTTTAGAAACACTCTTCCTTCATATTGCTGTCGCAATAGTGCATTCTTTGTAGGTGTCAAACAGAGGACCTCCATCACTTGTTGTGTGGTTGCCCGTTTGCTCAGTTTCTTTGGATTCGATGAATGAGCTCGTTTAGTTTATGTTTGGCTTGGAGTAGAGATGTTTTGCTATGGTTGAGGAGGTGCTTTAGAGTTCATCTTTTTTGGGAGAAGGGCAAAGTTATGCGGCATGATAGTTTCTTTGCCATTATGTGGGATATCTGGATCAAGAGAAACAACAATATTTTTGGAGAGGTAGAGAGATGGTGTGATGAGCTATAGGAGGTGACAAGGTTTAATACTTCCTTGTGGGATTCGATCATGAGACCATTTTGTAATTATGATCATTGTTTGATTTTGTTGGATTGGAATCCTTTTCTGTAGTTAGTTCTTGTATGTTCTTTCATTTTTCTCCACGAAAGTTCATAACCAAAAAAACAAACAGAACCTAGGGTCTAGGTAGAGGGAACCCCACCCAAAAGCTACAAAGAACACTAAAGGAAGAACCTAAAAAAGAAGAGCCTACCAATGACAAATAATCATCCTAAGATATAATTACCAAAGAATTGAATTTCCTGATTGAAACACCACCAGGAAGTGTGCTATACACTATTGCAAAAAAGATTAAAAAAAAAAAAAAGAATTTGAGGTTTAGTTCACTCCAAAAACTATTCTAAAAAGTACGCTTATTTCTAAGCCCTCCAACCCACTTTAGTTCCAATCACACCTTTATTAAACTTCTCAATCTCTCTAGCTAAGAACTAATATGTAGTCTAGCTTGTAAGAGTTTTTGCTTATAGCTGGTGTTTTATTTCAAATGACATTTTGTAGTTACTCTTTGAGATCGAACATTTCTGTACAATAGCTTGAGTTGCCTCCATGAACTCTGAGATGCATTAAATAATAAATCACACCTTGAATCCACTAAATTACAAGAATTGTTAAAATGAACTGCATTCTTAAATTTTATGGATGTTCATCTCTGCAATGGAAGTCATGGAAAGTAATATTCAACCAACTACAGCTGAGAGAATTACCTTAATTTCCCTCATGAGAGCAGGTACTCCCGCAACACTTAGAAGAGAAGTGAATGAAACAAATACAAAAATTGCTGCAACTCTTGTCTGCATTAAGACAACAAAAGGAAAAAGGAATGAAATATATGAAATCAAGCATATAAATTGGATATGCAAGACTCCAAAAGTACCAACAACAGGCAATGGAAATCTCTGGCATATTCAACAATAACTCCAAGTAGTCTTTTTCAGCACTAAATCCTAGTGATCTACTAGTTAATCTTTTAACGTTTTCTTTTTTGGAGTCAGAGTTAATTTTTCATTTTTTTTAGCTTGAATACATTATCAGAATCACAAACAGAAATAAATTTCTTGTGATATTTTACCTCCCTATATGACTGGAACAAAATAACGGACAGTTTTACATTGTAAAAGGAATGAGAGAAATTAAAAAAAAAAAAAAAGTGTTTAAACGATGCATTCAATAGCTATGAAAGTGATAGCAAGATTTGGTAGTCACATTGAATAATTTTTTGGTTAAATTATTAAAAATACCCCTGAACTATGGGGTTGGTTGGTTTCCATTATACCTTAGAATTTTCAAAAGTTTCATTTTAACCCTTAAAGTTTGTTTCAAAACGACCCTTGAAGACATCTTCCGTTAAATTATGGACGAAAAATGATGTGTTTGCATGTGTTTTTATTATTTTTTTCCATGTATATGTTCAAATATGTTCACATAAGCAACAATATATATGCAAACATGTCATTTTTTTTCCACAAATTTAACGAAAAAATGCCGTCAAGGATTGTTTTGAAACAAAATTCAAACTTCAAGGTCTAAAATGAAACTTTTGAAAGTTCAGGGGTATAATTGTGATAGACCACCAATTAAGTATGTGTATAGGAGGAAGAAGGTTAGGAAGGAGAAAGATAGTTAGAAAGGGGGTTAGACGGTTAATGTGGGGACCATGGTAAGACTGTAAATACTAGGACTATATAAGCTAGAATGTAAATAGGTGTAAGGGGGCTTTTTGACTAATCATAGACTTGAGTCTAGTCTTGGGAGGGATAGGGGAGCTCTCGAATTCTCCTCTTGGCTTGTAACTGTGCCCTAATCAATAAAGAACTATTCGGATTCTATCATTTTGGTATCAGAGCAGTTCGTGATTGGGAATGGCGACAAGAATGGAAACACGAGTAGAGAATCTTGAAGGACGAATGTTGGAATTGAGCAAGGAAATGGCCGGAATGAGGCAAGAGATTTCGGGAATACGCGGATCTATTTCGACCGAAGTAGAAGCTGCGGTATCGAAGAGTGTGGGTGAGGCGATGAAGGAGGGAATGCAAGCCATCCTCGCCCGGATCGAAGGGTTGAAATCCACGGATCAGGCCGTGGATAACAGGAAAACGAAAGGGAAGAACATTATCGGATCGGAGGAAGTGGCTGCCGAAGTAGGGGAGGGGAGTAACACGGTTTTACAATCACACCTGACCAAGTCTCTGGCTCCGGTGTTCGATCTTCGTCTGCGGAAACTGGAAATACCAGTGTTTGGGGGAGCAAGTCCGTTGGAATGGTTACATCAAGTAGAACGGTACTTCACCGTCAACCGACTGACGGAATCGGAGAAGCTGGAAGCAGCGGTACTGTGTCTCGAAGGCGTGGCGCTTAAGTGGCATTACTATGAGAACAAATTGGGTTCGTTCAGTAACTGGGAGGATTTCCGTCGATTATTGTTACGGAGGTTTCTGGCGCCAAAAGAAGGTACGCTTCACGAACGATTCTTTGCTCTCAAGCAAGAATCTACTGTAGCTGAATATAGGGAGAAATTTGAGGAATTTGCTGCTGCCGTAGATAACCTAGACGGCGATTCGTTGGAGGGGAAATTTGTTGATGGACTGGTTGAAGACATTAAGGTCGAGATGAGAATATGTATGCCTGTTGGGCTTAGGGCCAAGATGGAAATGGCCCAAAAGATTGAAGATAAGCTGCTGCATCTTGAAAATAAACAGACGGGAGTTACCTTGAGTCCAAAAGTGGTGGGCCAGAGTGTTAGTAATTACAAGCCCACGTCATATGGGGCTGGGGCTAGCGCTCGTACCATCTCGGTAAACCCAAGTAAATTGGGAGAGAGGGTACGTAAAGAAACCCCAGGGAAGTCATTCCCTGTAGTTCCTTTTCCTCAGAATGTGTCTTCGGATATGTTGTTCAAAGTGGTGCCGGTGGAGCTATTAGGTTTGCGTCAGTCAGTGGAAGATTCTACTAAGTTGGAGGTATTGATTCGCTGGGCTGAGTCGGAACCCTCGGAAGCGACATGGGAGGATGCAGTTCAACTCGCTACCCAATTTCCTGATTTTCACCTTGAGGACAAGGTGGCGCTTTGGGGGCCGGGTAGTGATAGACCACCAATTAAGTATGTGTATAGGAGGAAGAAGGTTAGGAAGGAGAAAGATAGTTAGAAAGGGGGTTAGACGGTTAATGTGGGGACCATGGTAAGACTGTAAATACTAGGACTATATAAGCTAGAATGTAAATAGGTGTAAGGGGGCTTTTTGACTAATCATAGACTTGAGTCTAGTCTTGGGAGGGATAGGGGAGCTCTCGAATTCTCCTCTTGGCTTGTAACTGTGCCCTGATCAATAAAGAACTATTCGGATTCTATCAAATTGATACCAACCTCATAATTCAGGGGTATTTTCTAAATTTTTCTTAATCAACATATCAAGCTGGAAACAAAAGTTTGCATACTACGAGATCGTCTTAACAGGAGGCTGAAACAATCTAACAAAATTTATAGTCTGAATGCAGATACTAGAAAAGGAAACTCACCACAACTGAAGACAAAGAATGTCCTAAGCCAGAGAATACTGTACCAATACAAACTGCAAGTAGCATATAAAGAATAAGCCTAAGCCAATAGTATTTCCATTCTCTTGACATAACCAATAAGGACCTCCAAGTCAAAACTGCAATCCTCGTTAAACTACTTGCTTTTCCCTTGCTTTTAAGAGATGGACCTTCCTGTCAAAGAAGCAGCATGTGGCATATTAGTTCATTCGCCTCTGAAGCTGAATTTAATAAGTTCAACAATATACCATAGAGAATGTAAAAGTTACTGGAAGATAATCCACCATACACTTACGAAAGTAAATGAAGTAAGCATGTTCTTGTCCAAAAAACAGGCGCAAAATGAAAATGATTTATTCTTATTAACTAATGCAGTTGTACCATGTCTCAAAAATTAAAAAAAAAAAAAATGCAGTTGTACCAACTTTTGTCATTTTGTGTGCTTCTGCATGTTTTCATTACCGGGTCAATGAAATTATAACAAAGGTATAAACAGGTGCCTTTCCTAGAAATCGCCCATGAGCTTTCATGTTTATTTTAAACGATCTAAGATGGTATTTTTTAGGTTTAAACCCGAGTTTGATACCCTAACTTTCATACTTATTTCATTTTTTGTCTAAATTGTCTAGCGTTCTGTTTTAGTATTTCAATTTCTAATATTTGAATTTAGTCTCTTAATTATACAAAAAAACTATTTTAGTCCTTATCATTACTTTTTTGTCCATCATTTAGGGGGTGTTTGACCCAAGGAGTTGGAGTTATGAAATATGGAGTTATTTTATCCTAGGAGTTGGAGTAAGAGTTAATAAGTTTGTGGGATCCACAATAAAATGTTGGAATGAGAGTTAATAAGTCCGTGGGGCCCACAATAGAGTGTTGTAATTGGTTAATAAGTTTGTGAATCCCACAATTGGGTGTTGTATGTCTTTGGGCTAAACAAGGAGTTGGGTGGAGTTTTAACTCCACCCAACTCCAACTCCAACTCCACACAACTCCTTGGGCCAAATACACCCTAGAGAAGACAAATTTATTTCTTATCCTAAAACCTATACTACTATCTAGAACTTTAAACACTAGTTCATGTATCTATTGATCAGGTAAATGAACAAAAAAACATTTCCATAAAAGCAAAATGAAGTGCCTAGAGACCTTTCAAAAGATGTGCCTATATTAGGTCGTTTTTTTCCTTTTTGACAACATATGGGTGGGGGATTTCAATCTTTGGCCTCTTGGTCAAGGATACAAGCTTTATACTAATTGAGCTATGCTCTTGTTGGCACCTATATTAGGTCTTTGTTTATTAAAAAAATGAACAACGAAGGCTAAAATCGTTTGTTATGCAAAATTCAGGAGCTCAAACAAGTTTAAGGACCAAAATAGAATAAACATAAGATTTTTAGGGTCTAGAATAGAATTTAAACCTTTAAATTATCACACAAATGGACTAAAATCCAAATTTATCCTTTACAGCACATAATTCATCTCAGAAGACCTGCATGCCAAGAAACTGAGTAATAGAAGACAGTACGAGTATCAGATTTCTCAGTTATTTTTAGATATATAAAAAAGATGTTATACCTTATCTGTTAGTCTCAATATCATAGTTTCAACTGCAGCAGCATCTGCTGATGATTTATATGTCGCTTCAAGTGTGCGGATTGCAACAGCAGTATCCATATTCACTGACGAAAACTCCCCTTGGTCATCCTGTTACAATCAGACCGGGAAACCAAATGCAATAACAATTAATAAGAAGCATATGACAGTACATGAACCAAATAGATTACGAGGCTCAAATAAGAAGATTTATGAATAAAACTAATCATTACTCACAAGCGTTGCACGTGTTTAGCAAATGTTATTAAGCATCAGATGCCCACTAACAAATTTTAATCAAAATTATAAATCATTTATCTTATGTTTATTAGTCACAACAGTTAAACAGCTAACTATTCTAAAATAAAATAAATGTCTCCTAGGGGACTATTAATTGGGGGACTTAAATGCGATGAATCACATTACCTCCAACAATATTTTTTGATTCTTCATACATATTACTAATAATTAAAAAGGCATTACATTTGATGGTGCAAACATGAGAACATCAGTTTTTAGATTATGAAAATAACTAATGAAAATTTCAAACTCTCCTTGAATCCCTTAGCCATCACTGCTTCACTTCAAATAAAACATCAAAATTACTACAAAGCAAGTGCATCTAAATTTGTTGTAAATGCGACTTATGTATCAACACCATTAAATTTTCATGTAAAATCAATTACGTGAACTATTAAAATTTATTATATTTATTAAGAATGAACGTAATAAATTAAAATATGCAATTTAAAGAAAAATTAAATCAATTTAAATGTTTTTTAGGTAGCTAAAGTTAGAATGAAAAATTGAAAGAAAATGGGAAATGAAAAGTTTTTCCCTTCAAGTCATTTTTTAATATATTATATGATAGATTATAGATAGACTTCAATAATCATTGAACTTTTCCTTCGAAAAACAATAGGACAATCAAGTAGTATTTATAAGCTATGTTTACCTGTTGATAAACACAACATGTTACTTATCAAGCAATTCAAACCTATTAAAAAAAACAGTCGAACTATTAAAAACAAGACTGTTATGAGTTACCTGCCAATTCTTGCACATTGCAATGATTCTATCAAAATCTGTATTTATTGCTCGTAGAAAGTGATCAGAAGGACTTTGCATGATTGGACAAGGGAATCCAGCATTTGCGAAGTGCTTCATTAGAAAATGAGAAACATTAGCCATTGAAACCAAGATGCTTATGTGTAATCGATGATTGACACAATGCTTCAGAAGAGCCATATACAAGAAAGGTAAATTATATATTCAAATGCTCACACAATGCACACTAGTATTACCTGCAAGCAAGCCAATGTTTCTCCGAAAAACAGAGTATTTCCGTTTGAAAGCAGACAAATCCGATCAAAAAGGCCAAATACTTCCGTGCTGCTCTGGTTGATGGTAAAAACAAGAGTACATCCAGTGCTTGCAAGTTTCTTCAACGTGACCATCATTAAAAGTGCAGAGACACTGAAAGAAGCAAATAATAAACTCAGGCACTCAGCAACTTCAAGGAAAACATGGGCACCTCACCTACAGTGACCAATGAGGCTGGTGCACCTATTATGGCAAGACCATTCAGTTAAGCCCTTGCCATGATTGCTATTTTGGTGCAAATGTAAACATCCTTTTTCTGATTATAGTCTTTCTTCTTTAATTCTTAATTGGAGATCTTTCTTGTAATCACCTTCTTAGGTGTTGGAGTTTTACTCATTTTATTTCATTTATCAATGAAGTTTGTTTCCCTTCTCTAAAAAAATAACACAAATGATAAAGCCTATTAAACCAGCCTTTTCTCTTCTCTCTCTCTGTTTTCTTTATTGAATGTAATCAAAAAGCAAGATATAGGCAAATGGCTCTCTACTCACTCTCATTCCAATAAGCATTCACACATGTTGATGCACTTACTTATACCTCTCTCCTTTTTTTTCTTAGATCGGGACGTTTTATGATTGTACAATTAGCATTCCCACATGTTGATGCAGTTACAATCATAAAACGCCCCGATCTTAAACATATTCTAAAAAAAAGAGCTCCTCGACAAGAATTAGGGCCTGTTTGAAATGACTTTCCAAGCTCTTAAAAACCCTTTTTTAAGCACTTGAGAAGTCATTCGAAACAGCCCCTTAATATCACAAGAACAAAAGTTAAAATTGTGTTGATCTAGCACATCACAAAGTCCAAGTACTCCCATTCCTTACTACTATGTGAGGTCCTTTCTTTTGTCTCTCGCTCTTAGCCTCTTACCGTTCTTGACTATCATATTTTCGAAACAAAAGGTTTAAAGTCCTGAAAAATAAATAAAGGTTGCACTTTAAACAGCAATGCTCACTAAATAAACACCATCACACCAACAGAAACAAGACTTCTCTTTATGAATTGACTATTGCTATGCCAAATGACTATGTCAGGCAAATTTTGCAATCTAGGAATGCCACAGATTTTCACGTTTTGTTGCAGAACAGATAGAAGAAATGCAGAGCAAAGTCCAAAAATATTGAGACCAATATCAAAAGTACCTGTCAAGATGATAAAGAGGCTCGTCGATAAATAATATTTGTGGCCTCATGACAAGTTCTCTAGCAATGCTAACTCGTCTTCTCTCACCATTAGGAAGGCCCTTCATATAGCAGTGACCACCTATTAGCTTATTCGCATAATCACTTAATGACATTGCATGGATGGCATCCTCTACCACATTCTTTTTCTGAAAAAAGAAACCAGGTAGTTGAAGCAATGCTGAGTAGAAAAGAAATTCCCGGACCGTAAGGGAACCAATCAATGTCGTCTCTTTCTCAACAAAACCCTAGAAAATTAAGGAAAACAGAAATTATTTAGCTAAATGTTAATGTCACCTCACCATTAGTATAATTTCCAACATCAAAAGACCATCTTACATTCTATCACGATGCCAAATAACCAATACTCAACTAGAATGATGGTAAATAATTAGCTTTTGAATTTGAAGTTGAGGTGGGTAGAAATGAAAATAACAGATTACAGAATATAAAATCACAGATAAATGTGAGAGATATGAATGAAAAATGCAGTCACAGGTGATCTCACTTACATAAGACCCGTAAGGCATGCGTGATTTTGCTCCATTAACAAATACTTCACCATACATTTTTGCAGAATGATGTAATCTTCCTACAATAGACCACAAAAAAAGCCCCAAATTTAAAATGAGAAAGAAAGAAGAATCTGAAATTTGTAAGATTAGTTATTATGCATAGTCAGCTGGAGACCTGCAATTGCCCTTAGCAGTGTAGACTTCCCCGATTTCGCTGGACCCATGATCACTGTCATCGTTCCAGGCAACGCATAACCATTGGAACTTTTCACAACCTTGTCAGAATACTTCCTTTTCCCCTTTATTGTTACAGTCAAATCTTTCCATGCAATATATGCCCCACTAATTTTTCTTGCAACGCCTGCACCCTCTGGTAATGGAGGTGATGGCAACGAACAACTATTGAGTTTTGAGAGAGAGGGTGAAGCAGGGGTGGTTGCAACATTGATGGAGTCACCCCCTTCCTCAACCCTCACATCAATATCTGTATCCTCCCAGTCTGGAGAATCTTCAAACGAGATAGGCTGTCGAAGTGAACCAGGTTTTCGCAAGTAAAAGAAGTTACTTGACGGCACTCTACTCACTGGACTACTTGCCGAAGATGATGAAGACCTATAATTATCTGATTGAGACTGAATTTCCTCCATAATGTTTTTCTCATAAAATATTGCTTCCAATTTCTAAAACTTCAAGTTTGAAAAAACATGCTACAATAGATTGACTCCTTCTGCAACGTATCCCAATTACTCTACTATACTGAAATAGCAACACTTTACGTTCTTACAATACATAATAGCTCTGCTTCATAATTCTGAAAATCTTGCATCACGAAACACAACGTACGCCTTCTTTCCAAGAAACTGTAAAGTGGTACAGGCTACATTAGTTTTCAAGATCAGAAGTAGAATACAGAAATTAATATAGACAATGGCAGTTCTAAGAGGCTCTTGAAGAACTAGTGAACCAAGCAAAGAAATTTCTTCACCTGAATAGAGTCCCAAACTGTTCTAGTTGAAAAAACAGACATTTTGGGAAGAATAGAAGTGCTGTAGAATTAAGGATGATATCTTTATCACAATGAATTGCATTACATTTCATTAAAATTCAAAAGCCAACAAAAACTGAAACTACAATTCAGCTCAGAATATGCAAACATTGAGAGATCAAGATTTAGATATTCTTCAAGACAAGCAGTAATTCATTTGGGAAAAAAAAAAAAAAAAGCTGAAGTTAAGTTGAAATCCACCAACCCGACAAACAAAATTTTAGTCCACCGCTTGAACCAATAACACAGCCCAAAAACACATTCCCTCCTCCCTAAACTTCAGCACAAACACTCCCAGCTACAACCCGTCATAGAAGTGCAGGTACTTCACATTCTATTTCCAGACAATCAGAAAAGCAGGAGAAAAACAGAACAAACAAAAAGAAAATGGGAAAAAACAATTTGGGGATTAATCATCAATAGAGACCAGAAAAGAAGCAAAAAACCCCACCAAACAAAAACCCCATTAGACTAAAAACAGAACTCAAACAAAAACACTCATTCCTTAGTCTCCTTTCCATCACTTTGTTCCATTGCTCAGCTTTCAAACAGGGTGCAGAAACCCATAAACAGAATCAAAACCCACATAAACACAAAAAAAAAACAAAAACAAAAAACAAACAACAAATGGGAAAATTAATGAATGCCTTGAAGAGGGTAAAGAAAGAGAGAGACCTGGATCTGAGCTAAAGCACAAATAGAGAGAGAGAGAGAGAGACAGAATGAAGTATTGGGTGTCTTTGTCTTTGTTGTTTCATAAAAGAAACAGAGAAAAGAGAAAGAGAGAATGTGAATTGAAAAGAGTGAGTGAGTGTGTAGGTAAGGTTGAGAGAAGTGGATCCTTTGACCCGCTTTTACCGGGGCGTAGTCCAGTTTGGCTCTGTGCTTTGCTTTTTTTTTTTTTTTTTCTCTTCTTTTTTCTTTATCTCTTTTGATTTTTTTTTTTTTTCCTCTCCTTAATTTTGGCTTTTTGTCGTTTTCTTTTTCCCGTTTTTTCTTTATTTATTACAAATACTTCCATTTTCTATCCGGACATAATGATTTGGGCTCCCCAACACTTACGCTTTGAATTTAATAAAAGTAAGGTAGAAAAGTGCGCAAATATTATTGATTTTTTTTTTCTTCTGTTATTTTTGTATTCTAACTTGATGTACTTTTTCTTTCTTTATTTATTTTTCTTTAAACCATGTGTATCACTTTTTAATTTATCACCTCCAACTTCAATATATTTCATTTAAAATAATCTATATTCGGGACATGGTTAAAAGTGATTTTGAAATGACTAAAATCACTTTGATCAGGTTCGAAATCACCTCAAAACATATCTTTAATTATTCAAAATCAACTTCACGTTTGATTTTACACTTTTAAACGTGATTTTCATATCATCAAAATTGATTTTGAATTAAGGTATGTTTAGGAGTGATTTCAACTATTTCAAAATTACTCCTAAACACGTACTCAAAAGGTGGTAGTGTTTTATATATATATATATATAAAAAGAAATATAGCATTGCAAATGTAGACAAGGGATTTTAATTTTGGATCTATAGAAGGGATTAAGGATGAAACTTTTTTAAAGAAAAATTTTAAGGTATTATTTGATGATAATTTTATTTAAAAAAATAAACTTTTACTCAAATTAAAATAATATATTTTTAGAACTTACATTTTATAATTTATAAAAATTAACTAATATTTTTTAAACATTTTTAAAACATATGCTATAACAAAAAAAAAACGTAACTATGTTTATTTTTATTAAAAAAAATATTTAAAAATAATTTTAGAAAATGCTAAAAATATAGCTACCAAAGACGTGGTAAGATAACTTATTTTCAAAAATAAAAATAAAGAATTGGGGGAAACATTTTATGCATAATTTTTTAAAATTTAAAAAATGGAAGGGACCCTTATATCAGTTCCAATTTGTTTGTCTATACAACACAACTTATGAAAAATACAAACAACTACTTTTAAGAACATTGCATTTATTAAAAAAAAAAAAAAACATTGCATTAGCATCACTTAACCATAGGGCCACAGTGTACCTTGTTTAGTAGCAATATCCAACCAAAGTTTGCATCTACTCGTACATGTCGGAGTGAGCAACTTTTACTATATAGCTAGAGTGACATGCCCAAAGACCTTATAACTTATATATAGTCTTTTAACTAATGAATTTAGAAATTTTAACTCTCAAACAGTCTTCTACAAGAGTTACATTTCTATTTTGACGTATCTGCCAGATAACTCTCTTTTAATTAATAGAGAAGAAGTTTATTAAGATAGCCCATTAGTCAAGTGGTTTATATTTGTTTCCTCTATATATAAACTGGCTCATTATTATAAGGCCCAATTTGTGTTGCTTTCTTCCTCTCTGTATTAGGTTATTTTGTGTTGCTAGGGTTGAAGAAGGTTCTAGAGGATCATGCATTCTTTCATTTTTTGTAGGAGTTTTTCTCCCTAGGCCTTTATATATATGGCTTGATTTGTGCCTTTAAATATATATAAATGCAAAGGGTTTTCTCCTACATCTTTTGGGTGTTTTTCTTTCTCTCTTTACCATTTCCTTGAGAAATGCTGAAATGGTATCAGAGCATTGTCCAACGACTTGCTTAACCTAATTTTTTTTTCTTCGAAAATCTGATATGGCGTCTCTCAGCTCTTCCAACACGGCGGTGGACGATCCCTCAGCTTCTTCATCTGCACAGATATTCGGTCCTGGTAACAAAATATCAGTTGTTAAATTAACTGATGAGAATTTTCTTTTATGGAAATTTCAGATTCTTACGGCTCTTGAGGGTTACGATTTGGAGCATCATCTTGTTGACGATCCTCCTCAAAAATTTCTTATCGCCGCCGCCTAATCTTCCTCCACTGAGGAAGCGTCTCCGACGAAGACTCCGAATCCGGCTTATACTTTATGGAAACGCCAAGACAAAGTAATATCATCGTGGCTGGTGTGTTCGATGTCCGAAGACATTCTTCACCAGATGATACACTGTACTTCAACGAAGGAGATTTGGACATGTCTTCAGCAGATTTTCACCTCCCGAAACTTGGCCCAGGTGATGAAGATTAAAACGAAACTTCAAACGCTGCAAAAGGGAGGTATGTCTCTTAAGGAGTATTTTTCCAAAATACAACAATACATTGATGCCCTATCCGCAATTGGTAAGCCCATCGAAACTGAGGATCACATTTTATACATTTTGTCTGGTCTCGGGTCTGATTTTGAATCAATGGTCTCTGTGATATCGGCTAAAGTTGGTCCTCAGCCTGTTCATGAGGTTATGGCCCTTCTTTTAACTCAAGAAAATCGGAATGAGAGTAAACTTGTTAGTCTAGATGGTTCACTTCCCTCTGCTAATATTGCGGTTAATTCTAAACCGATTAAATCTGAGACTCCAAAGACTAACACTACTCAGTTTTCTCAGAATTTTTACCCTGGAAACAGAGGTGGCAGAGGTGGAGGTCGCTTGGGCCGAGGGGACCGTTCTGGCTCTTGGAACAATCGCAACAAAATTCAGTGCCAATTGTGCACTAAATTTGGGCACACTGCTTCTAGATGTTACTTCCGTTATGCTCCTTCCAACTCAGGAAACACAGGTTCGTTTCAATCCAATTTTAATCAGTTTAATCGAGCTTCTTCTTTTCCTTAGATGTCTGCTATGCTCGCTGCCCCTGATTTAAATCAGGATAACAATTGGTATCCGGATTCTGGGGCCACGAACCATCTTACTCACAATTTTGGTAATCTCACTGTTGGTACCGAGTATGGTGGTGCGAATCAAGTCCATATGGGAAATGGAGCAGGTTTGTCAATTCTTAACTATGGCTATTCTTCCTTTCCTTCTCCTTTTTGTTCTGAAAGATTATTTCATTTAAATAACCTTCTCCATGTTCCCTCGATAACTAAGAACTTATTGAGTGTGAGTCAGTTTGCTAAAGATAATGTTGTATTCTTTGAGTTTCATCCTACATTATGCTATGTGAAGGATCAAGCGTCTGGTCGGATTCTGCTCCAAGGGACTCTCCATGATGGTCTCTACCGTTTTAATCTCTCCTTACCTTCTTCCAAGTCGGTTAAGGATCAAACAGCAGTGCAAGCTCTCTTCATTCCACTACTTCTTTTTCTCCTAATGATGTTTTGAATACTAGTTTTGTTTCTTCTTTAGATCTATGGCATAGGCGATTAGGCCACCCTCATCTCACCACTGGTAAGAGTGTTCTTCGGTTGCATCAACCAAGATTGTCTATAAATAACAACTTTCAATTTTGTAATGCTTGTGTTATGGGCAAATGTCACATTTTACCTTATCTCTCCTCTACCACTGTGTATACTTCTCCTTTGCAACTCATTGTTTCGGATTTGTGGGGTCCTACCTATATTCCATCAAGCAATGGTTACCGTTATTATGTGAATTTTGTTGATGCATATAGTAGACATTCTTGGATATATTTTTTAGAACACAAATCTGATGCTCTACCTGCCTTTATTAAATTTAAAACTCACATTGAAAAGCTTTTTGGCCTACCTATTCGTAGTTTCCAATCTGATAATGGGGGTGAGTTTAGGGCCTTTACTCCCTTCCTATCTTCTCATGGGATCACTCATCGTTTTACCTTTCTTCACACTTCACAGCAAAACGGCATAGTAGAGCGCAAACATCGCCACATAGTTGACACAGGGTTAGCCTTACTTTCTCAAGCCAAAATGCCTCTTTAGTTTTGGGATGAAGCATTTGCCACTGCTGTTTACTTAATCAATAGACTTCCCACCTCTATTCTCAATAACAAAAGTCCCTTGGAATATCTCTTTCAGAAGAAACCTGATTACTCTTTCTTAAAGGTGTTTGGATGTCAATGCTTTCCGTGTTTAAGACCCTACAACTCTTATAAATTGTCTTTTCGTTCAATTCCTTGCATATTTTTGGGGTATAGCTCTTCAAACAAAGGATATCGATGTTTATCCTCTGATGGTCGTGTTTATGTATCTCGAAATGTTCTTTTTGATGAATCTGTGTTCCCATTTGCCTCTTTCTCAACTTCAAAACCTCAATCCTCTCCTTCCATTACTATGGTGTCTCCTGGTGATCTTATGTCATCTTTGCCTTCAATTGATCAACCAACTCTACTCCTCCAACCAATCCCTCCTCTCCTATATCATCATCTCCCTCACCGCCAATGTTAACTACTGCTACTGCTCCATCTCCCACAAGACTTGCGTCACCATCATCCGGTCCTTCTGTTGAGGGCTCTGTTTGTCCATCTCAACCCACAGATACTAATGTTCCTAATGCTCCTATTGTTACAAATGAACATCCGATGGTAACTCGTGGAAAGAAGAGTATTTTTAAATCCAAAGTCTTTGTTGCTACATCAAACTATGATGATTGTGAACCACCCAATGTTAAAGAAGCCTTGAAATCCACTCACTGGCGTAAAGCTATGCAAGATGAGTATGATGCGCTTATGCATAATGACACTTGGGATCTTACTCTTCCTCCTTTGAATAAAAAGGTTGTGGGGTGTAAATGGGTGTTTCGAATCAAAAGGAATTCAGATGGTACTATATCTCATTATAAGGCACGTCTTGTGGCTAAGGGGTTTCACCAAACGGTTGATCTTGACTATTCTGAAACGTTCAGTCCCGTAGTTAAGCCTATTACTATTCGTGTCCTTTTAACACTTGTCTTGGCTTATGGTTGGAGTGTTCGGCAAATAGATGTTAATAATGTTTTTTTACATGGTACTCTAACTGATTCTGTGTTTATGGAGCAGCCCACTGGGTTTAAAATTGCAGGACAAGGAAATATGGTGTGTCGGCTCAGAAAGGCTTTATATGTCCTTAAACAAGCACATCGTGCCTGGTATGATCGTCTCAGTTTATTTCTTAAAACTATGGGTTTTATTACTTCTAGGGCTGACACATCCTTGATGATTAGAAAATCTGCCAATGCCTCTTGTTATGTTCTCATCTACGTTGATGACATTATAATTATGGGTAGTTCTTCTGCTGAAGTTGCTAAATTAATCTCTGCCCTTAACAATCAGTTTTCCTGGAAGGATCTTGGCAAATTGAGCTATTTTTTAGGTATTGAAGTCTCTTATCCCTCAAAGGGAGGTATGTTTCTGTCTCAAACCAGCTATATTAATGATCTTCTCTCTCGGGCTCAAATGTGTGATGCCAAAGCTATTGGTACACCAATGGTAAGTGGATCTCTTGTTTCGGCCCATGATGGTGAGTTATTCTCTGATCCTTTCTTATACAGAAGCATTGTTGGGGCGTTACAATATGTAACTTTGACTCGTCCTGAAATATCATATAACGTTAACAAGGCCTGTCAATTCATGCATTCTCCTAAATTGATTCATTGGCAACTTGTTAAACGCATTTTACGTTACCTTAAAGGATCAGTTAACAATGGCTTGTTACTTCATAAACCGCATCAATTGAATTTAGTTGGTTATGCGGATGCCGATTGGGCTTCTAACCCGGATGATAGAAAATCCACGGGTGGTTTTTGTGTCTTTTTTGGTGGAAATCTAATTACTTGGGGTTCTAAAAAGCAGGGAATTATTTCTCGGTCGAGCACGGAGGCTGAATATCACAGCTTGGCCACTATAGTTGCTGAATTGGTTTGGCTTAAATCCCTTTTCTCTGATTTATGTATTTCGTTATCTCAACCTCCTATTGTTTGGTGTGATAACTTAGGAGCTGTTCATTTAAGTGCCAATCCAATATTGCATTGTAAAACCAAGCATGTAGAACTCGACATCTATTTTGTTTGTGACCTTGTGCTATCAAAGAAAATTGTTATTCATCATCTCTCTGCTCATGAGCAAATTGCAGGTATCTTAACGAAACCTTTGTCGGCTGTATCCTTCAATCAGTTCAAGTACAAGCTCAATGTTCGTGATGCCACTGCCATTGGCTTGAGGGGGGTATTAAGATAGCCCATTAGTCTAGTGGTTTATATTTGTTTCCTCTGTATATAAACTGGCCCATTATTATAAGGCCCAATTTGTGTTGCTTTCTTCCTCTCTGTATTAGGTTATTTTGTGTTGCTAGGGTTGAAGAAGGTTCCAGAGGATCATGCATTCATTCATTTTTTGTAGGAGTTTTTCTCCCAGGCCTTTATATATATGGCTTGATTTGTACCTTTAAATATATATAAATGCAAAGGGTTTTCTCCTGCATCTTTTGGGTGTATTTCTTTCTCTCTTTACCATTTCCTTGAGAAATGCTGAAAAAGTTCTACTATACAAACAAATCCAATGATAAATAAAATTAATCTTCACAACCATATAAGACACATTTTTCACATGATTTAGAGGTTTTAATTTTTAATTTTTTTCTCCTTTCTTTTTCATCAACCACTTCATTGAGCATCAACATCACTTTTGGAAACATCAGCTGGAAGCTAATATATTGTTGTATGTATACCATATTGATAAGGAAATAAGTGATGAATCAGCTCAATCAATTACTATGGTGAAAAGTTGCATCATTTCAAGCTTAACAAAGACATCCTTTCAACCAACATGCACAATGAATCTAAAAATCTAGATTCATCCATCATATTTAATGCATTATGTACCTATTTAATTCATGTATTTGTAATTATGATGGTTCATGTATGAATTCCAAGGGTTGGGGGTTGAATCTAGGCTACATATGTGAAGAGTTGTGTCCTTTCATGATGTCTTTTCAATTAGTATAAATATGGATGTAATTTGTCTTTTGGACAACAAGTTTAATTTGAATGAAATTTCATATTAAGTTTAGTCTCTCTCAAGCTTTTAAGCTTTCTTTGTGTTCTTGTGTTTAGAATGCATGCCTAGGACTTTCAATCTAGTTTGATCAATTAGATTGTGAAGAGTTCGAAATCTTGAAGTTAGGAACGAATTCTCCTTTCTTCTTGATCTTTGATCATCCTTCCAAGCCAAATCTGTTTAGCTTTCTTGGGGTTGTCTATCATTTTTGTTAAATGAGGTTATTCTTATTATTGTTGTGGGGGTTCACCTAAAATAAGGGGAGTTCTCAAACATAATTGAAGTAGTTCATTTTTGAACCTTATGGTGACATAGAGGAGATGCTGCATCTTGCCATAAAGGTGGAAAAACAATTGAGTACTAGAAGAGCAAGGTACACTTCATCTAAACCCACTTCTCCTTTCAATTCATCATGGAAAAAAGAGAATAAAAGTAATTTCAGAAGTAGAGAAAAGTTTGTGCAAGAAAAATCTAAAGAAAGGGGAGAGTCTTCTTTGAAAGGAAAGGCTAAAGTAGAAGAGCCTAGGGAAAGAAATAGGGATATCAAGTGTTGGAAATGTCAAGGGTTAGGGCATGTAAGTAGGGATTGTCCAAACAAAAGGACAATGATTATCAATAATGGAGAAGTAGTAACTGAGGGTGAGGAAAGTGAGAGTGAGGAGGAGAATGAAGAAATTGTTGAATTAGAGGAGTCTAGTGATGGAAGTTATGAAGAACCAATTGTTGGGGATGTGCTTGTAACTAGAAGAGCTTTAAGTGCTCAAGTTAAAAAGGAACTAGTTGAAGAGCAAAGGGAAACATTGTTTCATACTCGTTGTCATGTGAATGGCAAGGCTTGTTGTGTGATCATAGATGGTGGAAGTTGTACAAATGTTGTTAGTACATTACTTATCAAAAGATTGGGATTGCCTACAATACCACATCCTAGACCTTACAAACTTCAATGGTTGAACAATTGTGTAGAAGTTAGAGTCAATAGACAATGTCTTGTTTCATTTTCTATTGGGAGATATAGTGATAATGTTCTATGTGATGTTGCTCCTATGCATGCTGGAGAAATTCTTTTGGGAAGACCGTGGCAATTTGACAGAAAAGTGATTCATGATGGTTATCTTAACCGCTACAAGTTTACCAAAGATGGGAGAAAGATTATTCTTCTTCCTTTGTCAACTAGCGATGTGTTTGATGAGCAATGTAAGTTAGAGAAAATGAGAGTGGAGGCCGAAAAAAATGATAAAAGGAACTACTTCAATTACGTTTGAGAACTCCCTTATTTTAGGTGAACCCCCACAAAAATAATAAGAATAACCCCATTTAACAAAAATGATAGACAACCCCAAGAAAACTAAATAGATTTGGCTTGGAAGGATGATCAAAGATCAAGAAGAAAGGAGAACTCGTTCCTAACTTCAAGATTTCAAACTCTTCACAATCTAATTGATCAAACTAGATTGAAAGTCCTAGGCATGCATTCTAAACACAAGAACACAAAGACAACTTAAAAGCTTGAGAGAGACTAAACTTAATATGAAATTTCATTCAAATTAAACTTGTTGTCCAAAAGACAAATTACATCCATATTTATACTAATTGAAAAGACATCATGAAAGGACACAACTCTTCACATATGTAGCCTAGATTCAACCCCCAACCCTTGGAATCCATACATGAACCATCATAATTACAAATACATGAATTAAATAGGTACATAATGCATTAAATATGATGGATGAGTCTAGATTTTTAGATTCATTATGCCTCTTTGTTGAAAGGATGCCTTTGTTAAGCTTGAAAGGATGCAACTTTTCACCATAGTAATTGATTGAGTTGGTTCATCACTTATTTCCTTATCACATATAATCCTCTTGATTGTGTAATTTTGAATTTTGAGGAGTCCAATCATCAAGATACCAGAGTTGGAGACTGATAAAAGGTTTGCCGAAGGTCTATATATGAAATTAAATTTATAACCAACCTAGATGTATAGTAAAAGTAGGTCGGGTTGAACGTAGGAAGCATGTTAGTAATTAATTCTCTAATTATTTTTTATTTTAAAGGTAACCGGGAGGTTTTGGTAAAAGTGATTAGATGTGCAATTAAGAAGGAAATAAGGACAATCTTACCCAATTACGATCGTTGATTAAGAGGACATTAGGTTTCATGGCTACATTGATCATTGATTACACTCAAGATACAATTTTAATGTTAAAAGCTTAATCGGCTTCGCCAAAAAAGCTAGAAAAGCCATAAGTCCCCTAATTTTACTAATCCGACAAAAACATCAAGATTAATTCTTAATTAATTAGCTAACTAAGTATGCATTCACAATTAATTGATTAACAACCTTAACAATCAAGGGATTTATCTGGATGCTCAATTTAATGAGGAAAAGCCTAATTAAACAAAACATTGCTTTAGATATTTGGCCTATCATGCAAGTTACCCATCGAGGAGCAACCTTAGGCATGAACACACAAGCCAATCTATTTGCTACTCTAATTAAGCATCCCATCTGGACAATTACGAATCTTGATTAACAAACGTAGCAAAGATAAGCATAACATTTTCGACCAAGTTGTGATTTCAATCCACCAATCATGCTTATGAATTAATTCCGAATATAAAACACAATTAACACAAAAATCAATCAAATTAAGAATCGAATCTCAAAATGTGCCAACTTTAGTTTCAAACTTGAAGCCTCTAAATCAATAATCCGAGCTTAGCCAACCATAAATGAGCATGAGCAAAGTCCCAAAGCTCGATAATCCATCCTAATCTAGCCTAAAACTACCGATTACAAGAGAAAAACATGGCTACTACTCCCTAATTCAGACTAAGACAAGATGCTTTTGACCTAAATCAAAATAACACTATTTATAACCCAAACAATAGTGCCTTGATGCTAGCCCAATGATCCATTGAAGGGATTGAATCTCTAGCGGAAGCGCGTGTGATCTCGTGTGTTTCAATTCAGTTTAGAATAAACACAGAATAGTACATGAAACATAAATTAGGCATGCTTTCTTGTAGTTCGAAACTGCAAGGAGAAGAATTTACTTACTTTAGTAGACCGTTCTCAACGATTCAACAAGTTAATCATTCTTCCTCCAACGGTGGTCACGTACACAACACGAACAATTGGACACCACCACAAGATTACCTAGCTATCCTCCGAGTTTAGGATCGAGTTTGTGGGAACTTCTTCTTGCATACACAAGGAAGAGGATTACAAAGAAAGAATTTTACTCTATAAGATGTAAAAAGAGTTTTAGAGAGAATGGATCTTAGGGGAGTTTTTCGACAATGCAACCAACACCAAAAGAATACAGGACATTCACTTATTAGATGATGGAGGGGGAGTTACGTTAATTCACCCACTAACCTCATCTCTCTCTCCCCACTCTCCCGCAGTTGCAAGAGAGTTATTAATTAATTAGTTAACTGTGTTACTGGTTTGGATTGTATTCACTTCTAATTATATAGAATCATGTGAAGAATATGTTGTTGTTGTACATTAATCCAAGTATAAATTATGCATTACCAAGTAATACCTAGAGTGTTCTAGGGCCAGAACACAGGGAAGATTAATGAAGTAGACGAACACTTTAACTCACTATACTCAAATGCATGGGGCTGGAGTTTAAATATCAATACAAAGGGGATGATCATGCGGTAAACAAAAGTAATTAAAAGTTGATGCGATAGGGTAGAAAATAGAGAAGCAAAAGATATCAAGGCCTTCATGCAACTACCACATGCGTCTAGCGAAACTTTAATGCAATTGTACTTCTTCACGTGATAGCTCTAGCGTCTGCGTCAAAGAAAACTTGGGCAAGATAACAATCTATAGGATATGCGTTAGACAAGAAAAATTAGTTTCGCTATCTCATTGAATCAAAAAATTACTCAACTAAAGCATATCTATCACATTTCTCTGATTTTGTGCGCTACATTAGTGCATCTCATGTCTTTTCTAGCCTTTTTTAATTTAGATTTGGATGAGAAATAACATGCTTTTTGCAAGTTATCAGTTACATCTAATGATTATTATTTCACGGTCCGATCTTATGCAAACTTATTGCATAGGATAACCCCACTCGCATGTCTACTACATGAACGACTTGGATCAGTTCATTTGTATCAAATACAAAGTGGATCGTATCCATAGTGTCACCAGGATAAGGTACCCAACCTTATCCCTATACTATAGACCCTTTAGGTTATTACTTGAACATGGGTCCTCTGTATGTCTCCACATACTGTTCAAGCCTCATTAAATAACCTTAGATGTTAGTTTATTGGATTTGGGTTAATAATGCAATTCTAAAATAAACCTCAATAACAACTTTATTGAATAAATAACATTTGTTTACATTTACTATCGACGAGTTTTAGGGCATAAAACCCAACAAAATCCCACTTGAACTAAAACTCTAGTGAGATGTACATAAATCTAAAACATGGTGTATAATACATATACAATACATTAAAGTACAAATACAATACAAATACAATAAATTAGGGCATCAATATACCCATGGTACATACCTCGCATACCTAGACTCTCTAGATGGCCCTCGAACACTTTAGTCGTGAGAGCCTTCATGAATTGATCAACAATATTGTGCTCCAAAGCAATCTTTGTGACGATCTCACGTCCCCTCGTTGCACTATCTCCTGAATGAGATGGTATTTCTACTCGTTGTGCTTACCTCTCTCGTGGTTGCGGGGTTCTTTAGAATTTGCCACATCATCACTATTATCACAAGAAAGTGTGATGGGCAAGTTCATATTCAGAACAACTTCCAAATTAGTTAAGAACTTCTTAAGTCATACAACCTCTTTCGTTGCTTAACAAGCAACTAGGTATTAGGCCTCCATCATAGAGTCTGCAATGCATCCTTGTTTGATGTTATGTCACACTATAGACCCTCCGTTTAAAGTGAACACTGATCCTGATGTGGAATTTCTAGAATCCTCATCAGTTTGAAAATCAGAGTTAGTGTATCCTGTAAGGATCAAATCCTTAACACCATACACAAGCAAATTTATTGTGACGACCAAACTAATGGGGGGATTTGGATGCGAGAGATTTTAAGCGAGGAAAAATAAATTGTGGGAATTTAAATGACAAAAAATTAAATTGCCTAAAATAAAAAGGCGAGCAAGTTAATCTTACCACGAGGATTGTTCACACGTAACTTCGGAGATGGAGACACGTGGAATAAATAATATATTGTATTGATGTTTGTATGCGTGTGGGTGTACAATCTCTAACTTTAATCCTCTGATTCTCTCTCTTGTGTGTGAATGTGTTTCACTCGAGGGCTGGAACGCTTGATCCCGAGTCTGAAGCTTCAATGGATTCTTGGAGCTTGAGATCTTCTAGTCTTGAAGGAGTTTTCAGTCTTCAAGAAGTGTTGATGTCCTGAAGAGTCTTTGATCTTCAAGGAGTGTTGAAGTCTTGAAGAGTGTTTGGTCTTCAAGAAATGTTGATGTCCTGAAGAGTTTTTTGATCTTCAAGGAGTGTTGAGGTCTTGAAGAATGTTTGGTCTTCAAGGAGTGTTGAAGTCTTGAAGAGTGTTTGGTCTTCAAGAAGTGTTCAACACTTGGACTTGTGGATTGCAGAGAGTCTTCGGTCTTCAGACTTGGTGGAGTCTCTCTGAATTCTCTGGTTCTGCTTGAGAGCTTTGAAAACTCTGAACTCTTGTCTTTGTGAGAGTGTAGAATTTATGAACCCCTGAAATGGAGGAGAACCCCTCTATTTATAGAGTTCTCGCTGGATGGGCCCTGGTGACTTTTGGGCCTAACAACTTGGGCTTGGACTTTATTGGGCTTGGGTCTGGTTTATATTTGACCCAAAACTCTATGACCCAAATATTTAAAAGACCCAAATTTGATCCAATTAATTATTTTCTTCAATTACGGGGTCAAATCAATTAATCTAATCAAAATAATTTATTTTTATTAATTGATCAAATGGACATTTGGCCCTAAAAAATTTATAATTGGCCAACTTTGTCTTCAAATTAAATTTGGGACACATGTCAATTTATAATTGGTCCCAAATTTAATTAATTATAATTTCATCATTAATTCTAAATAATGACGTGGCAATTTGTCATTGGCCAAAATTTTTGCTTCAACAAGGATTACTGTAATCAGAAACGCTCGGGTTTTAGTATGATTTATTCCATTCATTGATTATCGAGAGATTGACTTATCAATTGAAAGCCTAATCGGCTAAACTGGAAAAGCCAACAAGCATAATATCCCTAAATACTAACACAATAAAATATAGTCATTAAAATATGTATATGAACATAATGTTGGTAATTTTAAGGAACTCTAAATCAATAAACTTAAAATGAAAGATCAATTTTCCATGTTGATTTCAACGGAACTAAGCTTCAAAAGCAGAAGCAGAAGCGTTACCTGAATCCATTGTGGAAAGCTTCTAATGGTAGATATGATCTTCCAAATCTAGATAGATCTCGTTTTCTTCTTATGTCTTGACCTTCATGGTTTCTCATACTTTTATAGGAAGAAGAAGAAGCAAACCTCTCTGGTGGGGATGAGAGAAAAATTGACGTGAAAAATATCTGACATGGGGACCATAAATGATTTTGTAACCAACCAGCATAAACTAAAGGAGGTAAAATTCTCATTCGGTTAATTACAATTCGTTTCTAATTTGGCCTCTTCATCAAATTAGAAAAGAGTAATGATAATATCTATATGTTTACATGTTTTACTCATGGTTATTAATGTTTTCCTAAATTTTTAATTCTCTTGGTTTAATAGCAAAAGAACACATTTGTACATGTGGCCCCATAGTAAAAATTTCCCACACATAATTCACATTTGAACATTTTTGGATTAATAATTATATATAATTTTTTTCTTTTATGATTTGTATTTGAATGTCGTACTTTTGCGTTCTCCACATTTTAAGCTACTCATCTTTTCAACCAAATTACAAATAATAATTTTTTTTGACGAGTAGTTGGGGTGGGGGATTGAACTTTTGACCTCTTGGTCGAAGTATAAGTTTTATGTCAGTTGAGCTATGCTCTTGTTGGCAATTACAAATAATAATTAGTAGTACACGACTTGTTGTTTTCTAAAAAATAAATAAATAAATAAATAAAAAATAAAATTGGTAGTAGTAAATTCCAATGTCTTATATGAAAATAAAAATAGGACGTTATTTAGGGTTCGTTTGATAACGTTCTCGTTTCTTGTTTCTTGTTTCTTGTTTCCTGTTTCCTGTTTCTTGTTTTTTAAGAACTAAAAAGAAAAACATGTTTGATAACTATTTATGTTTCTTGTTTCTCTAAAAATAAGAAACAGAAATAAAATATGCGTTTGATAACTGTTTCTCAATTCTTGATTTTTAGTTGAAATAAAATTTGGTACATATAATATAAAAATTATATATAACATACATTAAAATTATAGTCAAAGGCTGTCGGTGGCGGCTGGTCGGTGGAGGCCAACGACTATTGGTAGTCAGAGGTCGCGGTAGTCGGTAGTCAGGGTCGGCAGTAACGACCGGTTGTCGGAGGTCAACAGCGACCGGTTGTCGGAGGTTAACGGTGGCGGTCGGTCGGTTGAGGTCGATTAGCAAAGGTTGGCGGTTGTCAGTAGTCGGCGGTCGTTAGTGGCGACCAGTTGGCAGAGGTCGGCGGCACCTGATAGACAGAGGTCGACGGTGCACCCTGTAGTCGAAGGTTGACGGTAGCGGTTGGTAGTCAGAGGTCAACACTAGTGGTCAGTTGGTTAGCGGAGGTCGGCGACAGTCGGTAGTCGGAGGTCGACGGTAGCGGTCGATAGTCGGAGGTTGATGGTGGCGACTGATTGGTGGAGGTCGGCAGCGACCGGTAGTTAGAGATCGATGGCGACCGGTAGTCAGAGGTCCATGGTGGCGGCTGGTCGACGGAGGTCGGCGGCAGCCGATAGTCGGAGGTCAACGTTGGCGAGCGATCGACGAGAGGTCGACGAAGGTCGGTGTAGGATCGTATGGCAACACCAGATGGGGGGGTGAATAGGGTTGCTTAATAAAATTTAAAACTTTTCTTTTTGCTAAATTAAACTAACTTAATTTAATTTAAACTAATTTAATAATCACTCTAAAATATGCAAGAAATATTTGACAATTTTCCTAGGCATGCAATCTACTCATAAGATTAAGATAGCGAAAATTAAAAGGGTAAAGAGAAAGAGATAACACCGGAAAATTTTATAGTGGTTCGAAAATCCCTACTCCACTCCCCAAGACTCCTTCTTGGGTATTTTGTTGCAACGACTCTCTTACGAGTGAAAATCAAACCCACTCTTTTTCCAGGTTCAAGAGTAAACCTCTACCGATCCTTTTACAGGTTCAGGACCCAACCGATACCAATCTTTTTAAATGGGTTCAAGATCAAACCACTATGATCCTTTTAACCGGGTTCAAGATCAAACCACTATGATCCTTTTAACCGGGTTCAGAATCAATCCACTACAAATCCTTTTTCGGGTTCAAGATTAAACCACTCACTCAATTCCTAAGGTGCAGCCACACCTTATTACAATTTTCCAATAATAATTGAAAAAATAAAAGAAACTCACAAAATAAAATACCTCTTGAAGTCAAGATACACAAGAATGGTCACTCACAATTCTCACTCAAAAATTTCTCACAAAATTGAAATAGGCTGGATTAAGAATATGAGAGGATTTTGGAGAAGGAGAGTAAAAGACTTAAAGGCTAAATTTGATCAATTGAGTGTGTACTGGAGGAGAAGAGAATGACTCAATTTATAGATGTAGAAAATGAATTTTGGTCATTGGATTAAATTCAAAATGGATGAAGGAGATTTGATTTAATAAGAAAGGAAAGAATTTTGAATTTAAAAATGAAATTTGAAAGATTGAAATTAGGATATTTTGAGAATAAAATGGGGATTTGAAAGGATATGAAATTTGGAAAGAATTCAAATTTGAATGAAGTGTAATTGATGGAATTTTGGAGAAATTGGAAAATTAAAAAATGAGATTAAAATATGAGATTTTAAAAGGATTAAATTTAAGAGATAATGGGAATCAAAGAGGATTAAAAGTAGGAGTCAAATGGTAGGAATTAATTCAGCCAACCATTCATAATGAAGTCCATGTTAGTTACCACATCAGATGCCACGTAGGCTTTTTCTTCAAATCTTCTTTTGCTTGTAACTTTTTCGTTTGAACTCCGATTTGAGTGACCAAGTTGCGTTGGAATCGTCTTTCCAAGCTCTACATTATAAACACTTTAAAACACAAAAATAATTAGTAAATTAAAGTTTTTTTTTATCATCAAAACATATAGTATGATTGAAGCTCGTAAAGCTAACAGTCGGTGGCGGCCGGTAGTCAGAGGTCGACAATGGCGACCGATCAGCAGAGGTTAGTAGTGGCTGGTAGTCAGATTGGTGTAGGAATGAGAGAGAGAGAGATAGATATATGCATGGAAGATAGGAAACAAAATATAAACAAAATTTGAGAAACAACTTTTTGTAATTTCTCAAATTTTGCCTCTTTTTTTTTAGAAACGTTACTAGAAATTTAGAAACAAGAAACAAAGATACGTATATTTCTTAAAAAAGAAGAAACGAAAATGTTATCAAACGAGCTTTTTAATATATAGGACTTGCGTGCTTCTCAAATATATATATATATATAAACATGAGCATAACTGAACTGACATAAAGCTTGTACCAATGACCAAAAAGTCTATGGTTCGAATTCTAGCCCCCACATGTTGTAAAAAAAAAATTAAAAATTAAAAAAAAACTGTAATTAAAATCATGTTTTAACACAATTTTAAAGATTAGTTTTTTTTTTTTCTTTTATTTATCTTGACAGTTTCATTAAAATAAAATCATGTCTTCGATAGAAAATTTTGATATCAAAGCTCTAGCTGGTTGATCTTCCACCTCAACAATATTTTTCTAAATATATTTTCAAAGCCAACTTTACTTTAAAAGTCTTTTTCCTTATAAATAAAATATATTATATATTCATTAAAAAATATATATATATTCAATATTATAGCTAAGAAAAAGAAATTTAAAAGAATTATTTTTAAACATGCCTATAAAATTATAAAAGTCAAGGTAGACCAGAGCTCAACTAGCCTAAAGTGTGTGCTTATAATAGAGGTCATGGGTTAGAATTCTCCTATCTTCAAATATTGAATTAAAAAAAAAAATTATAAGAGTAAAGATCACATCAAATAACTTCTTAAAATTTCGGTTAATTTTATTATGCATTTAATAGTTACAAGAAGTATGAAGTGAATTAACTCCTTCAAATTTTGGTATGCACTAAAGTGAGTAACTTTTTTCTTTTTTTGAAGTGCCAAAGATATAATGATATGTATGATCATAAGATTTGCATCATACTTGTTGTCACACTCCTTGAAAAGGAGCCATAGCTTAAACTTGGCCAAAGAAAGAAGCAAAGCCATTTGGGCCCCACTTAATCATTCTAAGAGATTTCCACACAAAATAAAGAAAAAAAAAAAGTTGAAAAGCATTATTTTATTTTGTTTTCTTCACAACATTAGACTATTGAGAATATTTGTTTTCATGCTGATGGAAGAGATTCCTCTTTGTAAGATCTTGGCTGTTGAAATATATTTTTATTTAAAGTACAAAAATATTTTAGTCATAGACAGAAGTTAAGTGTTGGCAGGAATATTCCATTCCAAGAAATATGAACTTCTTTTTGGGATAGAATTGACAGAGTATATATATATATATATATATATATATATATACTTTTTTATTGTTATGAAATAAATTGTAACAATTGATTTAATTTTACTAAATAAAACGTATACTTCAAAGGCTAAAATATCAATGTTGATGGAAATGTTGAATTCTCAATTTCATGAAAATATTAATGGAAATATCAATAAAATGTTGATTTTGAAAAATATTTTTGGAAAATATTTAAAACAAAAAATCAAAAAATATTTAAAATAATAAATAAATATTTTCATTTTAAAAATATTTTAAAATACTTATAATTAATATTATCTCCATATTAGTGACATTTTGCTACTATTTTTATTTATATTTTTATCGATTTCTCTACGTATAATGAAAATGTCGATTCACCCCTCATATCGATGTCAAACCTATGAACATATAGAAATATTTGATGAAAATGTCGACATGTCGACGAAAATTTAATACATTGTGTACATTTGTTTAGTTTTTATATAAAAAATTCTAAAATTTATAAAGTTTTGATTTTTTTTTTTAATTATTATTCTGACTTAGTGTAGCATTTCAAATCTTCTATTTTGATCCTAATTAATTTTACACAATTTAAATACTCTAGTTTAGCCATTTTCTAACTAGCGTGTCGATATAAATAGTTATTGATTGGGTAAATGAATAAAAGAAAAAATATGTCCATGTAAAATAATCTTTTCACCCCATGAAATAACACTTGGACAAAAACAAAAAATCGAACCGTTAATGTCTTGGTCAAGAGTTCACACTTGATGTCGTTTTTTTGTCGTCTTTTTTTTTTTGACAACCACCTTATCAGTTGAACTATGCTCTTATTGACAAATGAGCATATTAAATTGAAATCAAACTTTAAAAATTGGTAATATAACAACATTTATTGTTTTATTATTAAATCGCTTGCTTTTTTCTTTTTCCAATTCCGTCGTACAAAATAATCTCTTTAATTTAACATAGGCTGATGCCTTTCACTTTGATTTTCTTTTTTTAAGAACACATTCTTTTTCTTAAAATTAAAAAAAAAAAATTGGCTCATAATTTAATGAAAAAACGTCTTGGTATCAAAGCCACTAAGCGTATGATTTTTCAATTATTTTTGGAATCCAGCTAATTTGCTTTTTCCATCATTGCTATTCATTTTCACTTCTTTTCTCATTTCATTCGTAAAGTTTCTAACTCATGTTTTAAAATTTAAGTTCACATTATTTTCTTTGTTAGAGTTAGGGTAGGTTGGAATTTAGACCATTTACCTTTTTTTTGGAACTAAAAAGTTACTTACTACAATTTCTTAAATTAAATTTTTTCTTAATCTATGTATTGTCTATCTAATCACTCAATGCGTCTTTTTTAAGAATATAATATAAGATATGCAAGATAGTCAAAAGAAAAAAGAAATACATGTGGAGAGGAGCTTTATGAACCTTCGAATGGTATTGAGGTTGGAAGATTACAAAAGTCCTAACTATTTTTTTTAGTTCAACAATATTGTGAGGTGGAGAGGATTGAATCATCAACCTTTATGATGGTAATTGGTGTCTTAGAGTCCGTTTGGAATGTCTTTTAATTTAAATGTTTTTTAAGAATGCATTTTATTCTAAACATTTTATATAAAAATTGTTTAGAAATATTTAAATACTCATATGGTTACATTTCCTCATAAGTGTTTTTATACCCAAGTTATTATACACTCTTATTCAGCGAGCTTAAACTCAAGTTGACACAAAATTTTAACTATTAAGGCCTCGTTTGATAACCATTTGGTTTTTGGTTTTTGGTTTTTGAAAATTATGTTTGTTTTCTCTCAATTTTCCTACCATGGTTTTCATCATTGTCAAAGACACATTTGAATTCCTAGCCAAATTCCAAAAACAAAAACAAATTTTTGAAAACATGGAAAGAATGTATTAGGAAAACAAAGAAATTTGTAGGTGGAAGTAGTGTTTATAGGCTTAATTTTCAAAAACCAAAAACCAAAAACCAAATGGTTATCAAATGGAGCCTAAACTATGTTTAGTTTGAAATGAGAGTCTATCTCTAAGTTAAATCAAATGATAATTTTTCCAAAAAAAAAAAAAAAAAAGTTAAATCAAATGATAATGTACCAATATTTATTGTTTTATTATTTTTATATATAGTACCGCAAAATAATTTAGGACAAGAAAATTTATGCTACGAGATAATGAAAATGAGGGTTAAGCGTAATAACTATTTCTTAAAAGGAAAAAGAAATTCAAGTGCGTCTATTTTAATTGTAGTCAAACATAAATATTTGAAGTAAGAAACGCCTTCAACTCTTTAAAAAACTCTTGATGATAGTAGAAATTTGAATTCTCAAATATACACCGCGCATTTTGACAATGAAATAGCATAATAATAATAAAAAAAAAAATTAAACTTTAGAGAGTATGAAAAATCAAAAGTATATTTCAATAAAAAAGGAAAAATATTCTACCTATACTCATGATGTTAAATCACCAGTGAACCCAAAAACTTAAGTTGATGGATTGTGATAAACTTAATTATATTAGACATAATTATGAACAAAGAAACGGACCCCGGAGGAGAAATTGGCTGGAGGATTGGACCAAGGCCAAAGGGATTGGGCCATGCTCAGTGTCACAGTCGAGGTCTTTAGGGTCTCGAAAGGCGACTGTGCGGCACTTACTTTCGCTCACAAGTAAGTCAGCCAACTTGAAAACGGATCGTCGGTGGCACAACGGGCGAATATCGCAACCTCTACCCCCGTTTCTTGGAAAACGGTTTTAGAAAACGGGGTTAGAGAAAAAGGTTTTGGAAAACGTTCGAAGACATTTTTGAAAGTATATTTGTTGCACAGACTATCAAGTAAGCAAAGGCACAACAACAGCTTGATAGCATACAACTCTCGGGTAGGAAGGATTGACAACTAGTCGTACCCCCCTATAGTACATTATAAAGCATTTTAGCCTTGGCAGGCTTAAACATGAAAATCACGAGGAGTCATACACTTGAGAAATGCAAAGGAAAGTAAACAAGCGATACAAAGGAAATACATATAATGAAAGCATGAGGGGAAAGGGTTGACATGGGCATGCGGCATAGGCAACACGCCTTGGACGAGCATGACCGTGACATCCTCCCCCACTTAAATGGTTGACGTCTCTGTCAACCGACGCTGCTCGAATTCTGCGATCTGGAGGGCAGCAGTCTTCAGGTCTTCGGCGCGCTCCCAACTGATTTCGGCCTCTGGAAGCCCTTTCCACTTCACTAAGAACTCTTGTAGATCCCGTCGTGGGTTGCCGATGCGACGGGTCCTTTCTGCTAGCACTTCCTCGACTTCTTTATCGGCGACGTTCTTCATGGTGACGGGTGGTCGAGTGACTTCATTGCGGGCGGTATCCTCGAGGTCGGGGTGGTAGGGTTTCAAATTACTGACATGAATGACAGGATGGATTTTCATCCATGCAGGAAGTTGAACCCTATATGAGGCTTTCCCGACCTTTTGGATAACATCGACTGGACCTTCATATCTCCGGATGAGGCGCTGGTCTCGACTTCCCCGGAAACGAAGTTGCTCGGGTTTCAGCTTGATTAGCACTTTGTCCCCTTCTTGGAACTCTAGAGGACGCCGCTTCTGATCTGCCCATTTCTTCATGCGCTTTGACGCCTTCTCTAGATAAGCCCGAGCGACCTCAGAGGTTTGTCTCCACTCTTTGGTGAAATTATACGCTTGGGGGCTTTTGCCTGCGTACGGGTGATCGACGACATGAGGCATCGTGGGCTGCCGCCCGCAAACAACTTCGAACGGAGTCTTGCCTGTCGAGGTGCTCTTTTGGCAATTGAAACTAAATTGAGCCACATCGAGCATCTCGACCCAATTTTTCTGTCTTGCATCGATGAAGTGGCGCAGATATTCTTCAAGCATGCTATTGAATCTCTCTGTTTGTCCATCCGTCTGTGGGTGATAGCTGGAAGAAATATTCAGGTTAGAGCCTAATAGCCTGAATAATTCCGTCCAGAAAGTACCGGTGAATCGCGCATCTCTGTCGCTAATGATGCTGGCAGGGACACCCCATAGCTTGACTACATGTTTAAAGAATAACTGTGCCGTCATCTCAGCTGAACACAACTTCTTGACTGGAATGAACGTCGCATATTTAGAGAACCTGTCGATGACCACCAATATGGCCTCAAATTCCCCAACTTTCGGCAGGTGGGTGATGAAGTCGAGGGAGACGCTTTCCCACGGCCTTGCAGGAACAGGCAAGGGTTCCAGCAATCCCGCTATCTTGGCCCTTTCGACCTTGTCTTGTTGGCAGATAAGACAAGTCTTTGTGAATTGCATGACGTCGTCGCGGAGGTTTGGCCAGTAATAGCCCTGTTTCAGAAGGGCATAAGTTCTTTGCCACCCTGTGTGACCTGCCCACAGAGTGTCGTGACATTCTTCCAGCAGGAGTCTTCGTAAGTTCCCTGAACGAGGGACGTATAGGCGGTTACCTCTAGTGAACAGTAGGTCATCCTCTATCCAATACTGGCGTGTCTTCCCTTCTTTCGCCAGTTGAATAATGGCCTGCGCGGCCGTATCGTTCGACAAATGTTTCTTGATGGTCTCGCGGATGGTTCCGTTCAACCTGCTTGCTTTCAAATGGGCTAGCATGCACAGGGCCGCATGCTCGCTCTTCCGACTCAGCGCATCTGCCGCCTGGTTGGCCTTACCCGCCTTATGTTCGAACTGAAAATCATACTTTGCGAGACATTCTTGCCATCTCGCTTGCTTGGAGGACAGCTTCGGCTGACTGAAGAAGTGACAGATGGAGCTGTTATCGGTCTTGACGACGAATTTGGCTCCGAGGAGGTACTGTCTCCAAGCTCTCAAGCAGTGAACCACTGCTAACATCTCCTTCTCTGAGGCGACGTATCTCTTCTCTGCGTCATTCAGTTTCCGACTTTCATATGCGATGTGGTGTCCATCCTGGGTTAGAACACCACCCAACGCGTAGTCTGACGCATCGGTCTCTACTACGAAAGGTTTAGTAACATCGGCAATTCCGAGTACCGGGCCTTCTATCATTGCTCGTTTCAACTCATCAAACGCAGTTTGGCAATCTGGAGTCCAACTCCACGTCTTGTCTTTCTTCAACAACTCGGTTAGGGGACTGGCACGATTCGAGAATCCCTCTACGAATCGTCGATAGTAATTGGCCAGTCCCAAGAAGGAACGTAGTTTTGTTACTGTCGTCGGGACTTCCCAATCCCTGATGGCTGCCACCTTTCCTTCTTCCATACCAATACGACCGGCTTCGATCACGTGTCCGAGGAAATTAATGCGCTGTTGCGCGAAGGCGCATTTCTCTCTTTTCACATACAGTTGATTTTTCTTCAATTTCTCAAAAACCAACTGCAAGTGAAGTTCATGTTCTTCCATGGTCGGGCTGTAGACTACTATGTCGTCGAGGTAAACCACCACAAACTTGTCGAGGTACTCATGGAACACTTGGTTCATTAGTGTACAAAAGGTAGCCGGAGCGTTCGTCAGGCCGAATGGCATGACCAAGAACTCGAAGGCCCCGTACCTTGTGACACACGTTGTCTTGGGTTCATCTCCTTCGGCGATGTGTACTTGATAGTATCCCGATCTGAGATCTAATTTCGAGAAATACTTTGCCCCGTGGAGCCGGTCAAACAAGTCGGTGATAATGGGAAGTGGATACTTATTACGCACCGTGAGCTTGTTGAGGGCTCGATAGTCAATGCATAACCGTAGGCTTCCGTCTTTCTTCTTCTGGAACAACACTGGGGCCCCATATGGAGCCTTCGCGGGCCTAATGAACCCGGCATTCAGTAACTCATCTAGCTGTTTTCGCAGCTCTGCTAATTCAGGCGACGCCATGCGGTAGGCATTTTTAGCGGGCGGTCTCGCCCCTGGTAACAGTTCGATTTCGTGATCTATCCCCCGTCGTGGAGGTAGGTTCCTGGGAAAACTTTCTGGCATTACATCACAATACTTGTCCAACACACGTTGGATCTCACTGGGGACTGGTGCTTCCAAATTTTCGTCTTCTGTCATTGGGATGGCCATGAATGTGGGTTCATCGTGCGCAAGACCTTTCTTTAACTGGAGGGCTGATATCATTTTCACTCCAGTCGGTTGTCTGATACTGGTCGTCACGACCGTGGGGTTGGTTCCTGTGATCACCAAGCATTTTGCTAGGGGCATTGGAATGACCTTGTGTTCGAGAAGGAATTCCATTCCCAACACCACGTCGAAATCATCCATCTTTACAATCACAAAATCTGCATGGCCATTCCAATCCCCCAGCTTGACAGTCGCTCTCTTAGCAATTCCCATGATCGGTAGGGCGGCTGAGTTTACCGCTTTCATCTTCCCTGGATCCCTGTCCCACTTTAGGTTCACTCGTCGTGCTTCAGTTTCAGTCATGAAGTTGTGGGTGGCACCAGAGTCGACCATTGTACTCTTGGTCTGCTTCTGATTAACCCACGCCTCGACATACATGAGACCCCTTTCGAGCGGCTCTTTGGCCCCTTCAGATTTCCTTTGGAGGGCGGATAGGAATTTCAAGGCCCCCATGCGAGGGTTGTCCTCATTCGCCTCATTCGTTGTGGTAGTCTCAACACTCTCAGTTTCGGGACCCACGTTGCCCGTCAATGAAGCTTGAAAGGCGTTGAATGCTGTTTTACTAGGACACTGGTACGATCGATGTGCCCCTTTACAGATGTAACAATAAGGTTTGTCGTTGTTGACCTGCTGATTCGGGCCTCGATATGAACTTCCGCCTCTTGGCTGGAAGTAGTTGCGGTTACTTCCCCCACCTTTGTCTCCTCCCCCACTTTTGGGAGAGCTGGATCGCACAGATCTATTTCCCCCACTCGAGGGGGCTTGATTCCGTCTCTGTTCTTGCGGCTGGTCGTTGCTAAGATCGAACAGACGTTCTGCGGCTGCATAAGCGTCGGATAGTGACACTACAAGAAATCAGACCTTTAGCGTCGAAAATATTTCGTCGCTAAAACTACAAATTTGACGCAAAGACTCATCAGCGTCGAAAAAAATTTGTCGCAACAAAACGTCGCTAAAGCTGTGTCGCAAGCAGGATTTTGCGTCGAATTTTTCAAATTCGTCGCAAGTTGCGACGAAACAGCACAATGCGTCGCAAGGTGCGACGAAACAACAAAAAAAGTCGCATATTTCGTTTTCACAATGTTTGCGACTAGAGGAAGAATTCGTCGCAAAGATGATGCGACGAAAAACAGAAATGCGTCGCAAAACGTGCGACGAATTACATTTTTTTCGTCGCACATGTCGATTTTACCAAAACACAAAGTTTCGTCGCAAACATTGCGTCGAAATTGTTTATTTCGTCGCAGATTTTAATTCATTTGCCACGAAAACCCTAAATTCGTTGTACAAACGATAGAAAATAAACAAAATATATATGTTGAGTTGTGTCATCTAATGACTCGATTTCATTTCAAATTTCCTGATTTACATTTTATATACAAATAACTACTGAACATATAAGAAATAGATATTTTACCAAAACATTCATCCACTTTATACAAATAATTAAGCATTCAACAAAAATATGTTTCACACATATGAACATTTTACCCAAAGCCTTGCTAAGTTTAAGAGTTCCAAAAACTAAAGACCAAACAAGTATCCAAATACAAATACAGACATGTACTAAGTCTATGTTAGCTCCAAAAACGTGATGTTCGTTTGGTCATTGTTGTCGTCAACAAATTTACTTCAATCCTGCAAATAAACAACATATTACATATACATAAGTACACATGAACAGTTTTCAAAAAAAAAAAAAAAGTACACATGAACAACAAATCATCCTTAACCCCTATTCACAAAGAGCATCACTATATAATAATGACATATTAAGTCACAATTGCAATATAAGGTTTTCGTTGTTCACCCAACTTAAGTTAAAAAGTTATTTCTCAAGAACAACCACGTGGACAACAACAAATAGAACATCAACCACAAGTCTTCTCAAATCATTCTCAAGAACAAACACTCACATCTAGAATAAAACCCAACCTCAACCACATGGGCAACTTCAACTAAAAAGTCATAGTTCTAATCACCAATATTACACCCCCTCCTCAATTCATCCTCAAGAACAAACATTCTTCCCCAGTCAACCATAAAAAAATATAACGACCATTCTCATTGAGAGAATCACACATCCATAGACACGAAAACATATGAAAACAGAGTCTCAAGTGTAATCAGAGTCTCAACCTCAAAAATGAACTTAAATTCCAAATTCTAATCACCAATATTACACCCCCTCTTCAAAACACAATAAAAACCTTTGAAAAAAAAAATATATTTGACAATCTATAATGAACAACCAATGCCCCTCCTCCTCAATTCATCCTCAATAAAAAACACTCTTCCCCCTCCTCATTTCATCCTCAAGAACAAACACTCTCCCCACAGTCAACCACAAAAAAAATATAACGATCATTCTCATTGAGAGAATCACATATACATAAGCACAAAACATATGAAAACATAGTCTCAAATAGTATAATCAGAGTCCTAACCTAAAAAATGAACTTAAATTGCAAGTTTTAATCACCAATATTACACCCCCTCAAAACACAATAAAAACATATGAAAACAGAGTATATCCATAACTTATCCCTAGAAACATAAACAAACCCCCATCTACTAAAAATATCTCAAGATTCTAAAATTAAACAACTTTCCCCTCAAATCACAAATATAAAGAACTTTGAATCAAATATAAAACAACCCCCCGCTCCCCTCAAATCTCAAGTATAAACAATTCTCAAGCTTCAACAAATAAAAACAACCCACTTTCAAAAGACATAATAGGTACTTCAACACATTCCAACAAAATTTAATAGGCACAAATATTTGTTTTCTCCATAATGTTTCACCAACAAAACAAATATTCAATAGACATCATGAAACAACACACTCTCAATGCACCTATTGTAATTATTTCTAAATGTTTCACCAACCAAAACAAAAATTCAACAAACCTCAAGAAACAACACAATTTCAATGCACTTATTGTAATTATCTCTAAATGTTTCACCAACAAAAACAAATTACAAATAGAACATCAAACCACATGTACAACCTAAGCTAACAATCACCAAACCACAATAAAATTACAAATAGAACCTCAAACTTTAAATCAAGAATGGACACAACACCCTCCCCCTCCACATTCACAAAAAATAGATCAAGCTTCAACAAAGAAAACAACTTTCCCCTAACTTTAAATCCACATTCACTAAAAAAACTCAAACTTCAACAAATAAATCAACTCACTTCAAGTCACAAATATAAACTAACTTCTCCCCCTCAAATCCACATTCACTAGAAGAAAACTACATAAAGAGATACCTCCATTCAACGAATACAATGTCCCCCATTCAAAAACTACATAGCAAATCTACAATATAAGTTCTTATTAATAAATTTTAATTAAGAAAAACAACCGAATATTAGAACCAACCATAGGAATTAGTTACAACTAGATCATTCCAAAAAGTTCAACAATTTAAATGTATAGGAAAAACATAATGGAAGTATATTTTACATACCTCTTAAAGTTTGTCCCAAGAACTTTATCTATCAACAAAATTTCTACCCAACAAAAATAACAAAAAACTTTCAAAATAAAATTTAACACTAAATAAACTAGAAATTGAGAAAAAAAAACTAGCAATTGAATCCAAAAATATATCTCACACTCTTTTATGAACAAAACTAAGGGAAAGATGGTAAGAAACGAAAATGGAAAGGGAAGAAACGGAAATGAGAAGAAACAAAAATGGGAGAGAAGTTACCCACGGCGGCAATGACGTTTTTCGGCGCTCTCCGACGGCTATGGCATTTTCCGGCGCTCTCCGACGGTCCCAGCACCCTCGGTTTGAAGAGAGAAGATGAAGGAAGCCGAAGGGAGAAGAAAAAGACAGCAAGTGAACGAAAATGAAGGTTCTGGGTTTTTTTTAAAAGGCTCTGCGACGCAAATTCTCATTTCGTCGCAGGCCTTGCGACGAAATTCCCCTTTTTGTCGCAAGTTGCGACGAAAATCCCCCTTTCGCCGCAAGGCTTGCGACGAAAATCCCATTTTCGTCGCAACCTCAAAGTGATTGATGGGCTCCCTGCACGAAAAATACACTGCACGAGGTGGGTGTCCTTTTCCGAACTTTGCGACGAAAATGAAGCTTTCGACGCTAGCTTTGCGACGCAACGGTCATTTCGACGCTGATTGTTGCGACATTTAATTGAGTTTCGTCGCTGACAGGTTATTTTGTCAAAAAAATTTGAATTGTTGGCGGGAAATTTTGGTCGTTGCGTCGAAACTAATGGTTTCGTCGCTGGACTAGCGACGAAAATAGCGTATCCGACGCAACATACATGCGACGAAATATAGTTTTCGACGCAAACTCAAACATTAGGTCTGGAAATTTTCATGGAGCGTCAAAATAGAATAAAACGTCGCAAGGTTAGCGACGTAATTCTTTGTTTCGTCGCATGAATGCGACGTTTGAGGTTTCGTCGCTGAGTTTTCGACGCTAAAGCCCTCTTTTCTTGTAGTGTGACTGTACTCTCTGTTCATACAGCTTTGACTTCGCCCACGATTTCAATCCCTCTATAAAACAGAAGACCTTGTCTTTCTCTGACATGTCTCGTATGTCCAACATCAATCCAGAAAACTGCTTGACATACTCTCGGATCGTTCCTGTGTGTTTCAACTCGCGTAACTTACGACGCGCCAAAATCTCAACATTCTCTGGGAAGAACTGTGAACGTAACTCTTGTTTCAGTCTTTCCCATGTGTCAATGACACATCGACCTTCTTGAACGTCCCTGTAGCGGGACCTCCACCACAACTTGGCGTCATCTGCCAGGTGCATAGTCGCCAAGGTGATTTTCGACTCCTCTGTTGTCGTATTTGTGGCCCTGAAGTACTGTTCCAGATCAAAGATAAAGTTCTCCAGGGCTTTGGCGTCTCGAACCCCACAGAAGGGTTTCGGCTCGGGGACTTTCACTTTGTTTAATTGGACCGCACCCCCTGTCGGGGTTTGGTTTCCCACCGCTCTCATGGTGAGATTTAGTCTGGCGCTTAAATCCGCCACTTCGGCTCTGACGACGTCAAGGGCCGCTTTCACATCTTCAGACAGTTCTGTGACCATCTGAACTATTGCTTTTTGGGAGCTGTCCAGACCATCGACACGCTCCTCCATCTGGGCAACAGAGCCCGTCGAGCTGTCTCCACGCTCGAAGCTGCTAGGTTTCACAGCTCTGTTCTCGAGGTTTTCAACCCTCATAATCAATTCTTGGATGGGCATTCCATCCACGCGGCCAGCTACCGCATCAATCTGGTCTGTCCTCGTCGCAATTTCTTCAAGACGAGATTCTAGGAAGCGCACCGAATCGGGGACTTCCCTCAGGTAGAGCATCTGTTCTTCGATCTCTACCAATCTTTCTACATGGGTCTTGCCCAACTGTTTTACTGCCGACATGATTTCGGACTTCTCTTTCAGGAGCCAACTGGGCTCTGATACCAACTGTCACAGTCGCGGTCTTTAGGGTCTCGAAAGGCGACTGTGCGGCACTTACTTTCGCTCACAAGTAAGTCAGCCAACTTGAAAACGGATCGCCGGTGGCACAACGGGCGAATATCGCAACCTCTACCCCCGTTCCTTGGAAAACGGTTTTAGAAAACGGGGTTAGAGAAAAAGGTTTTGGAAAACGTTCGAAGACATTTTTGAAAGTATATTTGTTGCACAGACTATCAAGTAAGCAAAGGCACAACAACAGCTTGATAGCATACAACTCTCGGGTAGGAAGGATTGACAACTAGTCGTACCCCCCTATAGTACATTATAAAGCATTTTAGCCTTGGCAGGCTTAAACATGAAAATCACGAGGAGTCATACACTTGAGAAATGCAAAGGAAAGTAAACAAGCGATACAAAGGAAATACATATAATGAAAGCATGAGGGGAAAGGGTTGACATGGGCATGCGGCCATAGGCAACACGCCTTGGACGAGCATGACCGTGACACTCAGCAAGACTGAGGCCGAGGCCCATGGTCAGCCCGAAGGCAAGAAAATGTATATAAACCCTTCTTTGCTTCCCATTTATCTCACACCAGTGTGCAATCTCTATTGGTCCCAGTCTCTACAAATTCACTGTTGGTGTGTCACGTGAAAATCAACATTAGTTAAAAAGTAAAGACGTTATAGGAGTTTGAACACATGACCTCTTACTCCGATACCATGTTAAATCACCAATCAACCCAAAAGCTTAAGTCGATGAGTTATGATAAATTTAATAATTTTTTTTATCTATTTATTTGTATCAATTTCAAAATATTAACCAAATCTACGGGAAAAAAAACAACGTTTATAGAAAAATGTTATAATGAATTAATTTTCTCAAAAGAATAAAATAAAATAAAAGATTTTCTTTTTTGAGTTCAATAAAAGGATGGGTTGGGTAGTTGGGTATTAAATATTATCATCATGCAACAATTTGCTTCTAATTTACGTAAATATTAGTAATGGGTATTTATATATTCTTTGACACATTTTTCGAAATTACATTACATATATAAACATTTACATGATTAATATGGAAGCCAACTCCACAATCCTTGTTGTATTGTAGGGCCAATTTGGGAGACATTTTGAATATTTTATTAAACAAAACAATCTTGTTTCTCAAGCAATACAACATAACTACTACAACCAACCTCAAATGGCCTGTTCCTTATTATTATTACCTTCAAGTTGTGTGCAATGATGCACTTTTACATATATCATCATATTCTTTTTTGAAACTTGTATTATAACACTATAAATTTCCATTTTTTTTTTAAAAAAAATTTGTTTTTAATATGTAGGGGGAGATTCAAACGTATGATCTTTTAGTCGATGATATATACTTTATGTCATTTGAATCATACTCATGTTGTGATGTTGACAATTTCTCAACCATATTCAAAACTTTAAAGTAATATAGTTTTTATTTATTTATTTTCTATTTCTCATAAATCCATTTGGATCACTCTTTAAAGATATATTATTATATATTAATTATGTTAAATTATAAGTTTAGTCTCTGAACTTTCAAGATTTTGTCAATTTGGTCCCTGAACTTTAAAAAGTGTCTAATAGGTCCCTGAAGTTTAAAAATGTCTAATAGATCATTCAACTTTTAATTGTGTCTAATAGATCTATGACATATTCTAGATTTTAAAAAATTAACTAGTCTGCTTGATATAAAATTG
This sequence comes from Luffa acutangula, assembly GCA_036850905.1. Classification (NCBI taxonomy): domain Eukaryota; kingdom Viridiplantae; phylum Streptophyta; class Magnoliopsida; order Cucurbitales; family Cucurbitaceae; genus Luffa; species Luffa acutangula. The sequence goes on from CM072093.1 coordinate 48,486,901, forward strand.
AATTTTATGACTATTGGGATCCTAAATTTCAAATTTTGCATCTAGTAGGCTTGTGAATTTTTTTTAAAAAATGTCAAATAGGTCAAGGACTTAATAGAGACAAAATTGAAAGTTGAGGCACCTATTGGACACAAAAATAAAAGTTTAAGGATTTATTGGATACTTTTCAAATTTAAGGGACCTATTGGAGATAAAATTGAAAGTTTAATTTGGAGACCTATTTGAAACTTTTTAAAGTTTAGAGACCTAATCGACATAATAATCCTAAAAGTCCAGGGACTAAGCTTGTAATTGAACGTATTAATTAAATTATCTGAGATACTCAATTCGGCTTAGATAGTCCAAGTGATCTATAGACCATATGCTAAGTTACTAGTGATCAATTGTAAGAAAATTTTGTTTAGTGTTCCAACATTTTTCAATTGAAGATAAAAATCTAAAATCTAAGAATAAAATATAAATCAAGTTTACTTTGTCCGGTTTTTTTTTTTTTTTTTTTTTTTTTTTTTTTTTTTTTTTTTTTTGAGGAAATGTCCGGTTATAAATTACCAATGCCTTTTTCTTTTTAAATCTTTTGATGGCTTAATTTCTAGACCCATGAATATAACAATTTTAAATGTTTTTCAAGAATGCAATTTTAAAAAAAATATTTTGTATAAAAATTATTTAGAATTTAAACACTCATATGTTTGGATGCATTTCCTCACAAATGTTTTTATAGACAAGTTATTGTTTACCTAAGAAGTCTTTTTTAAAAAGTTGGTTTCAAGTGTTTCTCTCAAAATGGTTTATTTATCAATCTCATTTTCTAATAAGTCATTTTTAGTGGTTGCCAAACATTATAAATTTTTTCAAAATGATTTATTTTCGAAATTAAATACTTCAAAAGTTAAACCAAACACACCATAAATTGGGTTGGGCAGATAACTCGAGTCACTCAACCCATAGATAGTCCATGTTGGGCATGAGTTTGAATGTATGACCCATGATCCATTAAATAGTTTGTAGCCTATGCATGAGTATTTGAGATAGATTCAACTACAACCTTCAAATCCCTATGATTATTAAGACCTTGGTAAGCTATTTCTTCATTCCAGTAAGTATTTTTTCCTTAAATATGTTAAGTGGTTTTTAATCGTTTAGACCATTCTCAATTTGATTCTTAATCGTTTTAAATTCTTAATCTTACTTCTAATGTATTCAAAATTCTCAATTAGGGGTATTCAAAATTCTCAATTAGGTCCTTCAATCAAACAATATATTAAAATTTATTAACATAGAGTTGGTGCATCATTAACTTAAGTATCTTTTAGGACAAGTCTTAATTTGGTTCTTAAACTTGTTTTCTAAAAACTAAAAACAAAAATATAAAAAAGACAATCATTTGGGCCCCGTTTGATAACCATTTGGTCTTTGGTTTTTGGTTTTTGAAAATTATGTTTGTTTTCTCCCAAATTCCCTACAATGGTTTTCATCTTTGTTAAGGAACCATTTAAATTCCTTGCAAATTTCAAAAACAAAAACAAGTTTTTGGAAACTACTTGTTTTGGTTTTCAAAATTTGACTTGGTTTTTTAAAACAAGGAAGGAGGTAGATACTAAAACAAAGAAACTCATAGATAGAAATAGGTGTGTATAAGCTTAATTTTCAAAAAACAAAAACCAAAAACCAAATGGTTATCAAACGGGATCTTGGTTATCAAATAACCTCTGGATTATCATTTTAGCAACATAGTTAGACATGTAGGCATGTCACTTTGGAAAAAAAAAATAATTTTTGTTGATGGACAAGATGTAATGCCCCAGGTTTTTCAATCACTAGCCTAGTGACGCTATTTCAACTTTAAACCCTTAACCATGACTTTGAACCATTTTAAATCGAATGTACTGAAAATTTCGGCAGCATAACAACGTAAAACTGGTTAACTCAAAATTTTGAAACACTTGCTAACATATCAAACACTCCTAAACACTCACAAATCGAACTCCACCATACTTCATTTCAGATTGCACAACCCTACTTCACTATACGAGTCAGGTCTCGTAGCAACAGACAATCAAGTCTATTAAGCTAATCACCATGCAACAGAACATGTTATTAATCAACACACTATTATTAGGACCAACGTTTCAACTTAGCAACAACTAGCTAATTCAAACTGTAGACCCCTAAATTTGTCCGATATTTTATTTAATTTTAATTTAGCTATTTTTGAAAATGAGAAAAAAAGAATATTCTATATCTTTAATTTAGCCAATTCAAATGTTTTTTTAATTTGGTCAAATATTTTATTTTAATTAATTTGCTAAATCAAATATTAGGTTTATTTGGTAAGGTTAATTAAACATAATATTTTATTTCCTGAGGTGATTGATTGTCAAATAATATCTTGTAAATTTGGAAGGTAAAATTTATGTATTTATTTAATTCTCTTTTCATTTTTTATTGGGAAAAATACACTTTTGGTCCCTGAGGTTTGGCTTAAGTGACACTTTGGTCCCCGAGTTTTCAAACTCAACAAAAATACCCCTGAGGTTTGAGATAAGGAGCAATTTGGTTCATGCCGTCCATTTTTCTGTTAAACCCTAATGGTAAGCTGACGTGACACTATTATTTTAATTAAAAAAATAAATTTTTAATTTTTTTAAATAAAAAAATAAAAAATATTAAAAATATTATTATTTTTTAAATTCTCTCTCTTTCTTCTCCATCTTCTTTATTCTCATCTTCTTTCTCCCTCCATCTTCTTCCTTCCCCATCCCATCTTCTTCATCTCCGGTGGCCGGCTGCCGCCGGCTGCCGGCGAACGGTGGTCGCTGGATTTTTTTTTTTGTTTCTTTCTTATTTCTTCTCTTCTTCCCTTCTTCTTCTTTCTCTTCCTTTCTTATGTTTTTTTTAAAGAAGGGAGTTTCGGGGAGGAGGAACTCTTCCTCTCCGATTCTGGCGCCGAATCGGGGATGAGGAGTTCCTCCTTCCCGAAACTCCCTTCATTAAAAAAAACAAAGAAGAAAGGAAGAGAAAGAAGAAGAAGAGAAGAAGAAGAAAGAAGGCAAAAAAAAAAAAAAAAAAAAAATCCGGCGACTGCCGCCGCCGATGCTGTTGTTCGCCGGCGACTAGCCACCGGAGCTGAAGAAGATGGGAGGGGGAAGGAAGAAGATGGAGGGAGAAAGAAGATGAGAAGAAAGAAGATGGAGAAGAAAGAGAGAATTTAAAAAATAATAAAAAAATAATAATATTTTTATATTTTTTTATTTAAAAAATTTAAAAATTCATTTTTTAAATTAAAATAATGATGCCACGTCAGCAAACTGTTAGGGTTTAACGGCAAGATGGACCGCAGGGACCAAATTGCTCCTTATCTCAAACCTCAGAGGTATTTTTGTTGAGTTTGAAAACTCAAGGACCAAAGTGTCACTTAACCCAAACCTCAGGGACCAAAATTGTATTTTTTCCTTTTTTATTTTATTGGATTTAATTTTATTTGATCACCTTCCTAATTTGGTGGTTGGAATTGGCTATAAATAGAGAGCCCTCTCATTCTTGCAATTCATGATTTTCTTAGTCTGGGGAGACCTCCCTACACGTTTTTTTGGCTAAAAAATTGACTCCTCAAATCTCTCCCTTAAAACCGTAGATACACTTTTCTCTCATTCTCACCTAACTTCCCTCTCCTACTCCTCAAGATTTTTTTTTCCCTTCTCACATTTTCTCTCCCTCTCGCCATCACCCTCTCTCAATCTCACGTTGCGACTTCATAAGTCTTATTCTCAATCCAACGGTCACAAGCATTCTATTTTTTATTTTAAACATTTGTCTTCAATTCTTTCTTCAATAGTTTTCTTTCTTTTCATGAGGTTAATATTATTTTCTTTCATGCTTTTATAAAGATTAGTTTATTTATCATTTCTTTTGCTTTATTTTAATATGTTTTCTTTTTAGCATTTAAGAAGTTATGTGATTTTTCTTTAGGGAACATTGGACAATTGCATGCATGTTTCAATTCCAATTTTATCATTTTTATTTTTATGTACTTAAACGTTTAGAGTTGATTATTATATGTTGCTCATGTTGAACTTGTAATTTTATTTTATTTTGTTTTTTTTTTTGCAATGGAATCTAGTATTATTATTTATAGTTTAGCCATATATTTTCATTAAATCAATATGTAGATACTTTGCCTAAACCAATATTTCTTTTGTTAATTGTGTTAAAAAATAAATGAATCTCCAACAACGGAATCTCAATTTTTGGAATGCCAATGTTGAGTTTTCTTGAGGTAAGAAATCAATGTCTTGGAATGCCGAGATTTGATTTCAATATGGTTCCTTTAAAGCAAATGAATTTAATGAATTTTTAAGTCTTGAATATGGTAGTTTTCTTCTCTTTTTAAGCATTTTATCTCAATTGTATATTGCTGTTTTTTTTTTTTTTAAAATTATTTCACTATGTTATGATATTGTATTTAATCTATATCCCTCATATTCCTCTATATTTCTTTTCGTAATTAAATATTTTCCAAAAATAAAAAATCTTCCAACGATGGAATCTTGAATTTTCGGGATGCCGATATTTGAGTTTCTTGAGGAAAAAATAAAATCTCGGGATGTCGGGGTTTGATTTTAATATTTCCTTCCATTTTTACATTTTTCTTTCAAAACTTTTTCCTTCCAAAGAAGCATTATTTTCATAAAAGACATTTTCTCTAAAAGAAATGCATTAAGAGCTTTTGGCTAAAATTGTTTCATAAACCTCATTTTCAAAATAATAAATCAACCCACAACTATCTTCCATAAAAATGACACTTGCTTTTAAAAATAAAATTAATTAAAAGTTTTCCCTAAAAAAATATTCTTTACTCACACAATTTTCAAAACTAATAAACCCAAATGTTAAAAAAAAAAAAAATTTCCTATGACAGAAATTAGGAAATCAAGAGATTGACTTTTCCTAATATTCTTGAGGTGTAATGAATTTAAATTTGGGATGCCAAATTAAATTCATACAAATTTTGAATGACTTTATGCCACCCACAATTATTGCTCATTATTTATTTATGGAATAATGAGAATTAAAATGTGGGACATTTAAAAATCAACAAAAAAATCTTCTTTAGTATTTACAATAGCCAATTTCCTTCAATAGCACAAGAAAAATAAAATTCCGTTCTTTAAACGAGTGTTGTGGGGTGCTAATACCTTCCCCATACACAAAAGACCCTCGAACCTTAAATATTTTATTTGCAGACCATTTTCGTATTTTGGGTGCCCAGTCACACCCTCTAAATCAGGACTGGTGGCGACTTCATTTTCCTCCTCTTGGGAACAAAGTCGACCGCTCCGCGTCGCAAACCCGTAGCGACACAAATTATTCTTTCATCAAAACTAACCACAAGGCCAGACGACAAGTTATAAAAACCTACAAATCAGGTGAATCTCTCGCCATAACAAAAACAACAATTCAACCAAACCAACACTAGCCTATCCAATACATAGAAAAGGAAACCCAAACGTCCTAGGGTTCCTCCTCTAAGTTCTCCTCATCACCACTATGGTCCAACTCATTGTCTACACCTACAATATCTAAAATGTTGGGGGGAGATAGGGAGGGGGTATTTGTACAATCCACAGTACTGGTAAGCAACTCACACTTGTTAAGTCACAAACTGAAGGTGTTCATATAACACATGCAGAAGCAATTTTAGGATCGGAGACACTTAACAACATCAATTTTTGAAAATGAAAGCATGTTGTCCAAATACCATTAACAGAGAGCAGGATTTGTACCAACCTTTTGGAGACCGATTCAGCAACTCCTTTTAATTCCTTTGATCACGAACGGTGTGTGGACCACCTCTAGTGTCTTCCCCGTCTATCCTCCGGCCTTAGAAGGACTTGTGGGAGTCTATGGTGATAGGGATTGGAAGGGATATGCTTGAATACTACAAGCTTTTAGAGAGAATTGAGAGAGTGAGGTTGAGAGTGAATTTTGGCAGCATAACATTACTCCAAAATTCCATACTTCTCCATCTTCTAATCCCCTATTTATAGAGGATTTTCATGCATCTTAGATTCATCAATGTAAGACACATGGAAAAGAGAATGTCCATAGTGGATTCTAGGTGTGCAATGGAGAATACATGCATCTTTGCATGATTGAGGTGTTATTCCACTTTCTTTATCCATGCAGGAGTGAGTTTAGTTGTGTAATTCCACTATCTCCATCCATGCAAGAGTGAAATTCTACTCTTGGATTTAATTTAAAATGCAATTCTCAATTGCCTTTCAAATTACAATTTAATTGAACAATTTCAATTAATCATATGACATTAATCAAATTAATTCATATCACCTAATTAAGGGTCCGTTTGGAATACATTTTAATTTAAATGTTTTTCAAGAATGCATTTTTTAAAAAAACATTTTGTATAAAAAATGTTTAGAATTTAAACACTCATATGTTTGGTTTCATTTTCTCACAAATGTTTTATACACAAGTTATTGTTTACTTAACAAGTATTTTTTAAAAAGTTGGTTTCAAGTGTTTATCTCAAAATGGTTTATTTATCAATCTCATTTTCTAATAAATCATTTTTAGTGGTTGCCAAACACTATAATTTTTTTTTTAAATGATTTATTTTCAAAATTAAACACTTGAAAAGTTAAACCAAACACACCCTAAATCCAGTAATCTTAAATTTCCATAAATTCAAGATTGAAATCTCTATCTCAAATTTTAATTAAAAACAATTCATAATCATTTTTAAATTAAAACAGTAATTAATTAAACAATTTAATCAATTATGTAATATTAATTTAATATCATATATCAAATTAATACTATGCACCCAATATGAATCCCTATTCATATATATTGTATTTAAATCATATTTAAATACTTTACTCTCTCAATTAATAGTTTAATTCATAATTAAACTATTTTGTCGGTAATATCGTATATAGTCGACACTAATTCCCTAAACCGATTTTGAACGATTCAAACTTTCCTATCACTAAGTTCTAAGGTATAATCCGACAGATTATGGGCTCCAACGATCTGAGGTTAACCGACTAATCTCATTAACCTAGCTAACCAACATTCGTTAACTACCGGGACACTCCACTATAGCCCTGTAGTTGCACTCCCCTCACTGTAGATATATTTCTGTCCACCTGATATAGCCATGATTAGTAAGTCGATCCTTCACAGGTTGTTCGTAACTGTAGCTGGGTCAAATGTACGTTTTACCCCTATAGTACTTCTTGTTCCTTAAGTCCCACTGATCCTTTAATGAACAATTGGTTTATGGTCCGACCAACAAACCGAGTCCCTCTCGGACCAATGAGAGGGCGGGATCCCTTTGTTCAAGCCCCGGATACAACACTTAAGGGAACAACCTCTCTATTATCCCTAATTTGGGTAGGAGCGAATTCCTTCTTACAGAACTATGTCCCCAGCTATCTACTCGTTCCTATCCCGGAAATGGTAGGCTTATTGAGTCGGCAATGCTGAGCCACTCTCACCCATGCAGATCTAAGGATAAGTCCGAATAAACATGAGTTCATAATTAGCTCAGGATGAAGATCGAGTTACCTAGGTCATCACACGAAATAGTCAATCTTGTCAGTAAACGACGTTATAAAGCAAGAGTGACTTATTTATCGGTCCTGGTCTTATGCAAACTCATTGCATAGGACGCCCCCACTCGCATGTCTCTATATGGACGATTTAGGATCACATGGTTTGTACTATCTACAAAGTGGGCCGCGTCTCATAGTGTCCCCAGGATAAGGTACCCAACCCTATCCCTATACTATAGACCGTTTTGGCTATTACTCGAGCCTGATCCACTTTTATGTCTCTACATAAAACTCAAGTGTTCATCCTATAGCCAGGGATCTTAGTTTATTGGATTTGGGTTATTTAACGTGCAATTTACTTATTTAGTAACGACTTTACTGAATGAATCTCGACAACGACTTTATCGATCAAGTATATAATTCGTTTAACATGCACTATCTACGAGTTTTAGGGCACCAATCCCAACACAAACAACAATCAAGCACAATCAACATGCTAGGAACACGTAAACAACATGCTTTAAAAGCCATAACACTCAACATGCTTAGAAAGTAGTAAAACCACTATGTGTGTGCTTCCCACACTATATAACACACTCTACTAAAGTACCACATGATTTACGCGTCTTGCTCTGCAATACCACACATGATTTTCGCGTCATGCTCCGCAAATCCAACACGTGAATTCTATGCCCCGTTGCACACTTATCCCACATGAATTACACGCCATGGGTAGCGCCACACATACATGATTTTTGCGTCATGCTCCGCCCTCACACTCTCACGTGATTTACGTGTCACGCTTCGCAACCTACACATGAATTATGCGCCATGTGTTGCGCCTTTCACCAGACTCATGCTACACACTCCCATGCAACATGCTAACCAAACTTATCAATGTTAAACACAACATCTCATCATGCTTAAACACAATAGGACATGCTCATTTCAAGCAATACACAGTTAACAACACAGCCGATCATGCTTCACACAAGTATACAGTTAAAGCAAGTAAACACACAACATGTTACAAGCAATCAAACATAACCCAACAAGTAGAAACTACTTACCTAATTCAGGAAGCTCATACACAATCTCAACAAGCCTAAAACAACCAAGATAAGCTCCTAAATAAAAAAGGTAGCTAAAAGTTAAAACCAACTTGGAGATCTTTAAGATATGCTAGAAAAGCAAAATTCCACTTCACTAAGCCTATTTTCTTGTTGGATAGCCTTCAAACATTCCCCAAAATGAAAACCCAATGGGTATACGCTGAACGACCATAACTAAGGCTTTTCGGCCGTTGGACAACAAGTGAATAAGACATATTTTCACATTTTAAGAACCTACAAGGGCTAGGTAAAACTAATACGGCTCAAATAGTTAATGGGTCGTCTAACATGCTTCTAGACTAAAAACAACAAGAAATAGACCATCAATAGCAAGGTTCCTCACCCAACGGACCCGAAATCACACTGTAACGGGTCTTGCTAGTCTAGGACAACACACTAAAGAACCCTTCGACAGTGGGTATTCAAGCTTATGGCGATTCGAACCCAATCGATCACTTAGACGACGTTGCAGAACAAAAAATTAATCACACGACTTAATTTCCAACACTAAAATGAATGAGTATTTTAACTTAAACTCCAACCAAGCATGGGTAAGTGCCTAAACTTACCGAGATCGCATAAACAACGTCGAAACACCCAAAATTAGAGCAAAGACGGTGCTGCAGATAAGAAAATTAAACTCAAACCTTGAATCCAAGACTAAACAAAACCAAAAGGCGGCAACACACTCAGGCGACCTGCTTCTCACGCGAAGAGAAGAAAGAATAGGGGGCTCACGACTACCAAAAAGAGAGAGGGAAGAAGATGAGATGAAAACTTAGGGCTTCTTTCCTTAATTTTCCTTTTCTTCTAGTTATAACTAATGCCCAAAAATAGAATTCCAAGAATAGGTATTTTTCCAAACCAACACCCTTCAATCAACATGAAGCTTTCAATGCATTAACGATAACCAACATTGGCTTAGAAATTTAACGAGCTTTAGGGAAGGTTTTAAATTAATATAATGCTTATATTCCAAGAATTAATTTCCAAATGCCTTGATATAACATTTAAATTTCTTAAGTTCAAGCCAAACTAGAAATTATATTTCTTTCAACTAATCACAAGTGATTGGTTGTCAGTGTAATTGGTATAGTAGTCGATTTAAATCAATCCAAGTATAAACTGACTAAATCAAGTAGTACCTGATGAGTTCAGGGTCGAATCCACAGGGAAATGGAACAAAAGTATATATATTCACTGATTTAATTTCTCAATGTGCGACGTAAATAAGAAAAAATGATTGGTATAGTTTGAACAATAAATGTTTTTGCAGGAAGAAAATGAATAATACAAATTGAGGAAAGGAGTTTAATGCGAAAAGTATCAAGGCTGTTGCGGAAGCAACCTCATGCGTTTATAAGAGACTTGTAGCGCTAATTTTTTATTAATTGATCTATTAATGCCTAAGCGAGAAAAAATCATTAAGTTTCCCTTCCGGTACTCCTTATGCGTTTTGGCAATAAACTAACAAATGATCCTTTGACTAGTTCATGCGTGAAGTTTAGTTCTCTTAATACTTACAAGGGATTGCGTTAGTCACAACGCAATCGAAGCTCAAGCATGCAATATCTTTTAGTGGTAATGATTAAATGCTACCAAGACTACATGGCATGCGCTAACTTGTTCTACTTAGAGAGATCCATATGCATTACTTGTCAAGGGTTTATCATATTGATACCGCATCCGCCTGGCCAAGAGGGAATTAGCAATGAAAAGATTAATAAAACTAAGTAGAAAGCAATCAATGTTTCAATTAAACCAAAATATGCGCTTACAGGTTGTACTTATCGCCGCATGAGGCGCTTGCGCTAAGCCTTGAAGAGAAGATTTAGCTCATGTGAGCAAAACAGAAATACATGAAATGATACATTACACACAAGTATGCTCGCATTCACAAATTTATGCAGTTCCTTCGTGAGTTTCTTCTCCTCCTTTCTCTCTTGATCGAATGGTATGATAGTGATCAATTTCTTTGAGCAGGTGGCTTCTATTTATAGGCGAGGGAAGCTAACTTCTACAAGTAATTTGCTTCAGTCACCAACGACCAACTTGCAAGTCCACTTGCGTTAGTTGTGTCAGCGTTTTAATCATCATTAGGCCACTTGCGCCTTTCTAATCTCCTTTTTCGCCTACTTGCTCTGGCTGCGCCGGCGCTGTCTGTTCATCCATCTTTTTCTATCTCTTGATCATCTTGGAAAGTGTGCCTGCGCTGAAAAAGATACTTAAAACAACCAGATTGGCTGCGTTAGTGCTCTGTATTTATAATTTCTTATCGCATACACAAATATAGTCTGCCGCTTATATCAAAGCACTTTTTCTTTTCTTTATGCGCTAAGATAACGCATCAGAGGTTCTTTTAGCCTTCTTTTAGCCTAAATTTAGAGGGTAAATAACTTGCATTTCGCAAGCTATCAACAAGGAACTTAAATACACAAAAAATGAACGGGGCGCCACACAAGATAGAATTAATGTGTCTTAAGTAGCATGCAACCATGTAGTATACTTACATGTCTAAATCTGTCAATAACAAATAATTTAATGAATCGTCAACTTTTCTATGGAATAACTTAGCAAAGATTTTTTAATACAAGAGAGGACCAAAACGAGAATTTCCTAATAAATTAGGGATGTTGTGAACTTGTGATATATATATATATATATATATATATATATATATTATTTTAAAATATGTTATCACTACAAGACCTTTTTTTTTTTACCAACGCAATTTCTCTCGACATTGTTAAAAATGTCGGGTGAATGACCTAAAATTGAAAAGAACACTGTTTTTACCAATGCAGTTAAAGCAGTCTCTATTGATGCCATTCTAACTGCGTTGACAGAAACTCATTAAAAGCCCTAATCACATTTTCTTCTTCCTCATTTCATGTTTTCCTCCTCAGCCTTCCCCTCTACGATTTCTTCTTCTTCTTCATTCTCTCTCCATCGCCGCTTGCCTCCGCTAACACTATTTCCTTCGCCGTCATCTCCCCTCAGCCCCTCCTCTCTACACTTCCTTCGTCGCTGTAAGTAATTTATTTTTTAACGACGCAACTAAATAGGTACTAAGAATATGCTAAGGGTCACTACTATATACGTGCAAACATAGAATTATTTTAAAACTTAAAGCGAAAGAGATTGTAAAAGAAATAATCATTCACTGTTATTGAACTAGGCCCAGTACATGAATAAATTTCAAAGAATAAAAACAATTAAAATATCTTAGAGAAAAACTCCAAAAAGCTAATAGTTCAAAAACATGAAGTTTATAATAAAGAATCCGATCTTAGAATAAATAAAACTGAAATCCTAAAGTGACATGATTTGAAGCTACATCCCATAGACCAGCCCAGACACAACCCTCACTAATCGCCTGGTGTCCTCAAGTACCACCTGAAAACTAAAGTCATATAGCATGGGTGAGTATACATGTATATACTCAATAAGTAGTCCACTTAAGGGTTGAAACTGATAGCTTGAAAACTCATAACATGAAACTTTACTTGGATCTTAACGTCATAGAGACCTAATTGAAACATTCATTTGAGTTTCTAACCCTAGGACCATAACTAGGAACATGAAACATTCTGTTTAGGATAGTTACCTATCCCAACACTATTTGAAAAATGAACATGAAAGCTCAGTGGAGAAATTGGTGCATGAAAACATGCCTGAACATACGTTCTACACCAAAAACTTGTGGAGCAACTGGTGCACGGAAACATGCTTGAACATATGCTTAACACCGTCATAAGACTGATAGAACGTACAACAACATGCTTGAACATAGGCTCTAACAGTCTTGAAATGGGGAAGGAAATAACCCTAGCTAACATAAAACTTAAAAAATTATCCAAGTTTACCTGAGGCCCTAAAACATGACTAAGGTACCTAAAGTGAAGCTACTAGTTTTGAGATCCTCCAAATTTACTCATAAGGCCTTCTAAGCCTAGAGTAATTCTAGTCATTGACATTCTAAGTATAGAATTCATATTTGGCATGCTCAATGATCGCTCAAGGTTGTCGAAGCCTCAAAATCAAGTAAAATTTATAATCTCCGACTCTATACTACTTTGTAGTAGGTAGTGGTCGGGTTATCCACAGGGAGTGCAATTGTTAATTTGTCAAAATCAGGTTTATTGCAAAGACCGAACTAATGGAAGGATTGGATATAGAAGGATAAATGCGAGAGAAAAAAATAAAATGCAGGAAAATAAATGACAAAGGAATAAATGATAGAAATATAAAAGTGGGAAAATAAAAGGCATGAAGGTTAATCTTACCTCGGTGATTACTGCACTTGGAAATGCTCGATGTTTAGCATATTTAATTTCAATCATTGATTATCAAAAAATTGATTTAAATGCATGAATGTCTAATTGATATCCCTAAATTTGTCAACCCGATACTACATCGAAGTCAACTCCTAATTAATTAACTTGATACTACATCGTAATTAACTAATTAACTAATTGCATTAAGAAAGAGATACCCCTAGACGTATTAACCCGATACCGCATCGTAATTAACCTCCAAATGATTAATTAACTAACTTGATACTTGATAGCATTAAATTGTTGCACATATATTTCCCTAAATTTTGTTTGTCTTTATGTTAATATGTGCGAAAAACGATGTCCTCAATGTAATTACAACGATTTATTCAAACTAACATTGAAAATAAAATCATTGCAATTTTCTCATGCTCTTAGGCCTATTGTTGGGTTTCCAGAGTGGGTAAAAATTAGGTAAAAATAGACTCTAGAACATTGTGCACGCATACACAATACGCAACAAGTAATAAGTATTTATCGAATCCACGAGGCTGAATAGCTCTCACTTTATCTATTTTGTATAACTTTTCAATGGTTTCAAAAGTGGTTAAAATGATTGATTTTTATAAAAATGCTAAAGCAAAAGAAATGACGGAACAAAAAGTAAACAAATAAAGCAGACAGATTGGAAACAGACGTTGGTCAGGATTTTAGTCATTGTTTTAAAAGATGCTCTAGCAATATTATTGATTAGGCAATTCTCTTACAGTCTTATCAGCAGGATCCTCTCGGAACTCTGGATTTTTTGGAATGTGTTTCAACTCCAATGACGTGCTACCGATCAAACACTAGGCAAACTGACTATCCCTAGCTCAGTCACTGGCGTTCACCAATACACACTGATCTAGTGTGATTAATTGCCACACACTTCTCAAATCATCCCTGAAACTATGAAGTGGTATTCATACCGGCTGACCAGGCGAACACATAATATAAATATGCACAACAAATAATCAAGATGCTCAAATCAACATATATTGCATAGAGAATAAAGCACGACAATTACATAACTCCTAACCAACACCTAAGTAAATTTAGCTCATAAGGCTCATGATAACACACGCTACAATCTGAGTATGTGCATCCATAACTACAAGAAATTACAAGAAAACATTAATTCCCTTGGTCAAATCCGTAGTTGATGGTCTTTTTGAAGTCTCCAATCTTTCCTCCTCTATTCGGCTTCCAAGATGGAAATGAGAAATGATCTCTCCAAAAAATGGAATGCATTTGATTTGAACGACTCTTCCCTTTTATAGAGTGAAGGCAAACCCAAATTAGGTCAATTTGTACACGTGGATGGCTCTCCCAGCTTCTTAAGGCCGAAAATAGCTCAACTAACTTCAGTTCATTAAAATAGATTACGAGCTTTTACGTGGCAGTTTTGCTCCCCACTTTGCTGGATCATATATTTTGCTCCTTCATGTTGCTCAGCAATACATTATGCACAAAATAACTTCCAAAGCATCCATTCTTCCAAATGAGTTAAAACATATAACATTCATCTAAAAGCAACCCTATTTAGCACAAATGACACACAAAATACTATAGAATTAAGGCCTACATAACTCCCTTTTGGAGAGTTATCACCTATCAAGAATTGTAACGCCCCCAAAATTCAACCTAAACCAAGGAACATTACTAAACATTTACTCTCATGTCAACCTAATGCCCCAAAAATTTCGGTAGCATAACCGTGTGATTACAACTAACCAAAAATTTTAGATACCTGGAAAGCAAAAATACACACTTCTAAAACCATAACACAACCTCTTCTTCAATTAACAACATCCTCGAACATACTCAAACTAAGAACTACTCCAAAACTCAAGCAAATGCAATACGAGTCAGATCTCGTAACAAATGCAGTTAATAAACTAACACGCCCTAAATAAAAGAAACCACAAACTTGAGTCTATTACAACTGTCAAACGGGTGAACCAACAACTTTAATAGAAACCATCTAGAACTCTAACCATAAAAATAAATCAACAAAACTAGGTATCTAATGGTATTTTCCTTCAAGCCTCCTCTTCATCACCAAGTCCGAGTATGATCTCATCACCAGCAAAACCTGGTGGTGGGTCAGTACAAAAGCCACAGTACTGAGTAAGTGGCTCACACCTGAACCATCAAACAACACACATATACAGAGCAAGAAACATTCTTTTCGACTACAAATAGCATGCTTCATATGCAAGATAAACAACATACCCATAGTAACATGCTCAATTATGCAAATGTGCAACTAACTATGCACCTAACACATGAATTTCACACCATGCCATGCATACTCGGTTCCCATTCAAGCTACACAAGCTCGTCCAACACTCGTAGCCCTCACAAAGCTCTCTAAGACTGACTCCTTCGAGTCACACCGACCCCTGACCATATTACCCAGGGCCTCGACGTTTCTCTACGGCACTCAGCGTTCGACCCTTGACCATATTACCCAAGGCCTCGAATTGTGCATCACCTCTTGGCCATATTACCCAAGGAACCCGATGACTTCACAATCAAACTATACATCGCCCCTTGGCCATATTACCCAAGGCACCCGATGCTCCTCTTAACCCATTGGTGACTGTTGCCTTCTAGAGTGGGTTAAAAATATGGTAAAAATAATCTCTAGAATACTGTGCAAGCATACACAATACGCAACAAGTGATCAGTAATTTATCGTATCCACGAGGTTTTGAATAACTTCCACTCTACCTATTCTATGTAACTTTTTAATGGTTTCAAGATTGTTAAAATGATTGATTTTGATAAAATGCTGAAGAAAAAGAAATAACAGAGCAGAATGTAAACGGATAAAGCAGACAGATTGGAAACAGACGCTGATCAGAATTTATGTAATTGTTTTAAAAGATGCTCTAGCAATTATATTGTTTAGGCAATTCTCTTGCAGTCTTATCAGCAGGATCCTCCTGGAACTCTGGATTTTTTGCAATGTGTGTTTCAGCTCCAATGACGTACTATCGATCAAACACTAGGTGACTGGTTATCCCAAACTCAGTTACTGGCGTCCACCAACACATAATGGTCTAGTGTGATTAAATGCCACACACCTCTCAAATCATCCCTGAAACTAAGAGGTGATATTCATACCGGTTGGCCAGGCGAGCACAAAATGGAAATGGACACAACAAATAATCAAGATGCTCAAATCAACATATATTGCATAGACAATGAAGCAAGACAATTACATAGATCCTAACCAACACCTAAGCAAATTTAGTTCATAGAGTACAAGGTAACACACACTATAATCTGAGTATGTGCCTTCATAACTACAAGAAATTACAAGAAAAGATTAATTCCCTTGAAGAAATTCGTAGTTGATGGTCTTCTTGAAGTCTCCAATTGTTCCTCCTTTATTGGCTCCCAAAGATGGAAAGTAAGCCTCCACGAATGGAATAAGACTTCCCTTTCTCCAATTTGGAATGTTTTTTACTTCAGACACGTTGAGTCAACCCTAATTAGGTCAAACTTTACACGTGGAAGGCTCTCCAAGCTTCCTAGATCCGAGAGTAATTCAGCTAACGCCACCTCATTTAATGAATCACGTGCAACTCACATGGCCGTTTTGCTCCCTACTTTGCTGGATCACAAATTTTGCTCCCTCAATTCGCTCAACATTATTTTCTACACAAAATAACTTCCAAAGCATCCATTCTTCTAAATGGGTTAGAATATATAATATTCATCTAAAAGAAAACCCTATTTAACACAAATGACAATCAAATCACTATAGAAATAAGACCTAAATAACTCCCTTTTGGAGAGCTATCATACCCCCAAACTTGAATTATTGCGCATCTCGAGCAATACTAAGTCACCTTCCCTTGAGAATTCAAAACATTAGACACAACATCACTCAATCAAAATAGATATTCCAACACTAGGCTAAATACTAATTGCTAGCTCAAAAATCCTTAGTTATTCTATCCCTTGCTTCTCAGAATGGCAACATTTTATGATGAAGCTCACCTAAGCCCTGGGAGACAGAAAAACTGCTAGATTATCATTCATCGTTCAAAAGTTTTGCTCTATGAATTTTCTCAGCAAAATTTTCACAATTTTTTTTTTCAGCAAATAATTTTTTCATTTTTCAATATTTCCTAGGTCATCTTTTGACGCATAGACAAACTGTGGGTGTCACAAATGTCCCTGGTTACTCAACAACCTAGAAAAATAATTATGAAGGAGAGGAATGCTCGAGCAAAACAAGCTGAGTAGCTAAAATTCCCCCAAACTTAAATTATTCATTGTCCCTAATGAATCAACATTATAATTATACCTCCAAACTTAATTCTTTTTCTATCTGAATTTTAAACTAAATGTGGGACTAAGATTAAGCTTAAGGTGGATCAAATAAGTCAATACTACCTCAGAATCTTCTTGCCGCAGCAATGACCAGGCTAGAAGAAATGCTCAAGCAAAAGGTTTCTGGAGATCAGAACACCTTGATCTAATTAAGCTAACTAGTCCAAGCTTCAAAAATTCAGAAGAAAATGGTTAAGTCAGGAATGCTCAGTGCTATAGAAGAGAAACAACTTCGGGAATTTCATTAAAAATAACAGAAAAGATTTACAATATCAGATAAAAATGTAAAAAGACTAGTAGAAAAATAAAAACAATGAAGCAGAAATATCAAAAAGCAGACAATTTTTTTTCTTGGTCAGGGCAAATGCGCGAGCAAAAAAAAATGATCTTTCAAAATAAAAGCTCACTCAACTTGGTTCCTTCTAGTCCTCCTGACCAGCGTCCTCCTCCTCATCTCCTTCTCTTTCTATCGGCGACGGTGGGATCCAGAGGTTCAATAGACCTTTCGAAATATGGGGAAGGTCAGATAAGGCTTGGAAAAATTAGAATGCAAGGCCCTCCTTAGTGTGGCATCCCTCCGTTGAACATAATTTCAGAAGGTTTGGAATTGCCTTTCGGCAAACTCCATTTGACTGGAATGTGATAACCGCAAAGTGCACGGGCCGCAAGTAATATAAAACGGTAGGTAATACCGAGTATCGAATCCTCAGGGAAATTGAATTAAGTCCATTAAGTACTAAGAACCATCATGTTTAATTTTATTTAGAAAACCAACTCTAAGGAATAAAGACCAAACAAGAAACTAAAGAAATCATGCAAATATCCTATTGAGGGGACTTGACCCAAAGTGTTAACTAGCTTTTTGGATTTGTAGCTCAATTAATTGGATGAATGTAATTACTAATCTTCAATTTCATAAATCTAGAAGTAATTTTAAGCGGATTTCTCTTTCAAGTTCCTCCACATCTCATACTAACATAACTAATTCATGTGTCCATTTCCTTAGTTAATCATAGTATGGCCTTAAGCAACTTCATTATCAATTTCTAACAATATTGTTAAAATTAATTCTCTTTCACTCTCGTGTTCCAAGCAATCGTTAGTCATGCAATTTGGATCTAATCTAACTTTTCCCTATCGAGTATCAATTTAGGTCAACACATCAATTCATCCGTGATCAAGAGATTAAAAGCATTAAGCATGAATTGCATAGATGAAATATGAAGAACCTCATTACAATATCCAAGGAATTAAGCTACAATATCCAATTAGCTAGAATAACGACCCTAGGTCTCAAGATCTACTCACAAATGGAAATAATTTTGCCCAAGTGATCTTGATCCATAGGCCTAACTCAAACTACAATAAGGAATTACAAAGAAGTAAGGAAGAAATAACCGATAAATTGATCCCAAGCTCCCGTCACGATCATATCGATTCCCGAGCCTTGGAACCTCATACAATTCCACCTTTTCTTCACAACTCTACTCTCTTTTTTCTCTCTTTTGAGCTAGGGGAGAACTCCCCAAAATGAGATGATTTGAACCATTGGAAAGGGGGCTATATATAGGAGAAGAGGCAGAACTTTTTTTGTTGCACAAGTCGACAGCGTCGCGACGCTATGTCACAGCGTCAACGCTGTGACGTCACCATTTTCTTGCTGCATAAGTTGGTTCAGCGTCGCTACGCTACACGGACAGTGTCGCGACACTGTCGTGATTCTAGAATTTTCCTCGCATCTTGCCAAGCGTCGAGACGCTTTAGCCTTAGCGTCACGACGCTAGGCCTTCTAGAAGCCTTAACCACGAATTTTGCCCTCATTTCTCCTTTCTTTTGGGCTTTTTGGGCCTCCACTTCAAATATCCTCTTTTATTTTCTTCAATATTGGTCCAAAGTCTTCGTTTTGATCTTGAATTTAATAAAATTTACGGTTTTGTCTCACGAACTTGGTTTTCTACAAAATCAACATAAAAAGACATTAAAGCTCACAATTAACGCACAAAACTAGCCAAAATAATTACGAAAAAGATAGCACAAAACTAGCCTATCGGTTCAGTTCGGTTCAACCAGAAATAAAGTCGAAAACCGAACCGAACGGGTTCGTTTCGTCGGGTCGGTTTGATTGTTTACACCCCTAGTAAACTCATAAATGAAAAGCTTAAAATCTCATAAGAAATCAAACCAAACTTACAACCGAGTTCCCAATTACATTATTAAATTCACCAAGCTGAACATCGAGCACCGGGCTCAATCAACCACCCAATCTAATCTAATCCTAAGCTAGCCTAAGCTAAATAAAAAGGAAAAGAGAAAAATTGGGAGAGAATACAAGAAAAACGGCTGAGAGAAAAGGAAAAACAGAGATGAAAACCCTAAATGCGGAAAAGGAACTTATATAGATCCTATCGATAGCGTCTCGATGCTATGGCTTCTACTTTTCGAAAACGTGCATTCCACTGTGCAGCGTTGAGATGCTATAAGGCAGCGTCTCGATGTTGTGTCCTCGAGAAAATGGCTGAGTTTTGGTCCCTATTGACTTTTAATTACCAAAATGCCCATCTTGATCCCGAGAACACCAAAATGACCTATACATCAATAAGACTCAAAATTAGTCAATTTTCACAAATAATAACATTAGGATAAGTGAGATTTACGAAAATAATTAGCACTAATTTGGTGCTATCGACGCACAAACAACAATTTTTTGAGTCTTTGTTCGGTGTTTCCTTTAGCGGGTAAGTGTGTATAAGTTTATTTCGTGTTGGTTATGATGAGAAATCAAATACCCATTAATTCTTGCCTGTGATTTCAAGGTTCTCTTAGCATTTGGGGATTTCATCGTCGATTTGGAGCGAAATTTGGACCCTGGTCAACAAGCGTCATTTAGTTTTGGGTAAGATTTTGGGTGTTAAATCATCTCAAAATTCATTAGATCTTGGTTAAATGTTTGTTTGTGAAATCCTTTTTTGATTTGAGAGTTTTTCCCTTTGTGTAGTTTGATTAAGGACCTTGGAGCTAAGGAATTAATTTAGTTATTTGGCAAGAAATTATTTGGCTAAGGTAAGTAGCCTGCAAACATGTGTTATGTTACTCTAGGTAGGAAGTGAAGGTGTTAATATAACACATGCGGAAACAATTTTGGATCTAAGGCACTTAACTACATCAATTTTAGGATCAAACATGAATTGTTCATAACCGAAAAACAAAGATGAGAAACACCAACCTCTTAGAGCTCTCAATTCAAGCAATTTGGTTGTTGTTTCTCCTCACCAATGGATCACAGACCACCACCAAGATCTTCCTTACTCTTCTCAAGCCTTAGAACGGATTGTGGGATCCTCTAGTGATGGGAATTGGAAGCCCAAATTTGGGCAATATAATAGATGGATTGAGCATACATTTCCCATCTTTCATTCCTCTATTTAAAGAGAAAATCATGCATTTCAAATTGTCCAAAATTTGACACCAAATTATACATTAATCAAGTGGGATTAGAGGTGTCTTAAGGTGAGTTTGTGCATGGGATTACACAACATCCACCACCTCCTAAAAATGCCTCCATTTTATTTTCTAAAATTAAAATAAAATCATTTTTCAGATTTTTCATTAATTTCAATAATTTTTTTAATTTTAAATAATATTAATTCAAATAATTAATTTTAAATAAAATTAATTTTAAATAATTAATTAAACAATTTAATTTAATATCAAATATTAAATTAATATTTTACACCTCATCCCGACTCTCTTAATTTAATTTCTCGAACATGAATCCCTATTCACATGTACAATATTTAAATCATATTTAAATATTTCCAACTCTCTTAAGTTATAGTCAAATTCGTAATTAAACCATTATGTCAATAATATCGTATATAATCAACATTAATTTCCTAAACCAAATTTTAATGATTCAAACTCTCCGATCATACTGTTCGAAGGTTTATTCCTATATGAGCTAGCAAAGGGACCTAATGGATCTACAGATCATGGGTTCCAACGATTCAAGATTAACCGAATAAACTCATTAGCCTAGTTAATCAACATTCGTTAGCTATCGGGAGACTCCACTATAGCCTAGTAGTTGGACTCCCCTAATTGTAGATATATTTCTGTCCACTTGATATAACCATGATTAGTAAGTCGATTCTTCACGGGTTGTTCATAACTAAAGCTGGATCAAATGTTTGTTTTACCCCTAAAGTTAGTTCTTGTTCCTTAAGTCTCACTGATCCTCTAATGAACAATTGGTTTATTATTCTACCATTAAATCGAGTCCCTCTAGGGCCAATGAGAGGGTGGGGCCCCTTGTTCAAGTCCCGAAGTCAGCACTTAAGGGAACAACCACTCTATCCCTAAAAAGGGTAGGAGTGAATCCCGTCTTACAGGATTATGTCCCCAGCTATCTACCTGGTCTCATCTCCAAAATGATAGGCTTATTGAGTCGGCGAACTCGGGCCACTCTCACCCATGCAAATCAAAGGATAATCCTGAATAAACAGGAGTTCATAATTAGCTTAGGATTAAGATCGAGTTACCTAGGTCATCGCATGAAATAGTCAGTTTCATCAGTAAACGGCGTTATAAAGTGAAAGTGACTTATCTCGCGATCCGGTCTTATACAAACTCATTGCATATGACACCCCCCACTCACATGTCACCACATGAACAATTCAGGATCATATCGTTTGTACTAAATACAAAGTGAGACGCGTCCATAGTGTCCCCAAGATAAGATACCCAACCCTATCCTTATACCATAGACCGTTTAGGCTATTACTTGAACTTGATCCACTTTTATATCACTACATAAATTTCAAGTATTCATAATATAACCAGGGGTTCTTAGTTTATTGGATTTGTGGTTATTTAGGCAAGACTAATACACATATAATCAATAACGCTTTATTGAAATAAGGATTTGTGGTTATTTAGGCAAGACTAATACACATATAATCAATAACGCTTTATTGAAATAAGGATTTGTGGTTATTTAGGCAAGACTAATACACATATAATCAATAACTCTTTAAATGTTACATTTACTATCTACGAGTTTTAGGGCATAAAACCCAATAGGAAGGTCTTAAGAGTAACTATGATAGGGCTTAAAGGTTTTCCCTCTACTTTAGGTACCTTAGCCATGTTTTAGGACCTCATGTAGACTTAAAGGATCCTTAAGTCTTATGTTAGCTAGGGTTATTTCATTCCTCATCTCAGAACTGATGGAACCCAGTTTTTAGGCACAGGATCGTGCACTCTATCAGTGACTGGTAGAGCTTAGTTTTCAGGCACGGGATCGTGCATTCCATCAGTGAATTGGTAGAGTCCAGTTTTCAGGCACAAGGTCGTGCGCTCTATCAGTCTCAAGAACCGTGTTGAGCTTAGGCACAAGATCGTGCGTTCTTGAGCTTAGGCACAAGATTGTGCGTCGGATGACACTCAAACATGTTTTCATGTCCCAGATTGCTCCACTATATTTTATGATCTATTCAAGGGAGTTGTGTTGAGATAGATGTAGTTCTTCTAGAGGGTTGCCAGCTAGTCCTTAGTTTACTCGCCTTACCCGACTGAGTCGCACAACACTCTAGTTCGCACAGGTTGGGAATAGGTAATCATCCTAGATAAAACATTTCATGAACCTAGTTATGGTCCTAGGATTAGAAACCTGAATGACTGTTGCAGTTAGGTCCATATGATGTTAGGACCCCAGAAGTTAAGTTTCATGTTACTAGATCTCGTGTTATCATTTTCAACCCTTAAGTGGGCTACTTACTGAGTATTTATTCTTATATACTCACCCATGCTACATGACTTTCCTTTCCAGATAGTACTTGAAGATGACTGGCATTTGGCGAAGGGTGTGACTTGGTTGGCTATGGGATTGCAGTTGTAGATCATGTCTCCTTCCAGCAGTTTTTGATATTATGATTTGAAACTATGAGTTTTTTTGAAGTTTTGTTTTAGATATTCTAGTTTATGTTTTATGACTTTACTTACGTTTTGGACCTTTTTTAATAAGTGAAAAGATACTTCTCTTTTTCTTTATGTTTTTTTTTTAAAAAAAAAATCTATGATCTTATGCATGTAGTAGCTGTACAAACTAACTTGAGATGAGAATCAGTATATTGTATTAACAGAATTAACCAAATACAAGAAGAAAAGGTATTTATACTCTCCTGAAAATACAGATTAAAATACCAAAATAACCTTATTAAAATACAGGAATTACATAATCCTATCATGCCCCCTCAAACTGAAGAAGGATACTTCAAAAGTTTGCCACAAAACTGACCAAAAACAGCAGCAGTAAGGGGCTTAGTAAGTAAATCAGCAACTTGCAGTGAAGATGGAACAAACTGCACTTGAAGATCGCCTCGAATAACCTTCTCACGAACAAAATGATAATCAATTTCAACGTGTTTTGTTCGAGCATGAAAGACCGGGTTCTTTGCTAAAGCCAAAGCCGAAACATTATCACTCCATAAGACAGGAGGACTTGACAGAAAAATATGTAAGTCACATAGCAGTTGGCGAATCCAATATAATTCCGCAGCGGTTTGAGCCAAAGAACGATACTCAGCCTCTGTAGAAGACCGAGAGTCTGTGCATTGTTTCTTAGCAGACCAAGAAATGGGAGAATTACCAAGAAAAACAATGAACCCAGTAGTTGAACGGCGATCAAGAGAGTCCCCAACCCAGTCAGCATCACAATAAGCGTGAAGAGAAATATCACCAGGAGAAAACAGCAACCCACAATGTTGAGTACCCTTGAGATAGCGAAGGATACGCTTGACAACAGAGAACTGGAACTCAGTGGGAGCTTGCATGAATTGGCTTACTCTGCTCACAACGAACATAATATCTGGACGGGTGAAGGTAAGATACTGAAGAGATCCAACAATTTGACGATACAACAAAGGATCAGAGTAAGGGACTGAGGTAGTATAGAAGTCACAAGTCGTAGACAAAGGAGTAGTGCAGGGTATAACATATGTCATTCCAGCCTTCTCAAGAAGGTCCTTGAGATACTTTGCTTGAGTAACATAAAGACCCGAAGAAGATTGCTGAATTTCAAGACCAAGAAAATATTTTAGAGCACCAAGGTCAGTGATCTGAAACTCAGTACTGAAAGTGGCCTTAAGATCCGAAATATAAGCAACGTCAGTACCTGTCAAGATTATATCATCTACATAGAGCAACAAATATGTGACAGAACTACCTTCAACCCTTACAAACAAAGAATTATCACCCAAAGAAGCCACAAAGCCTAGAGTTAGCAAATAGGTTGTAAAACGTTCAAACCAAGCACGAGGAGCTTGTTTGAGTCCATAAAGAGACTTATGGAGTTTACAAACATAATTAGGCTTTGAAGAGTTCTTAAATCCCGGAGGTTGAACCATGTAAACATCCTCCTTAAGAATGCCATGTAAGAAGACATTTTTAACATCTAGTTGATGTAAATTCCAACCATATGTGGCAGCCAAAGCAAGAATAAGACGAACAGTAGTTTTCTTGACAACCGGGATAAATGTTTCGTCAAAATCAACACCTTCTAACTGGTTAAAACCTTTGGCAACGAGTCTTGCTTTATAACGTGCCACAGAGCCATCTGGGTTATACTTAGTTCGAAAAACCCATTTGCACCCAACAATATTCATATTATCAGCAGGCGGAACTAAACTCCAAGTGTGCTGACTTTGAAGAGCTGAAAACTCATCAATCATGGCCTGTTTCCACTCAGAGACCTTAGAAGCTGCAGTGAACGAGGTAGGTTCTTAAATACTAGGCACACAGGAAGAATCCAGACTAGCAGAAACTGTATGAAAGACTTTCTTCTTAGAGATTCCAGACTTGGAACGAGTAATCATAGAGTGTTGGTTAGTTGGCAAAGCAACACCAGAAACTGTATCAACAATAGGGGCAACAACAGGTCTGGTACCAACAGTGACATCAACAGGTCTTGTATCACCAACATGACTCGCAAAAATATCAGCAACCGTGGGCTGATTTATGTTACTGTGATCAACAGACATTGTGTCAGGAACAACAGTGGTAGAGGAACGTAGAGCACCAGACGGAGCCATAGAACCAGCAGACTGATGTACAGGTGGTTGAGTAGTCGAAGTAAATGAAGGAAGTAAGGTAGCTATAACAGCAGGATTAGGACCAGCAGAGGTAGGCTGAATGAAAACATCAGCAGGGGTAGCGGAAACGTGAGAGTTGGCAAAGGGAAAAACATCCTCATGAAAGATGACATGCCTAGACACAACCATCTTTTTAGTCTTAAGGTTATAGCAAAGATAACCTTTATATTCCAAAGTATATCCCATAAAGACATGCTGAGAGGTTTTAGGCTGTAGTTTATGGGAGTTGTATGGTTTCAAGGTTGGAAAACAAGCACAACCAAAAACACGGAGATGGGATAAATCAGGAGCATGTCCAAACAACTTCTGGAAAGGGGTCATAAATCCAATGGAGCTAGACGGAAGTCTATTAACTAGAAATACAGCTGTTGCAAATGCGTGGTACCAAAACTCCAATGGAACAGAAGCGTGGAACATTAGAGAGAGCAGTATCTACTATGGAACGGTGCTTTCTCTCAGCGACACCATTTTGCTCTGGTGTGTAAGGACAAGACCGTTGGTGTACAACCCCCTTATTAGAAAAATACTCATAAACTGAGGCATTGACAAATTCACCACCTCCATCAGACCGAAAGACCTTTAAGGAACAGGACAACATGTTTTCCACAAAAGGTATAAAGTGTTTAATAACAGAAGTAACATCAGACTTGTAGGTTAGTGGAAAAATCCATGTATATTTGCTAAAGTCATCAACAAAGCATATATAGTACCGAAAGCCAGAGACAGATACACATGGCGATGGACCCCACACATCACTATGGACCAACTCAAGAGGTGTATTAGATGTTGAAACAGAGATGGGAAAAGACTGTTTGGTCATTTTCCCTTGAAGACAACTGATGCACTCTTTATTTTGTATTTTAGAATCATGTGATATAGAATATGAAGACAAAAGCTTATGTAAAACAGTAGCAGATGGATGGCCAAGTCTAAAATGCCACAAGTCCACAGAAGAAGCACGAGAGACAGTATTAGAAGCATTAACAGCAGCACAAACAGGAAAAGTAACAGTGTGCAAACCAGAAGTCGAACTCAACGACTTAGCAGCAGTGGTAATTGGATATAGACCATCCTTACTCTTGCCCCTGTATAGAACCTGTCCAGAGATTTTGTCCTGAATAGAAAACCAATCGGCATCGAAAATGAAGATGCAATTATTATCAATACAACACTGAGATACAGACAAGAGATTGGTGGATAGGTCAGGAACACAAAACAAGTTGGACATGCATAAATCAGTCTGAGTAGTTGAGAGAGTACCGAAACCAGCCTGAGCTACAGGAAGCGCTTGACCATTAGCAACTGTAATAACATCTTCTCCATTATAACTGGAGTTCATGGCCAAATTGGATGCATCTGGGGTCACATGAATATTACATCCACTGTCAACAAGCCAAGTAGAAGTTGTCGAAGAAGGATCATTAGCAACCGCCATTAAAACAAGCTTGGATGGAGGATGTCTTCCCTGATATGACAAATTCAACCGATTGAAACAATCGATGGCACCATGGCCAGGTCTGTTACAGATTTGGCAAACGACACGACCAGTGTTACTTTGACTGTTACTTTGATTATTCGGAAGAGAAACACTCGGACCACGACCAGGATTAAGCGGAGAGGATGACTGCTGAGGAAAACCACTATTAGAACCACGACCTTGAACAGATCTACCAGGAGAGAAACCACGACCTTGATTTGTGCGACCACGACCTTGATTAAATCCACGAAAAGTAGAACCACGGCCTTGATTTGCAAACATAGCTGTCGGATTGAACGCTTTGTTCTGTTGCTCAATAAATTTGGCCTTAGACTTCAACAGAGAATGAAGTTCATCCATTGTAACAGAGTCACTTCGCGTACGAATAGATGTACGAAAGGAGTTGAACTCAGGAGGTAAGCCATTAAGCGTGTATAGAAGAACATCCTCATCATCCACAGTAACCGAAACAGTTGCTAACTTATCAACAATTTCTTTAATACGAATTAAGTAGTCATCAACAGTCTCAGTAGGCGACTTTGATATAGTATGTAAAGCAGACTTTAATTCGTGAATATGAGATCGAGTTAAAGATGAAAACCGCTTGGCTAGGGCATCCCATACCTCTTTCGAAGACTTGCATCCAACAACGAAGGAGAAGGCAACTTTGGAGATCGTAGCGTTAATGAGCGTGATGAGAGCCCGATCTTGCGTAATCCACTGAGTGTAGGTCGGATTAACTGTAGTTGACTTGTTTCCTTCTGCATCAGTAAGAAATTTGGACGGACAGGGAAGAGTGCCGTCGACGATATCAAACAAAGAGTGAGCACGCAACATGGATTCGACTTGGAATTTCCAGAAGAGATAATTCGTGGAATCAAGTCGAACAGGAACAAGATTGCAGATATTTGATAAAAGAAAAATTGAGGTATTTGGCTGAACTGAGACCATTGATGAGGAACCAAGAAGACTTTCAGAGAGATTTGAAGAAGACGACGCCATTGAAGGAGATGAAGCCATTGAAGGAGTTATTGACGCTTGTCAATAAGCTCTGATACCATGTACAAACTAACTTGAGATGAGAATAAGTATATTGTATTAACAGAATTAACCAAATACAAGAAGAAAGGGTATTTATACTCTCCTGAAAATACAGATTAAAATACCAAAATAACCTTATTAAAATACAGGAATTACATAATCCTATCAGTGGCGATCCTTAGCACATGATCTTAATTCATTTTTTATCAAGTCGTTCCAAAAGTTCAAAAATTCGAACCTCCACCTCCGTATATTATTGAACTAAAAATTATTTTTACTCACGACACATCCTTGTCCTCTATTGAGCTTCGACGCTTGATTTTGTGTATTTATTTATAAATCGTTAAGTTTCGTGGCCTTCTACCAATATCATAATTGGTAATATTTGCAATAACAGACAGTTCTAAAATTCCTAAATGAATTTTTTATTGATTAGATAAACGTAATACAGAATTGAAAGAACATTCAAAGGATAAGTATTTTTTTTTTGACAAATTTCAAAGGATAAGTATTGATAAATAGTAAGAAATAAAATAAATAAAAATTGGGATGTAGCAGCTTAAATAGAAGCACATACATATACATTATATCACTATGAACAAAATTGGCTACATGATCATGTAAAGTAAAAGCCTTTTTCACATTCTTTCTATCTTTGGAGTTGTATTGTCCGATTATGGATTGGTTGCAACGGTCTTGCATTACTTTTTGAGACCTGCATTCATGTATCAAATTTTGATACTTATAAATATGTAATGTGAAAATAAATTAAATCGTTTAACATAGTTTTGTCTTTGGTGTCTCTACTACATATATTTTTTCCTTTTAAAACTCTATTCATTTTACCAAATTTTCTTTTAGTAATTTTACTTTCAAAACACTTGGATTTAAAAGAAATGTGGGTCCGTTTGGTTGGTGATTTGAAATCAAGAATTTGAAAACAAGGGATTTAATGAAAACATTGTTGTATTTTATGTTTTCAGATATGTGTTTGGTAACATATTGAGAAGCTCTGAATTTAAATAATGGTTCAAAATGTGTTTGATAATATATTTGTAATCGATAAATTATTTGCAGTTATCAACTAAATACTAAGTTGAATATAAAATATTATTAATTAATTTATAAACATGTTATGTATTATAAATTATTATTATTATTATTTTACAATATCATATAATTTATAATACATTATATTATACAAATTTTAATTTCACAAAAATAAATTGAGTTTATAACATGAAATACTATGTTTATTAAAGTTTTTATCTTTTTTAATTTAATTTTGCATTTAAAATTTTGAAATTCAAAATCTGGATACAACACAAACATAAAAAAGTTGTTTTCAGAATTTCTATTATTTGGATCACAGAATCCGAAAATAGTTTTTAGAAACACGTCTGTCAAACGCATATTCACTAAATTCAGTGATTCTGAATACATAAAACAGAATCTTGATTGCCTACCAAACAGTCTAAGATTGGAAATCATTTTCAAAAAATAGGCTGAAAGTGTTACTAAAAATGAGTTGAGATACAAATAATAAAAATGAAGAAAATAAATTAAAGTCTAAAATTAAAAAAAATGGCAAGTGGTCGTCATCATGATAAATCAGGCTTAAATTGAGGGTATTTCCATGATTAATCTATAATATATTTTAAAAAAGTTATTTATCGATAGTATATATATAACTAAAATAAATATATATTTTGCTATATATCACTTACATCATGAAGAGCTGCTCGAAATAACTTCACTTGTTCATTTGTAACCATCTTCACCTAGTAAAATCAAGACCCATTAAACAAATAAGTAATTACAATTAACATAAGCATTATCAAACATACTACAAGTTTAAGAGTTTAAGCAATTAGGATATGATAAATTTATATTTTATTTTATTGCAATTTTGTTTTTCAAAATGGATTTTTTTCCCAATTTCTTTACTTTATTTTTCACCTTCTTCAATATAATACTTTTGTTAAAGGTGCTTCTTTGGTTCTTAAAAATTGGATCATTATTTTGGTAAGGTTTTGAAAGTTTTTTTTTTTTCTTTTTTTTTTTGAACCAATGAAGCTTAATATCCTTTAAAAAGTAGAAAACTAAGAGATAAAACCGCCAAACTTTAAAATTCCAACTCTATATAATAATGTACCTCAGAGATTATAGTCCACGTTACATTTTCAGTGCACGGTGGAGTAGTAAGAGAACCCAGATATCTGTAATATTGTTTGCTACCTATCCTCAACAAGTTTGGATCAATTATTCCAATCGCTCTCTCTTCTTCATAGGTATTGGAGGCAACTTCTAAATGGTCTTTAATCTAATAGAACAAAATAGAAAGAAATGTTAATTAAAATTACTCATTAATATTAAATTCTTGAAGATTATGAATATAACTCACCGTTGATACAAAATAGTTAGGCTCTCCAATCTGATACAAGATTCCAATAACAGAAAACATGCCATTTGGGGTTTGATGAACCATGTGAAGTTCAAGATCAAACTTCTTGCCGTCAATGGCATGCTCAGAAGGTGAGTGCCAATGACATTGTTTCAGTTTATATTGGATTCCATCTATTTCCATGTGTCCAGCTTCATCAATCCATTTCAACTGCTTTCATACTAAAGAGATTTAAAATGTTTCACAGATAGACCTGAATAAATATAAACATTAATTGAATATAGGTATTCTCAATACTTTCCTTTGTATGTGGGTACATTAATTTGGTTAATGTGTGTGGCTCAAAAGTTGACTACTATGAATTGAAAAATACGAAATTTGATTTCAGTACAACTTTATGCCAGTTGAGTTATGTTTGTGTTGACATGTTCTTTTTTCCACTAAAATCAAACTTGAGCTATGATTAGAACTTTAACGGAAGATAGATATATTTTAACGTATATTATTTGGAATAATGTTTGCATATTAATTAATTACTAACCATAATATCATGACCTCTGTTTGTGAGAGTAGCATTAGAGGGTTTGTACGAGGTTTTGAGGTCTCCCAAATATGTAATAACTTTAACTTTTCCATGCAATAGATCGATTGGAGATTGCATCATTCCAGTCTTGCATGTTTGCCACTCTGGTTTAAGGTCTCCCCAATGAGTTGGTCCCCTCTCCCCATCTTTTTCATAATTAAACTCTCCCTCATCACCTGCATGATCAAACATTCCATTTAGCCAACGAAAAAAACATGATGATCATGAAGGAAAAAAATGTCAAATATACGTTTACGACGACAAATTTTCTCTTTTAATTAAGTGACCTAATTCCTCATCGGATTTTACGTGGACTCACTTAAACATCATCTCATGTAAACTTATGTGAACTTATTATTAATTAACTTAAACTTAACATTCATAGAAAATGGTATAACGGTTGTAAAATATTAAAATGTAAAGGACTAAATTGTAACTTTTAAACAATAGAATAACGACTTTTAAAAATGCTCGAATATGAGAGACTAATATTTAACTAATTTGAAACCTCACCATGTTGTTGGGATGTTGCCTTTGATGAAAGCAAAAGAATCCAAAAGAAGAAAGAGCACAAAAGCTTCCCCATGTCCTAATACGTCCTCTCTATGTTGATCTTTCGAATCTCTAAAATGTTTGAGAAGGTTTGTGGTATTTATATAAAACTAAATTGCTTTTAAGAAAAAATAATTAAAACCAAATTGGGCTGTCGTGTGTTGGCATTGATGAAACGTTTGACTTTGTACCCCAACAAGAAATTGACAAAATCTTGACAATAAATTTGGTCACACATGCTATTTTTTATGTATATTAATTTCAACTTCCTCATGTGGGTTTTCCATTTTAAGATTATTTCCCATTTCCACAGGTCCTCAAAGAAGAGGTTTTTTTTTTTTTTTTTTTAATGATTAAACTATTATAGGAGAAATTATATTAATTTTCTAAATTTATATCAAACCAAATTGTTTTATCACAAATAATAATAATAATAATAATAACGGCCAAATCCCTCCACCCCAAATATTGATGTAAGAAAAAAAATCAACCAAATTGGACTGCGGTTAGAGATGGTAAAACAAAATTGATCATAAAGTTGATTGTCATAAGTTGGATACTTCAAAATGCACCATTAACTTTTTTCCCTAAAGAACATATTAAAGGATCCTTGACTTCACATTCAATTTCAAAGGTTAAGCCAAAATGGAGAACTCAAATTTTCTTTTCAAAGTGTTAAAAGAAAGTTCTTTGGTTTTTTTTTTTTTTTCTTTTTTCATACAAAAGAAACATTTGAAAGAAGGAAAAATTATACTACACTACGTAAAGAATCTGCGATAGAATCTTGCAAAACTATGAAACTACGAATCTATAATATGTCAACTACATATTGTTAAAGATTATATTAATATCCTAAGATTTTTCATGAATAATGTAAATTATAATTAAAAATTATCAAATATTTGTTAAATAATAATTAAATAATAAACATTAATTATGAGGGTTTAGGATATAAATCTCAATGGAAAATATCATGTTTGTTCGTAGAGACAATCTTTCACTCTCGGAAGAGATAAGTAAGGTAACATGACGAAATATCAAAACCATTAAATGTCAAATCTGAATTTTGAATCAAATGATAATTTACTTTTTAGAAATTATCAAGGATGCCTACTTATTAAAAATAGTTCCTATTTATCATTGATTTATAAATATTTACTAAGAATGCTATTATCTATGATTTTATTCATTTGTTACATATTTTCTTACCCAAATTGCCCCTAATTGTGTTTTTCAATGGGTACAAATTTAATTTTGAAAATTGATATTGTTATGGGTAATTTTGGCTTAGCAGGTACACCAGAGAAGAAGGACTTCAGGCCCAGTCGAGATCGGCCCGAGGAGAAAAAGACCCACCAAAGGTGGATTCCCACCTCGGCCTCGGCCCAAAACCGAGGCCGATTGGCCCATTGACTACCGGGGCCACCTGGATCAGTCTTCTAGGGCCCAGTAGCAGGAGGTCACGTGCAATGGACGACGCCGGGAGGGAGAAACCCTAGCGAGAGGAGGAGTATAAAAGGCTTAGAGATGACCTAGGGAAGAGGTAGGGGTGAGCATCGGTCGGTCGGGGTCGGTTTTGGCTCCAAACCGACGCCGAACCGACCACGTCGGTTTCCAGCCTTCTGGAAACCGACTTTTTTTTTCTTGTATTTCACCGACCGATCGACCGACCAGTCGGTCGGTCGGTTTGGTCGGTTTAAACAGATGGACGACAGAAGCGGCGAGGAAGACGGGCTGAAGCGGCGAGGAAGACGGGCTGAAGAGGGAGGACGACGAAGAAGAGGAACTTCGACTGTGTGAGGGAGAAGAGAGAAATCGAAGTTTCAATGGAGCTTCAACGGCACGACTTCAGCCTTCAATGGCAAGTCGAAGCTTCAACGGTACGGAGGAACGACGGCGTGGGTTGAGTTTCGGCTATGTGAAAGACTGAAAGAGAAGAAAATCGAAGCCCATGTCCACGGTTTTAGAAGAAGATGAAAGTTTAAAAAAAAATAGAAGAAGATGAAAGTCTTTCAAAAAAAAAAAAAGGAAGAAGATGAAAAGTCTTTAAAAAAAAAAAAGAAGAAGATGAAAGATACGTGGGTTCAAGGTTTAAGAAAAATAAATAAATTATAAAAGAAAAGTAGGTAATCATTACCTATACCCTATATGTATAGGTAATTAATGCTCTTCTCTCTTATATGGGAAATACAAAACCGTGCATGCTTTTTTTTTTTTTTTAATTTCAGAAAAGGGAATCGGTCGGTTCGGTCGGTTTGGGCCTTTTTAGGCCCACCGACCGACCGACTGGTCGGTTTTTCCATACTCCGACCGAAACTGCTATAAAACCGACCGACCGACGTCGGTTCGGTCGGTTTTGGTCGGTCGGATCGGTTTTTTGGTCTATGATGCTCACCCCTAGGAAGAGGTAACTAAGATCTGAACTCTTAACTTGATAAAAACGACGACTTTACTATAAGACCGACCGGAGATTTTCCGATCACTAACTTAGGCATCGGAGCGTGTGTGGCAAGCACCACACCGGTGTGCAGTGCTCACTTTCCTTCTTTGCAGGTCACGTCTTCCCCGTATCTGAAAAAATTCATTGTTGGTGTCACGTGAAGGACAGGTGAGCGCTTGGCCGGATTTTGGCATCAACAGATATCTTCAATTAGTTTAGTTATTTTTTGCTTTAAAAAATAAATCAATAAATTTTAGTTATTTTCCTAATATATTTATTTCAATAATATGCGGTGTAAATTTATTTTCCATATCTATAACCAAATTAAATTATTTTTTCTTATAATAAAAATAAATTCACCCCTCCCTCTTTTAGACCGTATCTAATGTTTCTTTTTCTCTCCCCTTTCTCCTTTCTTAATTTTTCTTTCACATATCTCTTATTTCTTTCTTTCCTTCTTTGCCCCATTCATTTCTTCATTTCTTTTCTTTTAAAATTTTCTTATTAATAAGTGGCATCTCTCCCTTTCTTTCTATTTTTGTATGCATAAAATTTATAGAAAAAAGAATAAGTATGCACAAAAAATAATTTTTTTATTGCTTCTAAAAATTTACGTTGTAATATTCTAGTATCTAATATATTTGGAAATTATTTTATATGTCAACTCTTTTTATTTTTCATTTTTTTTAAAATGGAATCATATAATCTAATTTAGGGGAAAACACACTTTTAGTCCCTGAGATTTGAGTTAGATTTCATTTTGGTCCCTGAGTTTTCAAACTCAACAGTTTAACCCATAAGGTTTGGTTTTAGTTTCATTTTGGTCCCTCCATCCATTTTTTTCGTTAAAAACTAACGGCTTGTTGACGTGACTTTTTTTAATTAAAAATTATTTTTTAACTTTTTGAGATAAAAATATATTAAAATAAAATATTTTATATTATTTTTATTTATTTCTTATTTATTTCCCACTCTCTCTTCTTCTTCCCCTTGTTCTTCTCCTCCTTCTTCCTCTTCCTCTCAATCGTCGGTGACAGCCTCTCGTCGGCCTCCACTACCACCGCCGGCGGTCGACTGTCTCCAATTCGTCGAATTTTTTTTCCTCTTCCTTTCTTCTCCTCCTCTTCACGTCTCTTCTCATCTCCTTCAGGCAAGGTAGCCTCAAGGTGTTGGGTTTTATGCCCTAAAACTCGTAGATAGTAGATGTAAACAAATTGTATACTTGTTTCAATAAAGTGTTATTGAGTTTCTACAATAAAGTGTTATTGTTAAATATTGCACAATTTGACCCAAATCCAATAAACTAAGATCCAAGGTTGTTTACATGTGACTTGAACTAGTATGTGGGGACATACGGGGATTAGTGTTCAAGTAACAACCTAAAAGGTCTATAGTACAGGGATAAAGCTGGGTAGTATCCTGGTAACACTATGTGATACGACCCGCTTTGTATTCGAAACAGACGTATTGATCCAAGGCGTCCATGTAGGAGACATGCGAGCGGGGGTATCCTATGCAATGATTTTGCATAAGACCGGACCACGAAATAGTAAACCACTAGATGTAATACCGTTAACTAGTTAGGTTACTGTTTCAATAGGGTGACTTAGGTAACTCAGTCTTAATCCTGAGTGTGTCATGAACTTCTTCTCACGAGGGATTGTCCTTTGATTAGTATGGGTGAGAGTGGCCTGCACGCCGACTCAATAAGCCTACCTTCTTGGAGACGAGACCGAGTGGGGGGCTGGGGACATCACAACACAAGATGGAATTCACTCGTTTCCACTTCTAGGAGTAGTAGATGAGTGTTCCGTTAAGTGGTGACTCCGGGACTTGAACAAAGGGATCCCGCCCTCTCACTGGCTCAAGAGGGACTTTCTGTTTAATGGTTGGACCATAAACATGTTGTTCATTAGAGGAGCGCTGGTACTTAAGGAGATAGATGTAACACAGGGGTAAAACGATAATTTGACCCAGCCGTGATTACGAACACTCGTGAAGGATTGACTTACCGGTATAGGTCTATATCCGTGGACACAGAAATGTTCTACAGTGAGAAGAGTTCAGTTGTGGGTCTTTAGTGGAATGACCCACAGTTAATGAATATTGGTTAACCTGATTAATGAGTTTAATCGGTTAACCTCATATCATTGGAGCTTCTGATTTGTAGGTTCATTAGGTCTCCCTACTAGCTCTTAAAGAGTAATTAGGAACAATTATATCTTGAGAGAATTTGAATAGTTCAAATTCATATTGGGAATTAAGTTAATTGTATGAGATACAAATTAATATAATGTATAATGATACATTCAAATGTAAAGTCTAATTTGAAATTAAACTTTAATATCATGAGAGAAATAAATATTTGAAGAAGTTCAAATATTAATATGAATTTGATTCATATGAAATTTATAGGATATAAGAGAATTGGAAGGAGTTCCAGTTTTAATATGAATTTGATTCATATTATAGAATTAATTAATTGAAGGTCTGACATTAAATATACGATATTTAATTGGATAATTAATTAATTAACTAATAGAAGGTCTGAAATTAAATA
This sequence comes from Luffa acutangula, assembly GCA_036850905.1. Lineage (NCBI taxonomy): Eukaryota > Viridiplantae > Streptophyta > Magnoliopsida > Cucurbitales > Cucurbitaceae > Luffa > Luffa acutangula. The sequence goes on from CM072093.1 coordinate 48,523,460, forward strand.
TATGATATTTAATTGGTGATTAATTAATTTAAAGAATTAATTAATTGGAAATTAATCAATTATGAAAATGATTAATCACTTATGGAAGTAATTAATCATTTATGAAAATGATTTAATCACTTATGGAAGTGATCAATCATTTATGGAAAAGATTAATCAAGTATGAAATTGATTGGTTATGGAATTGATTAATTATGGAAAAGATTAAATCAGTTATGTAAATAATTGATTTTAAATGAATATTTTATTCATGGCATTTCTCCTATAAATAGAACACTAACCCTAGGGTTTAGGTACTACAACATGGTCACCATAAGGTCCTCTCATATTCTCTGAACTCAAGAACTCTAGGGAGAATTTTCTCTCTAGAGTTTTTCCCATTCAAGATTAGGTAGTCCCACAACTACGTTCCTAATCTCAAAGTTATAGTGGGGAAGATCAAATGGGTGTGTTCTTTGTTGTTGCAGAGCAATCAATAATCATTCTTGATTTTCAGAGACGTCAACAGAGGTTTGCTTCTCTTTTCTTTATTATAGATTTAGATCTAAATTTTGTATGCTTAGCCTTAAGTTTCTATAGAATTTGTTCTATGATTTTTGCCAATGTAATGATATTTTTTGATAAAAAAAATTAACTACGAATCGGTCCCAATTACACTTTTGCTTTATCGAAATTAGGGAATTCCAAATCCTTACACAAGGTTCATCTTTGGCAAAATTTTCTTCCTCCTCTCAAGTTTCTCATCGTCGCCGGCCAATGGGTGTTAATCTCCAGCGTCAATGGTGCGCCAACGTCAATGTAGTGGCCTCGTGGACTCAACGTGCGTGTGCGCATTCAATCGAGCGTAAGGATCGTGGGTGAGTAAGTTTCAGTTTTCGCTCCTCCGACGTTGTCTCTCTCCCCCTCGCTGTCTCCTCCACGCCTGCGAGAAAAAAAACCCACCCAATCGTCGTCTTCCTTAGTGTTTCTTCATCCGAAGGCCTCTCTCTCTCAATTTTTCGATCGCAAGTAGATCTGAAGTGGGCATTTGCAAGGGTCGACGACTGAAAAAACACAGACCCAAACCATTTAAAATCTGAGCTTCAAAGAGACCCAAACCTGCTGAAAAACACATACCATTGTGGCTGAAAAACCTACTGAAAAACAAAGACCCACGCGAGACCAACGCTGGCGAGATCTGAAGTCGTGCACGAAAACGCTGCCGTTGAGCTTGTAAAGGTCAGATCTGAAACCACCAAACACAAAAACATCGACAACAAGGATGAAGAAGAAGATAGAAAAGATAAAGAAGAAGAGAAAGAGGAAGGGAAAGAAAGAAAATGAGGGAAAAAAAAAAGATCGGCTCCGGTGACAACGGTGGTGGTGATAGTTTGATAATGGTGGTGGTTTGATGATGAAGAAGAAGAAGGGAGAGAGAAAAGAAGATGAAGATGAAGGGAGAGAGAAAAGAATAAATAAAAATAAAAATTATATTTTAAATTTTAAAAAAGTAAAAAATATTTTTTTAATAAAAAAGTTTTAAAAAATAATTTTTTAATTAAAAAATGCCACGTCAGCAAGCTGTTAGTTTTTAATGAAAAAATGGATGGAGGGACCAAAATGAAACTAAAACCAAACCTCAAGAGCTAAATTGTTGAGTTTGAAAACTCAGGGACCAAAATGAAACCTAACCCAAACCTTAAGGACCAAAAATGTATTTTTCCCTTTAATTTATCAACAAAAGAAAGTCCATAAGAAAATTGTCACTACTTCCAATTTAAAAAATTTTGACCGAGGTATTCCTTTACACATGTAGTAACATTATTTGATGTAGTAAGATTAGGGTAAATTAAGGTTTTGGTTAAATCCTTGATTAATTAGGATTTGAATTATGCCAAAGTGAGCATAGCTCAGCGGTAATTGACATGTACCCTCAACCAAGAGGTCAGAGGCTTAAATCTCCAACCCCAATGTTGTTTAACTCAAAAAAAAAAAAAAAATTATGATTAGAATTATTTTCCTTGATTAATCAGGATTGAGATTGGTTTCCTTAGGCTACCTTTGATAACGTTCTCGTTTTTCATTTCTCAAGAAACATACATGTTTTATATCAGATATTGTTTCTTGTTTCTATATATCTAGAAACGTTTCCAAAAAAGAGGCAAAATTTGAGAAATTATAAAAAGTAGTTTCTCAAATTTTGTTTATATTTTTTTTCCATCTTTCATGCATGTACCAATCTCTCCCACCTCTTCTCTCTCTCTTCATTTTTCTCTCTATTTTTTTCTATCACTTCCTTATTATTTTTTTTTCCATTTATTCTCTTTTCTGTTATTTCTTTATCTTTTTTTTTAATGTTTGTTTCTCTTTTCCGTTATTACTTTCTCTTTCTTTTTTTTTTCCTCTTTTCATTAATGAGTCTCTAGTTATTATTTTCTATTTAAATGTCTATTATTTTTCGTTAATTTTGGTAGGATTTTAATTTATTTATTAAATAAATTAATTAATAAGATATTTCACATTTGTCATTAATTGTAAAAAAAAATATTTATTTTTTCTTTCGATCTTTCTAATCTTACGTGTTGGAATCATCGGCTAATGAAAAATACATACATTTTTAAAGAAAAGAAAATTAGTATCCAATTCAAGAAATGTAAGTATATAAGCTCAATTGTCTAACCTTAAATAGATGTCTTAATACCACAAATAGACAATATATATATATATGAATAGCATGTTGTGCAATAAATTAATGATTGTTGAAAATTTACAAAGTTTGTAAATAACAAATTAATCTAATTGCGAACTAATTTGTGTAAACGAACATGGTTTAAAATAAATTGGTTAAAGTGAGAGATGACATTGCAAATCAAATTTGAACATTTGAAGGATATATATATATATATATGTAGTTTTGGGGCTAAATAATATTATGAACTCTATATAATAGTTGTATATTTATTTTATTGTATGTTATATATTTTTTATATTATATGTACTAAATTTTATTTCAACTAAAAACAAGAAACAATAACCAGTATGAAACACATTTCTGTTTATGTTTCTTTTTTTTAGAGAAATAAGAAATAAAAATAATTATCAAACATGTTTCTGTTTCTAGTTCGTAAAAAATAAGAAACAGGAAATGAGAACGTTATCAAATAGACCTCAGCTAATTAGGATTAAGTTTAGTTTTCTTGTCTAATTAGATTAGGGTTAGTTTGTTTTCCAATTCTCTATACAAGTAGAGAATTGTCATATTGTATTTATAATTTTTGATTCATAATAAAGATTTGATTGATTCTTGGAGAGAATTCAACTTTCACTCTTAGGTTACACCCTATAATCTATAATGTATACTATATATAAAAGAGATTGTGAGGGAGAATCTTTACATACCTATTTTATCCTCATAATTTTATTTAATTTCTATTTTGCCCTTCACTATTTGTTGATGGGACACAAACTCTTTGAGTTGAGATACCCGTGAGAGAAATTTGTACAAAGAGGTGATTTTTCAATCTTTGGGATGTAACTCTTCGAGTTTAGGTGTCCGTTGAAAGATTTTAGGACGATGAAGGTGTTCTTCAAATTTTCACTTTACAAAATATATATTTAATAATTAAACTTCCAAGTGGAATAGCTGCGCAGTTTATGCAAATGGGATGCGACTATTGGGGTTGTAGGTGACACATCAAATCGGTGCTTTCATTCATGTATAGGGTGCAATCCATATGTATAAAAGGAAAAAAGCATACTTATTGTCAATATATACATTGTCTATTTTTCTATCTTAGTGTCAAGTGATAGGAAAACTTCTTTTGCTAGAGAACTCTATGGCTTCCAAAATGAATAAGAACTAAAAGTGTTCGTTTTTGTAACGACCCGACTTCTTAAAAAACCTTTTAGGGACCGTTACGACAAAACATGCTTTGGAGACCTTTTTAAATAAAAATATTTTGAAACATAAACACTAATTTAAGCAAAAACTTTAAAACAAAACTTTTATTCGGGATCCCAAAATTTTAAAAAATTTAAATATTTTTGAATAATTTCTAAAGTATAAATGTACATCGCTTCTAGAAATTTTTTTAAACAAATTACAAATAAAGTAAAATAGAGTTCTTAAAGTGAAAGAAAAATAAAATATGAAGTTTCGGATTCCCTCATGGCTGCCTAATAGATTGTAAAGGAAGAAGAAAAAAATTGTTGGTTTCGTGGAGAAGAGTAGGGAAAAAGATGGGGATGAGTCCTAGGGTTGTGTGCAACCTTTAAAAAGGCTTGGGTTTGGCTTAAACTTCAAAATATTAACAAAAACGCCCCCCTTTCTTCTTTTTACTTTAAGGAAACACAAAGATCAAGATGAACCATATTTTCCCACTAATTTTCAAATCTTTATTTTTTGAAAATTTCCCTCTCAATTCCAAATTAATTCAAACTTAGGAAATTTGAAATTTATCTTAAATTACGGGCGTTACAGTTTTCGTAAGGAAAACATTGAAGAGTGTCACAATGAAGTCTTGAGAATTTAGAGACTTTATTTCGAAAAATGAAACAAGAGGGATTCCAACTATTCTCAAGACCAATCTTTTGATTTTCACTGAAAAGCAATAAGGTAAGCCTCAAATCTTTTTTTTTTAATCATTTTTAAGCATGAAAAATTTCAAGCAATTAAAATGTAAATTGGAAAGCACAATTATTGTTTTTTTTAGGTCGATACAATATATTGGTTGAAAACAAAAGAGTTTCCCTTATACTTTCATTTGCACATTTATACTATATATAAATGAAATATCATTCCAATTTTCTTATTTAAAAAACTAGAATGAAAAGTCCAACAAAAAAAGAAAAATTAAAAAATATATCTTCTTTAATGTATTTTCACATGGACAATCTTTTTGTCACATTATCAAAGAAGATTTTTTTTTTTTTTTTTTTTTTTTTTTTTAACAATACATGAGGAAAGAGATACGAACATCTGACCTCTTAGTCGATGGTACAAGCTTTAAGCATATTGATTAGCTATGCTCATGTTGGCGTATTACAAGAAGAATTCTGATGTCAAAAACTAAAATTCTTATCGAATCAATTGATGATTAAATTTTGCCTTCTAAAAACATGAAAAATGTTTTTTATAAAGAGATTTTTCTCCTTTAATCAATGTCCAATCTATTAATATTTATTCCAATTTTCATAAATTCGACTTAATTATAAAATTTTTATGAAAAATATTTTTTTAATATTTTTTTAATGTTTCTGTTGAAGGAGAAATTTCGGCCAATCACAAATTGTCACGTCATTAATATAAATTAATGATAAAATAAATTTGGGACCAATTACACATTTACACGTGTGCCTAAATTAAATTAATAGACATTAAAATTCGGCAAATCAAAGAATGCCACTTGTCTATTAGTGATCCATCAGATAACATCAGCCAAGTTCAATCAAATTATGCCACGTGGCAATTGGACCCAAGCCCAAGTCCATATGAGGTCCACCAAACTCTATAAATAGAGGAGGCCACCATTCATTTGGGGGGGATTCAAATTGAGATCAGAGAACTCAGAGTCCAGAGCATGCTGCCAGAATCCAGAGTCATCAGAAGTCAGAGAGTCTAGAGAATTCAGAAGATCCAAGATTCAGAATTCGAGCAACTCAAGACTCAGAAGGTTTGAAGACTAGAAGACTCTAAGAAGAGATCAACAAGCCAACCGACAGATCGAAAAGATCACCAAGTCAGCAGGCCGAAACTCCATCAAGACTTTTTAAAGATAGAAGACTTCAACAATCCTTGAAGACCAAAGACTCTTCAAGACTTCAAGAACCCAAGACTTCTTGAAGACTGAAAACCCTTCAAGACTAGAAGACTTCAATAATCCTTGAAGACCAAAGACTCTTCAAGACTTCAAGACCCAAAGACTTCTTGAAGACTGAAGACCCTTCAAGACTAGAAGACTTCAACAATCCTTGAAGACCAAAGACTCTTCAAGACTTCAAGACCCCAAGACTTCTTGAAGACTGAAGACCCTTCAAGACTAGAAGACTTATCATTGAATACCAAAGACTTTTCAAGACTCCAAGACTTCAAAAGCTCAAAGAATCAATTAAAGCTTCAGACTCGAGAACAAGCGCAACAGCCCTCGAGTGAAACACATTCACACACAAGAGAGAGAATCAGAGGATTAAAGTTAGAGATTGTACACCCACACATATTACATCAATACAAATATATTGTTTATTCCATGTGTCTCCTGTTGGGTTTTATGTCCTAAAACTCGTAGATAGTGAATGATTAACGAATTATACACTTGTAGCAATAAAGTGTTATTGAGGTTTATGCAATAAAGTGCTATTGTCATATTAAGTCTAGAATTGCACAATATGACCCAAATCCAATAAACTAAGATCCAAAGTTGTTTACATGAGACTTGGACTAGTATGTGGGGACATACGGGGATCAGTGTTCAAGTAACAACCTAAAAGGTCTATAGTACAGGCATAAGGCTGGGTACCTTATCCTGGTAACACTAAGTGATACGGCCCGCTTTGTATTCGATACAGATGTATTGATCCAAGGCGTCCATGTAGGAGACATGCGAGGGGGGTATCCTATGCAATGAGTTTGCATAAGACCGGACCACGAAATAGTAAACCACTAGATGTAACACTGTTAACTAGTTAGGTTACTGTTTCAATAGGATGACCTAGGTAACTCGATCTTAATCCTGAGTGTGTCATGAACTCCTTCTCACGAGGGATTGCCCTTTGATTAGTATGGGTGAGAGTGGGCAGCATGCCGACTCAATAAGCCTACCTTCTTGGGGACAAGACCGAGTGGGGGGTTGGGGACATGACAATACAAGATGGAATTCACTTCTTCCCCTATTGGGGCAAGTAGATGTGTGTTCCCTTAAGGGCTGATTCCGTGGCTTGAACAAAGGCGCGCCGTCCTCTCCTGGCCCGAGAGGAACTCTTGTTTAGAGGTTGGACCCTAAACAAATTGTTCATTAGAGGGATCAGTGGTACTTAAGGATCCAGAGGTAACCCAGGGGTAAAACGGTAATTTGACCCAGCTGGTGTTACGAACACACGTGAAGGATTGACTTACTGCATTGGTCGATATCCGTGGACACATAAATATTCTACAGTGAGAAGAGTGCAGCTGTGGGTCTTTAGTGGAGTGACCCACAGTTAACGATTGTTGATTGACTTGGTTAATGAGTTTAGCTGATCAATCTCGTATTGTTGGAGCTTCTGATCTGTAGGTCCATTAGGTCGATCCACCTGCTAGCTCATAACGGGTTCTGAGATAATATAGTCTTGTTATTAAAGGGAATTTAAGTTAATTGTATTTGGATACAATTAATATAATGTATGGAGATACATTATACTATAAGTTTAATTGTTGAATTAAACTTTATAGTAAAATTAATTTTGGATGTGATTCAAAATTAATTAATGAGAGAATTATGAATTTAATTAAATATGTGATATTTGATTAATTCATGAATTAATTGATTGGAGAATTAATTAATTTAAATTTAAATTGGTTAAATGTGATTTAATCAAATTAATACTATGGTTTATATTAATGTACATTTTGATGCACATTAAAACTATATGTTAAATGAGAGAGATAAAATTGAATATGATTCAATTATAAAATTAATTAAATATTTGATATTTAATTAATGTGAGATCAATTAATTTAAATTAATTGAATGACCTATTTAATTCAATTGAATATGATTTAATTGAATTAAAATTATATGTTATAATTGATTTAATTAAATTAATTATAATTAATTAGATAATTAATTATTATTTAAATAATTATTAATTATTTAATTTATTAATTATTATTTGATAATAATTAAACGGTCCAGATCATTTGGATTTGATCCAATGGTTGAGATCTTGTAGGGTTTTAACTCACTCCACACTTATCGTGAAGTGGAGAGGGGTTACCCAACAGATCATCGATTCCTCTCATTCACGTTTTTTTTACAGAGAAAGAAAGTTCTTTCTTTTTCTCTCTTTCTCTCTCAAATTCCAGCACTTTACCTTGCTGAAAATTCCCTTCCAAGACCGAATTTTGGGTTCCCACAAGCCATATCTCAGCGATCCTAGAGGATAGTGGGTGATCTATGGTGGTGGTGTCCATTGGGAGGAAGAAGAACGAAAATTGGAGCATTGTGCTGATTGTTCTTCAAGTCCAAGTAAGTTTCTTGATCTAAATAGGTTTTAGATCAATTTTTTTTAAGCATGCTTAATCTAATCGTTTTATAGAAAATTAGTTTCTTGCCAACGTATCGGTTTTTCTATAATTGAAATTTAATTCGAGATTGGTCTTGTTTGCTTCCGCTGCCAAAAGGGATTTCAATCCTTCATCTCCATCTCCGAAGTTACGTGTGAACAAATTGGCACGCCTGATGGGACTATCTCTACCTCTCATCTCTCTCTCTTATCTCAAAACATAAAAGTAAACATGACATTCAAGACTTCTTCGATGACCGCTGTCAAGAACAAGTCTTACATGGGTTCAACTGCTCATTGTTGTTTCAATGAACTGAGGTTGCAAGAAGATAAAGCTTCTATCATTGCAAGGGAAGAAACAACCTTGCAGGGGCATATACCAATGACAAGTTTCTTGTTAAGTATAACCCTCTGTTTGAACCTGATTCTGACTGTCATGATGACTGAGACAAGAACTATGGAAAAAAGAATGGCTGAGATGCAGGAGCACATCAACACTTTGATGAAGGCGATTGAAGAAAAAGATTCTCAAATCGAGCAACTAAAGAGCCAAATTGAGAACCAACATATCGCCGAATCAAGTCAAACCCAAGTCATAAAAAATCATGACAAAGGAAAGACTATAGTGCAAGATGATCAACCACAGTGTTCTACTTCGATCGCTTCACTATCCATCCAAAGCTAAGGAATTTTGCAGTACTAAAACAAAGCTAAGGATCATTTATATAGGAAGGTGAGGCTGCTCTAAAAATTGAAAACTATATATATTTTTTTAAATTCAAGGGAATTGAAAATGGCCCAACCTATTACGATTGTTGAGGATCCCACATTGAAAAGATTAGTGGAGACCTCCCAATACATAAGATGTATGAGTTACTCCACTCATTGCCAATTGGTTTTGAGATCGAACCCCATGTAATCTATATATAATAACAATAATAGAGATCATGTAGTATCCGTTGAAGCTTTCAAAATGTTATAGTAATAGACATGACAACACATGGATAAAAAATAAAAAATTTAAATTTATGTTCAATCCATATTTTTCTCTTTTAAGCTAAGCTGAATATAGCTCAATAATAATTGATATGTATGGTGAGGTTCGAATCCTCCCGTCCAAATGTGGTTGAACTATATATACATACATTTTTCTCTTTTAACTCAACTTCAGTTGTTATGTGAAACGAGATCTTCTTAAGAGAAATTTTGACCTTTTAAATTCAAAGTTCTTTTCTTTCCAAATGCTACAGTATACTCCAACTTATTATTGGCAATTTCTTCCACACTACAAATTTCTCCAAGATAAAATTCCTTGCATGTGTTAATTTACAATTTGATATTTGTCATTTTGATAAAGAAATTAAACTTGATTTATGAACATTTCATCAAGATTTTTATGGTATTTCTTGGTAGTTCAAGATTTTTATTTTTGTACGAAAGGTATGTATTTTTTGTTTCCTCAACATGCAATATTGGTTAACATATAAAAACCAGTGTTTTCTGTTGAGGATCTCACATCGAAAAGATTAGTGGATACCTCACAATTTATAAGCTACAAGGGTCACCCCACTCATTGTCAATTGGTTTTGAGATGGAATCCATCTTATCTATTATTTTCAAGAAAAAAAAAAGATTGACTTGAAAACACTTTTCTAACAAACGAGTAAGGTCGGATCCTGTGATCCAAATAGTGGAAATTCTAAAGGCAACTTTTTCATGTTTTCATTGTATATCCAAATTTTGAATTTGAAAAATTTAAATACAGAATTAAATTTAAAAAGATAAAAACTTCAATAAATATTGTATTTCAGGTCATAAACTCAACTTATTTTTGTGAAATTAAAATTTGTATAATATAATGTATTATAAATTATATAATATTATAAAATAATAATAATAAAAAAATTAAAACACATAACATGCTTATAAATTAATTAATAATATTTTATATTCAACTTAGTATTTGTTGATAACGACAAATAATTTATGGTTTGTAAATATATTATCAAACACATTTGAACCATTATTTAAATTCGAATCCAATTTCTGAATTTGTTACCAAACACATATTTGAAAACATAAAATATAACTGTGTTTTCATTGAATCTCTTGATTTCAAATTTTTATTTTCAGATCACCAACCAAACGCACACTTAACTCTTCAATTACTTTACTTATTTTTATACTAAAATTTTAAATATTTAAAAAGTACACGGTATATTTTTAGATTAAAGTGACCATGTTTGCTTTTTATTTTTCTATATTTTATTAAATAACTTTAAAACTTTACTGAAAATAATTATTTTAGAACATTGAAAAGTACGTGCAAAACACACGCCATGTTAACTAGTCCTATTAAGGTTGATAAAACTAGAGGTGTTCAAAAAACCCGACAACCCGAACAACCTGGACTACCCAACCCAAACCGTAAGGGTTGGGTTGTAGGGGCGGATCCATGAAGGGGCCAGGAGGGCACGTGCCCCCCCTCAAATTATCCCTTTATATTTTTAATATAATATAATGGAACGTTTATAATATTAATATATAAAAATCATTTTTAAATTCAAAATTGGTGTTTAGCTCATTGGTAAAGGGGCACAATTTCTTCTTTATGGTCTTAGGCTCAAATACATGAGAGGGTTGCAAGTATTTTTATTTTCCCGAATTTTCCTTTGTACATGTGAATTTCTCTTGCCTTAAACACAATTCAAATTTCTCCTTTCTCAATCAAATTTCAAACAAAACACAGAAATAACTGATAGAATCTATCAGTGGCAATTGACAACTTTTTTTTATTACATTCTTATGTATATTGTGCCCCCCTTTGTGAAATTCCTGGATCCGTCATTGTTGGGTTGGGTTAGGTTTTTTTTCGGTTTGGGTTTGGTTAAAATTTTATAAAATCGAAAATACGGTTCGGTTCACGGGTTTAGAAAATTTTGGCTCGATTCAACCCGAACCGAACCGAATATATATAGTATTTGTTGTATGTTTAACATATCATGTGTTTGGCTTAGTGGTTGTAGCCTTCTCTTGTATATTCTGGATGTCTTGTGTTTGAGCCTCATAAAGTGCAAATATATATTGTTTTTATATATTACTTATTGATGTTTTTTTAATATTATTTTTTTTTATGTTTTTTTCCCTTTTTATTTAATTTTTTTCAGTATTATTTTTTCCTTTTCTTTTTTGTTTTTTTAACTTCCTTTTTATTTAAATCTAAATAATTTAGACTTTTATGTCTTGAAATTTACATTATAGTATTGTGGATAAGCATAAATATTTGAAAAAAAAAAATTTAAGTATTAAAAAAAAAAAAAAGAGAACCCGGCAACCCAACCCAACCCAACCCGATTTTTTTGGGTTGGGTTGGGTTGGGTTGCCATATACATTCAATTTATTCGGGTTGGTCCAAAAAATCCCCCCAACCCAACCCAACCCAAACTGTGTACACCCCTAGATAAAAATGAACATATTTGTGTTATTTAATTTATGTAATGAGCTTGTGAAGAAAAACCAAGATTGAAAAGCAAATTTCTACTTTTAAAATTAAGAGCCATAACGTCTCAAAAAAAAAATAAAAAATTAAGAGTCATAACAATATTAATTTATCTCATTTATTATCGACTTTGACATAACTCAAGTAGTTAAAACTACGACACTATATTTTTTTTACCAAAATATCAAAGATTCTAATTTCCCCTACCCCCTCCATATATTATTGAACTGAAAATTCTTTCCCTATATATTATTGAGAAATTTGGGGATATAGCTGGTTAGTGGAGGCGGAAATGAAACACAACCAAAGTTAAAAAAAAAAAACAAATGAAATATGGCCACACGTGATGCAGACGTGACAACGATTAATATGATATTCCACCTTTACCCCTGATGCATTTTCAAATACCGAAGATGGTCCTACATTTGCGTACGGTGTATCCAAACTCCCTCCTAACAAAATCTTTAGTCTTTTCGATTTAAATTATTTTGGTAGATTTTTCAGATCGTTTTCAAATTTAAACTAACTTATGTATATTAAATTAATATTAAGATAATTAAATACTCTTTTTTCAGAATTAATCGGGGAGATAACAGAAATCTGGATTGTTTCTTCTATCGATAAGTACATCGTTCTTTTGACACCGTACATCGTTCTTTTGACACCAAGCATCTTCAATTTACAGGCGCTGCCCCATGTATTCTCAATATACAGCATGTATTTTTGTTGTTCAGATTGGTGCACGTTTTTGGATCACACCATACCAGATGCACTCCACGTCGTAAGGTGGTCTGCTGAACATGGTGGTACTATTCAATGGGAGGTGGGATGAAAACGATCGGTACAACGGGTTTAAGTCCGGTAGTGAGCCAGTATCAGAGGGATGCACAATACAAGAGTTCAATGAATGCATTCGGAGCAAGGTATTCCCGTCTGACGAGCACATGATCACTCGGCTAACCATGTATAGGAATGGTATCAACAAGTCTAACATAATCCGGATCACCGACGACAAGGATGTTACATGGTTCATGTCCAACATTGGTGATGGGATGATTAGCGACATATGCGTTGTGGCTGACCACTGCGAGGTAGATTCACATGCTGTAAACACACTACATTTACAAGATGGAAATCACGGATTAACTTTGCAGCAAAACATCACCAAAAAAAATCTCGCAATTATTGATTACGTGTTGAAGGATTAGTATCTGTTACAGAAGACTCAGTTTTTCAAGACAAGGACCAGTTAAGGAAAGCAATATACTTGCTTGCTTTAAAAAATAGTTTCCAGCTACGAACCATTAAGTCCAACCATAAATCGTTTGTTGTTGGATGCAAGGACGTTGCGTGTTGTTTGTACATCCGGGCGTTTCGTCATTTGGACGGGGGTTTGTGGATGGTTTGCAAGTTCGTGGATAGGCACGAATGCCCTATTGATATTGTAAAAAATGACCACAGGCAAGCCACAACATGGCTTGTGGGGGAGTGTGTGAAGTCATTTCTAAAAGTAAATGACAAGGTCCAGTGTCGCCTGCGTGATGTTATTAACTATATGAGGAGGAAACATGGCGTCAACATCAGTTATGACAAGGCGTGGAGGGGGGGAGCTTGCACTTACTGCCATCAGAGCGTTGTATGCACTAATTCCAACTTTCTCCACTGCTCTAATCGAGAAAAACCCAGGTTTGGTGTTTTAGATAATATTCAAAGTTAAGTCGGCAGACACACATACAAAGTATTTTTTGACATATATATGACGGTGCACTTACATCACTGCAGAGGGGGGGGGGGACAATGCATACAGTGTCTTTATATTATTCCGTATAATCGCGTAACCTCATAACCTTTTTTGCAGGCACATACACTGCTTTTGATGTTGACGATCAGGGAAGGTTTAGGTATTTCTTCATGTGTCTCTCTGCATCTATACATGCATGGAAATACTGTTTTCCTGTCATGTCGGTTGATAGTGCCACGCTAAAGCACAAATTTTTTGGCACCATGTTATCTGCTTGCACTGTTGATGGGAACTCTCAAATTGTTCCGTTGGCGTTTGCGATCGTAGATTCAGAGAATGACGCTTCATGGACATGGTTTTTTCGTAACTTGAAAGTTGCGTTAGGTGAGCATAAAGAGTTAGTTATCGTATCAGATGGGCACCTTAGCATACCAAATGGTGTTAGGAATAACTATGATCCTGCGGAGCATGGTATTTGTGCATGGCATTTATTGAGGAACTTAAAAAAAAAAGATACATGTCCAAGTTAATAGATAGAGCTTTTCATTCTTGCGCACGGGCATACAAACCCCTTGAGTATGAATATTACATGAGACAGTTAGAAGACATAGCACCATCAATTAGGACAGAGTTAGAGGAGGTAGCGAAAGCTAGGTGGGCAAGAGCCTTTTTTGCAAGGAAGAGGTATTCATTAATCACAACCAACATATCTGAGAGCAAGAATTCAACCTTGAAGGATGCACATGAACTCCCTGTTATCCATCTCCTAGGAGCTGCACGCAAACTTATGCAAACATGGTTCTATGATCGTCGAACCTTTTCAAGTTTTCAACGTACAGATTTATGTCCTTGGGTAGAAAACATGCTTCGATCGTCACTCTTACAGAGTCGTACAATGGATGTAGGTCCTAATATTTATTTACTGTAGAATTTTAGAACTCCAGAGTCTTTTCCATGTTGTGTGTTTTATTTTTTCATGTGTTTGTTGCTTATGTGTGTTTTGTCTCCTATGTTGGGTATTTCAGATATACAATATCAATCAATATCAATTCGAAGTACATGACCGAACAAAGCAATTTGAGGTCAACATCTTTGCTCAGACATGCAGTTGCAGACGGTGGGACTTGGATCTAATACCTTGTCCACATGCATGTCTTGCATTATCTCGGAGGAATCTAGAATTTCGAGCATATTCACATGAGTATCGTCTAACAAATTTAGTCCAGATATATAGAAAATACATACGTCTGATAGGCAACATTGCACAATTCTCTGGTTACTAGTTGCTGGTGAAGACCCCGTACTCTCGCCTAACACTAAGCGATCAGTTGGTAGACCCAAAAAAAAGAGGATCTCATCTTGCATAGAAAGGATGCCGGCTAAAAAGTGTGGACGGTACGGACAGGTTGGGCACAACCACAAATCTTGCAGGAACCCCATATCTCATTGATTTCAGTTTAAATGTACGGGGGCGGGGCATGCGTTTGGTTACCAGGTATTTGTTGGTCGGTCAATGTCGTTTTGTTTCTGTGTTTGTGTTTGTCGTCGGTGAATAAGTGGAAGTGTGTGCATACTGTGTATTGGGGGGCTTATTTGTTCGGATAGCCATAAGTATTTGTACTTGTGTATGTCAGGAGTTTACACCTTCTGAATGGAAATCTCCATTTCCACACCAGATTTATTACTTTTTGATCATCAAACTACTGTATGTGCACAATGTTTCAGTATTTTTATGTATCGTAACGGGGGTATGTGGGAGCACACGCACAAACATACTTAGTAGATCACCATGGGATTTTTTTGGAGGAACATGTTTTACAAACACTAGTACATGCAGGGTACGGTTGGGGCCTAATGGGGTATTTTTGGAGGACCATGTTTTACAGACACTAGTACATGCCATGTACGGTTTTTCACAAGAGCATGCACTATCATTACTGGATCCAATATTCACAAAATAGGCTTCCTATTCACTTATCCAAACAAAAGCGCAAAAAAAATGTGCAAATAACATGGGTTCAATACGCAACACTCACGTATTTAATACATAAGATAGCAATTCGGTGCGCACCATCACCTGTGGGTTCAATATGCACAAAACAGGTTGCACATTCATCTATCTACATAAGTTAGTAGCACAAAAACAATACAGTTCTTCTCAAGATTACACACTATCAACATCGGGTTCAATATTCACAAAATAGCTTGCCCATTCATTTATCCAGATAAAAGAACAAAAAGTACAGATAACATTTGTCCACAACACAGGTATCCAGAAGTTAGTAGGGAAACACAAAAAACATGGGTCCATAACACAGTTGTCCGGAAGTAACGTTAAAAGCTAAGTTTTTTTGTCTAAAAGCTTGAACTGAAGTCTAAATATCCCTATTCATTTCCTAGGTTAAGTGATGATCGAAAGATGGTCCGTTTTCAACTCCAATTCCTGACTGGTCTGAATTTTGTTTTGGTGGCCAATTCCCCTGTGTAGCATCGATGTAGATGTGGTCCTCTTTTGGTGTCACCCTTCTTGTTGTGACGCTTGGTATCAATGCAATGGGCTTGGGTTTATTAAACTGTCGGGTGAAGTTGATATTTTTATTTACTTGATGCAATTGCAAACATAAATAAGATAGGTGACAATTTTGGGTATGGTAATAGTAGGATATGATAGTGTGCATACCTCTGAAAGCACCCTATGTGGCTGCATCAGGTTGAATCTGTTTGTTTCATCTACCCCTCTCTTCAGCTTCAGTAATAGGGTGAGGGTGTTGTGTTTCAGTTCCAAGTATTTAAATATGCATAGAAAAAAAAAACGGTAATAATGCAACATACCTCAGAATTGTATTGCACTGGTCTTAAAGTGACTAACCTCAATATTCTTTTTCCCTTTAGGTCTCGTTTGTAGTTTTCGTAGACTTCATCTTCGTTGATAGAACAAATGACATCATTAATAACATCATCAACGTTATCACTTTTATCTGTTGCCTGCATCATCATACATGCACAGTTTTATGAAATCAACTCATTCAGGTTATCACACGTATAAGCACAGTTACTACAGAATTAAAACGGTATACTTGTGGCTTCTCTCCCTTGCCTCTTGGAGGCTGGTCATTTTTTGGGTCCTTAGCTTCGGATGTTTTGGCATTCGTGGAATCAGACTGCCCACGTACGTTGCCCTTGGGGGCTGGAGCTGGCGGGTCTTCTCCAACGTCATCTTTTCTAGTCTTAAACATTTGGTTATCCTCAGCATCAAGTCAAGTTCTTCATCTTTGTCTTCTTGTTCTTCCTCCAGGTCATCTAGTTCGCGTTTTAAATCATTTGCTTCCTGTACAAGTTATAAAACGAAGTCAAGAGATATTTTGCATATAACTTACATACAGTAGAACCACAACACATACTCTATATTGAAAAGGCATATCATCCTGCAAGCTGTCCAGTGGTGTCACCTATCTATTTTTCATGTAGTCGATCATCATGTTCACGCTACCAACAAGTTCATCTAGACGCGTATTCATGACGTCCTGATTTTTCTACAATAAGCCCATACGTTCTGTCATCAACTCCAAGGACTCGTTTATGAGTTTAACATCTTTGAGCGTCAAGGCCGCTCGATTGGACGTCTCAGCCATGTTTTGCGCGGGGTGCTCTGGTGCTACTCTTGCTTGGAATTCACGTCTCAACGTCGCTTCTCCTTCGACAAATGGTTGAAAGTAGCTCATAGCGAGTTCCTCATCAGCTGCAAGCAGGGGGATCACCTCTAGCTGTGTTGTTTAGGGTTTTTATACATAATAGTCAGCCAACATCGTTTAGTAAAAAGGATTAGATGTATATGCAGACATTACCTTTGCGGATTAAAAAATCCTACAGTTTAGATCCTTCCACTTGGGTTGCGTGTCTGCAACCCATCTGATTATCCTTGGTATGAGCACATTCATCTTCCGGGCAAAACAATTCTCTGCGGAACTTAGGTTTGGGATGACCTCGTATGCCCACGTAAGTAGTGGGAATATAAACCCACCCATTGTGATTCCAGTTGCCCCTTTACTAATCAATGCTTTGTGCATGTATCCTAATAACAACTCAAACGCGCACCTTCCCCAAGGATAACTATTAAAGAGCTCCTCGTCGTCAACCATTTCGATGTGCTCCATATTGACATTCACAGTATCCTACCTTGACAGAAGGAAACTTTCCAAGAAGTATAGGAGTGCCACTTTCAGCATATCATCATCCGTTGCGTTTTTGTTAACATTAAACACCATATTCAAATACCTCCGGCTTACAGTCTTCTCCCCTCGAAGTAATGTGTTTTGATGTGATGGTTGCCTTTCATTTGCTCTTTGTCTATGGTGGGGTATGGACCACAGTTCAGCCTCGTGATCAGTGCGAACTCTCTAAGTCCGAACTTCAGTACCTTCCCTCCGATTAAGAAATTTATTTTTGTAGCGCTTTTAGGGCTACACTGCTTTTGTATCAGATACAACAACAGCTGTGAAGATTGGTTCATTACAGCAAAGTTAATGTAGCTTCCAAAACAACTTTGTCTGAACCTCTCCAAAACCCGGTCTGACAGATTTGTCCGAAGTTTCTCGATCACATCAGGTTTGGCATGCAACAAGATCTTAAGGGGCTGGGTTCATCTTGCCTTTGGCATCAAGTACAGATCCTGGGGTTGCACATTGTCCGTTTATAACATTTTTAGCATGGTAGTTAATGTGTTAAGACATAAACGCACAACAAGCACATATACCCTCTGATGCTTCCACAAGGCCCTGACTTGGGTGTCCTAATGTAGGCAGTTTGTTTTGGGGGGTTTTGGTGCGGTCTCTATCCTTCCTGGTACCACCCTAATATGTCGTGGGGTGGGGTCAGACAACACACAATGAACGAATACATTGTATACATTACGAACAAAATACTTTGCATACCTTGTTCGGGGAACCTTTTCCCCCGCGGGGGTCTTTGTGTCACGGGGTTCAAGTCTCATAGTAGACACGGTCCTTGTCCTAGACCCAGTGGCCGAATGGCTGGCTGATTCCTTCTGATCGCCTATATCATCACTCTCGGTCGCACTCTCGCTACTCTCATACTACAAGTGTAACATTGTGTCACAGGCCCAAATACCAAGTGTATGTAATGGTAACAAATACACAAACACACAGTACAGAACGATTAACATACATATGTTCATACAAATCAGACGTCATAAAAAAACACACCTCAGTTTCGTTGGAGCTTTCTTTCGAAGCTTCCTTTCGAACCTCTTTTTCCTTTTTCCTAGAATCCTTCTCTTTTTGTGGTCTCCTTCCGCTTCTTTCAGTCTTTTTTTTTGTCCTGTTTCCTCTTTTTGTCCCTTTTTTAATTTGATTTCCTTTTCAAACTCTCTGGTTTCTTAGACTTCACGACATCATCAGTTTTCTCAACCGTGTCTTCTTCACTCTATAAGTCTATAAGCGTTTTGTCTCCAGTAGCCCTTCCTTTCGGTGTCACTCCAGCAGCTTGCAGCCTTGCGCTTGCTCTAACCATCGCTACAATGCAAAAAAAAAGATGGGGTGGGTGGGGGGGGGGTCAAACCGGATGAATATGGGGGTTTGTGCTAAACTTCATCAAGAAATCAGAAAAATCCCTAAACAGACGCCCCCCAAATCTCATTAGGGTTGTTGCAGTTCTCACTGTATAATATTAAGTAGGTTTGAACTATTTAAATATAAAATATTTTGAACACACCCACCCCTCGACACAAAGAAAATCCCTAAGATAACTGGACATCATGCTATTTTCGGAGTTTTTTC
Organism: Luffa acutangula; assembly: GCA_036850905.1. Taxonomy (NCBI): domain Eukaryota; kingdom Viridiplantae; phylum Streptophyta; class Magnoliopsida; order Cucurbitales; family Cucurbitaceae; genus Luffa; species Luffa acutangula. Next base: position 48,542,733 of record CM072093.1, read on the forward strand.
CGACAGGGGGGGTTTACGCATTGTTTGGGGGGAGAGCAGAATGAGTACAAAAGGGGCATGCATACCTTATTTTCCAAACGTCGATGGGCACAATCTCAGGCTTGAACGAACGGAGGAGGTGGAAGTTGGAGAGGATGGCTTGAACGAAGGAGGAAGATGGAGCACTTGCTGGGAGGTGAAGAGTTTAGGTATGTGAGGGGTTTCTTTAATTTTCGTATATTGAAATCAGAGTGATGGGAAGCCAAACAGTCACTGAGTCATGTCTTTTCTCATTAATTCCGGTGACACAAGGAGGGTTTGGGGAGTTGGGATTTTTTCTCATCAATTTTGTTTTCTTCATTTAATTCTTGTGTATTTTTAATTCACAATGCTTTTCGTCTTTATCATTTTTCATGAGTGTGTTTGTGTTATTGGTGGGGGATGCGTTTTTGGGGTGAGTCACTCAGATTCTGGAAATCACATTTTTTTTGTTTTTGGTTTTGGGGGGATATAGTGTTCAGTTCGTTTTTTTTTTTTTTAAAAAATCGAATGTTTTCCTGATTTTGTAGTTAGGTTTGTTTTCCAGAGATACACCCCAATACCAATATGCTTGAAAGTAGGGGAGTACAATGTGTTTTTTAAATTCAGGGGCATTTTCATCCGTCCATAGCAATTAGTGTTTTTCCCGTTTTACCCTTTGGACATTTTTTCTACGAAATTGAATTTTGGACTTTTTTTTCAAAACCACGTTTTTTGTTTGGCCATCCATGCAGTTAGCCCTATATTATTGAACTAAAAATTATTTTTACGTGCAACATGTCCTTTTCCCACTATTGAGCTTCAAAGGCTTTATCTTGTGTATTGACCAACTAAACTTTCCCTTCTACCAATATAATAATGGGTAATATTTGCAATAATAGCCAGTTCTACAATTCCAAAATGAATGATATTTTTATTGATTAGATAAATACAATGCACAAATAAAAGAAATTCAAGGGGATAAATATTGATAAATAATAAGAAAGAACGAAATAAATAAATAATTTGGGATGGAGGAGCTTAAATGGAAGTATGTGCATCATCACTATGATCAAAATTGGCTATATGATAATGCACAGTAAAAGCCTCTTTGTCAATCTTCATATTGTTTTGATCTTTGGAGTTGTATTATCCGATCATGGATTGGTTGCAATGGTCTTGCATTACTGTTTGAGTCCTGCATTCATATATAAAATTTTGATTTTTACTATGCCTAATAAGTGGGTATTTTCATTATTAATCTATACTATATTCTAAAAAGGTTACTTTTCCGTAGTATACCAAAAAAAAAAAAAAATTAAAACAAATATATATTTTAGCATCTCAATTAATTATTCTAACTTTTTTTTAAGAAAAATTAATTATTCTAACTTACATCACCGATAGCTGCTCGAAATAATTTCACTTGTTTTTTTGTAACTGTCTTCACCTAACAAAATCAAGACACATTAAACAAATAAGTAATTATTGCAATTATACATAAGAATTGTCAAACATAACAAAAGTCAAAAGAGTTTAAGCAATTAGGATATGATGATTTTATATTTTATTTTATTGTAATTTTGTTTTTCAAAATAGTCTTTCCTCTTTTTTTTTTTTTCAATTTATTTGCTTTATTTTTCACCTTTTTTTTTATAAAAAAAAATAATTTTGTAAAAAGTGCTTCTTTGGTTCTTAAAAAATTGATTATTATTTTCGTAACGTTTTTTTAACTTTTTTTTAGCGAATAAAGCTTAATATCTTAAAAACAAAAGAAAGTAGAAAAGTAAAATATGATATTTTCAATTTATTTTTTACCACCATTTAAAGATTTAAATTTCAATTTTAGTTTACAAGACTCAACATTTAAACTATGAATATGCAATAGATAAAAAAACAAATGATATGCAAAAGATTCAAACTCCTACTATGTATATAACGTATTAACGACTCGAAAAACTGTACCTCAGGGATTATGGTCCATGTTACGTTTTCAGTACATGGTGGAGTAGTAAGAGAGCCCACATATCTGTAATATTGTTTGCTACCTATCCTCAACAAGCTTGGATCAATTATTCCAATTGTTCTCTCTTCTTCGTAGGTCTTGGAGACAACTTCTAAATGATTTTTAATCTAATAAAACAAAATAGAAAGAAATGTGAATTGCAATTACTCATTGATATTGAATTCTTGAAGATTATGAATAAAACTCACCGTTGATAAGAAGTAATCAGGCTCTCCAATTTGATACAAGATTCCAATAACAGAAAACATGCCATTTGGACTTTGATGAACCAAATGAAGTTCAAGATCAAACTTCTTGCCATCAATGGTATGTTCGGAAGGTGAGTGCCAGTGACATTGTTTTAGTTTATATTGAATTCCATCTATTTCCATGTGTCCAGCTTCATCTATCCATTTCAACTGCATCCATACTCAAGAGATTTAAAATAAAGTTTCACATATAGACTTGGCTACATTTAAACTAACATTAAATACAGTTATTCTCTACACTTTCCTAATATGTGGGTGTAAATATCAAACAAAAAAATTTAAGTTTTTAAAATATATTAAAATTAATTCATTCAATATATCTACTCAATACTTATCTGATGAGAGTGCAATGTTGATTCATGAGGGGGAGAATAAGAGAAAAATGTTAAACCTAGATTAAAAAATTGATAAATTTCTATCAATAGAAAGATTAAATTGAACCTTTGTCCACTCCCATTGGAAGTTAGATAGTTTTGAACATAGATTATTTTCAACGATGGCTTATAAATTACCTGCATATCGTGACCTCTATTTGTGAGAGTAGCCTTAGAGGGTTTGTACGAGGTTTTGAGGTCTCCCATATGTGAAATAACTTTAACTTTCTCATGCAACAAATCGATTGGAGATTGCATCATCCCAGTCTTGCATGTTTGCCACTCTGGTTTAAGGTCTCCCCAGTGAGTAGGTCCTCGTTCCTCATTGTTTCCATGACTAAACTCTTCCTCATCATCTACATAAACAAACATTTCATCAAGTACGTCAGCCAAAAAACATGATGATCATGAAGGGAAAAAAAAGTCAAATATAAGTTTAAAGCTACAAGCTTAGAAGCCGAAATTAGTTAGGAAAAATCAAAATTTCTATAAATCTGGAAAAGGAATATTTAGAAAGAATTTCTCTTTTAGATGGTCTTAATTCTTCATTTGAATTTATGTCAACTCAACTAAATGTCATCTCATGTGAACTTATAGAAACTTATTATCAGCTTAAAACTTAACCTTCACTAATGAAAATGGTATAACTGAAAAATATTAAAATAGAGAATAACTTTAAAAAATACTCGAATATTAGATACCATAACATATATATGACTTATAATTTGGAAACCCCACCATGTTCTTGAGAGGTTGCCTTGAATGAAAGCAAAAGAATGCAAAAGAAGAAAGAGCACAAAAGCCTCCCCATGTCCCACTATTGTTTCTCTATTTCTTTGTCTTTGGAATAATCTGTGTTGTGTGATTTGAGAAAATGTCTTAAAAAAGGCTAATGGTATTTATTTCTAACTTCAATTTACAATGTGAATAGAGGAAGAACTAGAAAGCTTCTTCTCTGATTTTCTTCAAGGCTTCTATTTTAGAAGGTTTAGAAGGTTTATGGTATTTATATAAAACCAAATTGCTTATAAGAAAAATTAATTAAACCAAATTGGGCTGCTGCATTGGCATTGACAAAAACCTTTGATTTTGTACCAAACAACAAATTGACCAAATCTTGACAACAAATTTCCATACTATTTTTCATGTATGATCTATCTTCGTTATTTCAACCTTCCTCAATTGGGTTTCCCATTTTAATATTATTTTCCAATTCCACTTGTCCTCGATGAAGAGTTGTTTTGAATGATTAAATTAATATAGGAGAAATTACATTTATGATCTAAATTTAATATCTTACCAAATTGCTTATCAGGAAAAAAAAAATTAACCAAATTGGGTTGCAGTTGGAGATGCGATGAACCAGAATTGATCAAATCTTGAAACCAACCTCTTCATCTATTGGTAGTTTATGATGTCTTTGACAACTCCTAATAAATGAATTAGTTGTCCATAACTATTTAGGAGACTACTATATATAATAAATATATTTGTTTAACTCGGTTTGAAGTTACATAATGCAACATATAATTTATTTTAATGAAATTAAAATATAACATATTAAAAAATCTAACTATATCGAAATAAGCTTTTTTTTTAAAAAAAAAAAGGTTTATTTCGAAACAGAAAATAATATCGAAATCTTTTTTTTTCTTTTTCGAGTTCAATGAGAAGAAAAGTTCATACTCGGAAAAGAGTCTATTATAGAACAAGACAATTTTTTTAAAAAAAAATGAAAAAGAAAAAAAAGGAGAAAAAAACAACGCATTACCAAAATAAGAAGGCGTTGGTCACGATTTTTTTTTTTTTTTTTGGGAAAAATTGTCAGTTATGAACTTACGATTAAAATTTGAAAGTATAGATAACAAATAAAGAAACCTAAAGTTCATCTTTCAAAATATATAAAAATTTAGGATAATTCTCTCCTACTATTTGAATTAGGTTTCTTTTTTTTTTCCATAAAGTTTCAACTGTTATAGGTAATTCTGGACCACTCCAGAATTCAATGACTAAGCAAGACAGCGCGGGACCAACCTGAAAACATGATCAGGAAGCGGACCTCGGAAGAAGGTGAGCCGAAGGGATTGGGCTAGGCCCACTCCCATGCTCGACCTCAACATTGGGCCAAGGCCGAGGCTATGGTCTGCCCACTCGTGTGGGCTGAGTCTACCCCCTCCGCTACTATTTGAATTTAGGATAATTTTCTCCTACTATTTGAATTAGGTTTCTTTTTTGTCCATAAAGTTTCAATTGTTATAGGTAATTCTGGACCACTCCAGAATTCAAGGACTAAGCAAGACAACGCGGGACGAACCTGAAAACATGATCAGGAAGCGGACCTTGAAAGAAGGTGAGCCGAAGGGATTGGGCTAGTCCCACTCCAATGCTCCACCTCAACATTGGGCCAAGGCCGAGGCTATGGTCCGCCCACTCGTGTGGCCTGAGTCTACCCCCTCTGCTTGGTCCCTGGTGTCCTTGGTCACCCCGATTCAACCAAGTTCAACCCAGATCGATCTCCAAGCGCCTAGAAATTCTAAAACAGGAAAAGATATATAAACCCTTCTTCAACCTTGAAGAGGGGATCCCGAACTCTATTCTCGGAAGTCTACTCCTCCTCTTGCTCTCTTGCTCTCTCATCTTACTCCTTGCTAACTTAAGCATCGAAGGCGGTGTGTCAAGTACCAAACTGGTGTGCAGGCTTCTTTTGTCTTGTAGGCCACGTCTTCCCCCTCTCAAACAAATTTACCATTGGTGGTACGTGAAAGTCAGGTGAGTTCTCCCTATCTGGATTTTGACATCAACAGTTGGCGTCATCTGTGGGGAAGAAAGTTTGCTGGTTAAATCTGCACATCGGTCATTCAATGAGTAAGAGGATGGAGAAGAGAAACCAAGATCTGAACCAGGTTCAACCCATATCGATCTCCAAGCGCCTAGAAATTCTAAAACAGGAAAAGATATATAAACCCTTCTTCAACCTTGAAGAGGGGATCCTGAACTCTATTCTCGGAAGTCTACTCCTCCTCTTGCTCTCTTGCTCTCTCATCTTACTCCTTGCTGACTTAAGCATCGAAAGCGGTGTTTCAAGTACCAAACCGGTGTGCAGGCTTCTTTTGTCTTGCAGGCCACGTCTTCCCCCTCTCAAACAAATTTACCATTGGTGGTACGTGAAAGTCAGGTGAGTTCTCCCTATTTGGATTTTGGCATCAACAGTTGGCGTTATCTGTGGGGAAGAAAGCTTGCTGGTTAAATCTGCACACCGGTCATTCAATGAGTAAGAGGATGGAGAAGAGAAACCAAGATCTGAACGCAAAACATTCGGACGGTGACCAATGCCCGCGGGGGTCGCAAGAAGAAAGTCGAGGTCAGCCTCGGACCCAATCTCCTCGCCCTTCATCTCGAGAGAGGCAAACTAATGTCAAAATTGTTGCCCTCGAGGATAAAGTAAGTGCGATGGATCATAATTTGTCTAGGCTACTTCTTATCTTGGATAAACTAGGTCCTAGCACTAAAATCCATGATGAGAGGTTTATTAGGGATCTGAGGAAGGGGAAGGAACCAATGGAGTACACTGCTGAGTCGGAAACAAGATCGAAAGGAAAGAAGACTGACAGCATGACTAGCAAGGTTAGGGGGTTGCAGTCTACAAATCGCACAGTGTTGAGAAGCCCAAAACCAAGCACATACAAAGGACATGACCACACCGTTTCGACGCCAAGTATCAGCCGCACAACAAGAGCAGACCTGCGGAACCTGATCGAAGAAAAACACAGAATGCCCAACTCTACCAAGGCCGAGGCCAAGAATGGTAACCTCCCTTGGAAAACTGAACTTCTGAACACATTGAAGGAGCTCGAGAATTTCTAAGGGGACCTACACAAATCAAAAGGTTTGGAGGAACAAGACTTGGAAGCCCTGATCGACCAGGTTGATCTGTCCTTCACTGATGAAGTTATGAAAGTCGAGGTGTCCCAGAAGTTCAAGGTATCCACATTCAAGTCGTATGATGACAAGAAAGACCCTGTACAACACTTAGACGCCTACAGGACATGGATGGGCTTTCATGGCATTTCTGATGCAATCAGGTGTCGTGCTTTATCTTTCACTTTAACAGGGTCAACCAATCAATGGTTTCAAAGGATGCAAAGGAGGTCCATAAGCTCTTTCAAAGAATTAGCCCGAGCATTCATCTCGCAGTTAATGGGAGCTAAAGAAAAACGCAGCCTCACATCAACCTCCTAACTGTCAAACAACAGCCATGTGAGAGTTTGCATGATTATATAACACGTTTCAACGAGAAAGCACTACAAGTTGAGGAATACAATGAGGGAGTAGCCCTAGTAGCCATAACAGCAAGACTGGAGGACAAGAGGTTACTTAATTCAATAGGCAAGAGCCAACCTTGCACTTATGTTGAGTTTGTTTCCAAAGCACAAAAGTACATGAGTGCAGAGAATTTGCTTAGATCGAAGAAGTCAGAACACAAGAGGTATTCTTCATTCGACCGAGAATAGAAGAAGGACAAAAGACAACGGACAGACAAGGTTGGTCGAGGCCAAGCCGACCATAACCATGGTCAAGGCCGACAAGACCAAGGAGACTATACAAGAAAGTTCAAAAAGTACACCTCTACCTCAATCCCACAGGAGCAAATCCTAATGGAAATTTAGAATACGAACCTCCTTAACGTACCTAGAAAGCTGAAGTCAAATCCTGACAAAAGAGACAAAGGCTAGTATTGTCTCTTCCATCGAGATCATAGGCATTCAACTAGGAACTGCATTCAATTAAAGGACGAAATTGAAGTACTGATTCAGAACGGGTATCTGAAAGAGTTCACCACCAAAGCTGAGATCGACCAGAAATGGCCAAGGCCGATAAGGGATGGTCAAGGCAAAGGCAAAGACAATGACGAACCCATTTTGGAAATCCGTTGAAGGTCCAGACCGACCCTCCTGTGGTCGAGGCCGAGTCCAACCCTCCTTTGGCCGAGCCCGACCATGCTGTTGGGATTTATGCCTTAAAACTCGTAGATAGTGAATGTAACCGTTGAAAGGATATTAATGAAATAATATTGATATATTTTTCCATTAAATGTTATTAGTTATTTTATATTTGTCTTTGCCTAAAATAACCCTAATCCAATAAACTAGACGTCTTAGGTTGTAATATGAGTCTTGAACTATATGTGGCGACGTATGGGGATCATTATTCAAGAAACAGCCTAAAGGGTCTATAGTATAGGGATAAGACTGGGTGCCTTATCCTGGTGACACTATGGATACGACCCACTTTGTATTTGATACAAACACTATGATCCAACGCATTCGTGTAGGAGACATCCGAGTGGGGGTATCCTATGCAATGAGTTTGTATAAGATCGGACCGCGAAATAGTAACCACTGGTTATAACACCGTTAACTAGTTGGTTTTCTATTTCACTAGGATGACCTAGACAACTTAGTCTTAACCCTGAGTTGATTATGGACTCCTGCTCATGAGGGATTGTCCTTTGATTTGTATGGGTGAGAGTGGCCAATACGGCGACTCAATAAGCCTACCATTTTGGGGACAAGACCGAATGGGGAGCTGGGAACATAATCGTACAAGATGGAATTCACTCCTTCCCCACTTTATGGAAGCAGATGAGTGTTCCCTTAAGTGGTGACTCCGAGTCTTGAACAAAGGGTCCTACCCTCTCAATGGCATGAGAGGATTTTCTGTTTGATGGTTGGACCACAAACAGGTTGTTCATTAGGGGAGAACTGGTACTTAAGGAAATAGACGTAACCCAGGGGTAAAACAATAATTTGACCCAGCTGGTGTTACGGACACTCGTGAAAGACTAACTAGTCGATATTGGTCTATATCCGTGGACACAGAAAATATGTCTGCAGTGAGAAGAGTGCAACTGTGAGTCTATAGTGGAATGTACACACAGTTAACGAATATTGATTAATTTGGTTAATGAGTTTGACCAATTAATCTCACATCATTGGAACTTCTAATCTGCAGGTCCATTAGGTCCCACTGGTAGCTCATAAAGTAATTTGAGGCAACTAAGTAATAAATGTAAATTAAAAGTGTTCAATTTACTAAGGGAAACAATATAATATATATTGATATATTATTATGAGAGAAATTAATATTTGTAGAAATTCAAATATTAATATAAATTTGAGTCACATTAAATTTATGGAAGTTTGAAAGAGTTCAAATAATGAATTAATTAATTTTAAGGCCTAAAATCTATTTGGGCAAATTAATTAATTCAAGGCCAAAAAATTAAATATGTGATATTTAATTGGTGGTTAATTAATTAAAGAATTCATTAACCAGGAATTAATCAATTATGGAAATAATTAATCACTTAAGGAAGTGATTAATCATTTATGGAAGTGATTAATCATTTATGGAAGTAATTAGTCATTTGTGGAAAAGATTAATCTATTATGGAATTGATTGATCTTGGATTGATTAATAAGAAATAAAGATTGAATCAATTTTGGAAAAGATTGATTTAATTGAATATTTTATTCATGGTCTCTCTTCTATAAATAGAACACTAGACCTAATTGGTTTAGGACTCTCCTCTTGCTCTTAGACTCACAAGACAAGACCCTAGAATTCTCTCTAACCTCCCTCTTAGAGAAAGACTCCCACAAGTCTTTTGCCTCCTAGACTTAGAGACATACCGGTGTAACCTCTGTGGTTATTGTGTCTTTGAAGAAGAATTTTCCAGTGAAGAAACTACAAGAAGGCTGCTACGTTTTCGTTCGTTGAAGCGTTGTTGGCGAAGAACGGTCAAGTCTACAACGAAGGTTTGTAACGGTCCTTTCCCGTTTCTTTAGAATAGCATGAAAATAAATTAGATTTAATTTTCAAGCATGTTTATAGCAATTTCCAGCAACTTTAAAGTATGTTTAAAGTTTATTTTGCCTTTTCGTAAGGGTATTTTAATGTTAATTAATATACGGCGTAAGGTCCAATCAATGCGCTTCCGCTGCGTGGGGACTTTCATCCCCTTCAATCGGCATCAGAGTCATCGTTGTCCCTATTAATTGATATTAAAATTTGCAATAGGCTCTAATAGGTGGGATTTATGCATAATGTATGTTCGGTTTGCATTGAACTGTTTAGGTTAATTTTATGGCCATAGATTTTATTTTTATATGATTTTGATCATGTAAGTCCCGGTGTTTTAGGTATTTTATGTAAAATCGAGTCATTTGTAAGTTCGGGTCTAGAATAGGTTTTTATGAGATGAAAATCGAAGAAATCGCCGCTGAAATCGGAGCCAAAATCGAAGAAAACGTTGTTGTTTCTGCCCAGATTTTTCCTCCAGACGCAACAGCGTCGGGACGCTACTCCAAAAGCATCTCGACGCTGTCCCGATTCTGCAAGCGCTCCAGTAAGGAAATCACACAGCGTCTCGATGTTGTCCCGATTGCGGCGCGCATTAGGGTTTCGAGAGGACAAGATTTGGCCGGTTCAACGAGGGGGGCGGTTCGGTTCGATTGGGCTAGGACCAATTCGGTCTGATTTCGCTGAATTTCAGCTTGGTTCGTGATTTTGAAGACCGGTTCGAGGTTGTTCGGGGCGGTTCGTGCTGTCTAGACCAATTTTTGGAGCTGTAGAAGGATTTTAGGATAGAATTTAGCTAAAATTAATGTAATTTAATGCTTTATTTTATCCTATGGGCCAAAATTAACCGGTTCAATTGCTATTTATATGCTTTATGGATGTCATATAGAATTTTTAATCCCACCTTAGGTTATAAACATGCTCATGCATTTATTTATATATTATAAATAGTTATAATGTATGTTTTAAATGCATGGAATTATTTTCATATTTTTAATATAAGTGTATATTAATTATATGAAAAATTAGAAAGCATGAAGCATGTCTTCTCAAAAAAAAAAAAAACAAAACCATGAAACATGTCATTACTTAGATTAAATATAAATTGTTATGTTTAATGTGATGAATGAAGCATGTTTGATTGATTTTCTTGATTGGCTTGTAATTGTTATATTGAAAGAAAATCAATATTGCATGAAGCATGAAACATCCATAGTTATTAATATAATTGTTATATTATTCATGCAATAAGTATGGTTTAATTATTTAATTTGAATAAGATTGTTGAATGAATTAAACCCTAGATTCTTGATTATAGGATTAATCATTAAAATTTGAATTAGTTTTTTAATATTAATGATTAGAAACCGTCAACCTATAATCAAGAATTGCATGCAAACATAAGATCATAGGATAAATTGGATTAATTTTAAATTGTTTAAAATTAATTAAACCTAGATCAGTTTCTAATAGGATTAGAATTATTTCTTACTTAGAATTAAAATAGTTTTAATTGACTAAGTAGGAAAAACATTGCTATGATTATAAGGGAACTCCACCGGTAATGTTCTGTCTAAGGCTGAGGGTATTTAAGTTGACGGTTTACGGAACACCTCCTACCTGGGAACTGACCCGGAATACCGGAGTTGAATTAATCATAGTTAAATGTTAGCATGCAAAATCACTAGGTTTGTTAAAAGTGTTTAATACACCTAGATCTTTAGAGTAAAGACCTTACATTACTGAGGTTATAAGGGAACTCTCTCGGTAAAGTTCTGTCTAAGGTTTGGGGTATTTAAGTTGACGGTTTACGGAATACCTCCTACCTGGGAACCGACCCGAACCTTGAGTTGAATTAACCATAGTAGTGTTGACTTGCAATGTTGGGTTGATTAAAAGAAATTTAATTCACCTAAAACATTGCGGTTGAGTCCTTTCCATAATTGTTATAATAGGATTAGACTTAGATAGATTGACTTAGCCGAATTTTATCTAAGTTAAACAACCCTAAATTAACCTTAGGACATTTTCAGTAGGAGGAAAATTACAAAACGAGATTTAAATCAAGTTTTGCTCCTACGTCCCTATATTCAAAACGTGAGGTTCATGCTCGGCTTCGAGTCGCCTTAGGAGCGGCCTCCCTTCGGAAAGTGTTTGCATGAATCAATAACAAGGTGAATGGGAAAAATGTCTAGAGTAAGTGGGAGCGGGACACGTGTCAACGTATCCCTCGGTCTCCGCCCCTAGTTCACACCGTGAGAGTCCTATGATCCGCCTGAAGATTGTCCTAGCGCAACCATCCCTTCGGAGGGCCTGATCATAGGATTCGGAACATCGTGAACTCCTGAATAGGATAGGAGCTCTTAGGCTAATTACCAACAGTTGTCTTTCCCTTTGGTAGCCTGTTGGTGCGTGCCTCTGAGATCTGAAAGTGGGAGGGTTACACTTACAAGGATGAGTTAAAAGTGTTAACAAATCCTTGACCGAACAACGATGGCTAATGTCTATAGGAATATGAGTTATTCTGGAATTAGAATTAGCTGAGAAATATCTCATTTCAGAGGAGGAGTACCTGGTCACCCTTCGGTGGCTGATATTCTACACCTCTGAAACATCGTTGCAAAACTAAATCAATAGTTTTAGGGTTTTGTGATTGTCTGTTTTGCTAAATTGATTGGATTGTGTGCAATTGTTTGCTTGAGTGATAGGTTAAGGCAAAGATAACTAATACGGTCATTGTTTGTTTAAATTTCAGCAATGTCTTCCTCAATTGTCTCTCTCCTTAAAAATGAGAAATTAACCGACGAAAATTACACTACATGGAAGTCGAACCTGAATACGATTCTTGTTGTCGATGATCTGCGGTTTGTCTTAACAGAGGATTGTCCTCCAGCCCCTGCTCGTAATGCATCCCAAGCAATTAAGAATTCTTATGACCGCTGGACAAAGGCCAATGATAAGGCTCGCGTCTATATCCTAGCCTGCTTATCTGAAGTTTTGGCTAAAAGGTATGAGGGCATGGTAACAGCAAGGGAGATTATGGATTCTCTCCAGGAGATGTTTGACAACCGTCCTACCAACTCCACCATGACGCTCTCAAATACGTTTATAGCTGTCGCATGAAAGAGGGCACGTCTGTTCGGGAACATGTCCTGGATATGATGGTCCAATTCAACGTGGCAGAAGCAAACGGGGCGGTCGTAGATGAGCGTAGTCAGGTTGCATTCATCTTAGAATCTCTTCCTAAGTGTTTTCTACCGTTTCGAAGCAATGCAATGATGAATAAAATAGTATTCAACCTGACTAGCCTCCTGAGTGAGCTACAACTCTATCAGTCTCTTCTTAAAAACAAGGGACAGGTAGAAGGAGAGGCAAACGTTGTTCACTCTAAAAGAAAGTTCGAGAAGGGTTCATCCTCTGGAACTAAATTTGTAGCCACTTCTTCAAAGAAATCTCAGAAGAAGAAAGGAAACAAGGGGAAAGCTCCCGGTACTACTACTAAAAGCAAGGGAAAAGCCAAAGTTGTGGCAGACAAGGGCAAGTGTTTCCACCGCGATGTAGATGGACACTGGAAGAGAAACTGCCCAAAGTACATTGCTGAGAAAAAGAAGGAAAAGAAAGGTAAATTTGATTTACTAGTTTTAGAAACATGCCTAATAGTAGAACATGATGAGTTTACATGGATACTTGATTCATGAGCAACTAATCATGTTTGCTCTTCTTTTTAGGAAAATAATGCCTTTCGGCAGTTGAACGATGGGGAAATGACACTCAGGGTCGGAACTAGAGAAGTCATTTCAGCTAAAGCAGTGGGAGCTACAAAGTTATTTTTTAGAAATAGATTCTTACTTTTAGAAAGTTTGTTAATTGTTCCCAAGATTAAGAGGAACTTAATTTCTATTTCATGTTTGATTGAACAATCATATACAGTTACTTTTAATATGAATGAAGCGTTCATTTATAAGAATGGTGTACTTATTTGTTCAGCCAAATTAGAAAATAACTTGTATGTATTAAGACCAAACGAAAACAAAGCACTTTTAAATCACGAATTATTTAAAACCGCTGAAACTCAAAGAAAAAGGCAAAGGATTTCTCCAACAAGTAACAATACTCATCTTTGGCATCTTAGACTTGATCATATAAACATTGATAGAATTGGACGTTTGGTAAAGAATGGACTTCTAAACAAGTTAGAAGATGATTCACTACCACCTTGTGAATCTTGTCTCGAGGGCAAAATGACCAAAAGATCCTTTACTGGAAAAGGTTACAGAGCCAAAGAACCCTTAGAGTTAATACATTCAGATCTCTGTGGTCCAATGAATGTAAAAGCTCAAGGAGGATACGAATATTTCATCTCATTTATAGATGATTATTCAAGATATGGTTACTTGCACCTAATGGGACATAAGTCTGAAGCCCTTGAAAAGTTTAAGGAGTTTAAGGCTGAAGTTGAAAACCTGTTAGGTAAATCAATTAAAGTACTTCGATTTGATCGAGGAGGGGAGTATATGGATCAAAGATTCCAGGATTATATGATAGAACATGGAATCCAATCCCAACTCTCAACCCCTGGTACACCTCAACAAAATGGTGTATCAGAAAGGAGAAATAGAACCTTGTTAGACATGGTTCAACGATGAGCTATGCTCAATTGCCTAGCTCGTTTTGGGGGTATGCAGTAGAGACTGCAGTACACATCTTGAACAATGTTCCATCAAAAGTGTTTCTGAAATGCCTTTCGAATTATGGAAGGGACGTAAACCTAGTTTGCATCACTTTCGCATCTGGGGTTGTCCAGCACACGTGCTTGTGACAAATCCTAAGAAACTGGAACCTCGTTCAAAATTGTGCCAATTTGTTGGTTACCCTAAAGAAACGAGAGGTGGTTATTTCTACGACCCACAAGAAAATAAGGTGATTGTATTGACAAACGCCACCTTCTTGGAGGAAGACCACATGAGGGATCATAAACCACGTAGCAAAATAATATTAGGAGAAGCTACTGAAGAATCACCAAGAGTTGTTGACGAAGCTAGACCTTCAAAAAGGGTTGATGAAGGAACTAGTTCTTCAGATCCATCTCGTCCATCTCAAACGTTGAGAATGCCTCGATGCAGTGGGAGGGTTGTATTACAACCTGATCGCTACTTGGGTTTAACTGAAACTCAGGTTGTCATACCTAATGATGGCATTGAGGATCCATTGTCCTATCGACAGACAATGAATGACGAAGATAAGGATGAATGGGTCAAAGCCATGAACCTAGAAATGGAGTCAATGCACTCCAATTCTGTATGGGAACTCGCAGATCTACCAGATGGGGTAAAACCCATAGGGTGCAAATAGATCTATAAGAGAAAAAGAGATGCAGCTGGGAAGGTACAAACCTTCAGAGCTAGACTAGTGGCAAAGGGTTATACCCAAAAGGAAAGGGTTGACTATGAGGAAATTTTTTCTCCTATAGCCATGTTAAAGTCCATAAGAATTCTCTTATCCATAGCCACATATTATAACTATGAAATATGGCAAATGGACGTCAAGACTGCCTTTTTGAATGGTAATCTTGAAGAGAATATCTTCATGTCTGAACCCGAAGGGTTCATAGCCCTAGGTCAGGAACAAAAGGTTTGTAAGCTCAATTGATCCATTTATGGATTAAAACAAGCGTCCAGATCATGGAACATTAGATTTGATACTGCAATCAAATCTTTTGGTTTTGACCAAAACGTTGATGAGCCTTGTGTGTACAAGAAAGTCAACAAAAGGAAAGTAACTTTTCTAATACTTTATGTAGACGATATCCTACTCATTGGAAATGATGTAGGACACCCCACTGACATTAAGAAATGGCTAGCAGCTCAATTCCAAACGAAAGATCTGGGAGAGGCTCAATATGTTCTTGGGATCCAAATAATTAGGGATCGTAAGAACATAACGCTAGCATTGTCTCAAGTAACGTATATTGACAAAAGGTTGTCTCGATATTCGATGCAAAACTCCAAAAAGGGATTATTACCCTTCAGACATGGGGTACACCTGTCTAAGGAACAGTCTCCTAAGACACCTCAAGAAATTGAGAACATGAGACACATTCCCTACGCCTCAGCTGTGGGCAGATTAATGTATGCTATGCTCTGCACTAGGCCTGACATATGTTATGCAGTGGGAGTAGTTAGTAGGTATCAGTCTAATCCAAGGTTGGACCACTGAGGAGCAGTTAAGAATATCCTCAAGTATCTTCGGAGAACGAGGGACTACATGCTTGTGTATGGAGCTAAGGATTTGATTCTTACTGGATACACTGACTCTGACTTTCAAGTTGATAAGGATTCAAGGAAATCAACATCAGGGTCAGTATTTACCCTCAATGGAGGAGCATTAGTTTGGAGAAGCATTAAACAAGGATGCATAGCAGACTCAACCACGGAGGTTGAGTATGTAGCAGCTTGCGAAGCAGCTAAGGAGGCAGTTTGGTTTAGAAAGTTCTTGACTGATTTGAAAGTTGTTCCGAATATGAACATGCCCATAACACTATACTGTGACAATAGTGGGGTTGTAGCCAACTCAAAAGAACCTCAAAGCTACAAACGGGGTAGACACATCGAAAGGAAGTATCACCTGGTACGAGAGATTGTGCAACGAGGAGATGTGATCGTCACTAAGATCGCTTCAGAGCACAACATCGCTGATCCATTTATGAAGGCTCTCACAGCTAAAGTGTTTGAGGGTCATCTAGAGGGTTTAGGTCTACGAGATATGTATGCCGTCTAATCTAGGGCAAGTGGGAGAAATGTATAATGGGTATAAGGATGCCCTAGTTCATTGTATTCTTTTAGTATACATGACATTTCCTGCTTTAGATTATTGCATTTACATCCCACTAACTAGTGTTTTAGTTCAAGTTGGAGTTTGTTGGGTTTTATGCCCTAAAACTCGTAGATAGTGAATGTAAACGTTGACCGGATATTAATGAAATGATATTGATATATTTTTCCATTAAATTTTATTAGTTATTTTATATTTGTCTTTGCCTAAAATAACCCTAATCCAATAAACTAGACATCCTAGGTTGTAATATGAGTCTTGAACTATATGTGGCGACATATGGGGATCACTGTTCAAAAAACAGCCTAAAGGGTCTATAGTATAGGGATAGGATTGGGTGCCTTATCCTGGTGACACTATGGATACGACCCACTTTGTATTTGATACAAACGCTATGATCTAACGCGTTCGTGTAGGAGACATGTGAGTGGGGGTATCCTATCCAATGAGTTTGCATAAGACCGGACCGCGAAATAATAGCCACTGGTTATAACACCGTTAATGTTGCAATTCTGGAGTGGTTAAAAATATGAGATAAATTGACTTCAAAATACTGTGCAAGTATACACAATCTAGCAGCAAGTGATAAGTATTTATCGTATCCACAGGGTCTTGAAATGGCTACCTCTATTGATTTAATTTGCCTTTTTAGTGATTTCAAATGGTTGGTTAAATTGATTGGGTTTTTAAAATGCTGAAACAAAAGATATGCGGAAGCAGTAAGTGATTATGACTAGAGAAAACAGAATGGAAACAGACACAGATTAAGACTTCTGTAATTGTTATAAAGATGCTCCAGCAATTCTTTTGATCCGTCAATCTCCTGCAGTATTATCAGCGGGATCCTCCCGGAACTCCAGATTTTTTGGAATATGTTTCAAAACCAATGAAGCTCTACCGATCAAGCACTAGGCAACTGGCTATCCCTAACTCAGTCACTGGCATTCACCAATACACAATGATCTAGCGTGAATTATCGCCACACAACTCCTAAATCATCCCTGAAACTAGGAGAAGCTATACATACCGGCTAGCTAGGCGGGCACATAATGAAAATAAAGATCAACAATAATTCAAGATGATCATGATCAAATAGAATTTCCAGATTTATAAATATAACAATCACATAATTCTTAACCTATGTCTACAAAGCAATTAGTTCATGATTGAAGACATAAAATATGTTACAATCTCGATAAGCACATCCATAAAGCGAAATAAACAAGAAGTACTAATCCTTTTCAGCAAATGGGGATGAAACGGTTGCTCCAAACCACCAAGAACATGGAAGAACTTCGTCTCCTTGAGTGGAATCGCAAATGGTCTTCTTAGATCTCCATTCCGCCGTCAATTCGGCCTCCGGCCGATTGATTCAGTCTCCAAATCGTGAATCCATTTATCTTTGACGGCTCCTCCTTTTATAAGATGAGGTTTAGGTTAAATTGGACACATGGCAGGCTCTCCTCGCTCCTTTATCCCAAAAATAACTCAATAGAAGTCGGTTTGTCAACTTGGCTAACGAGCTGTGACGTGGCAGTTTTTGCTCCCATCTTTGCTGCAGCACAGATTTTGCTCCCTCACGTCGCTCAGCAGTATTTTCTGCACAAAATAACTTTCAAAGCCTCCATTCTTCCAAATGGGTTAAAACATTAATATATATCTAAAACCAACCCTATTAAGCACAAAAGACACACTAATCCCTATAGAATTAAGGCCTAAATAACTACCTTTCGGACAGTTATCAGTTAACTAGTTGGTTTTCTATTTCACTAGGACGACCTAGACAACTTGGTCTTAATCCTAAGTTGATTATGGACTCCTGCTCATGAGGGATTGCCCTTTGATTTGTATGGGTGAGAGTGGCCAATACGCCGACTCAATAAGCCTACCATTTTGGGGACAAGATCGAGTGGGGAGTTGGGAACATAATCGTACAAGATGGAATTCACTCCTTTCCGACTTTAAGGAAGCAGATGAGTGTTTCCTTAAGTGGTCACTCCGAGTCTTGAACAAAGGGTCCTACGCTCTCAATGACACAAGAGGGTTTTCTGTTTGATGGTTGGACCACAAACAAGTTGTTCATTCGAGGAGAACTGGTACTTAAGGAAATAGAAGTAACCCATGGGTAAAACGATAATTTGACCCAGCTTGTGTTACGGACACTCGTGAAGGACTAACTAGTCGTTATTAGTCTATATCCGTGGACACAGAAAATATGTCTGCAGTGAGAAGAGTGCAACTGTGAGTCTATTGTGGAATGTACACACAGTTAACGAATATTGATTAATTTGGTTGATGAGTTTGACCGATTAATCTCACATTGTTGCGCTTCTGATCTGCAGGTCCATTAGGTCCCACTGGTAGCACATAAAGGAATTTGAGGCAACTAAGTAATAAATGTAAATTGAAAATGTTCAATTTAATAAGGGAAACAATATAATATACATTGATATATTATTATGAGAGAAATTAATATTTGAAGAAATTCAAATATTAATATAAATTTGAGTCACATTAAATTTATGGAAGTTTGAAAGAGTTCAAATATGAATTAATTAATTTTAAGGCCGGAAATTAAATATGTGATATATAATTGGTTGTTAATTAATTACAGAATTAATTAATCGAGAATTAATCAATTATGGAAATAATTAATCACTTAAGGAAGTGATTAATCATTTATGGAAATGATCTAATCACTTATGGAAGTAATTAGTCATTTGTGGAAAAGATTAATCAATTATGGAATTGATTGATCTTGGAATGATTAATAAGGAATAAAGATTGAATCAATTTTGGAAAAGATTGATTTAATTGAATATTTTATTCATGGTCTCTCTTCTATAAATAGAACACTAGACCTAATTGGTTTAGGACTCTCCTCTTGCTCTTAGACTCACAAGACAAGACCCTAGAATTCTCTCTAACCTCCCTCTTAGAGAAAGACTCCCACAAGTCTTTTGCCTCCTAGACTTAGAGACATACCGGTGTAACCTCTGTGGTTATTGTGTCTTTGAAGAAGAATTTTCCAGTGAAGAAACTACAAGGAGGCTGCTACGTTTTCGTTCGTTGAAGCATCGTTGGCGAAGAACGGTCAAGTCTACAACGAAGGTTTGTAACGGTTCTTTCCCGTTTCTTTAGAAAAGCATGAAAATAAATTAGATTTAATTTTCAAGCATGTTTATAGAAATTTCCAGGAACTTTAAATTATGTTTAAAGTTTATTTTTCCTTTTTGTAACGGTATTTTAATGTTAATTAATATACGGCGTAAGGTCCAATCGATGTGCTTCCGCTACGTGGAGACTTTCATCCCTTTCAGCTGCAACACCATTCCAGCCTAAGTTCCCGAAGGCACAGCGTCGAGATGCTATTGTTTAGAGTGTCTCGACGCTCTTGATTTTTCCATATCTATTTGAGCGGCAACATGACAACGTCGAGAAGCTGGCCTTAGCTTCTCGACGTTGTCCAATATTTCTTATAAATAGAATGTGATTTCCATTCAACAAGAGAGCTCAATTTGAGAGATTTTAGCTCTAAACTCGATACAAGACACCTTGGAAAAGCTAGAGGAAGAGCAGGGAGCGAGATTCGAAGTAAGAGCTCGTGGAGATCGTGATGGGGACGTGCGACATCTATGGGACTCAAGTTTTTATCTTTCTTTCCTTTACTCTTGTGTGGTTTTTATGGATTTTTATTCAAGCTTAGGTTGTAAAATTTCAAGACCATGAGTGGCAAAGCTTGTTTCTTTGGGATTGATGTAGTCATTGGTTTTATGGATTAGTTATTTGAATGTTCTATTGCTTTGATTTCATTTATGCAAGTTATATGCTTAATTTTTTTCATCTACCGACAATAGATTAATTGGTGTTTATTCAAAATTTTGCTCGGGAGAGGGGGTTTATATTAGATGTTAATTTGCATAACTAAAGTAGCTCTAAGATCGGGAGATTTAGGATCGCTTTAGAAGTTGTAAAAAATTATTAGACTTAAGGTCTTGCATGTTGATGAATTTAGATAGTAATATTGGATTCATTAGGTGCATGAAAATTAATTATGCTCGGGAGAGATAGTTATGATATTAGTATCCTTGACTTATAGAATATTGCATTTTAATCACATTCAAGTAATTAATCTATTATAGGTAATTTTGGACCACCGTGATGTGCAAGGAGCTGACAAGGACAGCCGGGCGAAGATAGGACTAGGAAACGACCCAGAGGAAGACCGAACCAACAGGTCAGGCCAACTTGGCCCGACCCATATGGTTGGCCTTGGCCCAAGGTCGAGGTCGACCACTCGACCCGCTTGCGCCAGGCCGAGTTCGTTTGCCTCCGCTCGGTCCCTACTGTCTCTAGCTGCCCCGGTTTTGCCTGGTTCGTCCCAAAACACCTTTGAATTCCTAAAAACCCTGGAGCATGAGCAGGTATTTATACCCCTCTTCGCCACCGAAGAAGGGACCCAAACTCTATTCTCTACACTCTCCTCTTGCTCTCTTGCTCTCCTCCCGTTTTCTGACTTAAGCATCGGAGCCGGTGTGGCAAACACCACACCGGTGTGCATGTTTACTGTCTTGCAGGCCACGTCTTCCCCCCCTCTCAAGAAAATTTACCGTTGGTGGCACGTGAAGGTCAGATGAGTTCCTCCCGACCAAATTTGACCATCAACATAATTTATAATCTCAATTGGTGAAATCAATTCCCTAAGAATTTCTCTCCATTGAGTTTCCACTTTTAGCGATTGTTAGTTCCAACACACTCATTCATCACGTTATAATCTCTAAATAAAATTGAGAAATAGTATTCATGATAATTAATTAAGTGGCTAGAAAGCCAATCTAAAGGATGACATCCGTAATCTCATTATACTATATTAAAACTTGACTCGTACATTTGTGGTAGGGCGTATTTTCGCACATCAATAGCTCTAAACACTATCCTTTTTTTTTTGTTGCTTTTAATTAAAATAATGAAATTCCAGATGCATTGTACATATGTTTTAATTAGTATATATAAAAGAAGCAATAGATGACAAACTTTATGTGCCCTTTTTACCCTTTCATTTTAAAATTGGTCAAATTGACCATTTATTGAACTAAAAATGATCATGTACTATCCGTTGAAGCTTTCAAAATGTTATAGTAATAGAGATCAAAACACAAGGATGAATAATTTAGATTGATGTTCATCCCATATTTTTCTCTTTTAAGCTAAAGTGAGCATAGCTTAGTGGTAATTGACATGTATCAGGTTAGAAGTTGGAATCCTCCGTTGAACTATATATATATATATATATATATATGCATATATATATATATATAATGAGATCTTCATAATTAAGATAAAATTTGACCTTTTCTGTAACAACTCGTTTAAAAAAAAAACTCTTAGACTTTTTCTCTTTACCACGTAACTCTCTCCCTCTCTTTCTCTCGATTAACCACACGACCGCCGAGTTCCTTTCCCTCTTGGATCTCTCATGTTGTCCAGCACTACACGTGTAACGCCCCAGACCCAGGATTCGGAATCCAGATTCGGCACTTAAGGCCCCGACATTTCCCTACGACCTGGCTACGTTAGCATACTTGTCTTAAACTGCTTCCAAGAGTGAAGACTATCCCCACAAACCAACACGGGGTCCTTTTAGCATGCTTTGTCCCCACTCACATGCTTCCTAGGAAAATTCCAAAGAGGTCACCCAACATAGAATTTCTCCAAGCCAAGCACGCTTAACTTCAAAGTTCCTATGATTGAGCCACCGAAAAGGAAGGTGCACCTTGTTGGTATAGGTATAGTATTTACGCCCGACGTTAGGAGGGGTACATGAATGAACCGAGATCACATCCGAATGAAAGGGATCCTGAGGATATGTAAGTATAGTCAAGATAAGCTTAAAAGAATTGATAGATACTACCTATACCAACAAGATGCACCTTCCTTTTCGGTGGCTCGATCATAGGAACTTTGAAGTTAAGTGTGCTTGGCTTGGAGAAGTTCTATGTTGGGTGACCTCTTGGGATTTTTCCTAGGAAGCATGTGAGTGAGGACAAAACATGTGAGTGAGGACAAAGCATGTTGAAAGGACCCCGTGTTGGTTTGTGGGGATAGTCTTCACTCTTGGAGGCAGTTTAAGACGAGTATGGTAACGTGGCCAGGTCGCAGGGGAATGTCGGGGCCTTAAATGCCGAATCCGAATTTTGAATCCTGGGCCTGGGGCGTTACAACACGTCACTACTAGTCCTCCTTCTGACCATCGCCAGCCAGCGCAGCGGCCCACGAAAGTGCCATGGTAGCAATTTCTCAATGAGTTCTCTCTCTCTCTTATTTCGATCTATCTCTCTCTCTCTTATTTCGATCTATCTCTCTCTCTCGACAGTTTTGCACGCAAGCGAACAGGTGATGTGAGATTTTTCCTTGCATTTCTAGCAGTCCAGCAACCTTGGGCTCGTTTCCAGCCATTTTTGCTTGTGCAAGTGTCGTGCAAAGGCTGTGGAGACCGTGGGTGCTCGGGCTCGTGCGAATCGCATTTACACAATAGTGGTTATTTGATTTTTTGATGATTCGAGTAGTGAATCTTTGATTTTCAGTGGTTTTAGACGAGTTCGGCTTTGGGTAAGTGAAACTTATAGCATTTTGACCTGATTTTAGCATTTAATTGATACCCATAATGTTTGGGTCTTAATTCTAAGGTACCCATTGAGATTGAAGCTCGAGCCATCGAATTTGGATTGAATGAGGACCAAACCAGCAAGATAAAAGTGTTGTTTTGGTGAGTTTCTTTCTCTGAATTGGTCTTGTTAGCGGTTGTATGCTAAGGGAAAGTTAGTAGAAGAGTTTTTCCTATTGAATCTTGTATGTTTTAAATGTTATGAATGCTTCATTCTGTGTTGAGAACATAACATGTTATGTGATTGGTTGAGTCTTGAATGTTTTGGTCGTCTTGAACACTAGTTTTTGAAAGGCATGATAAGTTTTATTTTCAGTGAGCGGATACTCAGAACTTTTGTGATATAAGTTAAAGGTCGAGTGATTAGTGCTTGTTGGACTAGCTGTGATGTTTTCCAATATATCTTAGATAGGGGACTTGTGGTAAATTTACATGTTAAGCCAGATTAAGTTAATAAGGGACCTAATACGAAATGAGGATAGGTTATTTATCCTAGTAGAGATAGTGGCAGTTAAACACCTAGGATTGAAATGTCTTAAAAAAATAATAATAATAATTAGAAGGTTTTAGAGCATCAAACGAGTTTTTTTTTTTTTTGTGTGTTCTAATATTAATTAGGGGCGGGTGCAAATATAGCAAATTGGCTCAAAATAATTGCAATTCTAGCGGCCCGCAAAAAAAATTGCAAAAATGGCAAAATCTCAAGGTCTGGAATGCACATTTACTAAAATACCCTTCCTAAACCCCTGAACCCTCGAATTTCTTCTCGACGCGCATTTCATCTTCTATCAGTCTTCTCCATTTTTTCTATCGCTTGGTTTCTTTTTGCGTTCGTCTTCTCCATCTCGACGCGTTCGTCTTCTCAAAGTTCATTTTCTTGGTTTCTTTTTGCCTAGTTTTACTTTCTATTGTTCATTTACGTTCGTCTTCGGGTTTGTTTTCGCTCACTCTTTTTCTTTTTTTTTTCTTTGATTTCTATCAGTTCATTTCTATGTTTTATTGTTTGCCATTTGTTGTTGACATCGATTCTTCTCCATTTCGATTATATCAGTGCTTGCTCGAGGTTTGTTTTTGCGTTCTTCTGATTCTATCAGTTTGCTCGCTCGATTTTACATTTTCGAATCAGCACCTCGAGGTTTGTTTTCGCTCCCTCTTTTTCTTTTTTTTTTTCTTCGATTTCTATCAGTTAATTTGCCTGTTGATGTTATTGTTTTAGATTTTCTGTTGGTTGTATTTGTATTTCGCTTTCTATCACTATTGTTCTCTATGAGTGTTGGTTTTCTATCTGGTGTTCTGTTTGGTTGTTTTTTGTTTGGTTTTCTACAAGGTGTTGTTTCGTTTCTGATAGAAAACTTTCAATCAGTGATAGAAAGTTTTTATCACTGATAAAATCTTCTTGTCAGTAAACGGCGTTCATAGTTAGCTCAAGATTAAGATCGAGTTACCTAGGTCATCACATGAAATAGCCAGTCTTGTTAGTAAACGACGTTATAAACCAAGAGTGACTTATTTCTCGGTCCTAGTGTTATGCAAACTCATTGCATAGGACGCCTCCACTCGCATGTCTGATAGCGAGCATAGCTAGCTATTTTTCCCTATTTAATTCAACTAGTCTTTTATGATTTATTGGCCCTTTTATTGCACTTAATTGTTTATTTTGTAGGAAAGTGTCGATTAGGGCTAAAGCATGGAATTGGAGTTAATTGGATGTTCGGGACGTGATAAGATGCCAAAGAACCGAAAATATTCAAGTAATAGGGAGCCAAGAGAGGGCAATCTGCCTATCAGCGTCGATACGCCACTCTTGGAGCGTCTCGACGCTCGCTTTCCTTGTTTATTTTGGGTGGCAGCAGTCTCAGCGTTGAGACACTGTGACAAGAGCGTCTCGACGCTATCATTTTTCCCTTATTCAGCACGCGCGCCAGGCGACAGCGTCGAGACGCTGTCTACTTAGCGTCTCGACGCTATCGGCAGATTTCCTATTTATACTTCTTTTCATGCTACGGATTAGGAGAGGCCAAATTGAGAGATTTTAGCCCTAATTGTTGGGATTGGTGTCCTAAAACTCGTAGATAGTGAATGTTAAACAAATTATATACTTATTCGATAAAGGTGTTATCGAGATTGATTCAGTAAAAGTCATTACTTAATAAAGTAAATTGCACTTATAATAACCCAAATCCAATAAACTAAGATCCATGGCTATAGGATGAACACTTGAGCTTTATGTAGAAACATAAAAGTGGATCAAGCTTGAGTAATAGCCAAAACGGTCTATAGTATAGGAATAGGGTTGGGTACCTTATTCTGGAGACACTATGAGACGCGGCCCACTTTATAGATTGTATAGACGATGTGATCCTAAATAGTGGGGGCATCCTATGCAATGAGTTTGCATAAGACCAGGACCGAGAAATAAGTCGCTCTCGCTTTATAACACCGTTTACTGACGAGACTGACTATTTCATGTGATGACCTAGGTAACTCGATCTTAATCCTGAGCTAACTATGAACTCCTGTTTATTCGGGCTTATCCTTAGATCTGCATAGGTGAGAGTGGCTCAGTATCGCCGACTCAATAAGCCTCCCATTTCAGGGATAGGAACAGGTAGATAGCTGGGGACATAGTCGTGCAAGAAGGAATTCACTCCTACCCAAATTAGGGATAGTAGAGAGGTTGTTCCCTTAAGTGCTGACTCCGGGGCTTGAACAAAGGGATTCTGCCCTCATTGGCCTGAGAGGGACTCGGTTTATTGGTTGGACCATAAACCAATTGTTCATTAGAGGATTAGTGGGACTTAAGGAACTAGAAGTACTATAGGGGTAAAACGGCTTATTGACCTAGCTATAGCTACGAACAACCTGTGAAGGATCGACTTACTAATCATGGTTAAATCAAGTGGACGGAAATATATCTATAGTGAGGGGAGTGCAACTATCGGGCTATAGTGGAGTGTCCCGATAGTTAACGAATGTTGGCTAGCTTGGACAATGAGATTAGTCGGTTAGCCTCGAGTCGTTGGAGCCCATGATCTATAGGTCCATTAGGTCCCCCTACTAGCTCATATCGGAATTAAGCCTAGAACAAAAGATAGAAAGCTTTGAATCGTTCAAAATCGGGAAAAGGGGTATTATCGTAAATTGTGTTTGACACAATTATTTAATTATGAATTAAATTAGAAAATGAGAGATGAAGTATTTAAAAGTGTTTTGAATACTATATATATGTATTATGAATCATATATATGGAATTGCACAAGATAACAAAGATTAATTAGATTAATCATATCAAAATTAATTTGAAAATTTTCAAATTAATTACCAAGCAATCAATTTCAATTTAGAATTGAAATTGGGGATAATTTGCAAGCTTGAAATTTGATTTCAATTTGAATTTAGTGGATTTAGTTGGAAATCCATTTAATGCATGATCATTCAATGTGGAAAGACAACTCATTCATGCATTGTTGCATGTCTTGTGTAATGTACACCTAGAATCCACTTGAGCTTGCAAATACACCATGTGTCTTGTGTCTCGAGGCTTGGCTTTGCATAGGAGAATGTCTTTAAAAGGAGTTTGAATAAGATTCAAACATGAGAGAGCCATTTCCTTAATGTTATGCTGCTGGAATTTGGACTCAAAGTTCTCTCATCTCTCATTCTTCTCCATTGCTTGATGCTTCAAGCATTCCCTTCCCATTCCCTATCTTATATAGACTCCCACAAGTCGTTCTTGGCCCAGAGTATAGTAGGGAAGACTCTAGAGGTTGTCCAAGGAGCATAGGAGAGGCAAACACCACAAGGAGTTCAACATAAGTGAGCTACAAAGGTTGGTGTTTTTTAAACTCTTTATTCTGTCTTTTCTAGAACATGCATGCTTTAGGAGTAAAATTGAATGTCTTAAATGCTTTCGATTTTCAATTGCTTCCGTATGTGTAATATGTACACCTTCAATTGGTATCAGAGCATGATTAGAGCACTTAATTCGTTTTAATTTTGCTTTGGTCAGTAGCATTTTGAAATTGAATTTTCTGTGTGCTAAAATGGAAGTGTTCTGGTTTGGCAATTTTTTTGAGCATTCAAACCTTCATGAAATTGTAATTGCTCGGATATGTAAAAGCGTTAATGTGTGTACTATAGTATGTAATTTTTATAGAGTCATTAGAGTCCATATAGGCTGTAAAATCGAAGAAAAACCGGAGAAGACGCAGCAGAAAATGAAAATTCCAGCAAGCTGTTTTTTTAATTACAGCAGCAGCTTTTTTTTTTCCTTCTTCTATTCCAGAATTTTGGTCCAGCTCAATCTGTTGCAGCCTCATTTCACTCATTGCATGACGAGTTCATTGCTTGGGTGAGCGGTTCGGGATGGTTCGTGAAGCTCGGGCATGTTGCAAGTTTATTTATTAATTATTATTGTAATAATTAGTGAAATTGCTTGTGTTTTTTTTTTAAATTGCCAAACCATTCCATTTTAGCTTGATTTAATTACTTTATGCATTATGAATGTATGATTTAATTAAATGGATGTATGTGCATTATGAGCATGCCATATAGATTAAAATCCCACCATAGGAAAGCATGTTCATGCATTTGTTTAATTTGAATAAGTGTTATTGATTAATTCAAATGCATGAGGGAAATTTCGTGTTTAATTAATATAAGTGTTGTATTAATTTAGGGAGATTCATGCTTGAATGGTTAATTAAAATTGATTATTCTTATAATAGTTATAATTATTAATTGATAAAATTAACCAAGCATGAAGCATGAAATTTCATTAGTTTGATTATAAGTGTTATTCTCAAATTAGGCTTGTTATGGATTGTTTTTATAATTGTTATAAAAAGATATAGAAATCTAAAATCTATAACAAGATTAAGTGCATGCTCACTTAGGCTAATGAACCTTCAACGATTCGATCAACTTGCATAGCTTAGGTCGATATCTTGTAAAACAATGGTTACGAGAGAACTCACCCGACAAGATGCTGTCTAAGGCTGGAGGTATTTAAGTTGACGGTTTACGGAACACCTCCTACCTGGGCATCGAGTCGGTTCTTGAGTTAAGTTAACTCGAGTTTTATGAGCATGCGTGAGCGGTGTGAGGTTTTAATGTGTTATCACCTAGACATCGTAGTTTAAAGCGTTATACAAACCTAGACATAGGTTGTTTCTAAATGGTGCTTTTCTTATAACTTGAATGATTGATTGTTATATGCTTTTAAACACCATTAGAAAGCATGTTATAGGGTTAATTCATTCAAAGTTATAAGAGTTATAATAGTTAATTAATAGAATCCATAAAACCTATAACAAAGAGTTGCATGCTAACATAGGATCTTAGGATCTTATCATTCTTTAAATGGTTTAAAATGAAATAGATCTAAGATCGCCTTTTCTAATAGGATTAGAAATATGTCTTACTTAGTTTTTTAAAATAGTTTTAAAATTTGAGTAAGTAGGACATAAGACCTTGGTTATAAGGGAACTCTCCCGGCAAATGGTTCGGAACCTGAGTTGAATTAACCAAAGTCTTACTAGCATGCAATGTCACTAGGTTATTAAAAGAGTTTAATTCACCTAGACATTTAGTGTAAAGACCTTGTTTAATAAGACATAGACTTAGATAGATTCATTTAGCCGGAATTTACCTAAGTAATAGACCCTAAAACTTTACGACACTTTAGTGGGAGGAAAAGTATAGAAACGAAATATTCATTTTAAGTTTCTACTCTCACGTCCCCCTGAGTTCACACCGTGAGATCCATGCTTGGCCTCGAGGCGCCCTGGGAGCGTCCCCCTACGGATGGTGTTTGCATGGGTTAATATCAAGGTGAATGGGGAAAGTGTTCATAGTAAGTGGGAGAAGGAAACGTGTCAAACGTATCCTGCGGTCTCCATTATTAGGTTGCACTGTGAGATTCCTATGCGCTGCCTGCGAGTCGCCTTGGGAGCGATCACCCTACGGAGGGCTTGCACATGGGATTCGGAACAACGCAAACTCCAGAAATGGATAGGGTTTCCTAGGGCCATTCCCAACATTAGCTCTTCCCTACGGTGGCATTGCTGGGACCGCCCTCTGCAATCTGAAAATGATGGGTAACACTTACAAGATGGTCTTGACCAAATTAACGTTAGCTAATAACTATTGGAGTAAGAGTTATTCTAGGAATAGTATTTGGTCGAGATTGTCTCGATTCAAAGGAGGAGTAGCTGACTGCCCTACGGTAGCGGTTATTCTAAACCCCTGAAGTATCGTTGCAAAATAAATCAATTGTATATATGGGTCGATGATTGCTTTTGCTAAATCTGATTGGATAAATGTGATTAATGGGTTTAGTGCATGTTTCTAATAGAGATTAATTTGTTTGTTTCAGCAATATGTCAAAAAACGTATGTGCTTTGTCAAATGCCAAATTAAACGGTTTAGTACATACAACTAAGAATACTTGCTTAAACGCTAAACACGTGGCAAAGAATTTAGGTTTGGTCTCAACTGAGGAATGTCCTCAAACTAACTGCATAGCCAAGAAAAACATAATCCACGACTCTAAATGCGATTTATTAGTCTTGGAAACATGTTTAGTGGAAAACGACGATTCTGCGTGGATACTCGATTCAGGTGCCACTAATCACGTACGTTCTTCATTTCAAGGAATGAGTTCCTGGCAACAGCTAATAGCTGGAGAGATGACTCTTAAAGTTGGAACAGGAGAAGTCATCTCGGCTATTGCAGTGGGAGACATAAAATTATTCTTCACCAAGGAACGCTACATGATATTAGATAATGTGTACATAGTTCCGAAGATTAAAATAAATTTGATTTCTTTATCTTGTTTATTAGAACAAGGTTACTCAATTTCTTTTTCTGTTAATGAAGCGTTCATAACTAAAAGAGGTATTGATGTTTGCTCTGCAAACTTGAAGAATAAATTATATGTTTTGAGACCAATTGAGTCTAAAGCTATTTTAAATCACGAGATGTTTAAAACCGCTGAGACTCAACCTACAAAGCGAAGAGTTTCTCAAGATACCTATCTCTGGCACTTGAGGTTAGGCCATATCAACCTCAATAGGATTGGGAGATTGGTCAAGAGTGGACTTCTAAACAAGTTAGAAGACGACTCGTTGCCTCCTTGTGAGTCATGCCTTGAGGGCAAGATGACAAAACGACCTTTTACCGGAAAAGGTTATCGTGCCAAAGAGCCCTTAGAGCTCATTCATTCGGACCTCTGTGGACCAATGAACATTAGAGCTTGAGGAGGGTACGAATATTTCATCAGTTTCATTGATGATTATTCGAGGTATGGTTATTTCTACCTGATGCATCATAAGTCCGAAGCTTTTGAAAAGTTCAAGGAGTATAAGGCCGAGGTTGAGAACCTATTAGGTAAGACGATAAAAACACTTCGATCCGATCGAGGTGGAGAGTATATGAACTTAAGTTTTCAAGACTATTTGATAGAGCATGGAATTACGTCCCAACTCTCAGCCCCTGGTACACCTCAGCAAAACGGTGTATCAGAAAAGAGAAACAGAACCTTGTTGGACATGGTTCGTTCGATGATGAGTTATGCTCAGTTGCCTAACTCATTTTGGGGTTATGCAGTAGAGACTGCATTTTATATCTTGAACGTAGTTCCCTCAAAGAGTGTTTCTAAAACACCATTTGAGCTCTGGAAAGGTCGTAAAGCTAGTTTACGACATTTCCGAGTTTAGGGATGCCCTGCATACGTGCTAGAAGCAAACCCAAAGAAATTGGAGCCTCGTTCTAGATTTTGCCTATTTGTAGGCTATCCCAAAGAAACGAGAGGTGGATACTTCTTCGATCCAGAGGAAAATAAAGTACTTGTATCGTCAAATGCTACATTCCTAGAAGAAGACCACCTCAGAGATCACAAGCCACGAAGTAAAGTCGTTTTAAGTGAACTATCTAACGAAGCTACAGAAACATTAACAAGAGTTGTTGATGATGCTGGCACCTCGAGTCGATCGTGTCCTTCTCAAGAAATAAGAGAACCTCGACGTAGTGGGAGGGTTGTTAGACAGCCTGATCGCTATTTGGGTTTAACTGAAACTCCAGTCGTCATACCTGATGACGGGATCGAGGATCCATTAACCTTTAAACAGGCAATGGATGACGTTGACAAGAACGAGTGGATTAAAGCCATGGACTTAGAGATCGAGTCCATGCATTTTAATTCAGTATGGGATCTTGTAGATCAACCTGAAGGGGTTAGACCCATAGGGTGCAAATGGATCTACAAGAGAAAACGAGACGCTGCTGGAAAGGTACAGACCTTTAAGGCACGACTTGTGGCAAAGGGTTTTACCCAGCGGGAGGGGATTGACTATGAAGAAACCTTCTCCCCTGTTGCCATGTTAAAGTCGATCCGGATACTTTTATCCATTGCCACGTTTTACGAATATGAAATATGGCAAATGGATGTCAAGACTACCTTTCTGAACGGTAATCTTGAAGAAAGTATCTACATGTCTCAGCCAGAGGGGTTCATAGCTCAGGATCAAGAGCAAAAAGTTTGCAAGCTTAAACGATCCATTTATGGATTAAAACAAGCGTCTAGATCCTGGAATATGAGATTTGATACTGCGATCAAATCTTATGGCTTTGAACAAAACATTGATGAGCCTTGTGTTTACAAAAGGATCATCAACAGCTCTATAGCTTTCTTAGTACTGTATGTGGATGATATCCTACTCATCGGGAACGATGTTGGTTATCTAACTGACATTAAACTATGGCTAGCAACTCAATTCCAAATGAAGGATTTGGGTGAGGCACAATTTGTTCTAGGAATCCAAATTGTTCGAAACCGAAAGAACAAAACGCTAGCCCTGTCTCAAGCGTCTTATATCGACAAATTGTTGGTTAGATATAAAATGCAAAATTCCAAGAAAGGACTATTAACTTTCAGGCACGGAATTAACTTGTCTAAGGAACAGTGTCCTTAGACACCTCAAGAAGTTGAGGACATGAGACGTTTTCCCTATGCCTCTGCAGTAGGTAGCCTAATGTATGCCATGTTGTGTACAAGGCCTGACATTTGTTATGCAGTAGGGATTGTCAGTAGATATCAATCCAATCCAGGATTTGATCACTGGACAACCATTAAAAGTATCCTCAAATATCTAAGGAGAACGAGGGACTATATGCTCGTGTATGGTTCGAAGGATTTGATCCTTACAGGATACACTGATTCTGACTTTCAAACCGATAAAGATTCAAGGAAATCTACATCGGGGTTAGTATTCACTCTAAATGGAGGAGCAATAGTATGGCGCAACATCAAGCAAGGATGCATTGCAGACTCGACCATGGAGGTCGAATATGTAGTCGCTTGTGAAGCAGCAAAAGAGGCAGTATGGCTCAGGAAGTTCCTAACTGACTTGGAAGTCGTTCCAAATATGCATCTGCCTATCACCTTGTATTGTGATAATAGCGGCGCAGTTGCAAACTCAAAGGAACCTCGCAGCCATAAGAAAGGCAAGCACATCGAAAGGAAATACCATCTCATTAGGGAGATTGTGCACCGAGGAGACGTGATCGTCACGAAGATAGCGTCGGAGCACAACATTGTTGATCCATTCACGAAGGCTCTCACGGCTAAAGTGTTCGAGAGTCATCTAGAAGGTCTAGGTCTGCGAGATATGTACGAGAAATAATCTAGGTCAAGTGGGAGAATTGTAACCGGTATATCGATACCTCAGTATACTGGGTATTTAGATGCCCTAGTTTATTGTATTTTTACTCTGTTATTAATACAAGTATTTATTCATCCACTGCTGTTATAGATTATAGTACATCCCACTAAACTAGAGTTTTAGTTCAAGTGGGAGATTGTTGGGATTGGTGTCCTAAAACTCGTAGATAGTGAATGTTAAACAAATTATATACTTATTCGATAAAGGTGTTATCGAGATTGATTCAGTAAAAGTCATTACTTAATAAAGTAAATTGCACTTATAATAACCCAAATCCAATAAACTAAGATCCATGGCTATAGGATGAACACTTGAGCTTTATGTAGAGACATAAAAGTGGATCAAGCTTGAGTAATAGCCAAAACGATCTATAGTATAGGAATAGGGTTGGGTACCTTATTCTGGAGACACTATGAGACGCGACCCACTTTATAGATTGTATAGACGACATGATCCTAAATCGTCCATGTAGAGACATGTGAGTGGGGGCGTCCTATGCAATGAGTTTGCATAAGACCAGGACCGAGAAATAAGTCGCTTTCGCTTTATAACACCGTTTACTGACGAGACTGACTATTTCATGTGATGACCTAGGTAACTCGATCTTAATCCTGAGCTAACTATGAACTCCTGTTTATTCGGGCTTATCCTTAGATCTGCATAGGTGAGAGTGGCTCAGTATCACCGACTCAATAAGCCTCCCATTTCAGGGATAGGAACGGGTAGATAGCTGGGGACATAGTCGTGCAAGAAGGAATTCACTCCTACCCAAATTAGGGATAGTAGAGAGGTTGTTCCCTTAAGTGCTGACTCCGGGGCTTGAACAAAGGGATCCCGCCCTCTCATTGGCCTAAGAGGGACTCGATTTATTGGTTGGACCATAAACCAATTGTTCATTAGAGGATTAGTGGGACTTAAGGAACTAGAAGTACTATAGGGGTAAAACGGCTTATTGACCTAGCTATAGCTACGAACAACCTGTGAAGGATCGACTTACTAATCATGGTTAAATCAAGTGGACGGAAATATATCTATAGTGAGGGGAGTGCAACTATCGGGCTATAGTGGAGTGTCCCGATAGTTAACGAATGTTGGCTAGCTTGGACAATGAGATTAGTCGGTTAGCCTCGAATTGTTGGAGCCCATGATCTATAGGTCCATTAAGTCCCCCTACTAGCTCATATCGGAATTAAGCCTAGAACAAAAGATAGGAAGCTTTGAATCGTTCAAAATCGGGAAAAAGGGTATTATCGTAAATTGTGTTTGACACAATTATTTAATTATGAATTAAATTAGAAAATGAGAGATGAAGTATTTAAAAGTGTTTTGAATACTATATATATGTATTAGGAATCATATATATGGAATTGCACAAGATAACAAAGATTAATTAGATTAATCATATCAAAATTAATTTGTAAATTTTCAAATTAATTACCAAGCAATCAATTTCAATTTAGAATTGAAATTGGGGATAATTTGCAAGCTTGAAATTTGATTTCAATTTGAATTTAGTGGATTTAGTTGGAAATCCATTTAATGCATGATCATTCAATGTGGAAAGACAACTCATTCATGCATTGTTGCATGTCTTGTGTAATGTACACCTAGAATCCACTTGAGCTTGCAAATACACCATGTGTCTTGTGTCTCGAGGCTTGGCTTTGCATAGGAGAATGTCTTTAAAAGGAGTTTGAATAAGATTCAAACATGAGAGAGTCATTTCCTTAATGTTATGTTGCTGGAATTTGGACTCAAAGTTCTCTCATCTCTCATTCTTCTCCATTGCTTGATGCTTCAAGCATTCCCTTCCCATTCCCTATCTTATATAGACTCCCACAAGTCGTTCTTGGCCCGGAGTATAGTAGGGAAGACTCTAGAGGTTGTCCAAGGAGCATAGGAGAGGCAAACACCACAAGGAGTTCAACATAAGTGAGCTACAAAGTTTGGTGTTTTCTAAACTCTCTATTCTGTCTTTTCTAGAACATGCATGCTTTAGGAGTAAAACTGAATGTCTTAAGTGCTTTCGATCTTCAATTGCTTCCGCATGTGTAATATGTACACCTTCACTAATTTCGACTAGAGACCTACTGTGGGAGCTGAAGCAAGGACGAGGATCGGGAATCTCACTTCGTGGCACAGATATCGAGACGGGACGTGTCGGGTTCGAGGACATTAAGTGTTTCCTTTCTTTTTCCTTATCTTTAGCTAGATTTAATGGCTTTTTCATGTTTAGTTAAGCTTGTAACGCCATGTATGAGTAGCTAAACTTGTGGCTTAGGGATTGATGTAGTCGATTTAGTTTATGGATTGATTTACGGTATAAGTTGTGTAATGGTTATTATGTATGCGATCTTGATTTAATGCTTTCAATTAATTGACCATTAGTTGAATGATTTAAGTGTTGATTCTTGCTCGGGAGAGGGGATTTAATGTAGACTTATTCAAGATTGCATGACTAAAGTTTATTTTCTAATTCGTGATGATTTTTAGATTAACTTTAGAATTGGTCAAAATAACTCATTGCCTTGCATGTTAATAAACTTAGATAGGGATATCAAGTTGGTTAATTTGCATGAGAATCAATTATACTCGAGAGAGGTAATTGTGACTAAAGGTTCTTAGGCTCATAATTCCATTGTGCATAATAACTTATTCCTTAAAATCAATCCTAGACTAAATTGGCGAAATCAATTCCCTAAGTGTTCTCTCAATTGCATATCCACTGTTTGCTTGTCTTGATTTAGTTTTCGATCTATCACTCGCTACTTTGTGTTCCCTAAATAAAATTGAGTTAGATAATTCACAATACTTGATTTAGCTTAAAAATCCAATCCAGAGGACGACACACGTTTATACGAACACTTTATTATTACTTGACTCGTGCGCTTGCGGTAGGAAAATTCCACATCAATGTCTCTACATGGACGATTTAGGATCACATCGTCTGTACTATCTACAAAGTGGGTTGCGTCTCATAGTGTCCCTAGGATAAGGTACCCAACCATATCCCTATACTATAGACCGTTTTGGCTATTACTCGAGTCTGATACACTTTTATGTCTCTACATAAAGCTCAAGTGTTCATCCTATAGCCACGGATCTTAGTTTATTGGATTTGTGTTATCTAATGTGCAATTTACTTATTCAGTAACGACTTTATTGAATGAATCTCGATAACGACTTTATTGAACAAGTATATAATTCATTTAACATTCACTATCTACGAGTTTTAGGGTACCAATCCCAACATGCAATTAGTTTGCAACTGTGCTATATTTGCTATTAATTTGGTCCAATTTGCCATCTATGCAACTGTCCTTACAAAATATGGAGATTCATATTAACCCAAATATGGGCTGCGTTTAGGGTTGGGCTTCAGCCAGACCCACACAAACGCCCCGTAATGGGCCAACAGTCACCACAATAGGCCCAACCCACTTATCCTTCTCTTTTGCTTGGCCCAGCCCACTTAGCCCATATCTCTTCGTTCCGAATGCTAAAAATGATATTTTTTGGGAAAACCTAGGAAATAGCCAAAAAAATAAAAAATAAAAAATAAGCGGTTTTGATAGATAGACAAAAAATAATAAGGGGGAAAATGGTCAAATCGTGCCTGCACATGACTTTATTTGGGCATGAATTTCCGTTTTTACCCTCATATGTAATTTCAATATCTTTTATCCTAAAATTAAGGAGAGTGTATCTAAACAATTTCTCCCTCCTAATTTAATCTTAAATTATTTGAATAGATTCTATTTCCCAATATTATCATTTGAATTAAAAAAAAATATATATGAAAGTCATTGGGAACCGAGGGAGATCGGCCGTCAATCGCGCAAAAAAGCAGAAGTTCGTGTGCGTGAGTTGGAAGATGAGGTCAAGGAATTGATAGAGGATTTAAATTTCTTCATGGACCAATACTGAATGCGAATCTTTCTGAAGTGTTCTTATAATCAAAATCGTTCATTTTGTTTGCAGTTTTATTTTGCTTCTATGGAGGAGGTTCTAGTCGTGTCGGCTTTAAGGGCTTTATGGGATTTATGGAGGAGGTTTAATTTCATAGTCATGAGGGCAACTGTAATTTGGTCTCTGATCATCTTCCAATTTGTTCTCTTATCTTGGAATTTATGGAAGAGGTTTAATTTCATAGTTGTTGGATCGGTATGACAACCCTAGAGGGGGGTGAATAGGGTTTAATTAAATTTTATAAATTTTTTACTACGGTGGGCCCAATTTAAACAAATAAGTGAACTTTTTACAAATAATTAATTTTAACACAAATTGATCAACAAATTAGAAATATGTTTCAAGTACAACGAATAATTCCAAATGTAAATATTGTTCATAAACATTAACAATAAATTATAGGAATTAATTTCATGCAAATAACGATAAAGAAAATTAATTGCAAAAATTAAATAGTGGAGGGTTAGAGAAAATAACACCGGAAATTTATAGTGGTTCGGCAAACGGCCTACTCCACTCCCCAAGCTCCTCTTGGGTATTCGATTCAAGAACACGACTCTTTTCACAGCTTAGAGTCCAACCGGTACAATGTTCTTTTTGCGGGAGCAAGAACAAACCCGATCCTTTCCACGGTTTAGGATCAAACCGTTACAACCGCTCTTTTTAGGGCTCAAGAGCAACCCTTACAAAATTTGGAAATTTCGAGAACAAGATTACAAACTCTCTCAAAGAGTGGATATACAAATTTTCGCTCACAAATTTGTAAGAAAAAATCTTACAAATTAATGCCCTCAAATGGCTAAGAAAAATAAAATTTAATAGCTCAAGAATCTCTCAAAATAAAACTCTCACAAGAATTTAAAGAAGCATTGATGAATTGGAGAGAAGAAACATGTAGAGAAATTGGAGAGAATTTAGAGAAAAATTGTTGTTTTGTTTTTGTGAAAGAATGGGGGTATAAATAGGAAGAAGATGAAGTTGAAAAGAATTTGAAATTAAACTTAATTTGATCCATTGGATTGGAGTTAAAGAAAAATGAAGGGTAGAGATTAAAAGAAGTTAAAAGTAAATTAGAAATTTAAAATAATAAAAATAAAATAAATAAATAAATATATATATATATATATTATTTAAAACTTAAAACATATAACGATAACATTCAAAACTTAAAAATTATAATAATAATAATAATAATAATAAATATATATATATATATATAAAAGTAACGGTAAAAAAAACAAATTCATTTTTTTTTTAAATCTGAACACCCAACGGCAGAAGCATTAAATGCTTCTGACTTTTTTTTTTCTTTAATTTCAAATAGTCGATTACTCACAAGATTATTTTTAATAAAAATAATATATATATATATATATATATAATTATATTTAGATAACCAGAAAGCTCCATGTGTCACTCCTTCATTAATCCACGTGTCGTCATCGGATTGGTCCATGATGCTGACTCAGCCGCCACGTCATCGCCACGGGTATTTTTCGTTAAAGCTTGTATCTACCATAACTTCTTCGTTTTTGCTCCGATTTGAATGATTCGAGAGGCATTAGAATCGTTGTTCCGAGCTCTACGCTATGGACACAATAAAACACTAAAATTTTCAGTAATTAAAAATTGGGTTTGTTATCATCAAAACATTGATTAATTAATTAATTTGAGATTAAGGGCCAAAAAGCCAACAATAGTCCTTTTCTCAGTCCAC
This sequence comes from Luffa acutangula, assembly GCA_036850905.1. NCBI lineage: Eukaryota > Viridiplantae > Streptophyta > Magnoliopsida > Cucurbitales > Cucurbitaceae > Luffa > Luffa acutangula. Next base: position 48,581,142 of record CM072093.1, read on the forward strand.
CAAATTGGTCTCTGATCATCTCTCAAATTGTTTCAGGAGTATTCAACGAAAAGAAAGAAACCAAGAAAAAAGAGAGAGTAGGGTTTTGGTTTGGAACCTGCATTTGAGAAAGTGGAATTAAGTTATGTCGAGAAATTGGTGAAATTGGAGAAGTCGAGAAACATGCGTGTCTCTTTCTGGAATCGGCATCAGCGATGAATTTTTCCATTTTTTCAGTTATCCAGCTTGAATTCCTATTTTGCACAATATGCCGATGGAAAATCCAAACATTTTCCTTTGAGGTGGGTTTTTTGGACTCTGAATATTGTTTTCGCTATTGTGATGGGTCTATACTTTTATGGATATGTTGAAATGTTGGACGCTAGGTGCTCGAAGACTGTCCGCTAAGAGATATTGCAAGCATATTTCGACCTGAATAGTGATACTGTAAAGGGGTATTGGAGCTATACACATTTGGTGCGCAAGGTACTTTCTAATGTGAAACTGGAACATATAAATTTGAATTGAAGTTCTAGTTTCGCTTCACATATTTGAATGTCTAATATAAGGCACTAACTCATTTGTTCAATTTCTTCCACCCCATGGTTTCTACCATCTTTTGCTAGATATTTACGGGATATTTGTGGTTTATTTATTTATTTTTTATTTACAAAGAGACAAAGACACTTTCATTATACTCTTTATGTATGGATTACCGTCTTTCTATGACTCATTGTTTCAAATTTTTTTGCATATTTTAATGTCTAAAATCTAAATTAGTTTTTGTTCCTTAAAATTAAATACACGGTATTTCTTGTGTCATGTTTTTTATAGACCTTTTATATGTTCTTGGTGCTTCTAGAATTGTTTATTATGTATGTATTATATTATCAACCAACTAGATATAGATTTTTAATTATTTTGTATTTTCAATTTTTTTTGGTTGCTTAACATCTTTAGATGATTTGATTTGATTTGATTTAATTTAAATTTTAGATTTGATTTAGGGGCAACAAGAAAAATGACTAAAAATAAATAGGTGGCTTGAAAAATGGCTACAAACGTTTATAAATTAAATAGATGGCTAAACGATTTACTGATTAATAAATCCCTATTTGTAGAAGACAAAAATGTCCCCCAACAAACTGTTCTTAACGTTTAAAACTAAAATCACAAGTTTAGGAGAGATAAAATACACCCCTAAAATAAGTTGGAGACATTTTAGGAAGTTTGAAATTCAAAAATCCAAGAAACAATCGTTTTCTACTGGAAAAATTTGTTTCCCGGAAAAATGAGTTACCTTCATTGGGGAAGGAGTACAAAGTTCAACCTCCCTCAGCATAGAGAAATACCTTCAGAATGCGTTAATTGGAAAAAACAGTTCTCTCAATCTCAAGATATACTACCTGCAACTAAGAAAATCTAAACTTAAAAAACAACTAAGAACACGTTAGTAATTGTCCAGGAATTGAATCAACTAAAAAGATAATACCTTATATGCTGCAATTATGACATGTCATATCTTCGCCCACCCTCCCACCAGAACCGCCCTCATGCATTCGCTCCATCCCGTCGGTCCATCTTCGTCTTCCACACCTCGAAACCCTTGAGAGCCAAAAACCTTCATTCCCTACCATTTCCCACCGCCAAACAGAGTGTATATCGCTACCTACCTCTCACATCTCGCCGACGACCCACCTCCGTCGTGCCGACGACCTTCCCCCGCCACGCCGGCAACCATCTCTTGCATGCTCAATCGATTCTTCTTCTACGCCAGGACTGTACCAAAAAATTTGAACTAAGGTAACGGCTTCATTTCCCTTCCCTTATATTTGCAACAACCTCCACCTAATTTATAGACAATCCCTTGATTTTAGGGATTTGTTTTTTTTTTTTTTTGGCAATATTTCGTGATTTATGTGCAAAAGGCCAACTACATGCAACCCTTGTGACATATTATTATAATTTGATTGTTTTTTATTGAAAAAATCCTCAAGGATGCTGTTAAGAAAAACCTTGCAAGAAAAAAAAAAGAACAAATGGATTAAGAAAGATGTAGTTGAAGAAGTTGACCCCGTCAGAGCGGTATGTACTGATATATACATATATTATTTACACCGTTTATGACCTGCTAGTGTGTACTGGAGCCTAAAATTGAGATGTATGTATCTGGATATAACTCTGTCATGTGTATTGAAGGGTGAAAGTGTGTTGGAATGCCTATTGAATGACATTCTATTGTCTGTACTCTTATATACATGCATATTAGTCATGCCAGTATATAAATTGTGTGCCTCCCCCTACTTTATAGATAATCCCTTGATTTTAGGGATTTCTTTTTTTGGCAATATTTCGTGATTTGTGTGAAAAATGCCAACTACATCCACCCCTTGTGACATGTTATAATTTGATTGTTTTTTATTGTGAAAATACCTCAAGATGTTGTTAAGAAGGATCCTGCAAGGAAAAAAAACAAACAATGATGTAGTTGAAGAAGTTGGCCCCGTAAGAGTGGTATGTACTGATATATACATATATTATTTACACCGTTTATGACCTACTTGTGTGTACTGGAGCCTAAAATTGAGATGTATGTATCTGGATATAACTTTGTCTTGTGTATTGGAGGGTGAGATTGAGAAAAGCTTTTAATTACAAACTTACCGCCACTATTTTTATCATTATATGCAAAAAAAAAAAAAACAAACAAATAAATTAAGCTATGATATTTAAATGAGGGAAAAATATAGAAAGATTAATGGAACTTACCAAACGAAATCTTTTCTTACGGTTGGAGGGATAGAAGAAGCCTAAAATATAGAAAAATCTTGTTTGACCGTTGGAGGGATATCAAAACTCGAAATCCCTGTAAATCAGGGTGCATCCACCCAAAAAAATCGGGAAAATCCGTATGCAGTTGAAGTATATAGACGTATATACCAGGAGTAAAATTGGAAAAAAAAATCTAAAAAGCAGTTCCTAAAAAGGTGGAAGCCATGTCTGCAATTATTGAACTTCCTTAGCCAAAAAACAAGAGGGGTATTTTTTCTAGCCATTTACCACAATTCCCCTTAACTAATTAAGATTTTCGGTTATCGAAGGGTATTTTTATAACTAAATATTTCGTATTTATTAATCCATATACCCTCGACCATGAGGTCAGAGGTTCGAATCCTCCACCCGAAAATGTACTTTTTTTTTTTTTTTTTTTTTTTCTTTCTTCGTCTATTCTCGCAGTTAGCCCTATTCTTTTCAAGAAAAGAAATGAGAGCCCTAATTTGCCATTGATCTGCAGCACTGTCTCTGGAGCTCACTCACCTTCCTTTCTGGACAACATTGAAGCTTCTTCAGCTATCAACATCGCCAAGCCACGAATCCCTACGGCTCACTTCAACCACCAAGTCTCCTCCGTCAGTGCCTGTCTCGCTCATTTCGGCGTCGCATTCAGCCTCCCTCCCTCAGCGCTTAATTCTCATCTCTTGGCGTAAGGTTTTATATTCTTGAGTTGAGGTTTCTTTGGTTTGTGCTTTCTGCAAGTTTGTTATTCGATTGGTTGTTGGATAAATTGATCTCCGATTCAGTCTTCTCGTGGCGTTTTGTTTTCAATTAGTGTTGGGAAAGAATAAAGATCAGTTGCTTGAGTTGATTATTTGATTTATTGCAATAGAGGTTATCGGTTTGGTTGAAAAAAAAGGTTTTAGTGTCACGTTCGGTGGCATTTCTCTGTTTCCGTTTGCTTGAAAATATATATATATTAAGCCTAGGGTTTGCTAATTTCCTTTCCTTAATTCGTTCCACACGCTGTACGCACGCCTCCTTCGACCTTCACCCTTTCCCTCCCAATCGCAAAAGCCGCTTCCAGCCTCTCTCTGTTCAACCACCGCCGCCGTTCAACCACCGTTGCTTGCACTTTCAGCAGCAGCCAAGCCAACAAGGTGGATTTTTGTTTTACTTTCTCCCTTCTCTCTCCGAAACTCTGGTTTTACTTTGTCATTTTTTTTCCTTTTCAGTTTTCACGCCTCTTAAATCGAGATTTAAATTGAAACATTACTTCTGCTCCGCTCGTCTGCTTGATTACTCAAAGTTTTACATCCTGTCACTCTTGAGATGCCATCTTTAAATGATGGTATAATTAATTGGCAGAGACTTTGTATCTGTTAACGCTTCACTCTTCTCCCCTTCCTCTCACCTTCTTCTGGCCCAGGATGTATGATTGGTTCGTACATCATTACTGTGTTTTATGTTGTCTTATTTTATGATATTGGGTGTAATGTTATTGGGTTTTTGGATGCTTACTTTGATAATCGAAGTGAATAATTTTTGCGAATGCAGCTGCCTCTATAATGTTTTGATTTATTTTGAAATTAACAAGTTTTTTTTTTTTTTAATACTTGCAATTAACAAGCCTAGGCTTTGAAAATTGCATTCAAAGATGTTCACTCTCTTTTGGTTTGGTGGCATTTGAAAACTATGTATTGAAAGTTTTACTTGTATTTGAAGGACTAGGTGAAAATAATTACTTGTCTTCTTGACTAAACTATTCTACAGTTCTTCATTCTTAATAGGTGCAAATGTCGATTATGATTAGTTTGTTAACTTAATTTTTATTTACTATCCAGGCCACTGAATTGTCATTACAGGCGCCAAAAATGGGTTTGAACTAAATAGCTTGCTACCTTTGGGGGAAGGTTAATCTGGCAACTTGAGAAATGCACTTAGTTTTAAGAATAAGGCATCTCCTACCCAATGCGTTTGCAAACACCATTCGCTCTCCGGTGGTCGCTCTCAATCCTCTGAACCTAAATGGATTACACAGAAATTATGCTCAACCTGCTCAGATAGAGGAGGAAGAGGATGAGGTGGAGATTGACCAGAGAAGGCTTCCAGCTGACTATGATCCAGCAAAATTTGATCCAACAGAGCATCGCAGTCCTCCAACTGATCGTGTTTTTAGGCTCGTGGATGAAATATCTGGACTCACATTAGTTGAAGTTGCTGAATTATCTTCCATTTTGAGGAAAAAATTAGGAATGACAGACATGCCGGTTGTAGCAGTCATGAAACCAGGAGCTGCTGGAATGGCTGGAATGGCAATGAAGGCGTCATCAGCAGCTGCCAAAGAGGAGCAGAAGCCAGAAAAGACTGTTTATGAGTTGAAACTAGAGTCTTATGAAGCGGCTGCAAAGATTAAAATTATCAAAGAGGTAAGAAGTTTCACTGATTTAGGTCTTAAAGAAGCAAAGGATCTAGTGGAGAAAACGCCATCAGTGTTGAAGAAGGGATTGTCAAAGGAAGAGGGTGAACAACTAATTGAAAAGATGAAGGCACTTGGTGCAAAAGTTATCTTGGAATGAATGTATGCTTTTGGTCATCCATTGCTTCGTTGGACTCATGTTTTTTATAATAAGATCTGGCTATTTTTAGTATCTCGATTTTCTCGATAATTAGCATCTCTCGAACTGTAATCTTCGAAGTCCAAACGAATGGAAGAGGAGCAACATCTTTTTGTTCTATTGCTGTCTCAATAGTCAAACGAACTTATACCTGAATTGCTGCTTTTTCCTTTTCGTCTATTTGTTCAGGGGTATTTTTGAGAACTCAAGCGATTCTGGTTACTTGATGAATCCAACTTTTTTTTTTTTTTTTTCAGTACAACATTGGAGTGGGGATTCAAACCTTTGACCTCTTAGCCAACTACTGCTGAGCTAAGCTGGCTTTGGCTTGATGAATCCAACTTGGTTTTGAAATATTTGGATTAAGGTTCTTTCTGTTTGACATAGTGACATAGTGAGAATTGTTTACATATATATATATATTATTTTCATTGAATTAGGCTTCATGTGGAAATTTAAGTTGAGTAATTATGTCGTCTTCAAAAATTTGAGGAACTATTTCATTTCTTGGAAATAATAAAATATTACAAACAAGATTTAAATCTTTCTTCAGTTAGATAGTACTCAGAATTTGAATTTAATAAAAAAAATTTAGCCATAAATTGTTGAATGAAATACATTAAATGGATATTTGCATAGTGAAATATATTTTTAAAATTTTGATTTGACTTAGAAAGTCAGTAAATAATCTGAACCTATAAAACTGAAGTTTATTTAAACCTGTAAATATGCATAACCCGAGATTGGCACTTGTTTGTGATTGCAGTAAACGCTTTGTGGCTGATTCACTTGGTGCTGTCAAAAGACCAAATAGCATCTTAATCTCACAGATGCTTCATTCAGAGAATTATTTACCAGATCATTCTTAGAAGTATTGTATAAACATAAAGGGCATCAAATGGACTCGTAAAGTTGGGGATTGAAAAGGAAACATACTTCAAGTTATTCAGAGGCGTTTTATTATTGTTGTAAATTATAGGATACATGTTAACCTATTTCAGTGATGGCATGACTTGCTTATTTTACAACCACGCCAGCCTCTGCATTAAGGAAGAACATCTTCATATCTTGTGGTGTCCAAACCAAGATTAAAAGATTTCAAGGGCTGAAGGAGAACCAGGCCAGGCTAACGAGCATCGTCAGTGCCTGAAATGCCTCACGTTAGTGAAGACGAGAGACACACCGTACTTGTTGCAGCAGTTGATAGCATCAGGATCTCGGATGCTCCCCCCAGGCTCAGAAATAATACCTACTCCACTCTGGCATGCCTCTTCCACGCACAACCATGCAAACTCTGCATCTTGAAGCTCACTCTCTTGAGGAGCCTTTCCAGAGACTACATTAAATTGTATATCTTGGGGAACCAAATCATCAGAATCCTGTGCTAACCACCCCCCACCAACTTGCCTGAGTGAGAGTTTTCCTTTCTCATTTTTGCTTGCCTCAAGAATTCGCAGAGTCTTCGATTTCCCACGCAAGATCTCGAGCCCTTTCTCTGTGTACTTGGGTGCAACAACAATCTCATAAAACATCCGAGTTTCACCATTGTAGGACTTCTAAATTCCCGAATTTCCCTTGCAAGAACCTAAATGCAGTAAGAGCAAACTATTGGAACTACTTAGTTTCTTCGTTCATCTAATTTAATTAACAAGCAAACATCACAACATAAGCATAAATATATCTTAGTAAACGAAAAGTTGGTTTGATGTTCCATGACATTGTTTTGCTGTTACGTTAGCTGGAGGTTTTGGTCTGGCTCGCAGCTACTTGGAATCAATTACACCAAAAGTTAACATAGAATCATCATGGATTCAAGTCCAATCAATTGTCTTATCGAACTACAAGATTCTTGATAGAAGATAATTCCTTAAATCAATGCAGAATACTAGTCCTCAAATAATATTTTAAGAAAAGAAAACACACTAACCTCATCAACTTCTACGTTGAAGGCTACAATGCCACCAAAAGCACTCACAGGATCAGCTTTTACAGCTAACCTATATGCTTCCAGAATATTATCACGTGAAGCTACACCACATGGATTTGTGTGCTTAACAATTACACATGTAGGATTTCTAAACTCTGATACACAGTTCCAAGCTGCATCGGCATCTAAGTAGTTATTATATGACATCTCCTCCACAAAACAAAAGTTTGCAAACACAACTGAAACTTAAATGGCATACGAGGTAAAAGAGAAATGAAGTGTAATAGGGCAAGTTCATATAATTCTATGCTGAACAATAACCTTCACATGTCAATGAAAGTCGTGAGCAAGAATGAAAACTTTCAATTGAAGCCTAAAAAATGAATTATTGTAAATCTTTATGCAAGCTTAGAAGAAGCCTAATGTTTTGGATGTTAAATTAATGAAGCATTTCCATGATCTCCATGGAGAGTAGACAACAGAAAAGGCTCAAAATGAAATTTAAACCTATTTACTTGTTTTACTGTCCTGAATTCAGAAATACTAACCGAGGAGTAGTTTCAAGTACGATTCACAAGTACACCACCCAATTACTTGCATATTAAAGTCTACATCTCATTGTGGAAACAGAATCCTATTTTAGAATTACTTGGGAAAGCAATCGATCAAGAGCAATACATCAACTACAATTCAACAATTGACTTCCAATAAACCGTTATCATAGTGGTAAATTGTAAAAAAAATTCCAAACATCTCCACGTTTTCATCAGGGCAGGGGCTTACTGTTATCATTTTAGAAAATCTTTGAGGCACAAAAATAATAGGTAGAATCAATCCTTTACACTATGTATCTGTGTTGATATATATATATATATAACTGCAGACAGGCACAAATTGACAAGTGTGTATTTCTTATGCATCAACCCACAAATGAATTGATAAATAGGTATACTTGCTCACCTTTCCATGGTGTTGGATTGCTGTTGCAATACCACCAGCATTGACCTCAGAAAGACTCTTATCAACATAAAAGGCAACCTTCTGATGAGGATTTTCCACGTAGCGAAGAGAACTTTTGAGGGAGAGAGGCACAGTAAAGCTGGGAGGGAATTTATCTTCCAACAAACACAGAGGACTATTTAATCTAAAATTCAACCAGATAAACATAATAATATTGTATCTTCGTCAAGAATAATAAAGAAAAACAAATAATGACAATAATCAAATGTTTTTCTCTTCATAGTTTCGACGAATGCGACTGCATACTTGAACTTTAACTTGGACCAAATGACAAAATAAGTCATTATAGTAAGGAGGATTAAACGTATCCTAGCGATTATGCATTTCGCACAGATGAAATAGGGAATTTACCCCCAACAGTCTGCTTCCACAGCCATTCTGAGACGGCAGAATCATAAGAAGCTACATGTTGAAATGCCTTCCAAGCAAGTTTTCTGCGAAATTGTTGATCATCTTGGCTTCCTTTCAAAAATTCAAGCAATGCAGGATAGTCATCGGTATCAACGACAACCAAAACATCCTTGTGGTTCTGCATATGCATGTTCATGCACATATCAACTTTGCATCATGAAATTAAAGTAATATAAACTTTAAAACTATCAAGCTTTCAAGAGCACGGTAAGCACACTCACATGAGAAGTGGTGTTTGAGCCAGGTTCTTTTTTTCAAATTTATGAGTGTTGAGACCGACTTATACACATTTCAACTAATTTCACGGGATAAAAATTTGATTGTCAAAAAATAAGTAGGATTTTAATATTTCACGTGAGTGACCTGGCCACCGTGGGTTTGAACCCATTCCCTCAAAATCTCTTTACTTTTTTCACATCTCGGTACCACTATGCCCAAAATCCTTTTGAGCTAGTTGATTGGTTACGCTACCATATTTGTAAGAAACATTTAGTCATATTTGACAAACTAATAACACTTTTCACATTTCTATCGGATTTTCATATAAAAATCCAAGATCAACTTTGCCCATAATTTACTGACATGGTTCTACACTTTCCTACCTTTGCAGCTGCTCTGATCATAGCCGGGCCACCAATATCAATGTTCTCAATTCCATCTTCAAAGCCAATTTTTTTAGATAAGGTGACTTTTTCATAGAAGGGATACAAGTTTACCACAACAACATCAAATGTGCCTGCAGAAAAACTGTTTCAGAAAATAGTAGGCAATTTATGCAGCAGTGACCATGCATTGCAGTCAAAACTTAGGAGCCACTGGCCACATAAGAATCTAGAGATTGATCACAAGATACAATAGAACACAAGCATTAAACTTACCAATTCCATGTTTATTAAGGGCGTCCATATGATGCTTTTGGTCTCTTTTAGCAAGAATACCCCCATGTATAGAAGGATGCAAAGTTTTTACACGGCCATCAAGCTGCCAGCACAAGTAAAATTATTATAGTAAATCAAATATATTGCTTTCAAAGTTCAAATATTTCAGGAATTTGCAAACCTATTATAATCTCTCACATTTCAACCCCCCCCCCCCCCCCCAAAAAAAAAAAAAAAAAAAAAAAACTTCAATAGTTGAAAATATCATGTTCATTAAATTTCATACTTAACATATTTGATTTTCGTCTTTCCCCATCTACTGAGTGGGGCCTTGAACTTGTGACAAGATTGGCCATTTTTTAAGTCAAACTGGTGCAGAGGATATTATTGGCATTTTCTCATGCCAAGTATAACTTTAAAATAATTTTTAGAACCTAAGCAAAATGGTTAACTGACCACGGCATTGCATCCTGCATGAACATCCTCTCCAAGGCACCAAATAAAATTTTAGGAGCTTTTTCCTTTCAGAATTTAAATAAACAAGAAGAAACGCAGCATACCATTTCAGGAAAACATGTAAGCTCCTCCACTTTAGTAACGTGTACCCCAGAAGTTTCTAATGTAGATGCTGTTCCACCAGTTGAAACAATTGTATAGCTGCAAAAGTTTATAAGATACAGGGCGTTATCTATGTTTCCAATGTTTTTAAAGTACAAGCACACTCCAGAGGAGATGCAAAATGTACAACGTATGTGTCATAACTTAGAATCAAAGGAAAAATAAAAAATAAAAAATCATTGATGGCATGTTAGTGATTTCAAGAAGAAATGATCAATCAAAGGAATCAAACAAAATTGCATAATAAGTCTAGAAGAGTTCACCCCAATTCTTGAAGCCCATTTCCTAGAAATGCAAGATCTTTCTTGTCTGACAATGATATCAGAGCTAGCTTGTTTCCTGACATTGAACATAATAGCACACAACTGTCAAATTGATACAACCAACTCACTATAGAAGGTACCATTTTCAAAAATAATCAAAGAGAGAACATTCTATGGAACCATAACCGATACAAAAAAAAGTTTCCAATTGACACAAGTTACGTCCTAAAACAAGCAACACTGAAATTTAAGCTCCAAATGAGAAAATTTGGAAACCTTCATAGTTCATAAATGATGGTAGCTTTCACTTTTGTAGAGATTAACAACTCAACTCTCCCTAGCGGAAACAAACGAAACTTCCCTTCATGTATCTTATCCACTAACGTCCATCTCTCAATCACACCACCGACATACAGACAAAATTCAAAGCTTTCTACAGAAAATGCACCCGAAAATAAAAGTTCTATATAAAAGGATAAGAGGAACTACCAGAAGCAGATGATGAGGCGATCTTTGAAGAAAGAGCGACGGTCTCACCCTCAGCCATGGCTCTGGGAGTACAGCACGACCGTCGTAGCACAGAATGAGTGTGGAGAGAAACCCGAGTAATTAAAGACTGCTTGGGGTCAACGTTAAAGGGGGAAAAATGAAGAATAAAAAACTCAGAAATGAGATTGTTAAGATCAAAACTTAAAAGCAAATAAAATAGAGAAATTGGTGAATTGCACATTACAATAAGAGGCAAAGGAGTGGCTTCCTTGAGAAAGGCCCTGGCACAGGGTTCTCGAAATGAAATAGCAGTGATAGGTGTGGCAGGCGAATGGGCAACAACAGACCTAAACAAAAACATCACTATCACTCCTTCGCTTTTGTAGCTTAGTGTCTTGATACCAACTGTTTTCTGTCGTCAGCTTGTCGACCCGCTAGTGCTTCCTTTGTCTATTTTACACAAACTAGGACATATCAAGAAAATTCGCATTGTAACCAGTGGATTGACATTCGTACCCAACATATAAACCAAAGTTCCATAACAATAACATCAACCTAAAAAATAATACCAGTATAATGGGACTCGTTTTTGTCTTCAAAACATTACCGATATGGTATTTATCATCTAACTCATTGTAAGGTATCTTCCTTACAATTGATATATATTGATCACAAAATAACCCTAGATGGGCAAAATACAAGTTCCAACAGCCGTTCGAGAGGGCTGATACTCTCCTTGATACAACAGAAAACATACAAAATGGCATACCCACAACAAAAGACATAAATCATAATAAATACAGCCCAAAAGATTGACTAACTAGCCGTTACCAACGGCAACTAATTGACTTCATTAGGTGAAATTCCCGTTCTGCCCCTTCTTGTGTAAGTATGAGTTATTGGGGCCAGACGTCACTTGCAGGGGTCACCAGCACCGAGTCCTCGAGGTGGAGCTCCAAGTATCGTTCGTGTATCACATCAAATAGCTCTCTGGTGCATTTGTGCATTGGCAAGTTCTTCCATCAAATCAACAGCTCCAAGGCACCGGGTTGGGTCGGGTTGGGTAACCGGGTTCCCTTTTTTTAAAAAAAAAATTGTATTTAAAATAAAATATTCCTTTGGATGTTTATATGATAGAAAAACATAACTAATTACTTATATCACAACAACTTTATAATGTTTAAATGCCCAATTTGCAACCACTATCCACAGCAAAATAATGAGATTATAATTCAAAATCTAATGATCACTTGCACCGTAATTGCTCCAAGAGATGCTACAAACAATTTACACAATTTAATCAAAACTGCACGTTTATTTTGCAAACAGTATCAAGAAGGTTCTATTAAGATGAAGAATGAAACTAAACTCAAGAAGTTCAATGATCACAAATATAAATCATTCTTCATTGATGAGTGATCAAATCAGTGGCCCTTATATAGGCACAGTGGCACACTGAGAATACAATATAAACAATATATTTACAACTGAAAAACAGTATATAACAAACTCAATCAGTTGCAAAGTTGCAATCTAAGAGACTAAATAACAGACAATTGATACTTCCAACTTTGTTCATATAACAAACTCAATCAGTTGCAAAGTTGCAATCTAAGAGACTAAATAACAGACAATTGATACTTCCAACTTTGTTCTTTAGTGTAGGCACACTGAGAATACAATATAAACAATATATTTACAACTGAAAAACAGAATATAAAAAACTCAATCAGTTGCAATCTATGAGACTAAATAAAAGACCAATGACACTTCCAGGTTTGTTCTTTAGTGAGCTCTCTTAACAGATTCAAACTCAACTAAACAACAATGAATGACTACTCTAATACTGGGGCATCTCAAGAGTCGCAGGATGTAAAAGCAAAGAAGATAGCCAACAGAGAGCCAACAAAGGAGGGGAATCCTTTTTTGCAAAGTTGTAGTAAATACATAATTAGAAAATTATCATTTCAAAAAAGAAAAAAATTTAGTAAATACAAAATTAGAATAACTAAAATGAATTATTAGGCCGAAACCCATATTAGGAAAATCAATAAATCTCTGGGCAATAAAATCCAATGACTGAAGAAAAAAGTAAACTTAGGCTCCTTTTAACTTCATAGCCTGAAATTAATCAAATATAGAAAACCGTCCGAATACATAGTTTTCAAATGCCACCAAACCAAAAGAGAGTGAACATCTTTGAATGCAATTTTCAAAGCCTAGGCTTGTTAATTTCAAGTATTAAAAAAAAAATTGTTAATTTCAAAATAAATCAAAACATTATAGAGGCAGCTGCATTCGCAAAAATTATTCAATTCGATTATCAAAGTAAGCATCCAAAAACCCAATAACATTACACCCAATATCATAAAATAAGACAACATAAAACACAGTAATGATGTACGAACCAATCATACATCCTGGGCCAGAAGAAGGTGAGAGGAAGGGGAGAAGAGTGAAGCGTTAACAGATACAAAGTCTCTGCTAAATAATTATACCATCATTTAAAGATGGCATCTCAAGAGTCACAGGATGTAAAACTTTGAGTAATCAAGCAGACGAGCGGAGCAGAAGTAATGTTTCAATTTAAATCTCGATTTAAGAGGCGTGAAAACTGAAAAGGAAAAAAAATGACAAAGTAAAACCAGAGTTTCAAACGAGAGAGAAAGGAGAAAGTAAAACGAAAATCCACCTTGTTGGCTTGGCTGCTGCTGAAAGTGCGAGCAACGGTGGTTGAACGGCGGCGGTGGTTGAACAGAGAGAGGCTGGGAGCGGCTTTTGCGATTGGGAGGGAAAGGGTGAAGGTCGAAGGAGGCCTCCGTACTGCGTGTGGAATGAATAATTTAATAAATATAAATTCTCGTTGGTTCGGGTTAAACCGAAAAAGAAATCTTGAACCCAACATCCGAACCGAACAGGTCAGTTCTTTTAAAATTTTTTTTTTTTTTTTTTTTTGAATAAAGTCGGTTCTTTTAAAATAAAACTCAATCCAACCGAAATTTAATTCTAACCCAACCCAACCCTTATGATTTGGGTTGGGTTAGTCGGGTTTTTTCGATTTATCGGGTTCGTTGAACATTCCTAGCCAGAGGTTGAAGATGACATCTTAATAAAAAAAAAAAAAAAATTAACTTAACTGAATGGTAAATGATAATTTAATCTTTAACTTAAAAAAAAAAAATCATACTTCCATAAGAAATTAAAAATCATACTTTAAAAAAACAAAAAAAATCATACTTTAAAATAACTTAGGATTTTTTTAATAAAAAAAAAATATTATTATTTAAAAGGGAGCATAAATTGATATACTTTCAGACTTCAGTTTCTGTTCTGGCGACGGCGATGACGAGGCGATTCGTGGATGGATGGAGATTGAAAATGTCGAAGGGAGAAGAAAGAAATGTTGAATGTAGTTGAACTCTGCTGGTGGCTGCGTTTTCATGGATGAAATGTAGGGGTTGTTTGGCCCATGGTTTCAGAATCAGAACCCTGGGAATCAGAACCTTGGGGGGTTTGTTCTGGCGGGTTTGAAAGCCTGGGAATCAGAAAACAGTGTTTGGGGTGCTGTGTTCTGAACCCTGGGAATCAGAAAATAATGTTTGTGGTGCTGTGTTATGAACCCTGGGAATCAGAAAACAGTGTTTGGGGTGTTGTGTTGTGTTTTAAACACTGGGTTTGTGCAGTTTTTTGCCCACATTTTCTTTTAGCTAATTTATTCTTTTTTTTTTTTCTTAATTTTTGTAGGATTGAATGGTAGAAGTCCTTACTTAATTTAGATGAATTTTTCAAGGGGAATATCAATGAATAATTTAATTCATCTTCTACTTGTAGACTAAGAAAATTGTGTTCATAAGTTCGAACAATCTATATCATTCACAAAAAAAGAGTTAGACCCGACAAAAGGTACAAAAGTTTGTAATACCGAAATACAAACGACAATTCAAAAGAAGATAGATGAGCATTACAGGTGACATAAGTCAATGAAATAGTAAATATGAGGGTCCAACAAAAGCTATGAACTAGAATTCATAGGTAGTATGGTCATGGCTGCCTTCCAAAGATACGCATGCAGCACTTATACTTCCATTCAGTAGGGTAGTCGAGGAATGAGCGAAATTTCTTGTCATCAGACAACAGAGTCTCAACCACAAGCAAACAGTCGTCCATATCCATTCCCGGGATAGACTGTAGTTCCCCATACAATTGTTTACGTCGAGCTGACTCAATTTCATCCTTATGTTGAGGCTAGAGTGCGATCTTCTCGATTTGTGTGGACACATAACGCATCTTCATGCGAAATGTATCGACAGCGTCTGCTGGTACTGTGCGCCTCTTCTTACTTCCTCGTGATGGTCCTGGCGTGTCAATCCTGCTCGAACGGGTGGTATAAAATTCTTCACCTACCACAGGTTCAACTATAGGAGGGGAAGGGACATAACAATCTTCAACATCTGTGTTCACGTCATCATCCAAGTCAGTGGCCATTTCGTTCTGAGTCGAAGCACTTTCTCCATTGGCCCTATCCTTCCCGAAAACAATTGCTAGGTCATCAAAGTAGGGAAATAGCTTGTTCCTCAGACCACGAGCAGCTGGGTGTCCCTGTATTCAACATGCTAACACAATTAACATACATGATCGTATAACATTTTATTCATGAACTGTACATGGATTAAGTTTGAATTGTTACCCTAACCCAATCATCGAAGACCGATTTCTCCGCCTCAATGCACTTTCGTTCATCATTCCAGCCAAACCCACTGCAAGTGGGACCCATCATTTTGACGAGGGCACCGTATTGCCTTTTTAGGATCCTCACTCTAGACTCCAAGTTTGGCGTTACTTGTATGTCGCATCCTGGCAGTTTCTCTTTCATCAACTTCTGTACTTGTTGCAAGTACCCCAGTCTGAAGGTCCCCATTGTCAGCTCGCCATCCACCTACCTGAACCAAATGTAACAGACACTGGACCAAAACTTCATCTTCCATTGGTGTCCAGATATGTTTAGGGGCTTTCGATGTAGACGGTGCCCTCTGCATGAACATGAGGGTTATTGTACTGAAGTTAGTATATACTATTTATTACTAGTTGACATACACCACAGAAGTTAATTAAATTTAATAGTAGTAAACAAGTAACCAAGCAACTTTATTTACAAACAAAAAAAATTGGTTGCAGTACAAAGATGCAGTGGGTCAGTAAACAAAAAAATCTACACAACATTAAGAACTAAATAACAAATAGATTTCATTCCTCGTTCCAATCTTCGAACATTTGATTTGCAAGATTGTCTCTCCATTCAGTCCATGCCCCAGTGGGTTCCACAAAGTTTATGTTCTCGGCGCTCATACCGTTTGAATCAACTTCTCCAGGATGTCCCTCGTAGGATGGGTCGGGTCCCATTTCTCGAATTATCAGATTATGTAGGAGGCAACATGTCGTTATCATCCTACATTGCACTCGCATAGGATAAAATGACCTTCCTCGTAGAATTGCCCACCGACCCTTCAACGCTCCAAAGGCTCTCTCAATAACATTTCTAACAGAAGAATGTCTCATATTGAATAGCTCTTTTGGAGTCGTTGGTGGATTTTCTCCACGCCACTCGGTGAGATGGTAGCGTTGACCTCGATATGGGGCGAGAAAACCTTCTGCATTTGGGTAACCTACATCGCACAGGTAGTAGTATCCTGTCCACATTGACATCGACGTGGATTATCAAACTTTAGTGTATAATCCACATACACATGTCTGGTACAATATAACAAATGAGAGTGTGTCACTTTACCCCTAGGGACCCTTAGACCGGTAGGTCGTGATATTGCATCTCTTAGTACTCGAGCGTCTGCTGCAGATCCTTCCCACCCAGGTAGTACGAAGATGAACTCACCATTTTGGGAGCACACACCTAGTACATTAGTAGCAACCTCACCCTTTCTAGTCCTGTACCTAGGGCGATCGGCTACGCTTACGTTAACCTTAATGTGTGTACCATCGAGCGCACTCAAACAATTTTGTTAGGGACAAGAATATTTAGTCGTCGTTTCATGCATTCATAATGCGGAACTTAATTACTGTATGACACGATTTATTTACCTCAAACCATCGCCATCGCTCATTGGTGCAATTATTTGTGACTGGCTCTGGTTTCTTCAAGAGGATCTCGTGGCATCTTAGAACAACGTTAAGAATAGAGTTTACGTGTCGTGACACCGTCTCACCGGATCAAGCAAAGTGTCGTCGAACTACTCTGTTCTTAACGTCATGCGCTAGAATATGAAGGAAAATCCCCACCATCTCCTGTTGTTCTTAGCAAGGTGCATAATATGGTGAAACATCTCCTATCCATTCGAGTGCTCTCCCGACAAGCTAAGTCACTCTCATGAATTAGGCGAAAGAAGTTCAACTGCCTAATTTGGTGTCTAACGTAGGGTGATTGATTTTCTATGGTGAGATCTCCAAGACTCATAATAAAATTGAAAATTAAAATCCATTGGTATTGTGTGGTGCATATGATAGCGAGTATTGCTATTAACTCGTCTTGTTCTATGTCAAGATCATCCATTGCTGAGAAAAAAAAAACCAAGGTTGGTTTCTATGATGAGCATATAACTACTCTAAGTATAAGTATGTTATCTCAATGGTTTGGACTAATGAACTTCCCCAAGAAAGAAATTAACTTGGCTACAAGATTCATACCATAACTTGTAACTCTTCGACGAAAGCCCAACAAAAGAAACAATAGTAGTGACTTTTTTTATTAAAAAAAATCAATTTTCAATGCATTAAGTAGCATTAAGACATATTTCCAACTTCCATAGATCAATCATTTTTTTAAGACATAGTTCCAACTTTTTTTTTTAACTAAAAAATTTAGTCATAGTTTAATTTGTTTTAAAACAATATATTTTTTTTCTAAAAAAAACAGTAGTATTAAGTTTTTTTTTTTTAAAAAAAAATCATTTTTCAATGCTAATTACCCAAGTTTTGGAATTTAGTCATAGTTTTTTTTTATAAGGCATATTTCCAACTTCTATAGATCGCTCCTTTTCTTACAGACATATTTCCAACTTTTTTTTAGTAAAAAATTTAGTCATAGTTTAATTTGCTTTAAAACAATAGATTTTTTTTTATAAAAAAAACAGTAGCATTATTTTTTTTAAAATCATATTCAATGCTAACTACCCAAATTTTGGAATTTTGTCATAATTTTTTTTTCATATGACATATAATTTCCAACACATAGTTTCAACTTTTTTTTTTGAGTAAAAAATTTAGTCATAGTTTAATTTGTTTTAAAACAATAGATTTTTTTCTAAAATAAAAACAGTAGCATTAAGTTTTTTTTTTTTTAAAAAAAATCAATTTTCAATGTTAATTACCCAAGTTTTGGAATTTAGTCATAGTTTTTTTTTATAAGGCATATTTCCAACTTCCATAGATCACTCCTCTTTCTTAAAAGACATATTTCCAACTTTTTTTTTAGTAAATATTTTTTTTTAAAGATTTTTAGTAAAAAATTTAGTCATAGTTTAATTTGCTTTAAAACAATAGATTCATATTCAATGCTAACTATCCCAGTTTTGGAATTTTGTCATAATTTTTTTTCATACGGCATATACTTTCCAACACATATTTCCAACTTTTTTTTATTTTAGTAAAAAATTTAGTCATAGTTTAATTTGCTGTAAAACAATATATATTTTTTTAAAACAAAATCATTTTTCAATGCTAACTATCCAAGTTTTGGAATTTAGTCATAGTTTTTTTTTATAAGGCATATTTCCAACTTCCACAAATCACTCTTTTTTAAAGACGTATTTCCAACTTTTTTTTTTAGTAAAAAATTTAGTCATACTTTAATTTGCTTTAAAACAATACATTTTTTTTTTTAAAAAAAAAAGTAGTAGTAAGTTTTTGTTTAGTCCTAAATCTTTTGGGGTGGAGTAACAATAGTTTTTTTCAAAACTAGTCCTAAATTTTCAATGTAACCTACCCACAGTTTATATTTAATTAACATAATTTAATTATATTCCTTATGTTAAAACTTAATCTAAAAATATATTGCCTAAGTTCATTTGAATATTGTTCAAAAAAAAAAAGTTCATTTGAATAGGCTAAAAGCATGTTTCCATCTACTTCTTTATCATCAGGGTAACCTAATCACAATTGTGATTATTATACCAAAAAAAAAAAACATAACACAAATTTACATCCATGCAAAACAAAAATTTGTAACTCTTGTAACATACAAAGATAACTCAAGTGTAAATATCATAAAAATTGGTAAAAGAAAGAAAAAATCCACCAAAACAAACCTTCTAAAAAATGACCCCTAACAAATTCCATAACATAAAAACGTTGAAGTTCTTAGCATATTTCGTAAATAACAGTGTTCTACTTAAAAAAACATAAACACGCAGTGGATGGAAATAAAAATTACGTTACGGAGGTGACGAGCTTCATGTTGCACTGACCGGCTTGGCCTAGGGTATGAGGAAAGAAGACCTACAAAATAAAGTAAATAAATTAGGAACCAATGTAGAAGTAGAGATATTGAATAAGAAAAAAGAAGTAAAAAATATGTATATAAAACAGTCAAGGGAAAGATACCTCTAGGATTCGTTACCATGGACATATGAAATGCACATTCAAGAGTAGACCGTACCATAAAGATATTGGAGATAAACTGAAGAAAAGGAACACAAAGCAAAGGCATTAGTTAGAAGGTAAACCTCATCTAAAGAATACAACTACTTTAATACAACACAATGAACTCATGTAAGGGAGAGAAAGACTAACCAAAGAGAGGACCCCTTTGGTGTGAGAAGGCAAGACACATATTTAGATATGAAGAGTGGTAATTTTATAAGCAAAGATGAAAAAAGTACGTATTAATTCACCAACTACCATTAGTACCATTAAGAGATGTTTAAAATAAAAGGATGACACAACAATAACTCAACTAACTAGCTAGTCATTTCAACTAAATATTCTTCATCATTCCACTTCATTAATTAAAAGAAGGTGAAGTAAGAACTCAACTATCTAGTCGTTTCAACTAAATATTCCTCATCATTGTCTTCCATTAAAGGAAAGGTAAGAACAGTAGAAACAATAAACTCAACCACCTGGTCATTTCAACTAAATATAATGAACAATGACTTGAATTCTTTTACCAGAACATATCTACATGCAACATCCATTTTTTTTTAAAAAAAAAACAACAACAAATTCAATATAATTGCATACTAGGAGGCCTTAGATATTAGACTCATAACAAAATATTTGTTTGAAGGAAAAGAACAAAACCATTTTTTTTTTCATTTTCATTTTTTCATTTTCTTTTTTTCATTTTCTTGAATTGAAACAAATAATACCAACTAGTGAACATATCAAGCTACAACATCCAATATAGAAAAAAAAAATTGAATAAAATTGCATAGTTGGAGACCTCAGATCTTAGACTCAGAAAAAATTTGTTTGCACAAAAAAGAACAAAACTAACATTATATAGATTGTCATTGTATCTTCCTCATTCGAACTCAATCCAGAAAACAAACATTAAGCCACAATATTCTCAATTAGAGGGTACGAAACAGAGCCAACATTGTACATTTTTTTTTCAAAACAAGATCAGAATCAAATAAGCCAAACATTGAAAAATTAGAACCAACAATACAAGAAATAAAAAAGTTTGTGGCAAAATCAAAGAGGCCTTAGGTGTTAAAGAATATCATTGGCATATAAAAACCTCGACACATTAAACAAATTCATCGTCATCGGCCAAAGGTTAAAGAAATGAACCTGTTCAGTGGACAATGACCAAGCTCCACTCATCCGACCACCTCCCTCATACCAGGCCTCAGACGCTACCTCACAATTAGAACAGAGAACACTTTTTTTGAATGGGAGGAAGCCACGATACAATAGAATTGATGGAAATTTGGAGGCAGCAAGAGAGAGGGTCGAGTTTATGGAGCGGTAAGATGGAATCACGTCCACTACATGCTTCACAATCCCCCTCCCCACTCCAATGCCCTCCAGAATCCGCCCTTCCTCCGTTGTTAGCAAATATCGCATGTCATAAAATAGAGGAACGAGATGCAGAGAGTGAAAAAACGGGTTCAAATCAGCAACAATCAGAGACGAACAAAAATCCCATCTCAGAATGGACAGAAAAATGAGAAAATGAGACAGGGTGGAGAGAACACAAACCCGAGTCAACAAATCCCGCTTGTTCCTCGTTCCTCGTTCCAATCGATCCAATGTTCGATCTGTTACATAGCTCATTTTCTGGCGACATACTAATGGAGAGAAGGGAGGAAGAGAGAGCGGAAGACGAAGAGCTAGGGTTAGGGCTGAAGGGAATAAAAGTCCCCACGCAGCGGAAGCGCATCGATTGGACCTTACGCCGTATATTAGTTAACATTAAAATATCGTTACGAAAACTCAAACAAACTTTAAACACTCTTTAAAGCTGCTGGAAAATTGGTTTAAACATGCTGAAAAATAAATCTAAATTTATTTTCATGTTTTTCTAAAGAAAGAAGGAAGAACCGTTACAAACCTTCGTTGTAGACTTGACCGTTCTTCACCAACGACGCTCCACGAACGAAAACGCAGCAGCCTCCTCTTCTTGTGATCGCTGGAAATTTCTCCTTTGAATGACACAATAACCACAGAGGTTACACCGGTATGTCTCTAAGTCTAGGAGGCAAAAGACTTGTGGGAGTCTTTCTCTAAGAGGGAGGCTAGAGAGAATTCTAGGTCTTGTCTTGAGAGTCTAAGAGCAAGAGCAAAGTGTCAAGTGTCCTGGACCAATTAGGTCTAGTGTTCTATTTATAGAAGAGAGACCATGAATAAAATATTCAATTAAATCAATCTTTTCCAAAATTGATTCAATCTTATTCCTTATTTAATCAATCATGATCAATCAATTCCACAATTGATTAATCTTTTCCACAAATGACTAATTACTTCCATAAGTGATTAGATCATTTCCATAAATGATTAATCACTTCCTTAAGTGATTAATTATTTCCATAATTGATTAATTCCCGGTTAATGAATTCTTAAATTAATTAACCACCAATTAAATATCACATATTTAATTTCCGGCCTTGAATTAATTAACTCGCCCAAATAGATTTAAGGCCTTAAATTAATTAATTCATTATTTGAACTCTTTCAAACTTCCATAAATTTATATTTGAATTTCTTCAAATATTAATTTCTCTCATAATAATATATCAATATATATTATATTTGTTTCCCTTAGTAAATTGAACATTTTCAATTTACATTTATTACTTAGTTGCCTCAAATTACTTTATGAGCTACCAGTGGGACCTAATGGACCTGCAGATCAGAAGCTCCAACGATGTGAGATTAATTGGTCAAACTCATTAACCACATTAATCAATATTCGTTAACTGTGCGTTCATTCCACTATAGACTCACAGTTGCACTCTTCTCACTGCAGACATATTTTTTGTGTCCACGGGTATAGACCAATATCGACTAGTTAGTCCTTCACGAGTGTCCGTAACACCAGCTGGGTCAAATTACCGTTTTACCCCTGGGTTACCTCTATTTCCTTAAGTACCAGTTCTCCTCTAATGAACAACCTGTTTGTGGTCCAACCATCAAACAGAAAACCCTCTCGTGCCACTGAGAGGGTAGGGCCCTTTGTTCAAGACTCGGAGTAACCACTTAAGGGAACACTCATCTGCTTCCCTAAAGTCGGGAAGGAGTGAATTCCATCTTGCACGATTACGTTCCCAGCTCTCCATTCGGTCTTGTCCCCAAAATGGTAGGCTTATTGAGTCAGCGTACTGGCCACTCTCGCCTATACAAATCAAAGGACAATCTCTCATGAGCAGGAGTCCATAATCAACTCAGGATTAAGACTAAGTCGTCTAGGTCGTCCTAGTGAAATAGAAAACCAACTAGTTAACGGTGTTATAACCAGTGGTTACTATTTCGTGGTCCGGTCTTATGCAAACTCATTGCATAGGATACCCCCACTCGCATGTCTCCTACACGAGCGCGTTGGATCGCAACGTTTGTATCAAATACAAAGTGGGTCGTATCCATAGTGTCACCAGGATAAGGCACCCAGTCTTATCCCTATACTATAGACCCTTTAGGCTGTTTCTTGAACAATGATCCCATATGTCGCTACATATAGTTCAAGACTCATATTACAGCCTTGGATGTCTAGTTTATTGGATTAGGGTTATTATTAGGCAAAGACAAATATAAAATAACTAATAACAATTAATGGAAAAATATATCAATATTATTTCATTAATATCCGGTCAATGGTTACATTCACTATCTACGAGTTTTAGGGCATAAAACCCAACAAGGGCTTCTTCGGCAAGGAGAGGAATAGTGAAGGGAGAGAGAGATGCAATAATGGATGAGCAGAAAACGCGTGAGGGAGAGAGAGAATATGCGAAAACCTAGGAGGTTGGGTTTCAAAACCGGCTAAAAAAAATGATGGGGCTGTGTTTTAAAACCGACCCATTTAAACACAGTGGGCCAAACATGGTTTTGGGTTTCAAACCCAAAACCATTCCAACCTTAGACTATGGGCCAAACACCCCCGTAAGGTTTTCTTCATTTTTCTTTCTTTTTTTTTTAATTAAACATCAGCTTACTTTGGGCTTTGCATTTGGGCCCATTCCCATCCATTTTTTTCTTCAATCGTGTTCCTGGCGTGTCCTGGGCGTGTCCAAATTTAAAATAATAATAATAATAAATAAATAAATAAATAAAATTACGGACACGTAAATTTGCGTGTGCGGACATATCTATGTCCGACACAAATTCTTCCCCAGTTTTGAAATATATGTGCTTCATAGACTAACATAGACCAAGTAACACAAATAACTTACACTTCATTATCAACTCCTGAAAGGTAGTTGAAGGACTTCAGAAACAAATAGCTTACACTTTTCTTTTGAACACATCATCATAAAAGTACAAAACAAAGAAACACACAAGACACCAACCAAAACGTGTGTCTACAGGATGCTGGAATAAGAACAAGGATCTAACAAAAATAGAGAAATCACAAGGGTATAGCTTGATTCTTCAAAACCAGGGATAGAAATGAAGCTGGTTAAGTAATTCTAATGAAGCAATATCAAAGAACACTCAAAACCAGTCGACAACTCAAAAATCTAACTTAAAATAGAAAATCTAAAACCAAAAAGTTATATGAGTTTCATTGGATACTCGTTCATTTTCTCAATAGTATCGTTTTCTTAAAAATTGATGCTCGATTAATATAGTTATAATTTAAGTGTCCAACAAGTATTGAAGCGTTGAGGACATAGTCAGATCACAAAAATTCAACTTCAAATTCATACTTCACAAGCAAAAACACAACAAACACCTCACTTACAACCATAACTAGCCAATCCGAACTATATCTTATACCATCAAGGCGCCATGTTTAGTTTACGAGAAATGGATTAAAGGGACACAAAAAGAAAGCTTGTTCAACTGTCAAAAGAAGACATGCAAAGTACAGGTACAATAGGCTAGACCCAGTTTTCTCTTAGATCGACAGTGAAATAATCAGATAAATACAAAAATATCAAAGTTTGAACAGGACCAATGGGGATGCTATACTCCTTTTTACCTAAGAGTATAACATTCAAAGATTGAAGAACAATACCTTTACGACCGTTGCAGCACAAGTTTAGCAGAGGGAACTGAGATTGAAGTCTAATGGAGGAACCAAAACGATCATATTAGAAATTTGAAAGCTCTGAAGCAAGACCAAGAAAAAAAGATTAAGTAAAGAAAGTTACCCAAATCCGACAAATGGATTGAATAGCGAGAATCGGATCGACGCCAACGACACAGCTTCGACGGTGGCGAAAACCCAGAAAGAAAACTACGAAGAAGATGCGACAACAAGCACGAGCACGAGAGGAGAGAAAGCTCCGAAGAAGGCGACAAGCACGAGCAAAGCTGCGACTACGACTATGAGGACCGAAAATTTTAATCGAGGAAAGAAGAAGATGCGAATGCGAGTAACAAAACCATAACTTTACGTATATATGTTTAGGCAAATAATATGCGAGGACCGAACCAAACCTATCGGTTCGGTTACAAATAAAGTTGAAAACTGAATTGGTTTGGTTCGGTTTCTTACACCCCTACAAAATTGGGAATGATTATTTATATGTTAAAAGATTAACCCGACATTTTTTTATTTTTAATTTATAATTACTATATTTTTTTATACGTGCGTTCCACGTGATTTTTTTTAATATAAAGAATTGTCGTCATCATTATTATTTGGTTATGTTGGTGTTGAAACTTTAAAACTCTATATTTTTTTAACGTAGAAACGTTAAAACTCTATTAATTGAGGAAGATAATCAGAATGTCTTAAAAAAAATAAAAAATAGTAATAATAATTAGAAGGTTTTAGAGCATCATACAAATTTTTTTTGTGTGTTCTAATATTAATTAGGGGCTGTTGCAAATATAGCAAACTGGCCCAAAATAATTGCAATTCTAGCGGCCTGCAAAACAAATTGCAAAAATGGCAAAATCTCAAGGTCTGGAACGCACATTTACTAAAATACCCTTCCTAAACCCCTAAACCCTCGAATTTCTTCTCGACGTGCATTTCATCTTCTATCAGTCTTCTCCATTTCTACTATCGATCACTTTCTTTTGGCGTTCGTCTTCTCCATCTCGACGCGTTCGTCTTCTCAAAGTTCATTTTCTTGGTTTCTTTTTGCTCGGTTTCATTTTCTATCGTTCATTTACGTTCGTCTTCGAGTTTGTTTTCGCTCACTTTTTTTCTTTTTTTTTCTTTGATTTAAATCAGTTCATTTCTATGTTTTGTTGTTTGCCATTTGTTGTTGACTTCGATTATTCTCCATTTCGATTATATCAGTGCTTGCTCGAGGTTTGTTTTTGCGTTCTTCCGATTCTATCAGTTTGCTCGCTCGATTTTACATTTTTGAATCAGCACCTCGAGGTTTGTTTTCGCTCCCTCTTTTTCTTTTTTTTTCTTTGATTTCTATCAGTTAATTTGCCTGTTGATGTTGTTGTTTTAGATTTTCTGTTGATTGTATTTGCATATCGCTTTCTATCACTATTGTTCTCTATAAGTGTTGGTTTTCTATCTGGTGTTCTGTTTGGTTGTTTTTTTTTTTATTTGGTTTTCTACAAGGTGTTTTTTCATTTCTGATAGAGAACTTTCGATCAGTGATAGAAAGGCATTCTATCAGTGATAGAAGATTTCTATCACTGATAGAAAGTTTTTCTATCACTAGAAACCTTCTATCAGTGTTAGAAAACTCAAGATCAAAATGATGCTGACGAGTCATGGAAAACATGTGATCATGACTTCCGCGTCGCCTAGTCTTGTCATTTTTTCTTTTAGCCTGTTTTGTAAAGGGTGGTTCTTAAGGTTTTAAAAATGTTTCTATGTTGTCCGTAGGAAAACTTTGTTTTAATAAAGTTTTTGCAAGTAGTTTTCTTCTTTTATTTGGGATCTCAGGTCGAAAGGCTTCCTTTCTTCAAAATGTCGAATGTTTTGTATTAATGTTTATTTCAAAACAAGCTTTTTCCTAAAAGTAATTAGGCATGCATGTGGTAACGACCCTAGGAGTTTGTCATGAGAAGTGGGGTCGTTAGAGTTAGTATAAGAGCTCTAGGTTATAGGTTATGTAGACTAGTTTACATCGTAAACCTTAGGTATGTCCATGGCTTATTAGGAAGCATCCGGTCACCTCCAGGTATGTCAATGTGTTATGTTATGTGAATAAAGGAAAAAAAAAAAAGAGGATTCATGAATGGATTTATGAATGTGATGTTTTGTTAAATGTTTGATGTTATGTATTATTGTAGAAATGAAAGTGTTTAGTGATTGAAGGAAGCTTTACCAAGATGAAGTATATGCTTAAGTGTGAGATTAAAGTAGTTCCAGTATGGAAAGGAAAGAAAAGAAAATCTTAAGTGAGTAAAGTTTTTTTCAAAGGTCACTAAATACCGAAGATCGTGTCTCTTGAGTACAACCTTGAAAGAAGCAATACATCATGACTACTTTTGTGGAGTTAAATGTTTGCGCAAACTTATAAGATATTTTTGGATTCTTATGAGACACTCCTAGAAGAATGAAAAGTGGTGAGACACAATATAAATGATAATATGAGGAATTCTTTCACGTTACCTAGCTTTGTTGGTCGACAAAGAAAGTTAAATAGCTTGAAAGAAAAAAAAGACATGAGTTTCAAAATGGAAAGAATGTGTTGTGGGTTTGAATTGAGAATTTCCCTCCACAAAGAAAAAAAAGGATTAAGCCAAAACAAACTAGATATTGGAAGAGTTCTTTGATGAGCATTTATCTTAATTTACATAGGAGTTGGAGGAAACAACTTCTAGTTGGTGTGCCTGTTAGCAATAGTTGCTAAAAAACAAATGAAAGGGAACTTTGAAGCTTTATTAGTGAACAGGTAAGTTGCCAACCTTACTATCAAAGTTTGTAAGGATTTGACCTTGGGATCAAATTAATATAAGAAACTAATGAAGCCATCAATTTGGTTGGAAGAAGAAATTAATCAAGCTTGAAGTGAATGGAAGAGTCGTGCTAGTGTTAGATAAAGTAAGTTGGACCTTCCAAGTTTAACACTAGCACGAGATGTAGACCTCATCATAGAGCTTGAGTTGGGAACAATTCTCATTCCTAAGACTTCATGCAAAGTGGCCTCAACATGGTCAAAGATGTCCAAATAAAAAATATAGGAATGACAAGAAAAATACTTCATAAGACCTAGTAGTTCGCCTAAGACGAATAGTTTTGTTCATAAGAAGGAAGATGGATCCATTGTGGCTATGTTTCGATTGACAAGAGTTGAACAAATGACACTAATGAACAAGTATTCTCTCCTCGCATAATAATCTTTGACCAACTTCAAGGAGCAAGGGTATCCTAAAAGGCAACTTTATATTTGAGATACCTTCAATAGTGAATTGGGGAGGCTAATATCTTCAAAAGGGGACCTCTAGAACAAAGTATAGCCATTATGAGTCTCTGGGTGATGTCTTTTGGGCTCATGAATGTTTTTGCAACTTTCACAAATCTCATGAACTGGGTCATCAAGAGTTTTCTAGACTTGGTCATAATAGTGTTTATAGACAATCTATTTGGTTTATACCAAGCCTAAGGAGCAACATGGGGAGTATTTGACTTAAGAGAGTTTTGACGACCTTGAGAAGTAGCAAGCTGTATGCCAAATTTTCATAGTACGATTTACGACTGGACAAATTTTTGTTTCTCAACCACATGGCTATCAAGGGTAATATTGTGATGGGTAAATCCCCATGAAAAACGAGAAACTTTCGAATGAATCTTTCTCTTCATAGATCTCTTCTTGCTTCTCAATTTTCGAAGAATGTGTGTTGTATTATTGTAAGTTCTATGTTCTCAACACAGTGGGCCTTTTAAAAGTGGAAATATTTTGTATTTGGGCTACATTTAACATAGTGGTAGAGATTTGCAGTTTTCTTAGTTCGACAAGTTATTATGGGAAGTTTGTTCAGAACGTTTCTAGCTCTGAACCCAGCTGACTCACAGAAAACACCATTTTCACTTTAAATGAAAAATGCGAAGGAGCTTCAAGCACTCACTAGTCATAAGAATATGAAACACTTCCTGACATATGAAGAATTCGACATAAGACAAAAAAAAAAGATGGTTGGAATTGGTAAAGGCTTGTGATTGTAAGATCAACTAGCATCCTAACAAGGAGAATACGATGATTGATGCACTAGTAGAAGAACAGCAAGTATGGTGTCCTTGGTGTCATCTCATGGTCCCTTAATAAGAGAGTTTGATCGTCCATAAATCGAGTTGTCAGCGGGAAGCGTACTAACATGGTTGGCTCAACTTTCAATGTCTAATTTGAGAAAACAACTTGTTTCTGTTCAACAAAAGGGTTTAGAAAATGGTTACTACCATAGTAAGATAGGTTAAGAAGGTTTTACTCTCATTCATGTTTTAGCCTCGTTGCACCAAAGGAGATCATCTGTTCCAACAAATTACCCTTTTAAGAAAGAGTTGTCAAAAGAGACACACGAAGCACCTTTCTTAGTGCATTTTAGTAGTATCAAGTTGCACAAGAGTTGTAACAGAAATGTTGTTGTGAACTTCACTATAGGACTACCAAGGACAATGGAATGTTACATAGCAATTTGGATCATTGTGTACCATCTAACTGTTGGGTTTTATGCCCTAAAACTCGTAGATAGTGAATGTAACCGTTGACCGGATATTAATGAAATAATATTGATATATTTTTCCATTAATTGTTATTAGTTATTTTATATTTGTCTTTGCCTAATAATAACCCTAATCCAATAAACTAGGCATCCAAGGTTGTAATATGAGTCTTGAACTATATGTAGCGACATATGGGATCATTGTTCAAGAAACATCCTAAAGGGTCTATAGTATAGGGATAAGACTGGGTGCCTTATCCTGGTGACACTATGGATACGACCCACTTTGTATTTGATACAAATGCCGCAATCCAACGCGTTCGTGTAGGAGACATGCGAGTGGGGGTATCCTATGCAATGAGTTTGCATAAGACCGGACCGCGAAATAGTAACCACTGGTTATAACACCGTTAACTAGTTGGTTTTCTATTTCACTAGGACGACCTATACAACTTAGTCTTAATCCTGAGTTGATTATGGACTCCTGCTCATGAGAGATTGTCCTTTGATTTGTATGGGTGAGATTGGCCAATACGCCGACTCAATAAGCCTACCACTTTGGGGACAAGACCGAATGGGGAGCTGGGAACATAATCGTACAAGATGGAATTCACTCCTTCCCGACTTTAGGGAAGCAGATGCGTGTTCCCTTAAGTGGTTACTCCGAGTCTTGAACAAAGGGCCCTACCCTCTCAATGGCACGAGAGGGTTTTCTGTTTGATGGTTGGACCACAAACAGGTTGTTCATTAGAGGAGAATTGGTACTTAAGGAAATAGAGGCAACCCAGGGGTAAAACGGTAATTTGACCCAGCTGGTGTTACGGACACTCGTGAAGGACTAACTAGTCGATATTAGTTTAGATCCGTGGACACAGAAAAATATGTCTGCAGTGAGAAGAGTGCAACTGTGAGTTTATAGTGGAATGTACACACAGTTAACGAATATTGATTAATGTGGTTAATGAGTTTGACCAATTAATCTCACATCGTTGGAGCTTCTGAACTGCAGGTCCATTAGGTCCCACTGGTAGCTCGTAAAGTAATTTGAGACAACTAAGTAATAAAAGTAAATTGAAAATGTTCAATTTATTAAGGGAAACAAATATAATAAATATTGATATATTATTATGAGAGAAATTAATATTTGAAAAGTTCAAATATAAATTTATGGAAGTTTGAAAGAGTTCAAAATAATGAATTAATTAATTTAAGGCCTAAAATGTGTTTGGGCAAATTAATTAATTCTAGGCCGGGAATTAAATATGTGATATTTAATTGGTGGTTAATTAATTAAAGAATTCATTAACCGGGAATTAATCAATTATGGAAATAATTAATCACTTAAGGAAGTGATTAATCATTTATGGAAATGATCTAATCACTTATGGAAGTAATTAGTCATTTGTGGAAAAGATTAATCAATTATGGAATTGATTGATCATGATTGATTAATTAAGGAATAAGATTGAATCAATTATGGAAAAGATTGATTTAATTGAATATTTTATTCATGGCCTCTCTTCTATAAATAGAACACTAGACCTAATTGGTCATGACACTTGAGACTTGACACTCTTGAAAGACAAGACCTAGAATTCTCTCTAGCCTCCCTCTTAGAAAAAGACTCCCACAAGTCTTTAGCCTCCTAGACTCAGAGACATACCGGTGTAACCTCTGTGGTGATTGTGTCAATCAAAGAAGAAATTTCCAGCGAAGAAAAGCAAAGGCGGCTGTTGCGTTTTCGTTCGTGGAGCGTCGTTGGCGAAGAACGGTCAAGTCTTCAACGAAGGTTTGTAACGGTTCTTCCTCTTTTCTTTAGAAAAGTTTTAAAAATAAATTTAGATTTATTTTAGCATGTTTAAACCAATTTTACAGCGGCTTTAAAGGTTGTTTAAAGTTTCATTTGAGTTATCGTAACGGTATTTTAATGTTAATTAATATACGGCGTAAGGTCCAATCGATGCGCTTCCGCTGCGTGGGGACTTTTATTCCCTTCACTAACAAAGTTTGCACACTTTGTCCCTTTTAAGGTCATCCATCATGTGGAAAAGTGATCATAACTCGACAGTAATTAACATGTATCATTGACAAAGAGGTTAGAGGATCAAGATCCTCTCTAACATCAATGTTGCAAGTGAATAAAGTCATTCTAACGTTAGGTGATGAGGAAAAATGGGCTTCAGGAGAAGATCTTTAGCTAGTAGTTGTTCTTGGTTTTTTTTTTTTTTTTTAATAGTTGTGTTAATGTGGTCTCTGGTTGGTTAATGTATTTCATTATGTGAATTTGGTATTTTGACGTTGAGAAGAGATTTGTGGTTGTTTGGCAATTACTTTACTATAAAATTTTGCATTACGGTTTATTAATCTTGTCATGTGCCTTGAGATGTTCTTGAATGTGTAATGAAGTAGAATGCCTTCCTCTTAGGTGTGGTGGCCTTATTAGCTTAGTCAGATTATGCTTGATGCGAGGTCTGACTCGTCCTTATTATTTGGAAGTTTTAGTATATGATGTTGTTCTCAAGTGGTGTGGAATTGTTATATGGATCAATCGGGTTATAAAAGTGTATTCATCATGTGTATAGGTGCAAAATAAAATTTTCCAGTTATTGTAGTTACGTCGTTTTTCTGCCGAAATTTTTTGGGGCATTACATGGTTCATGTGTCATTGTTAAGAAACTATAGCAAGAGCCATTCCAACGTGTCAGATCTAGAAATTGTAGCAACATGAAAATTTGGTAGGAGGAAAAACATAAATTTTTTAGGATTGTGGCTTAAGAAACCAATGTGCCGAAGGATTAGATACTTGATTTGGTAAAAGTATTATGGTGGAATTAGAGGACTAAAGGAGTGACTCAAGAAAGGGAAGATGAAATTTGTTAGTACCTGATAATTGCCCAAAAGGTAGTTATTTAGGCCTCATTTATATAAGGATTTGTGGGTCTTTTATGCTTAATAGGGTTGGTTTTAGAGAGGTATTATATGTTTTAACCCATTTGGAAGAATGGAAGCTTTGGAAATCATTTTGTGCAGAATCTGTTGCTGAGCGACTTGAGGGAGCAAATTCTGTGCTGCAGCAAAACTGGGAGCAGAATTGCCACACCACAGCTCGTTAGCCAACTTCATGAACCGACTTCTGTTGAGTTATTTTTGGGATAAAGGAGCAAGGAGAGCCCTACACGTGTCCAAGTTGACCTAATTCAAGCCTCCTATCCCTCTATAAAAGGAAGTAGTCGTCCAAGTCAAAACCATTCCATTTTCCTTGGAAGCCGAATAGTATAGAGAGATTGGAGACCACCAAGAACACCATCATCCGCAAGCTGATTAAGGAGATTATTATTTTCTTTATTATCTTGTGATTATGGACATGCCTACTCAGATTGTAATTCGTGTTTCCATGCTTATTATGAACTAAGTAGCTTTAGGCGTTGGTTAAGGAATATGTAGTTGTCGTGCTTCATCTCTAATAATATATTTTGATTATTGCATCTTGGTTAATTGTTGTGCTTATTTCTATTTTATGCCCGCCTGGCCAGCCAGTGTGAATACCTCTCTCTAGTTTCAGGGATGATTTAGAGAGTGTGTGGCAATTGACCACACTACGATCATTGTGTATTGGTGAACGCCAGTGACTGAGCTAGGGATAGCCAATTGCCTAGTGCTTGATCAGTCGCACATCATTGGGGTTGAAACACATTCCAAAAGATCCGGAGTTCCGGGAGGAATCCGCTAATAATACTGCGAGAGTTTGCATGATCAATAATATTGCTAGAGCATCTTTTAAAACAATTACTAAACCTAACCAGCGCCTGTCTTTAATCTATCATTTATTTTGCTTCAGCATAATTCCTATAAAACCCAATCATTTTTATTACCTTGGAACCATTAAAAGATTTATACAAAATAGATAGAGTGGAAGCTAGTTCAGGCCTTGGATTGACAAATACTTATTACTTGCTGCGGACTGTGTATACTTGCACATGAATTCTAGAGTCTTTTCAGATTATAATTTTACTCACTCTAGGAACCCAACAGTACCCAAACTTGTTCCAAGGCTAGCTGCCTTTGTCCTAGCTGCTTTTAAGGACGAAAGCTCTTTTAAGGTTAGTATGATGTAACAACCCGTTTAAAAAAAAAAGAAACTAAAATTTTATAATTTTTCTTTCTATCGTGTGGCTCTCTCCTTCTGTTTCTCTCGATTAACCGCACGACCGCCGAGTTTCCTTCCCTCTTCAATCTCTCACGTCGTCTAGCACTACATGTCGTCGCTAGTCCTCCTTCCAACCATTACCGGCGAGCGCAGCAGCCACAAAACCGCAATGGTAGTAATTTCTTGATGAGTTCACTCTTTCATATTTTGATCTCTCTCTCTCGACAAATTTACACGTAAACGGACAGGTGACATGGGTTTCTTCCTCACGTTTCTAGCAGTCCAGCAACCTTCGACTCATTTTTTGGCCATTTTTTCTTGTGCAAGTGTCTTGCAAAGGCTGCGGAGATGGTAGTGAGTATTTTATTTTTCGGCGATTTGAGCAGCGAATCTTTGATTTTCGGTGGTTTTAGACAAGTTCAAGTTTGGGTAAGTGAGATTTAAAATATTTTCTGACTGATTTTAGCATTTAATTGATACCCATTAATGTTTGGATATGAATTCTAAGGTACCCATTGAGATTGGAGATCAAGCAGTTGAATTTGGACTGAATTAAAACCAAACCAACAACATTAAAGTGTTGTTTTGGTGAGTTTCTTTCTTTGAATTTGTCTTGTTAGCGGTTGTATGCTAAGGGAAAGTTTTGAGAAAGTTTTGTGTTGTAGAACTGATTGTTAATTAAGGCTGAAATCGGCTCGTTGCTGAATTGTTTAGGCGGCTCAAGTTAAGGATCAAAATTACGCGATGTAAGTAACCTTACTACTTGGAAAGCTCTAGCTAGGTCAGGCTACTTATTAAGATTTTTTTTTTTACATGCTTGAATGTCATAAGACAAGAGGCACTAGATATGTATGGTTGGAACATGAAGTGTTGGATATTGTTGTTCTGGTGATATTAAACTTTCTTGTTAAGTGTGTGTTTGTCTATATTGATGATCTGAATATTTTTGGTTTAAAAGTATCAAACACTCAAGTTATGAGGAATATTCCAAATGTGTTGAATGCTCTGACTACTTTATGTGGGAAAGTATAGAATGCTCTAGTTGATAAATCTTGCATGTTTTAGATGTTATGAATGCTCTAAACCCTAAACCCTAAACACTAGTGATAGCGCAATTTATTGTGCTATATTTCATATGCTTTTATCATTAGTCTCGGGTACTTTTTGGCCCAATTTTATGTCTATTTGGTTTTGTTTTGTAGGAATCGAGCATTTCAATGGAATTCGACGTTTGTGAAGATTACCGATGATTTAAGAGCTGAAGAATGAGTTCGAGCCACGAAAAGAAGCAAAGGAAGCAAAAATCTAGGTCTAGCGTTGAGACGCTATCCCTAGGAGCGTCTCAATGCTAGGCGCACAATCAGGATATGCGCGAGAACGAGGCAGCGTCTCGACGCTACCTCCACAGCGTCTCGGCGCTGCAAACTTTCCAGATTAAATTAGAGCACGCGCGCGACAGCGTCGCGACGCTGTCACGCAGAATGAGCAGTATATATATTTTACGATGCAATCTGATAAGGGGAGCTGTTTTGGAGAGAGAAACACGACTTTTAGAGAGAGAAAATGGACAGAACAGGGAGAAAACAGTGGGAGCTTGATTTTGGGAGCTTGGATCGGGAGGATCGTGACGGGAACGCACGGGAATCATGACTAGCGAGTTTAATCTTTCTCCCTTGTTTCTCGTACTGATTTTTAGCATGTATTGGACTGATTTTGCTTGTATTTTAGAGACCATGTGTAGCTAAATTTCGTTTCTTAGGGGCTTGATGTAGCCATTAGCTTGTATGGATTAATTTACGGTGTTTTTTAGGATGTTACGTAACGTGGTTTATTTATGCAATTGAATGCTTATTGCTTATAATCCCTTGATCACAGATTTTATGGTTTTCGTTTCTGAACTAATTGCTCGGGAGAGGGTAGTTCAGATTAGACCATCAATTGCATAACTTAGGTAATTCTTTAATCGGGAGATTTGGGATTGCTTGAGAAACCGTTAATAGGATTGATCTTATTGCTTATGCTTGTTGTTGAAATTAGATAGAGATATCAATTTCTTAATTTGCATAAAGAATTAATTGTACTGAGAGGCTTTTAAGTATCGATAATCCTTGGTTTATGAACTTGTTACGAATTTGTTCCTAATTATTCTTTAAATTAATTCATGCATCTAATAGGTGAAATCAATTCCCTAAGGCCTTTCTCCATTGAGTTTCCATATTTTATTGCATTGATTAGTTTTTCATTGATTTGCATACTTCTTGTTTATTTTCTCTAAATAAAATCGGGCGAATATACATTTAATAATTAGGGGAACTAGAAAACCAATCCAGAGGACGACATTCAATTTTTAATCACTATATTATAACTTGGGTCCGTACACTTGCGGTTAGCAATTTGCGTATCAAGTTTTTGGCACCGTTGCCGAGGATTGGCAATTATTTAGTTTGCTTAATATTTTGGGGAATTTGCTTGGTCTTACTTTAGAGTGTATTTTATTGTGTTTGTCTTATTTTTCCTTTTATTCTTTATTTTTTGTTTTTGTTTTATTTTTGGTTTTGGTTTTTCTTATTTAATTTTAGGTTGTGATTTTGTATGCGAAAGGATAAGGACGCTCTGCTAGTGCCCTTTGATTTTGAAATCTAAAAGACTTGCAAAAAGAACAGGAAGGAGAAAAGGGAAAGACTTGCATCAATGGCCAATCCAAATCCACAAGATGAGCAGAAGCCGATACGAGACTATTTCCAGCCTACTTTTCCTGATCAACAATCTGGAATAGTCTACGCGTCGATTAATGCACATAACTTCGAGCTTAAAACTGGCCTCATCCAGATGGCTAGAGATAGTGCATTCAGAGGATTCCTCTCTGAGGATCCTAATTCTCATTTAAAATCTATTCTTGACATCTGTGGGACTGTGAAGTTGAATGGTGTTTCTGAAGATGCCATACGCTTACGATTATTTCCTTTTTCTTTGCAGGACAAAGCTAGAGACTGGCTCCGGTCACTTCCATCTGGAAGCATCACTACGTGGGACGCGTTGGTTCAGGCTTTTCTTGCCAAATATTTCCCACCTGCAAAGACAGTCAAGCTTAGGACAGAGATTGGGACATTCCAGCAGCTAGGCAATGAACAATTATTTGAGGCTTGGGAGCGCTATAAGGAGTTACTGAGGAAGTGTCCTCAACATGGATACCCTGATTGGCTACAAATCCAGTTGTTTTACAATGGTCTAAATCCAAATACTAAAACTATTGTTGATGCAGCCGCAGGTGGGACTCTGTTGTCCAAGACCGTAGAGAACGCATGTACTTTACTGGAGGATATGGCCACGAACAGCTACCAGTGGCCAATTGAGCGGTTTGCACCTAAGAAGATTGCAGCTGGGATCTATGAGATTGACAATGTAAGTTCGCTTCAAGCCTAGATGACCTCCCTTGCTAATGCTTTCTTGAAATTCTCAGGTACAGGGAGTGCACAATCTATTGAGTCAGCTGCTCTTGCATCTCAGTGTCAGGAGGAGACCATTACTGAACAGGTTCATTATGTTGATAGAAATTCTAACTATAGGGGACACCATAATTCTGCACCCACACACTACCACCCTAATGTTAGAAATCATGAAAATTTCTCATATGCTAACACTAAGAATATCTTGAACCCTCCTGGATATACATCTCAAAAGGCTGAAAATAAACCTTCTCTTGAAGATATGGTTGGAGCTTTTATTGCAGAGTCGAGCAAAAGGACCAACAAGTTGGAGGAAACAGTGATTGCAATAAATACCACTGTGGCAGGCCACAGTGCAGCAATTAAAAACATAGAAACTCAGTTGGGTCAGTTGGTGAACGCTGTAAACACTATGCAGAAAGGTAAAGCCACAACTGAGCCAGAGAAAACCCAAATGGAGTATTGCAAGACCATTACCGTGCATCAAGTGGAGGAAGTTCAAGTAGCTGAGACACATGAGATTCATGAGCCTGAAGTAACTAAGGAAGAAGTTGAAGAGGGTTCATCCTCGAACAAAGCTGAAAAGCTTACTTTTGACCCTCTTATACCTTGTCCTACTGTTCTAGTTCCAAAGCCCAAGAGAAAGAAGAAAAAGAATTACTCAACTCAATTTAAGAAGTTTCTTGATATTTTTATGAGTTTAAATATTAATTTACCATTTGCAGAGGCTTTGGAGCAGATGCCCAGATATGTAAAATTCATGAAGGAGTGGCTTTCGAGGAAAAAGAAGGAAAAGAAAGTGGAAACAATATTCCTCACCTCTACATGCAATGCCCGACTTCAAAAGAATGTGCCTGACAAACTTGCTGATCTAGGGAGTTTTTATTTTCCCTGCAATTTTGGTACTCATTCTTTTCGTGCTTTATGTGATTTAGGCGCTAGCATTAACATAATTCCTTTATCTTTATGTAAAAAGTTAAACATAGGAGAGATTAAACCTACTGCAGTGAAACTCCAGTTAGCTGACCAATCTGTAGTTAGTCCATACGGAGTAGTAGAGAATGTTTTAATCCAAGTAGGGAAATTCTTTTTGCCTGTTTACTTCTTTGTGATGGATGTAAAGGAAAATCCTTTAGTGCCTGTTATTTTAGGGAGACCATTCCTCGCAACTGGGCGAGTTATTATTGACATCGAGCGTAGAGAGCTGACTGTACGAGTCTTACACGAAAAAGAAATTTTCAAAGCAGTCGGACCTTCTACAGATCATATTGAGGTAATGATGGTTGGTTACAGAAAAGGTGCGAGCAAGAGCACCTCCGGTGGAGCCCGTGACAATAGACCTCATTGAAGCATATACGGTCAACACGTCGAGCTAAAGACGTTAAACAAGCGCTTTTGGGAGGCAACCCAAGTGTTTTTATTTTTTTTCTATTTTATATGCTTTCGTTTATATTTTCTCATTTTTTTCTTTCTTTTTGATGCAGGTAAAGCTCTATTTTTATTGAAGAAAAGAAAAAAAAATATTTTAAAAAGAAGAAAAAGTGCTGGGATTTTTAATTAAAAAAAAAGTCGACGAAAACGCACGTTTTGGGTTAAAAAGTCGTGACGCTATGCACCTTAGCGTCGCGACCCTGTCGCGATTCTGGAACTAAAAATTCCAGAATCGCAAATCAGATTTTTGTGATGCAGAACCCTAGCCGCCAGCCTTCTCTTCACTCATCTCCCTACATTTTTTCATCCATTTCCCTCTAATTTCTTGCTAAATCTATCGAATTTCATCCTTGTCTTCCCGATTTTTGCAGTTTCGACGCGATTTGGTCGGGGGTTTGCTTGAAAATCAATGGTTTGAGCATTTTTGGAGCGTTTTTTCACCATGGGTTGCAAGGTTTGGGGCTTTTGTGCATTGTTGGGGCGTTTTTCAGCTTGGTTTGGCTGTGGGTGTGCGTATTTTGGTATCTCTCTTCGAATCTCAGCCCCATTTTTGCTTTAGATTCATGATTTAGTTGATTTAGAAGATCAAATTCTTGATTTTGGGGCTATTGGAGTTATGTTTTAAGATTATTGGGTGTTGGACTGAATTTAGTGAACTCATAGCTGCTGATTTCCGTTTGTTTGAACCCATATTCTCTGCTTAGATGCTGAAATCTTGATGTTTTGCTAGTATTGAGTAGTGGGTATCACTTAAGCATCTTTGTGTGAGCTCTTGGTGAGGTTGTATTGGATTATTTTCACTGTTTGGAGCTATTTGGACTCTTTTGCTGTTGTTTTTTAGCTCTGTTGTTGCTGTTGTGACATTATATCTGTGGCGGACGGGCTATTTTTGTAGTTGGTGGCTGTATTGTTGTTGGATTGGGACTGTTTTTCAGCTTTACCCCTTTTCCTAGATTTTTTCGTATCCTTCCCTTTTACACCATGAACAAAAGGTCTAGGAGACACGCTGCCGCTTCCTCCTCCTCCTCTACTCCTTTTGACCCCGATAGGTTCATTAGTAGCGCAGCCGCAAAGCAATTTGAAAAACATGTGGAGAGTAGGAACTTTATTCCTGAGCGAGGTTTCAGCCCTGATCCTGAGAGGCAACCAAACTTAGTAAACAATATCGTTGCACGGGGTTGGGGCGACTTTGTTCATCATCCCGCGCCCGGGGTAGCATCTATTTTGAGGGAGTTCTATGCTAACATGGAAGAAACTTCTTCTTCATCCTTTGTTCGAGGACACCGTGTCCCTTATGACTCCCACACCATTAATAGATTTTATAGGCTACCCGACTTTGAGAGGGATGGCTATAGCACATACCTACATGGCCACTTAGACGTCAATGAGGTCATTCAGACAATATGTAGGCCAGGGGCCGAATGGGCTATGACAGGAGCGAAGGTGGTGAGATTCAAGACCACCGACTTGTTCGTCGATTACAGGGCATGGCACATTTTCCTCTACGCCAAGTTGATGCCTGTGGCGCATCTAAGCGATGTTACCAAGAGTCGTGCCATCCTCCTATTCGCTATTGCCACAGGCCGCTCTGTGAATGTCGGGCAGGTTATTCATCAGTCTATGCGCCACATCCGTCGTCGTCACACGACAGTAGGGCTTGGGCATCCATCACTGATCACAGCCCTTTGCCGAGCCGCTGGTGTCGTTTGGGACGCCCAGGAGGAGTTGGTCCACCCCGGAGCGATTATAGACAGGAATTTCATCAGTCGATACCGAGGGCCTGGACCACAAGGTGCACAACCAGCTTTCCCCATCCATGCAGAGCCAGAGCATCCTGAGCAGCCATCAGAGCCTGAGCAGTAGGAGCAGGAGGTTCCACCTCCCACCATCGAGGAGCAGCTGCAGCAGCTGCGTATGGAGTTCTAGAGTCACCGGCTGGAGTTCCAGAGTCATCGGCAGGAGCTCCAAAGTCAGCAGTGCGAGCACCAGAGAGAGAGGCGTAGGGATCGTCGTCATTTCCTCTACACTACAAGCATGCATGCCCACTCCTATCAGTGTCAGGTGGCTTTTAGTACGGGTCAGCCTTTACCACCACCTTTACCGCCGTACGAGTCGCCTGAGGACGAGGACGAGGACGAGTGATGCTCTGCCGCCTTCCCTCTGTACACGGTTGTTTCTTTCCCCCTCATTCCTATTTTTCATTGTATTTGTTCTTATATTTCTCTGTATCTCTTATTATTTTACATTGAGGACAATGTAATTTTTAAGTTTGGGGGTGGATAGTATTTACTTTTACTTTTGGTCTGTAATTATTTGTTATATCTCATTTGACCATTTTTGGATTATCAGGTGTATTATTGTGATTTTATTCAGGTTATCATTTTGGATCATAGTTTTATTTCCATTGAGATCTGGGTTGATTGTGTTATCTGTCTGAGTTGTTTTTCGTTGTGAGTGTTGTTATGATTATGACAGCCGATGAGGATACCTAATTTC
Organism: Luffa acutangula; assembly: GCA_036850905.1. Lineage (NCBI taxonomy): Eukaryota > Viridiplantae > Streptophyta > Magnoliopsida > Cucurbitales > Cucurbitaceae > Luffa > Luffa acutangula. Next base: position 48,621,898 of record CM072093.1, read on the forward strand.
AAAAAGCATGTAAGTTATTATGTGCAATAATAATTAAAGACAGGATTCAAGATATGTTGATTTTATTTCATGAATCTTTTGCACCATTTGAGCACATAGTCTCCTGTCTTAGTTTGGCGAGCTTAGAGTAGGATTATGTGATCTAGACCTTGTTTTCACCTCGAAAGGTTTAGGGACTGATTTGATGGTTAATCTGCATGGTAGTTAGTAATGTTACACTTAGGAGAATATGATGCCATATCTTGCATGTTAGTAAAAAAAAAAAAAAAAATTGAATGATGAAAATGAATGAATGAAAGAAAAGAGAAAAATGATGAGTTGAATAAAGAAAAAATTGAATTAAGGTAAAAAAGAGCTACCCCTGTTGTGATCAGTTAGGCCAACTAGAGAAAACTCAGGTTAAGGGTCCCTGCAATAGGTGTGTGAAAGCTAGTGACCACCATTATTGATTATGGAAAAAACTCAAAGTTTGGGGGTTGTGTACCCCATTTAGGCACCCTAGTGGCATATTACCATCTTGAGTGTGAAGATGCTTGATGATTGGAACTTAGGACCAGAGTAGGGGGAAAAACGAGTGAAGGGCTGCATAAAACTGTTTCGGGCTTAAAGGATTGAGATAGGGAGGACTAGTCACACACACACGTGAGAGATGAATGTAATAAATGAGGCTTATCATGATGAATGTAATTAATCATTATTGTTTCAGTATGATTTATCTGTGATTTGGGATTCCTGAGACAAGTTTCATTAGCAACACTCCTTCACGTATTTTGTTGACAGATTATTTTGATTCTTACTTTGCTCGGGACTAGCAAATGCTTAAGTTTGGGGGTATTTGATAGCGCAATTTATTGTGCTATATTTCATATGCTTTTATCGTTAGTCTCGGGTACTTTTTGGCCAATTTTATGTCTATTTGGTTTTGTTTTGTAGGAATCGAGCATTTCAATGGAATTCGACGTTTGTGAAGATTACCAGTGATTTAAGAGCTGAAGAATGAGTTCGAGCCACGAAAAGAAGCAAAAGAAGCAAAAATCTAGGTCTAGCGTTGAGACGTTATCCCAAGGAGCGTCTCAATGCTAGACGCACGATCAGGATATGCGCGAGAACGAGGCAGCGTCTCGACGCTACCTCCACAGCGTCTCGACGCTGCAAACTTTCCAGATTAAATTAGGGCACGCGCACGACAGCGTCGCGACACTGTGTCCTCAGCGTCTCGACGCTGTCACGCAGAATGAGCAGTATATATATTTTGCGATGCAATCTGTTGAGGGGAGCTGTTTTGGAGAGAGAAACACGACTTTTAGAGAGAGAAAACGGACAGAACAGGGAGAAAACAATGGGAGCTTGATTTTGGGAGCTTGATTTTGGGAGCTTGGATCGGGAGGATCGTGACGGGAATGCACGGGAATCACGGCTAGCGAGTTTAATCTTTCTCCCTTATTTCTCGTACTGATTTTTAGCATGTATTGGACTGATTTTGCTTGTATTTTAGAGACCATGTGTAGCTAAATTTCGTTTCTTAGGGGCTTGATGTAGCCATTAGCTTGTATGGATTAATTTACGGTTTTTTTATGACGTTTCATAATGTGGTTTATTTATGCAATTGAATGCTTATTGCTTATAATCCCTTGATCATGGATTGTATGGTTTTCGTTTCTGAACTAATTGCTCGGGAGAGGATAGCTTAGATTAGACCATCAATTGCATAACTTAGGTAATTCTTTAATCGGGAGATTTGGGATTGCTTGAGAAACCGTTAATAGGATTGATCTTATTGCTTATGTTTGTTGTTGAAATTAGATAGAGATATCAACTTCTTAATTTGCATAAAGAATTAATTGTACTCGGGAGAGGCTTTTAAGTATCGATAATCCTTGGTTTATGAACTTGTTACGAATTTGTTCCTAATTATTCTTTAAATTAATTCATGCATCTAATAGGAGAAATCAATTCCCTAAGGCCTTTCTCCATTGAGTTTCCATATTTTATTGCCTTGATTAGTTTTTCATTGATTTACATACTTCTTGTTTATTTTCTCTAAATAAAATCGGGCGAATATACCTTTAATAATTAGGGGAACTAGAAAACCAATCCAGAGGACGACATTAGATTTTTAATCACTATATTATAACTTGGGCCCGTACACTTGCGGTTAGCAATTTGCGTATCAATTAGTTTTGAAAGGCATGATATGTTCGATTTTCGATGAGCGAATACTCAGAACTTTGGTGGTATGAGATAAAGGTCGAGTGGTTAGTGCCTGTTGGACTAGCCGTGATGTTTTCTAATATATCATAGATAGGGGACTTGCGATCAGTTTACATGTTAAGCCAGATTAAGTTAATAAGGGACCTAATACGAAATGAGGATAGGTTACTTATCCCAGTAGGGACCGTGGCAACTAAACACCTAGGATTGAGATGTTTATAGACTGAGATGAGAAGCTAAATGGGCGAGACTCAGCTTCGCTGACTCTATGCCATTTACTACTATATGTGGAAGTAAAGTTCCAACTAAAAACCCACGAACGCCACACCAGTGAGTTGGTAGTTAGAGTGTTTTGCACACATAGGTGCCTGGATGGGTGAGACTTGGCTCCTGATGTGGATTTTTCCTACCGCAAGCGCACGGGTCAAGTTTTAATATAGTGATTTCATGTTAACGAGTGTCGTCCTCTGGATTGGGATTCTAATCAAATTAATGACTGCAAATAATCTTGTCCAATTTTATCTAGGGATTTAAACTTAGTGATGATGAAAGAAATCAAGACACAAAAGCTAAAAAGTATGGAATTCAAATGATGAAAACTCTTAGGGAATTGATTTCATCTATTGGGGTTGTGAATTAATTAATGGGTTGTGAATAAACATCCATCAAATAATCCAACAACGCCCAAAGGGCTACATCAATCCCTAAGAGAACAAACCTAACTACTCATACAAGGCATTACGATGTAAGCTAAGTCTGAAAAAGCCATAAAAACAACTAAAGAAATGAGAGAAAAGAGATAAAACACTATTGTAACCAAAACAACACGTCCCCGTCACGATCTCCACGAGCCAAGCCTTGAATCCCGCTCCTCCACTTTGCTTCAGCTCCCAAAGAAGGTCTCTAGTAGATTTTAGGGCTAAAATTGCATCAAATGGGCTCCCCTTGGCCGTAGCAAATCGCTTTCTATTTATAAGGAATCTGTCGACAGCGTCGCGACGCTATTTCTTTGCCATAGTTACAGCTTCTTGACGTTGTGCTCTTTACCGCCTTAATCAAATATGGAAATTCCTAGCGTCGAGACGCTAGCTCTCGAGTTTACCTCATTTGTAAGCTTCCAACGTTGATTCATTTCCGTTTCCTTGGCCTCTTTTTAGCGTCCCAAACACCCGATCAACTCTATTTTCTTGATTTAACTCCAATAAATAATTCCTACAAACAGAACATAAAAATGCATAGTTTTGGCCAATTAAATCTGAAAGACTAACTAAAATTAATAGGGAAAAATAGCTCGCTATGTGTGCTATCAAAGACCCCAAAACTTAAGTTTTTGCTAGTCCTCGAGCAAACTAAAAATCAAGCAGAGGTTGAAGAGTAGATGCATCACATGACTCAATCTTCAAGGTTCAAAAGTCAATAGTTAAGCATTAAGAGACATGCACATAAGGTCCAATGAAGGAGACAAGTCAAAAATTTTCCAAAATTAACTTCCATAAGAGAGATCTAACTCAATTAGATTAGACTCTACTAACTCGAGATTGGATCATTAAACTCTCAACTCATCTTTCCTCTACACTAGCACTAAGGATTTACTAATGAGCCAATGGAACAAATTAGTTTGTTTTTATCCACACCTAGGTGCTTTAACAATTAAAATTGAATCAAGCATTTTTAAGTGGCACTAGCTTTCACACACCTATTGTAGGGACCCATTACCTAAGTTTAACCCTTGGTTGGCCTAACTGTTCACAACAGGGGTAGCTCTTTTTTGCCTAAAACATTATTAAACATTGCATAGAGCGCTCATGACATGCCATTATTTTTCTTTCAAAAGTAAAATAAGAATGATGTTCCATTTAAGCATAGGAAGCGTATAATCTTTTCTTTCCTCCTAGGTAAGATTAAACATGCTAATTTGCCAAAAAAAAAAAAAAAACCAACTTTTTAGTTCTTCCCTACACCTATCGAGGTGACAACAAGCATATGAACCTAATAATTCGCTCCTATGCATTCAAATCCAATTCTAAACAAAGGAAAATACTCTACTAATGCAAGACATCTCCTAGAAAAATTTTAAAAAGTCTCCCTTTTTGGGCACTCATGCTTACAACTCATCAAAAGCTTAAAATTGACAAGAAAGCCTATCCTAGGAAATCACAATCATGCAAAAATAGCATCCAAAAAACAACCATATGCCATAATTATAATAAGCTCAAAAGATATAGCCTGAACTCAAATGCTCAAGGGCTCAACAAGCAAAGCATTCCACCCCCAAACTTAAAACATGCATTGTGCTCAATGTATAGAAATCTAAGCAAAAATAAGCATGAGAACAAGAAAAAAAATGGAAGAGGTGAACAATACTGTCCTGGAATGATGACCTTCTTATGAAAGCAAGCAAAGACAAGAGCACAAGAACACCTACAAAACAAAACCAACAAAAACATCAAAGACACAAAATCAAAAAATAAACTAACTTGGGTTGCCTCCCATAAGCGCTTGTTTAATGTCTTTAGCTCAACGTGTTCGTGCGGACTTCCAAGGCACATAATTCTCATATTTCTTTGGGCCATTTTTCCTTGAATCAATAAAACTCACTATAGCTATCAAGCTCACTACTAGCTTCTCATGGGCCCCTGAAACAAAAATATTTTTGGTATTTTTTAATAAAGGAGAAAGATCAAAATAAAGAGACTGACTCTAAAACTGACTCGTGAGAACAGAAAAAAGAACAATCATAATCTACAAAGGATGGAGAAGATAAAATAGACGAAAACTTTTCAACCTCAAACTCTACCTCCTGAACTTCCTCTAACATTACAAGCTCATTTTCTTTTTCTTCCTCACAATCATGTTCTTGGTTGGTGCTGCAACTCTCCAATAATTCTTCCCCACTATCTAAGCAACTCACCCCTAAATGCTCATCTTTAGCAAAATTGAAAGAATTAAGCTCCTGGATGGGTGCCAATGAATCAGTAGTCACATGACTCACTAGACAACCTATGGAAGTAGATCCCACACTTTACTATCTTCCCTTTGGGTCTGAAGTTCTTTTATAAGTTCATCCAATTTTAGACTCCTTGCTCTAGACTCCTCAATATAATTTTGAACTAAGCTCACTAAGGAAGAATTTTCTTTTAAAGGGGTATAACTTGAAGATGAAAAATTGGAATGTGGTGTTGGTTCTTCGGGCACAAATTCCCTAACTGGCCACCCAAAATTATAAAAAACTATTTAAATCAATTAAAGCATCAATGATAATTAGGCTTTCAATTAGATGCAATCACCAAATATCAGCACAACAAGAACAAAGGACTAAGACTCAAACATAAAAAGGAAAGAAAACAAAAAAAGGAAAACAGAAAAGGAAACAACTAAACAAAAAAAGGAAAAGATAAACTAAGAAAGGAAACACAAACAAATAAGGAATGCAAAATCAAATAAGGAAAAGACAAAAATAGAAAATAGCCAACAAGGAAAAAATAAGCAAGGAAAAAAAATTAAAAAAAAAATAAGAAAAGCACTAAAATAGGAAAATAACAAATATGGAAACAAACCAAAAAAAGAAAAAAAAATGCAACTACCTAAAAAAATAAAAATATAGCCTAAATTAAGATCGGATAATTTTTTCACAATATTGATTTGACTAACTATGTCAATCCTCGACAACAGCGCCAAAAACTTGATGTGGATTTTTCCTACTGCAAGCACACAGGACAAGTTTTAATATAGTGATTTTCGTGTTAACAAGTGTCGTCCTCTGGATTGGGTTTCTAATCAAATTAATTACCGCAAATAATCTGTTGGGTTGTATGCCCTAAAACTCGTAGATAGTAAATGTAACTTTTGACTTGCTTCAATGAAGTATTATTTCTATATATTTGTTTTGCCTAAATATAGCCACAAATCCAATTAACTAAGAACCCATGGCTATATTATGTATACTTGAAGTTTATGTGTGACATAAGTATGGATCAAGTTCAAGTACATAGCATAAACGATCTATAGTATATGGATAGGGTTGGGTACCTTAATCCTGGGGACACTATTGGCACGACTTGCTTTGTTCTCTAAAAGACAAACGATGTGATCCTAATCGTTCATGTATAAGGCATGTGAGTGAGGGCGTCCTATACAAAGAGTTTGTATAGAGATTCGGACCAGGAGATAAGTCACTTTCACTTTACAACACCGTTTACTGTTGAAACTGAACATCTCATCATATAACCTAGGTAACTCGATCTTAATCCTGAGCTAACTATGAACTCTTGTTTATTTAGGATTGTCCTTTAATTTGCATGGGTGAGAGTGGCCAAACATCGCCGACTCAATAAGCCTACCATTTTGGGGATAAGACTAAATAGATAGCTGGGGACATAGCTTTGCAAGACGGAATTCACTGCTACCCGTTTTAGGGTTAGTAAAGAGGTTGTTCCCTTGAGTATTGACTCCGAGTCTTGAACAAGGGGTCTTGTCCTCTCATAACCTTGAGACGAACTTGGTTCAGTGATTATATCGCGAACTAATTGTTCATTAGAGGATCAGTAAAACTTAAGGAACATGATGTAACTATAGGGGTAAAATGGACTTTTGACCCAGCTCTAGTTACGAACAACCGGTGAAGGGTCGACTTGCTAATCATGGTTATCTAAAGTGGACAAGAAATATATCTACAGTGAGGGGAGTGCAACTACGGGTTATAGTGGAGTGTCTCGGAAGCTAACGAACGATGAATGACTAAGTTAATGAGATTAACCGGTTATCATCATTTCGTTGGAGCCCATGACCTGTAGGTCCATTAGGTCCCTCTACTAGCTCAATAGGAATAAAACTTGGAACAATATTATAGGATAAAATTTGAAATGTTCAAATTCAGATAAGAATACAAAAGTCGGTTATATACGATATTTAACGACTTATTAGTTTAATTGTGAAATTAAACTTAAAATGAGAGTTGAATATATTTGAATATAATTTAAATATTAAACACGTGAATAGGGATTCATGTTTGAGAAAATTCGTTGGGAGAAAAATATGGATTGGGCAAATGTATTGATTTAATATAAGATATTAAATTGATTAATTTTATTTTCATTTTAATTAAATAAAAATTTTATTTAAATTATAATGAAAATAAAAGTGAGTGGGATTATTCAGATTTTTCATTAAAAATTAAAAATTATTTGGATTTAAATGAAATTCAAATAATTGGTAATTTTGAAAAAGTGCTTAATGACTAAACACATTAAATTAGCCTTCTTGCAACACCTAATCCATGACTCATATCACTCCCTATTTGTTGCCAATTTTTTGTGCATTTTTTATGCATGATTTTCCTCTATATATAGAGGATTAGCTGATAAAAATTAGTGGAATTCTTCAACCGAAAATGCTGCCAAAGTTCTCCCAAGAACTTCCATGTTCATACTCTCAAGCTTGCATGAACCCATAAGCTTTCCTTTCCAATTCCTATCAATTGAGGATCCCACAATCTGTTCCAAGGCCTGAGGATAGTAGAGAAGATCCAAGTGGTTGTCCAAAAGTCGTTCGTGTGAATTATAAAGCATCGGATTATACAAATTGGGAGCTCCAAGAGGTAGGTACCTTATTACTCTATTTTTTTGTTCTTATGAACAACATGACTTGAAGGATCAAATTGATGAAATTGTGTGCCTAAGATCTTAAATTTCTTTCGCATGTGTGATATTAACACCTACATAATTTGTCCAATTTTTTCTAGGGATTTAAACTTAGTGATGATGAAAGAAATCAAGACACAGAAGCTAAAAAGTATGAAATTCAAATGATGAAAACTCTTAGGGAATTGATTTCACCTATTAGGGTTGTGAACTAATTAATGGATGTATGACATGCAATGACTCATAAATCTAGGATTTTCTATTCTCATATTTATCTCTCCCGAGCATAAATAATTCTCACACATATGACTAACCTAATATCGCTATCTAGATTCATTCACATGCATGGTTTATACATTAAATCCTATTAACAATTTCCACTACTATCCTAAATCTCTCGATTCTATGATTATTATAGTTATGCAATTTATTTATCTAAACTAAGTCCCCTCTCCCGAGCAAGAATTAGAGATAGCATCAATTAACTCATGGCCAGTGAATTAAAAACGTTAAAGTCATAAATTGCATAAATGAGTTAAAAACAATAAACATCCATCAAATAATCCAACAACGCCCAAAGTGCTACATCAATCCCTAAGAGAACAAACCTAGCTACTCATACAAGGCATTACGATGTCAGTTAAGTCTGAAAAAACCATTAAAAACAACGAAGGAAATGAGAGAAAAGAGATAAAACACTATTGTCGCAGAAACCGCATGTCCTCGTCACGGTTTCCACGAGCTAAGCCTTGAATCCCGCTCTTCCACTTTGCTTCAGCTCCCATAGAAGGTCTCTAGTCGATTTCAGGACTAAAATTGCATCAAATGAACTCCCCTTGGCCATAGTAAATCACTTTCTATTTATAAGGAATCTGTCAACAGCGCCGAGACGCTATGAACAACGTCGCGACGGTGTCCCTTTGTCGCCTCTTCTGTTTAAGGAAAAATCGACAGCGTCGAGACGCTATAGTCACAACATCTCGATGAAGGGAATAAAAGTTCCCACGCAGCGGAAGCGCATCGATTGGACCTTACGCCGTATATTAATTAACATTAAAATACCGTTACAAAAACTCAAACAAACTTTAAAGCTGCTGTAAAATTGGTTTAAACATGCTGAAAAAATAAATCTAAATTTATTTTCATGCTTTTCTATAGAAAAGGGGAAGAACCGTCACATACCTTCGTTGTAGACTTGACCGTTCTTCGCCAAGGACGCTCCAACGAACGAAAACGCAGCAGCCTCCTCGCCTCTTGATCGCTGGAATTTTCTTCTTGATCGACACAATAACCACAGAGGTTACACTGGTATGTCTCTAAGTCTAGGAAGCAAAAGACTTGTGGGAGTCTTTCTCTAAGAGGGAGGCTAGAGAGAATTCTAGGTCTTGTCTTTCAAGAGTGTCAAGTATCATGACCAATTAGGTCTAGTGTTCTATTTATAGAAGAGAGGCCATGAATAAAATATTCAATTAAATCAATCTTTTCCAAAATTGATTCAATCTTATTCCTTAATTAATCAATCATGATCAATCAATTCCATAATTGATTAATCTTTTCCACAAATGACTAATTACTTCCATGAGTGATTAGATCATTTCCATAAATGATTAATCACTTCCTTAAGTGATTAATTATTTCCATAATTGATTAATTCCCGGTTAATGAATTCTTTAATTAATTAACCACTAATTAAATATCACATATTTAATTTCCGGCCTAGAATTAATTAATTTGCCCAAACACATTTTAGGCCTTAATTTAATTAATTCATTTATTTTGAACTCTTTCAAACTTCCATAAATTTATATTTGAACTTTTCAAATATTAATTTCTCTCATAATAATATATCAATATATATTATATTTGTTTCCCTTAATAAATTGAACATTTTCAATTTACTTTTATTACTTAGTTGCCTCAAATTACTTTACGAGCTACCAGTGGGACCTAATGGACCTGCAGATCAGAAGCTCCAACGATGTGAGATTAATTGGTCAAACTCATTAACCACATTAATCAATATTCGTTAACTGTGTGTACATTCCACTATAGACTCACAGTTGCACTCTTCTCACTGCAGACATATTTTCTGTGTCCACGGATCTAGACCAATATCGACTAGTTAATCCTTCACGAGTGTCCGTAACACCAGCTGGGTCAAATTACCGTTTTACCCCTGGGTTACCTCTATTTCCTTAAGTACCAATTCTCCCCTAATGAACAACCTGTTTGTGGTCCAACCATCAAACAGAAAACCCTCTCGTGCCATTGAGAGGGTAGAGCCCTTTGTTCAAGACTCGGAGTAACCACTTAAGGGAACACTCATCTGCTTCCCTAAAGTCGGGAAGGAGTGAATTCCATCTTGTACGATTATGTTCCCAGCTCCCCATTTGGTCTTGTCCCCAAAGTGGTAGGCTTATTGAGTCGGCGTATTGGCCACTCTCACCCATACAAATCAAAGGACAATCTCTCATGAGCAGGAGTCCATAATCAACTCAGGATTAAGACTAAGTTGTCTAGGTCGTCCTAGTGAAATAGAAAACCAACTAGTTAACGGTGTTATAACCAGTGGTTACTATTTCGCGGTCCGGTCTTATGCAAACTCATTGCATATGATTCCCCCACTCGCATGTCTCCTACACGAACGCGTTGGATAGCAGCGTTTGTATCAAATACAAAGTGGGCCGTATCCATAGTGTCACCGGGATAAGACACCCAGTCTTATCCCTATACTATAGACCCTTTAGGCTGTTTCTTGAACAATGATCCCATATGTCGCTACATATTGTTCAAGACTCATATTACAACCTTGGATGTCTAGTTTATTGGATTAGGATTATTATTAGGCAAAGACAAATATAAAATAACTAATAACAATTAATGGAAAAATATATCAATATTATTTCATTAATATCCGGTCAACGGTTACATTCACTATCTACGAGTTTTAGGGCATAAAACCCAACACTCGACACTGTGTTCTTTATCGCCTGAATCAAATATGGAAATTCCTAGCGTCGAAACGCTCAGAAATCAGTGTCTCAATGCTAGCTCTCGGGTTTGCTTCATTTGTAAGCCTCCAACTTTGATTCATTTATGTTTTCTTGGCCTCTTTTAGCGTCCCGAACACCCGATCACCTTCATTTTCTTGATTTAACTCCAATAATTAATTCATACAACTAGAACATAAAAATTCATAATTTTGGCCAATTAAATCTCAAAGACTAACTAAAATAAACAGGGAAAAATAGCTCGTTTTGCGCGCTATCAGCTCCACCGGTTAGGTGCCTTCTACCATCAGTAGAAGTAGATATCTCCCAAGATTCCCACTTGTGCACCTCCAATGAGTTGGTAAGCATGTGACAAGTTGATTAATTGTCCACGTGACCCATATGACATGATAAATGAAACTAAATGAAATGAAATGACTATTAGGTTTTTTAGTAGCAACTAACCTCAAGTTACCTCTATAATGCATGTAAATCTCCTCCTAGTAGTAGCGTTACTTACTGAGTATTTTTAATATTCATTCTTTTCAAAATGTTTCCTTTCAGATACGAGCAAGGACATACAGAGCTCGTGATGGATTGCTGCTGACGAGCCATGGAAAACATGTGATCATGACCTTCGCATTGCCTAGTCTTCTCATTTTTCTCTTAGTCAGTTTTGTAAATTGTGGTTCTTAAGATTTTAAAAATGTTTCTATGTTGTCCTTAGGAAACCTTTGTTTTAATTAATTTTTTGCAAGTTTTCTTGTTTTATTTGGGATTATCCCAGATCGAAAGGCTTTCTTTCTTTAAAATGTCGAATGTTTTGTGGTAGGGGTGAGCAACTTTAATAAAAAAAACTGAGCCGACTGATCAAAATTGACCGAACCGACTTTGTTCTGTCAGTTTTTATAGAGTATCGATTGGGGTCGATTTTTCTGGTAGAAAAACCGACTAGTCGGTCGGTCGACGAGCTCAAAAAAGCTCAAATCAACTGAATCGATTGATACTTGTTTTAAAAAAATAATAAAAATAAAATAAAATAAAACGTGCGCCTTTCGAGTCTTTTTCCCATTCAAATTTGAGAAACCAGCGGCTGGTTCTTGAAAACCAGCTGCTGATTTCAAGGTAATGATTACCTATTTTAAATAGGTAATCATTACCTATTATTATTATTTTTAAAATTTTCTATTATTATTATTATTTTTTCTGGATTGTTTTTTTCACCCTACTCTCTTTTTCATTCTCTCCGTGTGTTCTTATGCCCTCCCATCTCCTCTTATTCCTTCTCTTTTTCTCATCTTCATTCATTCATTATTTCTTTTTTTTTTTTTTTTTTTTTTTTTTTATATATACTCAAAATCACCATGAAAGAGAGAAGACATAAGATGAGTCAATTAAAACTAGTGAGAAGAACGAAGAGGAGATGGAAACGGAGATGAGAAACAAAGAACACGAAAACTTCATTTTTTTCTTCTCTTAGACTACTTTTTTTTTTTTTCTGTTATGTTATTTCTTTCTCAATTCTCACCTTCGTTCTTTCTTTTTCTCCCTTCTCTGTTTCTTCCTCTTCATTTCTTCTTTGATAGTTCGTTCTTTCTCTCGTCTTCACCAAAGCTATCGTAGATTAACACCGCTTGTTTCTCTCCTCCACACGAACTCCCAAAACCAACCGAAACTGACCGATTTTTATTATAGTCGGTCGGACGATTTCATAATAGCTTCTAAACCGACGACCACCGACCGATCAAAATCGACATGTCAGTGGTCGGCGTTAGTTTTTGCTCAAAACCGATGCTGACCGACCGATAATCACCCTTATTTTGTGGTAATGTTGATTTCAAAACAAGCTTTGTAACGACTACATTAAAGGTAAATTTTATCTTCTCTAATTTGAGCCTAAGTTCATGAAATCGGTGGAGATATAGGTTTTATTTTAAGGATATTTCTTTTATGATTTCATTTTAGGTTTTTTATCAGAGGGCATTTTTGTAAATAACCTGAAGTTAGAGATTGCCCTAAGCTTCCCTCCCTTGTCTTTTAGCCGCACGCAAGCAACCTCCCTTCTCCCTCAACGTTTTCGCATGTTCCAGCCTCTGTCAGCATCTTCATCTTCCTCCCTTTCTCTTCGTGTGCAGTTGGCCGAGCAACCCATTCTCCAACATTTTTTTTATTTTGTTCTTCTCTTCACCTTAGGACAACGACGGTTTGGTTGCAGCGGCGGCAGTGTGTGGGTCTCGAGCAGCCAGCGGTAAAGCCCGTGGCTTCGTCTCCGGCGAGATTAGCATGTAGATGCAACGTCTGGCAGTAGTTTCTAGCAATTTTAGCTTGTGCAACACCTCTCCAGCGTTGTGGCAATGGCGTTTTGGCACCCCTCAGGCAAGCAGATCAAGATAACAGTATTTTCTGAGCGTTTTCCGGCGATTCTGACGTGTTTCAACATGGGTCTCGTTCCCTTCTCATTTTTCCGACGAGACAGCAGCTTCTTCCTTCGATTTCCATCGATTCCAAGCTTGGGTAAGTGAGATTTAAGTTTTTCGGGCTGATTTTAATGTCTAATCAAATGCCCATCGATGTTCGGGTGCTAATCTAAGGTACCCATTAAGAATTGGTTCTCAAATTGAGGTACCCATAGCCATTGGAGGTTGGATCATCGATTTGGAGCGAAATTAGAACCCGGATAGCGAGCTTAAGGTTCTATTTTGGTGAGTTTTAGGTGTAAAATTTTTCTCCAAGATTATTTGGCTTCTAGTTGTATGCTTAAGTAATTTCCTATTGGTTTATCAATTTTTTTCACATTGTGTAGATTGATTAAAGGCCTTGGGAGCTAGGGAGCTAAATTAGCTTTTGACAAGCATTATTTGGCTAAGGTAAGTAGCCATTCAGATTAAAGCTCTAAATTTTTTCCCTTGGATCTAATAAGCTCGATTGGTGCTTTTGTGAAGCATGGGAATAATTTAGAATGCTATGGTTAATCGTGGCATGTTGAGTTAGCCTTTATGTAAGTAGCTTTTTACTACGTTTACGTGCGCTCTCTCAGTTCAGGACAGTGTTGAGTTTATGATCAGTTTGTGCGCCAGTTGGTACCAGTCATGTTTACATGCGTCAGTTGCTCCACCGTATTCTATGTTTATGATTCAGGGGTGTTATGTTGTGATAGGTATAGTTTTGCTAGAGGTGGCCAGCTAGTCTCTAGTTTACTTGCGTTACCACCCACACAACACTCTAGTTAGCACAGGTTGTGGATAGGTAATCACCCTAGTCAGGGCATTTTATGTAATCAGTTGTGGCCCTAGGGTTAGAAACCCGAATGTCTATTTTCAGTTAGGTCCCTATGACGTCAAGACCCAAAAATTTAGTTTCAAGCTATTAGATCTCATGTTATCAGTTTTAACCCTTAAGTGGGCGACTTATTGAGTATATTCTTATATACTCACCACCCATGCTACATGACTTTCCTTTTCAGGTGGTACTCAATGACATCAGGCGAGTGGCGAGAGCAATGACTTGGCTAGGCTATGGGATGCTGTTGCAAATCATGTCTTTAAAAGACTAGGATCGAATTTCCTAGTTTCGTGTTTTCAAATGTTTCCTTTTTTGATGTTTGGTTTTATGAAAACATTCTATCATTGTTTTTTGATTGCTCGTTTAATGTAAAATGATTTACGCTTTTGGGCCCTGGTTATTAAGTAAAGATTTTTACTCAAGGTCTCTTCCGCTTTAAAGTTTCTTAGTTTTACGTGCATGTGGTAGCAACCCTCAACATGTTTTTAACTTCCTTTTAGTTGGGTCGTTACAAGCTTTTTCCTGAAAGTAATTAGGAATGCATGTGGTAACAACCCTAAGAATTTGTCATGAGAATTGGGGTCGTTACATTTTCAACTCAAAGTTTCTTTTCTTTCAAAATGCTATAGTATACTCTAACTTATTATTATTGGCAATTTCTTCCACTACAAATCTCCAAGATAGAATCCCTTGCTTGTGTTAATTTGCAATCTGATATGTCATTTTGTTAATGAAATTAAACTTGATTTATGAATATTACATCTAGATTCTTATGATATTTCTGAGTAGTTGAAGATTTTTATTTGTATACAAAAAGTATGTAATTTGTTTCCTTAATATGCAATGTTGGTTAACAAATAAAATCCAATGTTTTAAGAAAAAAAAAAGATTTCCTTGGAAAACATTTTTCTAAGAAACAATGTAGGTATCACTGGTTTAACTTTTCAAGTGGTTAATTTTGAAAAAAAAAAATCATTTTGACAAAAACTCTAGTGTTTGAAAACCAATAAAATTGACTTATTTAAAAAAAAAAGATTGAGAAATAAACCATTTTGAGAAAAACACTTTAAAGCAATTAAAAAGAAAGTATATTATAAATTTTGTACAAAAACACTTATGAGGAAATGTAACTAAACATTAAAAAAAACATATGAGTGTTTAAATTCTAAACAAATTTTATACAAAATGTTTAAAAGAAACTGTATTTTTGAAAAACATTCGGGGGGGGGGGGGTGTTTGGGGCAACGAGGTGGAGTTGTGAAGTCTAGTGAGTTATGAAGTCTATGGAGTTGTGAAGTCTGTGTTTGGAGTGCAGAGTTGTTAAGTCTGGAGCTAGAAAGTATGTGATTGGAGTGCAAAGTTGTTAAGTTGGAGTTATGAAGTCTGTGTTTGGAGAGCTGAGTTGTGAAGTCTGAGTTTCTGATAATTTTTTTTTAATACAATTTTTCCAAATTTAATGAATCAAAATGTTCTTTCTATTAATTGTAAAATTGAGATTTTAAGTATGTTTTACCATTTTTCTTTTAAGTCACAACTTTGGTTAAAAAAAAAAAAAATAGATTCATAAAATTCAAACGTTGTAGGAAAGTGAGTGATAAATATTTGTTTCCGTTAATTCTGAAATTGATATTTAGGTTATATTTATATTCCTCTCATTCCAAATTTTCTCAAACGATGGGGAAGTGTGTTTTTCTTTATAAAACTCAACTAATGCGAAATTTGTCATAGTTACTAAAATACTGATCTTCCTGAATATAATCAATCTTTTTTTTTTCAAAACTTGTTACATGCCTTATTTATTTATTTACTTACTCAACATGTGGAACAAAATGAAAAACTAGACATAACTATGAAAAGTTATTTTCTACCAATTTCTCAATTTTTTCAAAGTAGTTGAAAGCGAGCATAGCTAGCTATTTTTCCCTAATTAATTAAGCCAGTCTTTTATATTTAATTGGCCAAATTTATGCATTTTATCGTTATATTTGTAGGAATCATGTTTTGGAGTTATATCGAGAAATTGAAGCTATTTGGGTGTTCGGGATGCAAAAAGAGGCCAAAGGAACGAAGAGAATCGAAGTTGGAAGCCCATTGAATAGTGCAATCCACAGACCAGAGTCGAGACCCTTGGTTCTAGGCGTCTCGACGCTGGTGCTTTCCTCTTTTGAATCAGGCGGCAAAAGGTCACAGCGTCGATACGCTGTTCGGGAATTTCCTTTACAGAATGCTCGGTTATGCGACAACGTCGCAATGCTGTGCCTATAGCGTCTCGACGCTGTCGATTTTTTTCCTATAAATAGAATGCGATTAGGGCTGATTTGGGGGACCTCTTTTGATGCAATTTTGGCCTAAAACCCGACTGAAAACCCTCTGTGGAAGCTGAAGCAAGTGGAAAGGAGCGGGATTCAAGACTTTGTTCGTGGAGATCGTGACGGGGACGTGTGGTCTCGATTACTTAGTGTTTAATCTTCTTTTTTCCCTCTTACTTTAGTTAGTTTTAATTGTTGTTTTAGACTTTTGCTATATCGTAATGAGTTATATGATGTAGTCGTTGGGCAATTATGGATTGATTTTATGGATGTTTGTTATGATTACATTTATGCATAACGTGTTCTTAGTGCTTTCAATTTACCGGCCATGAATTGAATGATATTTGTGTCTAAGTCTAACTCGGGAGAGAGGATTTAACTTAGAAATCATTATGCATGACTAGGATTAATCTTGAGATCGGGAGATAATAGATAATTCTAGAAATCGTTAAAAATGACTAACCTTAAAGCCTTGCATGTTAATGAATTTAGATAGGGATATCAGGTTCATTGCATGTGAGAGGATTATGTATGCTCGGGATGAAGGGATAAAACCCCAACGCAACGGAAATAATCATAAAATCATATTGTGTTTTCCCAAGATTAAAATACTGATACAATTCGCAAAGAGTATTTTACAGCAGAATAAAACAGATAAAACATGCTGTAAAATAATATAAAACATGCTAAATCATAATGATAAACATACTAGATCTAATCTAGATAGGATCCTAACGATTCGAGATCAAGGAACACCTACCGTAGATGAAGACCTTGATTATTTCGCCTAATTCGCTTCGAATGGCAGAAAATTCCAGCAGCCTTAGAGACCCTTCTTCGCCGCAAATCTCCCACGAACACCACCACGTAGTAGCACCGGTATTCTCCTAGGATTTGGAGTCGAGCGACTTGTGGGAACCAACTAAAATCTCTAAGGCCCCGTTTGATAACCATTTCAGTTTTTGGTTTTTGGTTTTTCTGTTTTTGGTTTTCTGTTTTTTAAAAACAAAAACCATATATGTTTGATAACTGTTTTTTGTTTTCTGTTTTTAAAAAACAGAAAACCAACCTTGTTTGATAACTGTTTTTGGTTTTCAGTTTTTTAAAAATTAGAAAGATGAAAAGATGTTTTAGAGAAAGAAAAATGTGTAGAGACGTTGAAATAAAAATTTAGAGACACAAATATAAATGTTTTCAAGATAAATTTTTTTTTTGAAAGACGAGAAAAGTTAAACATAGAAAATTTAGAGAGATGAAAGAAAATATTTAGAGAAAGAATATTAGTTAGACTCGAGAAAAGATATTAGTTAGAAAAAAAAAATAGAAAACAAGTAAAAGTAAAAGCGATAAATTTTATATTAAAAAATTAAATTAAAAAAAATTTAGAGAGATAATAAGGTTAAGAGTAAAAGATATGTTAAAAAAATAACGATAAATTAGAAAAATAAAGAAAAGTTGTAGAGATAGAAAATTTTGGTGACTTTTTTTTTTCAAAAGAAAAATTAGAACATGTTAATTAAGGAGAGAAAAGTTATTGATAAGTTTTTAAAAATAGGCAAGATATAGAGAAAAAAAAGTTTTGAGAGAAAATTTTAGAGGGAGGAAAATAAATTTTGTAGAGTAAAAAACGTTTTAGAAAAAAAAAAATAGAGAAAGAAATTTGTTGGAGAAAGATAGGTAAAAGAGAAGAAAAGTAAGCATTAGAAGAAAAATGAGTTTTTGAAAAACAGAAATCTGTTTTTAAAAACTACTTTTTTTTTTTTGTTTTTGAAATTTACTTATAATTTCAAAAACGTTTTTAAAAAACAGAAAACAAAAAACAAAAATGGTTATCAAGCACCCCTGTTTTTAAAAAAATGAAAAACAAAAACAGAAAACAGAAAACGAAATGGTTATCAAACGACCCCTAAGGTTTTGGGAAATACTAGTTCTCTGTGTTTCTTGGAAAGAGCAAAAACTCAGAGAGCTACAAAGAGGGGGAGAGATTGCGTGAGAGAGAGAGATTGAGAGTTATGGATTAACCAACCTAGAATGAATTAAGGGATGAGAGATAATAACCAACGATGGAAAAGCCCCACTCCCTTAATTCTCTCCTCTTCACGCGTGTGGTTAGGGGAGTTGTTGACTGATCAGTTTCTTAACTGATCAATTAATTAAATTAAAATATAAATCAACATTTAATTTAATTACTATTACATGAAACACTTCCATGCACATATCCCACCTAACCCATAGTTTTAACATAACTTAATTAAATCATAATTTAATTAAAATTAAATTAAAACATCAATATTAATTAATTCACCAATTAATTAATATTTCAATTAAATATCATATATTTAATTATGTTTCTCTCAAATAAACTATAGAATTAATATACATTATATGTGCATTGATTATAACCTATAGTTTTTAATATGAATCATATTCATATTTTAATAAAATATTTGAACTCTTTCAAATATTTAATTTCCCTTAGAAATTTACCTCAACGCCCCAATGGAGCTACTGATGGGACCTAATGGACCTACAGATCATAAGCTCCAACGATATGAGATTAATTGGCTAAATTCATTAGCCAAGTTAATCAATGTTCGTTAACTGTGGTTCACTCCACTAAAGAACCACAGCTGCACTCTTCTCACTGTAGATATATTTCTGTGTCCACGGATATCGACCGTCAGTAGCAAGTTAGCCTTTCACGTGTGTTTGTACTCCAGCTAGGTCAAATTACCGTTTTACCCCTGGACTACCTCTTGATCCTTAAGTACCAGTGCTCCTCTAATGAACAATATGTTTGTGGTCCAACCAACAAACAGAAATCCTTCTCGAGCCATATAGAGGGTATGGCCCATTGTTCAAGATCTGGAGACACCACCTAAGGGAACACACCTCTACTTACCCTAAAGACGGGAATGAGTGAATTCCATCTTCTAAGACTAAGTTCCCAACTCTCCACTCGGTCTTGTCCCCAAAATGGTAGACTTATTGAGTCGGCGAATAGGCCACTCTCACCCTTACAAATCAAAGGACAATCCCTCATGGACAGGAGTCCAAAATCCACTCAGGATTAAGGTCAAGTTGCCTAGGTCATCCAAGTGAAATAGAAACCGAACTAACTAACGGTGTTACAGTTAATGGTAAACTATTTCGCTGTCCGGTCTTTGTGCAAACTCATTGCACAGGATACCCCCACTCGCATGTCAACTACATGAACGCGTTGGATCATTGCATTTGTATCAAAATACAAAGCGGGTCGTATCCATAGTGTCACACCCAACCTTATCTCTATACTACAGACCCTTTAGGCTAAAACTTGAACATCGATCCCCGTATGTCCCAACATACTAGTTCAAGCCTCATTCTATTAGCCTTGGATGTTTAGTTTATTGGATTAGGGTTAATAAGACAAGATATAATACAAACATGAATAATACATCACTTTTATTAATGTTCGGTCAAATGTACATTTACCATCTACGAGTTTTAGGGCATAAAACCCAACACGGGAGAGAAATGTATGATTGTAGTTTCCTTGATTTATGAATCATAGCATGTTAATAATCCATTAATTAATCAATAATCCAATTGGTGAAATCAACTCCCTAAGAATTTTACCATCAATTGTTTGTCACACTTTTTGCTTTGAGTTACTTTTGTATTCTTTGTCACTAAAGTTTGTTCCCTAAATAAAATTGGGTTACAGTATTTGCGGTAATTGAATTGATTAGAAACTCAATCCAGAGGACGACATTCGAATTAAATTTCACTATATTATAACTTGGCCCGTACACTTGTGGTTAGCAATTTGTGCATCAAGTTTTTGGCGTCGTTGCTGGGGATTGACATATTTAATCAATTTAATATCTTTGACAAATTGTCTGGTCTTAATTTAGGGTGTATGTTTTACTTTTTTTATTTTTATTTTTAGGTAGATTGCATTTTTTTCCTTATTTGCTTTCTTGCCATATTTAGTTTTCCATATTTGTTTAAAATTTTCCATAGTTAGATTTTCCTTTTTAGTTTTATCCTTATTAGATTAATTTCTCCTTATTTGTTAGTTTCCTAAAATGTTTTTGCCATATTTGTTTTTCTTTTCCTTTTATAGATTATATTTTCCTTATTTAGATTTAGTTATTTCCTTTTCTAGTCTTTCCTTATTTAATTTCTTTCCTTTTCGTTTATTTTCCTTTTTAGGTTAGATTAGCTTGTGCATGCGAAAGGTTAGGGAGTTGGCCTTAGTTCCCTTTGACCCGGAGATTGAGAGAACCTATAATAGACTTCGAAGGGAAACCCAAGCAAATCATATCCAAATGGCCAATCCTAATCCTGAGGAGCCTAAGCCTATTAGGGACTACTTTCAGCCAGTCTTTCAGGAGCAACAATCGGGGATTGTCTATGCCCCGATCAATGCTAGTAATTTTGAGATGAAAACTGGTCTCATTCAGATGGCTTGAGAGTGTGCCTACAGAGGATCACCCACAGAGGATCCAAATTCTCACCTGAAACCCTTCCTAGACATCTGTGGGATGGTAAAGTTAAATGAAGTTTTTGAAGATGTCATTCGCTTACGATTATTTCCTTTTTCTTTGCAGGACAAAGCCCGTGACTGGTTGCAATCGATTCCACCTGGGAGCATTACCACTTGGGATGCTTTGGTCCAGGCATTCTTGAAGAAATTCTTTCCCCCTGCTAAGACGGTCAAGCTGATGACCGAGATTGGGACGTTCCAACAGCAGTTTGATGAGCAGTTGTTCAAGGCTTCAGACCGTTACAAAGAGTTGCTAAGGAAGTGCCCTCAGCATGGTTATCCTGACTGGTTACAAATCCAACTCTTTTATAACGGTCTTAATCCTAGTACTAAAACCATCATTGAAGCAGCTGCAGGTGGGACTCTGTTGTCCAAGACCATGGAGAACGCATGCACACTATTAGAGGATATGGCCACCAACAGCTATCAGTGGCCATCTGAGCGGTCTGCACCAAAAAAGATTACTGGTGGAGTGTTCGAGATTGACAACGTAAGTGCACTTCAAGCCCAGATGTCTTCCCTTGCTAATGCTTTTCTAAAATTTTCAGGTACAGGGAGTGCTCAATCGACGAGTTTGCAGCTGTGCTTGCATCACAGTCTCAGGAGGAGAATTTGGAGCAGGTTCAATATGTTTCAAATTTCAATTCTAGGGGCTATAATAATAATTATACACCTACACATTATCACCCTAGCAATAGAAATCATGAGAACTTCTCCTATGCTAATAATAAAAATGTGTTAAATCCCCCTGGTTTCACCCCTCATAAGCAAGAAAATAAACAGTCTTTAGAGGATCTTGTTGGAGCTTTTATTGCAAAATCTAGTAACAGGACGAACAAGGTAGAGGAGGCCGTGATTGCCATAAACACCACTGTAAATGGTCATTCTGCAGCCATAAAGAACATCAAAACTCAACTGGGACAACTAGTAAATGTGGTCAACACCATGAACAAGGGTAAGGCTTCAGCTGAACAGGAGAAATCTCATTTGGAGTACTGTAAGACCATCGTTGTGCATCACGAGGAGGAGACTCAAGTAGCTGAGGAGGAGGAAACTACTGAACCAGAGGAACTTACTGAAGAAGCTGAAGAGGGCACCACCTCAAACGAAGTTGAAAAGCTCAATCTTGAGCCCTCTATTCCTTCTTCTACAGTTTTAGTTCCTAAGTTAAAGAAAAAGAAAAAGAAGAATTCTAAGGCTCAATTTGAAAATTTTCTAGATGCTTTTATGAGTTTGAATGTTAATATTCCTTTTGCAGATGCATTGGAGCATATGCCTCACTATAGGAAATTCATGAAGGAATAGCTCATAAAAAAGAAGAAGGAAAAGCATATAGAGACACTATATCTCACATCAACATGCAGTGCTCGCGTTCAGCAGAGAGCACTGGAGAAATTGACTAATCCAGGGAGTTTTACTATTCCTTGTAATTTTGGTACTTATTCTTGTAGAGCATTATGTGATCTAGGAGCTAGCATAAATATAATTCCTTTATCATTGTGCAAAAAGCTAAATATAGGAGAAATAAAATCTACTACTGTTAGGCTCCAGTTGGCTGACCAGTCTGTGGTTAGTCCATATGGAATTGTGAAGAATGTACTGATCAAAGTAGGTAGATTTTTCCTTCCTGTTGATTTCTTTGTTTTGGATATCAAAGAGAATCATGCCATGCCTATCATTTTATGGAGACTATTCCTTGCTACAGGGAGAGTTATAATTGATACTGAGCGCATGGAGCTAGTGATTAGAGTCCAACAAGAGAAGAAGATCCTAAAAGCTTTTGAGGACCCTCAGAACACATCAGAGACCATGTTGGTGAGATATAGGAAAGGTTCTAGAAAGAGCACCATTGATGGAACGCCATACATTTGACCACCTTGATGCCTATTCAGTCAACACGTCGAGCTAATGACGTTAAACAAACGCTTATGGGAGGCAACCCAAGTAATCTGTTTTCGGTTTTTGCTTTTTGTTTTTTTTTTTTTTTTTTTTTTTTGTAGGTCTTGCTTCCAGTTTCTTATGCTTTTTTGTTTTATACATTGAGGACAATGCATGTTTTAAGTTTGGGGTGGAATGTCATGTTTGTGGAGCCCTTGAGCATCTGAGTTCGGGCTAAAGTTTTGAGCTTTCTATGATTTGAGCATATGGTTGTTTTATAGATGCTATTTTTGCATGACGATGATTTCCTAGGATAGGCTTTCTTGTCAATTTTGAAGCTTTTGATGAGTTGTAAGCATGAGTGCTCAAAAAGGGAGACTTTTTAAATTTTTTTTCTAGAAGATGTCTTGCATGAGTAGAGTATTTTTCTTGGTTGGATTTGGATTTGAATGCTTAGGAGCGAATTATTAGGTTCATATGTTTATTGTCACCTAGATAGGTGTAGGGAAGAGCTAAAGAGTTAATATTTTTGCAAATTAGCATGTTTAATCTTGCGTAGGAGTAAAGAAAAGAACATATGCTTATCATGATCATGGAAAGAAGAAAAAAAAATATATAGATCAAAAAGAAAAAAAAATGCTTTTCATGATCATGAGAAAAAATGAAAGAACAAAATTTCATATCATTCTTGTATTGACTTATTAAAGGCCATGGCTTGTGCACAATATGCAATGTTTAATAATGTTTTAGGCAAAAAGAGCTACCCTTGTTGTGATCAGTTAGGCTAGCCAAGAGTAAAACTCGGGTTATGGGTCCCTGCAATAGGTGTGTGAAAGCTAGTGCCACTTATAAATGTTGATTTAATTTTCAAGTTGAAGCACCTAAGTATGGATGAAAACAAACTAATTTGTTCCATTGACTCATTAGTAAATTCTTAGTTCCAGTGTAGAGGGAAGATGAGTTTAGAGTTTAATAATCCAATCTCGAGCTATTAGAGTCTAATTTAGATAAGTTAGATCTTTCTTATGCAAGTTAATTTTGGAAAACCTTTGATTTGTCTCCTTCATTGGGCCTTATGTGCATGTCTCTTGATTGCTTGATTATTGACTTTTGAGCCTTGAGGATTGAGTCATGTTTGCTGCATCTATTCTTCAACTGTTGTTTGATTTTTAGTTTGCTCAAGGACTAACAAAAGCTTAAGTTTGGGGGTGTTTGATAGCGAGCATAGCTAGCTATTTTTCCCTAATTAATTAAGCCAGTCTTTTATATTTAATTGGCCAAATTTATGCATTTTATTGTTATATTTGTAGGAATCATGTTTTGGAGTTAAATCGAGAAATTGAAGTCATTTGGGTGTTCGGGATGCGAAAAGAGGCCAAAGGAACGAAGAGAATCGAAGTTGGAAGCCCATTGAATAGTGTAATCCGCAGACCAACATCGAGACCCTTGGTTCTGGGCGTCTCGACGCTGGTGATTTCCTCTTTTGAATCAGGCGACAAAAGGTCACAGCATCGCGACGCTGTGACAACAGCGTCTCGACGCTATCAGGAATTTCCTTTACAGAATGCTTGGTTATGCGACAGTGTCACGACGTTGTGCCTATAGCGTCTCGACGCTGTCGATTTTTTTCCTACAAATAGAATGCGATTAAGGCTGATTTGGGGGACCTCTTTTGGTGCAATTTTGGCCTAAAACTCGACTGAAAACCCTCTGTGGAAGTTGAAGCAAGTGGAGAGGAGCGGGATTCAAGACTTTGTTCGTGGAGATCGTGACGGGGACGTGCGGTCTCGGCTACTTAGTGTTTAATCTTCTTTCCCTCTTACTTTAGTTAGTTTTAATGGTTGTTTTAGACTTTTGCTATATCGTAACGCGTTGTATGAGTAGCTAAGTTTTTAATCTTAGGGATTGATGTAGCCGTTCGACAATTATGGATTGATTTTATGGATGTTTGTTATGATTACATTTATGCATAATGTGTTCTCTAACGCCCGTAATTTAAGAAATTTTCAAATTTCATTAGTTTTGGAGTTAATTTGGTTAAGTTGTGCAAATTGGAGTTGGAGGGAAATTAAAAAGTTTTGAAAATTGGCAATTTTGTGATTAAGTGGTCTTTGGAGCCAGGCCCAAGCCCAAACTCCTTCTTTTAAAAGACTGCACATAACCCTAGGATGGGCATCAGCCAAGCCATCAAGCCAAGTCACTCAACCCCATCTTTTTCCCTTCTCTTCTCCACGAAAGCAACAGATTTTTTCTTCCTCCTTTACAACCCGACGGCAACCCTCCCAACACCAACTCCAGCAGATCTCGACGACACACCACACCAACGATCTTTCGGCGAGGGCGACTCCTCCGATGAGCTCCACGGCGATGCAACATCGACGGGCAGCGGACGTTTCACGTTGGTTTCAGCTGTGCCGCTTTCCTCCGGCGTGTGTAGCAGTCGTGGGCGGTGATTCTGGCGATTCTCTCCACTACAACAAGACGTCTGCAATGGTGTTTGGATTTGGGCTCGTCGCGACGACGATTCTTCTTAGATCCACGGCGGTGCTTCTAGCAACTCCGAGCAGCATCAGGCGCGCGTCTTCCAGTGTGTGCAACACCGGTTTCCGGAAGGTCTCGGCTCATCCTCCATCGTGTGCAGTGGCGGCTTCTGATGGCTTTGGCAATGGGGCACGCGGACATCAGTTTGTAGAGGTCGTGTGATGTGGAATTTTCCAACCACAAGCGCACGAGTCAAGTAATAGTAAAGTGTTCGTCTAAACGAGTGTCGTCCTCTGGATTGGATTTTTAAGCTAAATCAAGTATTGTGAATTATCTTGCTCAATTTTATTTAGGGAACACAAAGTGATGAGTGGTAGATCGAAAACTAAATCAAACAAGTAAACAGTGGATATGCAATTGAGAAAACACTTAGGGAATTGATTTCGCCAATTTAGTATAGGATTGATTTTAAGGAATAAGTTATTATGCACAATGGAATTATGAGCCTAAGAACCTTTAATCACAACTACCTCTCCCGAGTATAATTGATTCTCATGCAAATTAACCAACTTGATATCCCTATCTAAGTTTATTAACATGCAAGACAATGAGTTCTTTTGACCAATTCTAAAGTTAATCTAAAAACCGTCACGAATTAGAAAATAAACTTTAGTCATGCAATCTTGAATAAGTCTACATTAAATCCCCTCTCCCGTGCAAGAATCAACACTTAAATCATTCAACTAATGGCCAATTAATTGAAAGCATTAAATCAAGATTGCATACATAATAACCATTGCACAACTTATACCATAAATCAATCCATAAACTAAGTCGACTACATCAATCCCTAAGCCACAACCTTAGCTACTCATACATGGCGTTACAAGCTCAACTAAACATGAAAAAAGCCATTAAATCTAGCTAGAGATAAGGAAAAAGGAAGGAAACACTTAATGTCGTCGAACCCGGCACGTCCCCGTCTCGATCTTTGCGCCACCAAGTGAGATTCCCGGTCCTCGTCCTTGCTTCAGCTCCCACAGTAGGTATCTAGTCGAAATTAGGGCTAAAATCTCTCAATTTGGCCTCCCCAATCCGTAGCATGAAAAGAAATATATGTATGAAATTCTGTCGGTAGCGTCGAGATGCTGCCTCTTTAACGCGCGTTCTGGTTATGAAAAAATCGAGAGCGTCTCGACGCTCTTATCACAGCGTCTCGACGCTGTGAGTCTGCCGCCTATTTTAATTAAGGAAAAGCAGCGTCGAGACGCTCCAAGAGTGGCATCTCGACGCTGGTATGCAGATTGCCCTCTCTTGGCTCCTTGTTACTTGAATCTTTTCGGTTCTTTTGCATCTTTTCACGTCCTGAACACCCGATTGACTCCAATTCCACGCTTAATCTCTAATCAACACTTTCCTATAAAATAAAAAATTAAGTGCAATAAAATGGCCAATAAATCATAAAAGACTAGCTAAATTAAATAGAGAAAAATAGCTAGCTATGCTAGCTATCAAATACCCCCAAACTTAAGCTTTTGCTAGTCCTCGAGCAAACTAAAAATCAAGCATACAGTGGAAGAATGGATGCACTAAACATGACTCAATTCTCAAGGCTCAAAAGTCAATAGTCAAGCAAGCAAGAGACATACACACAAGGACCAATGAGGGAGACAAATTAAAATTTTTCCAAAATTAACTTGCACAAGCGAGATCTAACACAACGAGACCAGACTCTACTAGCCTGGGATTGGATTGTTAAACTCTCAGCTCATCTTCCCTCTACACTGGCACTAAAGTTTCACTAATGAGTTAATGGAACAAATTAGTTTGTTTTCCTCCATACTTAGGTGCTTATAAATTACAATTAAATTTAGCATCTATATGTGGCACTAGCTTTCACACACCTATTGCAAGGACCCTTAACCTGAGATTTCTCTGGTTGACCTAACTGATCACAACAGAGGTAGCTCTTTTTGCCTAAACTTTATTAAACATCGCAAACTATGCACAGGCCATGACATAATTTTTTTTTCTCAACAGTAACAACAAGAGTGATTTTTCTTTCTTGATCAAGATAAGCATATATTCTTTTCTTTCCTCCTAAGCAAGATCAAACATGCTAATTTGCAAAAAATTAACTCTTTAGCTCTTCCCTACACCTATCGAGGTGACAACATGCATATGAACCCAATAATTTGCTCCTAAGCATTCAAATCCAAATCTAGCCAAGACAAACACTCTACTCATGCAAGCCATCTCCTAGAAAAAGTTTAAAAAGTCTCCCTTTTTGGGCACTCATGCTTACAACTCATCGCAAGCTTGAAGATTGACAAGAAAACCTATCCTAGGACATCATAG
This sequence comes from Luffa acutangula, assembly GCA_036850905.1. Lineage (NCBI taxonomy): Eukaryota > Viridiplantae > Streptophyta > Magnoliopsida > Cucurbitales > Cucurbitaceae > Luffa > Luffa acutangula. The sequence goes on from CM072093.1 coordinate 48,649,577, forward strand.
TCATGCAAAAATATTATCTAGAAAACAACCATATGCTTAATTCAAAGAAAGCTCAAAACTATAGCCCGAACTCAGATGCTCAAGGGCTCCACAAACATGTTAATCCACCCCCAAACTTAAAACATGCATTGTCCTCAATGTATAAAGAAAATAAAGCATAATCAAGCATGAGACCAAATGAAGAATGGAAGGAGTGAACAATACTGCCCCGGAATGACGATGACCTTTCTCATGGAAGCTTGAAAGCAAAGGAGAAGTTGGAACCATGACCTACAACACAAACAACAAACAATAAATCAAAACAAACAGAAAAGCACAGCTAAACTTACTTGGGTTGCCTCCCATAAGCGCTTGTTTAACGTCATTAGCTCGACGTGTTGATCGTGAAGGATTGGAATTCCCAATTCCGTTACAGCGGAAGCAATTGGACCGTTCGTAAATTAATTTTGTTCTACAAAAATACCAATACATTGGCAAAAGGTTAAGCGATGAGAAACATACCTTCGTTGACGACTCTGAATTCTTCAAGAACGCCTTTCTTGATTGCTCTGCAATAACGAAGAACACCACCATATGATCTTCCCCGCTATAACTCTGAGATTAGGAACGTAGTTGTGGGACTACCTAATCTTGAATGGGAAAAACTCTAAGAGAAAATTCTCCCTAGAGTTCTTGAGTTGAGAGAATATGAGAGGGCCTTATGGTGACCATATGTTGTGGTACCTAAACCCTAGGGTTAGTGTTCTATTTATAGGGGAAAGGCCATGAATAAAATATTCATTTAAAATCAATTATTTCCATAACTGATTTAATCTTTTCTATTAATCAATTCCATGACCAATCAATTCCATAATTGATTAATCTTTTCCATAAATGATTGATCACTTCCATAAGTGATTAATCATTTCCATAATTGATTAATTTCCAATTAATTAATTCTTTAATTAATCAATCACCAATTAAATATCATATATTTAATTTCAGACCTTCTATTAGTTAATTAATTAATTACCCAATTAAATATCATATATTTAATTTTAGGCCTTCAATTAATTAATTCTATAATATGAATCAAATTCATATTAAAATTTGAACTCCTTCAAATTCTCTTATATCCTATAAATTTAATATGAATCAAATTCATATTAATATTTGAACTTCTTCAAATATTTATTTCTCTCATAGACTATAGTTTAATTAAATCTCATTTAATTTAAACTAAATTGAATAATTAATTAATTCATAATTAATTAATTCATCTTCTAATTAAATACCCTATATTTAATTAGACATATATTTGAACTCTTTCAAATATATCAATCTCTCAATTTAATAAAGTTTAATCTCAAATTAGACTTTATATTTTAATGCATCATTATACATTATATTAATATGTATCTCATACAATTAACTTAATTCCCAATATGAATTTGAAGTATTCAAATTCTCTCAAGATATATTTGTTCCTAATTACTCTTTACGAGCTAGCAGGGGGACCTAATGGACCTACAGATCAGAAGCTCCAATGATATGAGGTTAATAGATTAAACTCATTAATCAGGTTAACCAATATTCATTAACTGTTGGTCATTCCACTAAAGACCCACAGCTGAACTCTTCTCACTGTAGAACATTTCTGTGTCCATGGATGTAGACCTATACCGGTAAGTCAATCCTTCACGAGTGTTCGTAATCACGGCTGGGTCAAATTACCGTTTTACCCCTGTGTTACATCTGTCTCCTTAAGTACCAGCGCTCCTCTAATGAACAACCTGTTTATGGTCCAACCATTAAACAGAAAGTTCCTCTCAGGCCAGTGAGAGGACGGGATCCCTTTGTTCAAGTCCCGGAGTCACCTCTTAAGGGAACACTCATCTACTTCTCCTAGAAGTGGGAAGGAGTGAATTCCTTCTTGTGTTGTCATGTCCCCAACCTCCCACTCGGTCTTGTCCCCAAAAAGGAAGGTATATTGAGTCGGCGTATTGGCCACTCTCACCCATGCTAATCAAAGGACAATCCCTCATGAGAAGGAGTTCATGACACACTCAGGATTAAGACTGAGTTACCTAGGTCATCGTATTGAAATAGTAACCTAACTAGTTAACGGTGTTACATCTAGTGGTTTACTATTTCGTGGTCCGGTCTTATGCAAACTCATTGCATAGGATACCCCCGCTTGCATGTCTCCTACATGGACGCCTTGGATTAATACGTCTGTATCGAATACAAAGCGGGCCGTATCACATAGTGTTACCAGGATAAGGTACCTAGCCTTATCCTTGTACTATAGACCTTTTAGGTTGTTACTTGAACACCAATCCCCGTATGTCCCCACATACTAGTTCAAGTCACATGTAAACAACCTTGGATCTTAGTTTATTGGATTTGGGTCAAATTGTGCAATATTTAACAACAACACTTTATTGTAGAAACTCAATTACACTTTATTGAAACAAGTATACAATTTGTTCACATTCACTATCTACGAGTTTTAGGGCATAAAACCCAACAGATCGTGCATCAAGGAGGCTTCGTGTCTGTGAATCTAGCAGAGGTGCTCTTTCTTGCACCTTTCTTGTAGCCCATGATAAGCACTTCAGAGTGTCCCTTAGAGTCTTCAACTGCTTTAAATATTTCTTTTTCATTTCGGACTCTAACAGTGAGCTCCATGCGCTCAATATCAATAATCACTCGCCCAGTAGCGAGGAATGGTCTTCCTAGTATAACATGCATTGTAGGATTTCCATCATATCCATGACATACAAATCAATAGGGAGGAAAAATCTACCTACTCTGATTAAAACATTTTCTATAATGGCAACTGGTCTAACCACATACTGATCAGCCAATTGGAGCTTTACAGGAGTAGATTTAATCTCACCTATATCTAACTTTTTGCACAGATATAGAGGAATAATATTAATGCTAGCACCTAAATCACATAATGCTCTAAAAGAATAAGTACAAAAACTGCAAGGAACAGAAAAACTCCCTGGATCTGCTACTTTTTCAGGTACCTTCTTTGGTACTCTGGTGCTGCATGTGGAAGCGAGATATACGGTGTCAACCTTCTTTTCCTTTCGCTTCTTTGCTAACCATTCCTTCATGAACCTGTTGTACTGGGGCATCTCTAATGCTTCTGCAAAATGAATGTTAATGTTCAGACTCATAAAAGCATTCATAAATTTATCAAACTGAACCTGATTGTTCTTTTTCTTCTTTTTCTTTTTCTTGTATTTGAGGATCATCAAGGTGGGAGAAGGAATAGGAGGCTCAGGTTCAGGCTTTTCAGCTTCATCTGATGATGTGTCCTCCTCAGCTTCCCCAGTAGGAGTGTCATACTCCTCAGAATCAGGCTCCTCTTCAACTTTCTCCTGGTGCACAGTGATTGCCTTACAGTACTCCATCTGGGTTTTCTCTTGCTCAGCAGGGGTCTTACCTTTATTCATGGTGCTTACAACACTTACCAACTGTCTCAGCTGAGTCTCAATATTCTTGATGGCAGCACTGTGGCCATTCACCGTGGTGTTGATGGCAATGACTGCCTCCTCCAATTTGGTTGTCCTGTTACTAGACTCTGCAATGAAAGCTCCAACAAGATCTTCTATCTTTTTATTTTCTTGAGTTTAAGAGGCAAAACCAGGAGGATTAAGAACATTCTTATTATTTGCATAAGAAAAATTTTCATGGTTCCTATTGTTAGGGTGATAATGTGTAGGTGTAGAATTATTATTATATCCCCTAGAATTAAAATTTGATACATACTGAACCTGCTCAATGGTCTCCTCCTGAGGTCTAGATGCTAAAGCAGCAGCTAATTCAATTGATTGTGCACTCCCTGTACCTGAAAATTTCATAAAAGCATTAGCAAGGGAGGTCATCTGGGCCTGGAGTGCACTTACCTTGTCAACCTCAAACACTCCAACAACAATCTTTTTAGGTGCAAACCGCTCAGATGGCCACTGATAGTTGTTGGTGGCCATATCCTCTAGAAGTGTGCGAGCATTTTCCACGGTCTTGGACAACAGAGTCCCACCTGCAGCTGCATCAACAATCGTTTTTGTACTAGGAGTTAAACCATTATAAAACAATTGAACCTGAAGCCAGTCGGGGTATCCATGCTGAGGGCACTTCCTCAGTAACTCTTTAAATCGCTCCCATGCTTCGAACAGCTGCTCATCATATTGTTGTTGGAACGTCTCAATCTCGATCCTCAGCTTGACCGCCTTTGTAGGAGGGAAAAAACTCTTCAAAAAGGCCTGGACCAAAGCAACCCAGATGGTGATGCTCCCAGGGGTAATAAACTGCAACAAATCTCGTGCTTTATCCTGCAAAGAAAAAGGAAACAAGCGTAAGCGAATGGCATCCTCAGAAACTCCATTAATTTTTACTGTCCCACAAATGTCCAAAAATGATTTTAGATGAGAATTTGGATCCTCGGTGGGCGATCCTCTATAAGCACAGTCTCGAGCCATTTGAATGAGACCGGTCTTCAGCTCAAAGTTGTTGGCATTGATCAGGGCATAGACAATCCCCGATTGTTGCCCCTGAAACATGGGCTGAAAGTGGTCTCTAATAGGCCTAGGCTCCTCAGGTGGATTTTGGTCGGCCATTTGAATAATTTCTCTATTTTCCCTTTGAAGCCTATGGATGGTTCTCTCGATCTCGGGATCTAATGGTATCAATTCTCTACTACTACGCATAAACAAACTAAACTATACTAAAAAGGAAAGAAAACAATTAAGGAAAGAAAACAAGAAAAGATAAAAACCAATCTAAATATGGAAAATATAAACTAGAAAAGGAAAATACTATCTAATTAAGGAAAACAAGAAACAAATATGGAAAATTACAATTAAGGCAAATTACTAACAAGGAAAATATCTAACTAAAGAGAAAAGGGAAATCAAAGAAAAATTAAAAAAAAAAAAAAACAAATAAGGAAAAGATTACACAAAAAAAAAAAAAAAAAAAAACTAAACTAGAAAAACAAATATGGAAAGAAAAACAAATAAGAAAAAATGCAATCAACCTAGAGAAGTAAAAATACACCCTAAATTAAGACCGAACAATTTTTCCACAATATCAATCTAACTAAATGTGCCAATCCCCTGCAGCGGCGCCAAAAACTTGATGTGGAATTTTCCTACCGCAAGCGCACGAGTCAAGTAATAATAAAGTGTTCGTCTAAACGAGTGTCGTCATCTGGATTGGATTTTTAAGCTAAATCAAGTATTGTGAATTATCTTGCTCAATTTTATTTAGGGAACACAAAGTGATGAGTGATAGATCGAAAACTAAATCAAACAAGTAAACAGTGGATATGCAATTGAGAAAACACTTATGGAATTGATTTCGCCAATTTAGTATAGGATTGATTTTAAGGAATAAGTTATTATGCACAATGGAATTATGAGCCTAAGAACCTTTAATCACAACTACCTCTCTCGAGTATAATTGATTCTCATGCAAATTAACCAACTTGATATCCCTATCTAAGTTTATTAACATGCAAGGCAATGAGTTCTTTTGTTCAATTCTAAAGTTAATCTAAAAACCTTCACGAATTAGAAAATAAAATTTAGTCATGCAATCTTGAATAAGTCTACATTAAATCCCCTCTCCCGAGCAAGAATCAACACTTAAATCATTCAACTAATGGCCAATTATTTGAAAGCATTAAATCAAGATTGCATACATAATAACCATTGCACAACTTATACCATAAATCAATCCATAAACTAAGTCGACTACATCAATCCCTAAGCCACAAGTTTAGCTACTCATACATGGCGTTACAAGCTCAACTAAACATGAAAAAAGCCATTAAATCTAGCTAGAGATAAGGAAAAAGGAAGGAAACACTTAATGTCGTCGAACCCGGCACGTCTCCGTCTCGATCTTTGAGCCACCAAGTGAGATTCCCGGTCCTCGTCCTTGCTTCAGCTCCCACAGTAGGTATCTAGTCGAAATTAGGGCTAAAATCTCTCAATTTGGCCTCCCCCAATCCGTAGCATGAAAAGAAATATATATATGAAATTCTGCCGATAGCGTCGAGACGCTGTCAAGACAGCGTCTGACACTGCCTCTTTAACGCGCGTTCTAGTTATGGAAAAATCGAGAGCGTCGAGACGCTCTTATCACAGCGTCTCAACGCTGTGAGTCTGCCGCCTATTTTAATTAAGGAAAAGCAGCGTCGAGACGCTCCAAGAGTGGCGTCTCGACGCTGGTATGCAGATTGCCCTCTCTTGGCTCCTTGTTACTTGAATCTTTTCGATTCCTTGGCATCTTTTCACGTCCCGAACACCCGATTGACTCCAATTCCACGCTTATTCTCTAATCAACACTTTCCTATAACATAAACAATTAAGTTCAATAAAATGGCCAATAAATCATAAAAGACTAGCTAAATTAAATAGAGAAAAATAGCTAGCTATGCTCGCTATCATCGTGTCCTCTGCTTTTCGACGTTTTGTGTGGTGGGTAAGAGTTTAGAAGTTGCTTCTTGGTTGAATAATAAGTTTAATTGAATATCCACTAAGTTTTGAAACCTTTTCAGCAAGTTCTTAGCGTTGTCGGCGAGTTGGAGTAGTGGGTCTAAGAGTTTTAGCGTTTGTGAGCGATCCCGTCTTTGGGTTATCTACCAAGCAAGCTAAAGGTTGGATATTGGGTAAGTTTTGAGTGCTAAACTTTCCTTAAATTGATTAATTCCTAGAAGAGCAATAGGTTTAAGTCCTATTTAGTTTAAAGGAATTTTCCTTCTAATTTGTAGCTTGCCAAAGTCTTTGAATCAAGAAGTTTGAAGATGATTGATTTGGTGATAATTAAAGTCGAGGTAAGTGAACTTACTATTGAACCTTTTAATTGGGTGCGCGTGTTTGATTTTTCCGAAATTCTCGTGCTTTATGATTTGTTTGATTATATTTTCGTTTATGAGAATTATTGAAAGCATGAAATTTATTATTATTGCTTTTAATCGTTAATATTGAAATAATCGAATTGGTGGTCTCTTAAAATTCCATTAAAGGAATTAGTTTAAATTATTTATGAGTTTTATAAGTGTACATGAAATTGATGTACATTCAGAGATAAGACTTAGAGACATGAAATTGACCTACCTAAGTCGAGGTTCGTGAAATTGACCTACCTAAGTCGAGGTTCGTGAAATTGACGGCCTCCATAGAAGGTAAATGAAATTGATGTGTCTAGGATATGCATGAAATTGATGTATATCTTTAGTAAGTTTAAAAATAAAGTTTAGAGTCACCAAAATTAAATTTTCTATTGATTTTTAAAATGTTTTTAAAGCGTGACCCAACCTTAATAGTAGGGTCACTTACTGAGTATTTAAAATATTCTTTATTTTCAAAAATATTTTTTTTCAGGTAAAGGCAAGGGCAGATGAAAGGGCGATTGATGAGAATCTGATAGACAACCATGAGATGACCTGAGTTTCATATTTTTCTTCCGCTTTAAGAACTCTATTTTACTTTATTGATTTATAAATTTGTTTGAGAAATTTTCTAGAGGCCATGTACATTTATATTTTAGAAATTATTTAAAACTTTTAAGTTTAGGGATCCCGAATAAAAGTTTTGTTTTAAAGTTTTTGCTTAAATTATTGTTTATATTTCAAAATATTTTTATTTAAAAAGGCCTCCAAAGCATGCATTGTCGTAACGGTCCTGAAAATATTATTTAAGAAGTCGGGTCGTTACATGTTCTTAGTGCTTTCAATTTACCGGCCATGAATTGAATGATGTTTGTGTCTAAGTCTAACTCGGGAGAGAAGATTTAGCTTAGAAATCATTATGCATGATTATGATTAATCTTGAGATCGAGAGATAATAGATAATTCTAGAAATCGTTAAAAATGACTAACCTTAAAGCCTTGCATGTTAATGAATTTAGATAGGGATATCAGGTTCATTGCATGTGAGAGGATTATGTATGCTCGGGAGAGATATGTATGATTGTAGTTTCCTTGATTTATGAATCATAGCATGTTAATAATCCATTAATTAATCCATAATCCCAATTGGTGAAATCAACTCCCTAAGAATTTTGCCATCAATTGTTTGTCACACTTTTTGCTTTGAGTTACTTTTGCATTCTTTGTCACTAAAGTTTGTTCTCTAAATAAAATTGGATTACAGTATTTGTGGTAATTGAATTGATTAGAAACCCAATCCAGAGAATGACATTCGAATTATATTTCACTATATTATAACTTGGACCATACACTTGCGGTTAGCAATTTGCGCAACAGTAGTAACACATGCTTTTCTTTTTTCTCTCTTTTTTTTTTATTTAATCAAATTGTTGAAAAGTGTGTTTTTTGTTTTGTTTTTGTTTTGTTTTTCTTTTTTACTTAAAACTAAAAAGATAGAACATTGGATATACTTAAAAAAATGATTTTCCTGATGTTCTTCAATTTCTTCTCGAAATAGAATACAATACTTTCTTTCTATTTTTTTTTATATTTATTCAAAATATGGGAAAGTGTTTTTTTATTAAAAAAAACTGAATATGGAAAAAAAAAAATTTCCAAGTTATGTCGAATGTTTGAATATTCAACAATGTTGATCATTTAATGCAGAGTGTATGAAGAACGCAATAAAATGGAAAAAATCATAAATGATAAAACAACACCAACCAACAATAAAAGGAAGGGGCAACAAGAAAAGTGACTAAAAATAAATAGCATGCTTGAAAAATGGCTACACAAGTTTATAAATTAAATGGATGGCTAAACAATTTTATGATTAATAAATCCCTATTTGTAGAAGACAAAAATGCCTCCCCCAACAAACTGTCTAAGGTGTTCCTAACCTTTAAAATTAAAATCAGAGTTTATGAGAGAGAAAATACCCCTAAAAAAGTTAGAGAAATTCTAGGAAGCTTGAAATTAAAAAATCCAAGGAACCACCCTAATTTGAAAATCTAGATTTACCATCTTCTTACTACTAAAGAATTGTTTTCTAGAAAAAAAAATGATAATCCTCTGCATATGAGATTTACAAAATAAAAACTAAAAAATAATCACACCTAGTTACAACATACAGAACTCTTCGAGCATGAATTATCTCAAATCCAAGATCTAAGATGAGATTATTCAAGATCCCTTATCTTCGAAGATAGACAAGCTAGCTTTTGGGCATAGACTTTCATGAAGGAATCTTCTAAGCTAAATTTGAGATCATTTCCGCAAATTAAAGATAAAAAATTCAGCTCATTAAATGAAAGAAATCAAGAAGTAATACATTTTTAGCTACACTAAGAGCGTGAAAACCGCAGAATTAAAAGCTTGAGAAAGAAAATATCTCCTATTCTTGCAAAGAGGAACTGGAAAATGGAAGAAGAAAGGAGAATTGTACCCAAATGCATTCCTTCATACTCTGTTGTATCACATTACCTACACCCTATCAACGACGAGCCTCACTCCGTCAGTCGACCAGAAAAATCTTCTCCTCCTCCTGCTTGAAAATCGTTCGCTCATTGAAGCTTCTTCTCGACGACAATTGCCAGCAAAGATTTTTTGAAGCTGAGAGATCGAATGTATGTAAATAACAGCTAGATTTTGCTTTTATTTGAAACTACTTTATAGACAATCCCTTGATTTTAGGGATTTTTTTTTGGCAATATTTCGTGATTTATGTGAAAAAGGCCAGCTACATCCACCCCTTGTGAAATGTTATTATAATTTTATTATTTTTTATTGTGAAAATCCCCCTGAATGCTATTAAGAAGGACTCTGCAAGGAAAAACAAAAAAAGAACAAACAGAATAAGAAAGATGTAGTTGAAGAAGTTGACCCCGTCAGAGCGATGTACTGATATATACATATATTATTTAAACCGTTTATGACCTGCTTGTGTATACTTGGAGCCTAAAATTGAGATGTATGTATCTGGATATAACTCAGTCCTGTGTATTGAAGGGTGAAAGTGTCTTGGAATGCCTATTGAATGACACTTTGTTGTCTGTCTGTACTATTATATACATGCATATTAACCATGCCAGTACATAAGTTTTTTGCCTCTCCCCTACTTTATAGACAATCCCTTGATTTTAGGGATTTTTTTTGGCAATATTTTGTGATTTGTGTGAAAAAGACCAACTACATCCACCCCCTTATGACATGTTATTATAATTTGATTGTTTTTTTATTGTGAAAATCCCTTAGGATACTGTTAAGAAGGACTCTGCAAGGAAAAAAAAAGAACAAATGGATTAAGAAAGATGTAGTTGAAGAAGTTGATCCGGTCATAGTGGTATGTACTGATATATACATACATTATTTACATCGTTTATGACCTGCTTATGTGTACTGGAGCCTAAAATTGAGATGTATGTATCTGGATATAACTTTGTCCTATGTATTGAAGTGTGAAAGTGTGCTGGAATGCTCATTGAATGATACTCTGTTGTCTGTCTGTACTATTATATACATGCATATTAGTCATGCCAGTATATAAGTTGTGTGCCCCCTCCATAATGTATATATAGACGCCTATCTTGAATGTTTATATATAAGAACGATGTTTATTACATGTCTGCTTATGAATTCTGTGTGCACTACAGTGTATATACATGTGATAGCGTCTCCAAGATAGACGCCTATTGAATGACACTCTGTTGTTTGTCTGTATTATTTTATGCAAGCATATTAGTCATGCCAGTATATAAGTTGTGTGCTCCCCCCCCCCTCCACCACCCTTCACAATGTATATATAGACCTCTATCTTGAATGTTTATATATAAAAACGATGTTTATTGCATGCCTGCTTATGAGTTCTATGTGCACTGCAGTGTATATACATGTGATAGCGTTTTTTTGGTTTTTTTTTTTTAACGAGGCTCTATTGCCTACCTGTCTGTACTACTACATACGTGTCTTAGTGTTGTTCTTTGTAACGTGAATCTTGATACAAGACAATGATTACTTCATGTCACTATCAAAACAGAGCAAAGTGCTCAAAATTAACCTCTACTACAAGACAGAGATCATGGAAAACATCCACCAGATATTGGGAGAGAATCGACATCATGTGTGAGTGAGAAATGTTTTTAATTACAAACTTACAACCACTATTTTGATCGTGATATGCAAAAAATGAATAAATTAAGCTATGATATTTAAATGAGGGAAAAATATCGGAAGATTAATGGAACTTAAAAAACAAAATCTTTTCTTACGGTTGGAGAGATAGAAGAACCCTAAAATATAGGAAAATCTTGTTTGACCGTGGGAGGGATATCAAAACCTGAAATCCTTATAAATCAGGGTGCATCCACCCGAAAAATGGGGGGGGGAATCTATATTCAGCTGTTAACGGCGTTTGTGTATAAACGTATATACCCGGGTAAAATTGGGAAAAAAAATCTGGAAAGCAGTTCCTAAAAAGGCGGTAGTCATGCATGCAACTATTGAACTTCCTTAGCCAAAAAACAAGAGGGGTATTTTTTCTAGCCATTTATCACAATTTCCCTAAAAGGAATCGAATTTTAGATCAATCATAGACAAAAATCAAAGTATCTAAACCTGACCTCAGAAATATATGATATTCATTCATGTGAACAAAATTTTACCTCAATTAGTTGTCTAAAAACAACAATCACATATAAAATAAATAACAAAAAAATAACAAAAGAAAGTGAATCAAAATTTGGAGAAAAACACATAACGGAAAAATGATAAAAAAAAACCCAATTCCGACCCAACTCAACGAGCCATACAATCCATGAAATATGTTCACAGTGTATAAACACAACAATATGCAACAAAAAAAAAAAAAAACACACACATAACCGAACTTAAAATGGATCAATCCAAACTTTAATATCAGAAACTTAAAATGGACCACTCCATTAAAAGAACACAATGCTATTGATATGAAGATACCTATTGACATCAAACATATTAGAGTACCCTCTTTGGCCTACTGTATGGTCCTTAATCAGTAACACGCCGTTTGGTATCAATGGTCATAAATTAACAGGAGAATAAATGGGTTTAGAGATAAAATTTACAATAACTGGCCTTAGGTACATAAGTTCCAAGCATTGAATATCATAGATCATGCCAAAGGCATTGGAGCTGTAACGCCTCAGGCCCAGGATTCGGAATCTGGATTGGCACCTAACGACCCCGACATTCCCCTGCAACCTGGCCACATTTACCATACTCGTCTTAAACCACTTCTAAGAATGAAGATTGTCCCCACAAACCAACACGGGGTCCTTTTAGCATGCTTTGTCCTCACTCACATGCTTCCTAGGAAAATTCCTAGGAGGTCACCCAACATAGAACTTCTCCAAGCCAAGCACGCTTAACTTCAAAGTTCCTATGATTGAGCCACCGAAAAGGAAGGTGCACCTTGTTGGTATAGGTAGTATCTATCACTTCTTTTAAGCTTATTTTGACCATGTTTTCATCTCCTCAAGATCCCTCTCATTCGGATGTGGTCTCGGTTAGGGTTGTTCGTCGGTCGATCGGAGTCGGTTTTGGACGGAAACCGACGCCGACGACCGACCTATCGGTTTCGGTCGGTCGGTGATGGAAAGTTTTGAGGTGTTTTCTAAAATCGACCGACCAACTACACGATCAGTCGGTCGATTTTGTCGATTTTAGGTTTTAAATGAAGGAGCGATTTGTTCTCGAACTTGGAAGCATCATTGTAGGAGAAAAGAGGGGAAGAAAAAACAAAAAAAGATAAAGAAGAAGAGGAAAAGAGAAGAGAGAAAGAGAGATCAGAAAAAAGAAGAGAAAAGATGGAGAGAGAGAGAGAGAAATCGAGTCGTCGACCGTTTAGTTCTTGAGTTGTTGACGTCGATGGTGGGAAGAATGACTACTTTTCGTTGAGTCGCCGGTGAGAAAATCGTGGAGTCGCCGGTGAGGAAGAGAGAAAGTGAGAGAAAGAAATTAGAAGAGAGAGAGATAAAGAAAATCTGGTGGAGAAGAGAGAAAGTACTTTTTAAAAAAACTATAAAAAAAAGGGGAGAGAAAGAGAAATGGAAGCTTGGAATTCGTGAATGAAAGAAGAGAGAGAAGGTGAAATGAAACCTTGGAATTCGTGAATGAAAGAAGAGAGAAGGTGAAATTAAAAGATATGGGAAAGTGAGAATAAATAATATTAAATAAATAAAAAAGTAATGATGATGGGATGTGACCCTTGAAGAGTGAAAAGATATATGTACACTTTTGCAGTGTACTGTGCACGTCATACACAATATTTCTTTTTTGTTTTTAAAGTTGATTGATTTTCGGTCAGTCGGTTGGTTTTTATTCTTTTTTTTTTAAACCGACTGACTGACGGTCGGTTTTTTCATTAACAAAACCGACCCCGACCAAAAGTGGTACAAAACCGACCGATCGATGTCGATTCGGTCGGTTTTGGTCGGTTTCGATCGATCAGATCGATTTTCGGTCTATCTTTTAACACCCCTAGTCTCGGTTCATTCATGTACCCCTCCTAACCTCCGACGTCACAGGAGCACCTCTTGACAGATAAAGAACATACATGAACAGAAAATTTTAGATTAATGGACAAAAATTTACATCAAAACTTTAAACATTTGGAAAAATAGAAATAAAATTTTAAAAAATGTACATATTGAACTTTTTACCCACAATTGCTGAAACGAATAAAAAACTCCAGAGTTGAAACCACAAAAATGAAATTAAAATCATTACAATCACAAATCGTCATCCAAATTCAATTCACAACAATAAACAGTAACAAAAAAATGGAAAATCGATTGCTTGCATGAGTGTACTCATCATTGGCTGGCTAAAGTGGATAAGAAATTTTACCTGTGATCCCCACCCCTCACCAAGCTCCAGCGTGCCTACCAAGCGAATCCAACGTACTCTCAGTCAAGGGAACATCATTGGACGCGACAAGATGGTTGAAGCGACATGGGGTGGGTACAGATCTGAAACAAAAAAAAAAAAAAAAGAGGAAATAAACAGTTTAGCAAATCATATCTGAAAAATAGATCTAGGGTTTGAACCATAAATAAGCCTACAATGGTTTCTGCTTGAAGATCTGCGAAGGTGAGAAAGCGAAAAAGATGGAGATTGAAGATCTATGAAGGTGCGAAGGTGAGAAAGCGAAAAAGAGAGGTGAAGAGAGATCTGAGATGGAAACAGCGAAGGTGAGAAAGCAAAAAAAAAAAAAAAAAAAACAAACAAACAAACAAAGGAAAAAGATGAGAGAGCAAAGAACCTACCATATCCGCTTGAAGATCTGCGAGGTAAACGACAAAGGTGAGAAAGTGGCGAAGAAATGCTTGAGATATATGACGAAGATAACAAAGAATGAGAGAATGAGGAGGGAGCAAGAGTCATGAAACCAGACGAGAGAGAAACGGGGTGGGAGAGTGAAGCGTGAAAATGGGGTTTACGAGGCGACTTCAACGGTGTTTACTGTTGAAGTCGGGACTTTCAAACACGGAAACTCTGGGCTTTGGAGATTGGAGGCCCAAACGGGGACTTGCCCCTATTTAGGAAGTCCGGGCTTCCAAAATTGGAGACCCAAACAACCTCTTAAACTAAAAGTTATTCCAAACTGACCTAAAATGTTATAGGTGATTTAACTCTCCAATTTACTATACTTATTTTTATACTAAAATTCTAAATATTTAAAAAGTACACAGTATATTTTAGATTATTTTAGAATATTGAAAAATACGTTCAACACATGTCATGTTAATTGTTAACTAGTTCTTGGATAATAAAATTGGAAAGATTTGTGTTACTTATATTGTATGTAATGAGTCTGTCTAAAAAACAAGTTTCTACTTTTAAAATTAAGAGTCATAATAATATTAATTTATCTCATTTATTATCGACTTGCACATAGTTCAAGTGTTAATGCAACACTATATTTTCAACCAAAATATCAAGGATCTGAATCTCCACCTCTATAACTGAAAATTATTCCTCCATATATTATCAAAATAATTTGTTTTTTACTCACAGACATGTCCTTTTCCCACTATTTGAGCTTCAATGCTTTATCTTGTGTATTGACTAGTTAACTTTCCCTTCTACCAATATAATAATTGGTAATATTTGCAATATTTTCCAGTTTTACAATTCCTAAATGAATGATATTTTTATTGATTAGATAAACATAATGCACAAATAAAAGAAATTTAAGGGGATAAATATTGATAAATAATAAAAAAAATAAAATAATAATACTAAATTTGGATGGAGTAGCTTAAATGGAAATAGGTACATCATCACTACGAACAAAATTTGCTATATGATAATGCACAGTAAAAGCCTCTTGTGTCAATCGTCATATTCTTTCGATCTTTGGAGTTGTATTGTCCGATTATGAATTCGCTGCAATGGTCTTGCATTACTGTTTGAGTCCTGCATTCATATATCAAACTTTGATTTTTATTATGCTTAATAAGTGAGTATTTTCATTATTAATCTATAATATATTCTAAAAAGATTATTTATCCATAGTCTACAAAAAATAAAATAAATTAAATGTATATTTTAGCATCTCAATTAATTATTCTAACTTACATCATGGATAGCTGCTCGAAATAATTTCACTTGCTTTTTTGTAACCGTCTTCACCTAAGAAAATCAAGACACATTAAACAAATGATTTGTTAATTGCAATTATACTTAAGCATATATTGTCAAACATAACAAAAGTCAAAAGAGTTTAAGCAATTAGGATATGATAATTTTATATTTTATTTTATTTTAATTTTGTTTTTCAAAATAGTCTTTTTTTTTTCAATTTATTTGCTTTATTTTTCACCTTTTTTTAAAAAAATAATAATAATTTTGTAAAAAGTGCTTCTTTGGTTCTTAAAAAATTTATTATTATTTTCGTAACGTTTTTTTTAACCTTTTTTTTTTTGTTTTAGCGAATAAAGCTTAATATCTTAAAAACAAAAGAAAGTAGAAAAGTAAAATATGATATTTTCAATTTATTTTTTACCACCATTTAAAGATTTACATTTCAATTTTAGTGTACAAGACTCAACATGTGAACTATGAATATGCAATAGAGAAAAAACAAATGATTTGCAACAGATTCCAACTTTAAAGATTCCTACTCTATAAATATAACATATTAATGGCTCGAAAAATGTACCTCACGGATTATGGTCCATGTTACATTTTCAGTACATGGTGGAGTAGTAAGAGAGCCCACATATCTGTAATATTGTTTGCTACCTATCCTCAACAAGCTTGGATCAATTATTCTAATTGTTCTCTCTTCTTCGAAGGTCTTGGAGACAACTTCTAAATGATTTTTAATCTAATAGAACAAAATAGAAAGAAATGTGAATTGCAATTACTCATTGATATTGAATTCTTGAAGATTATGAATAAAACTCACCGTTGATAAGAAGTAATCAGGCTCTCCAATTTGATACAAGATTCCAATAACAGAAAACATGTCATTTGAACTTTGATGAACCAAATGAAGTTCAAGATCAAACTTCTTTCCATCAATGGTGTGTTCGGAAGGTGAGTGCCAGTGGCATTGTTTTAGTTTATATTGAATTCCATCTATTTCCATGTGTCCAGCTTCATCTATCCATTTCAACTGCATCCATACTCAAGAGATTTAAAATTAAGTTTCACATATAGACTTGGATACATTTAAACATCAAATACAATTATTCTCTACACTTTCCTAATATGTGGATGTAAATATTAGACAAAAAAAAAAAAATTAGTTTTTAAAATATATTTAAATTAATTCATTCAATATATCTTCTCAATACTTATCTCACGAGAGTGCAACGTTGATTCATGAGGTGAAGAAGAAGAGAAGAATGTTAAACCTAGATTAAAAAATTGATATACTTCTATCAATAGAAAGATTGAATTGAACTTTTGTCCACCCCAATTGGAAGTAATTAGATAGTTTTGAACATATATATTATTTTGAACGTTTACTTATAATTAATTACCTGCATATCATGACCTCTGTTTGTGAGAGTAGCCTTAGAGGGTTTGTACGAGGTTTTGAGGTCTCCCAAATGTGAAATAACTTTAACTTTCTCATGCAACAGATCGATTGGAGATTGCATCATCCCAGTGTTGCATGTTTGCCACTCTGGTTTAAGGTCTCCCCAGTGAGCAGGTCCTCCTTCCTCATCATTTCCATAACTAAACTCTTCCTCATCATCTACATAAACAAACATTTCATCAAGTCAGCCAAAAAAACATGATCAATATAAATTTAAGGCTACAAGCTTAGAAGACGAAATTAGCAAAGAAAAATCAAAATTTCTATAAATCTGGAAAAGGAATTAGAAATTTTTCTCTTTTAGATGATCTTACTTACTCATCAGAATTTATATCAACTCAACCAAATTTCATCTCATGTAAACTTATGGAAACTTATTATCAACTTAAAACTTAACATTCAGTAGTGAAAATGGTATAACTGAAAAATATTAAAATAGAGAATAACTTTAAAAAATACTCGAATATTAGAGACCATAACATATATTTGACTTATAATTTGGAAACCCCACCATGTTGTTGGGAGGTTGCCTTGAATGAAAGCAAAAGAATGCAAAAGAAGAAAGAGCACAAAAGCCTCCCCATGTCCTACTATTGTCTCTCTATTTCTTTGTCTTTGGAATCTCTGTGTTCTGTGATTTGAGAAGAATGTTTTAGAAAAGGTTAATGGTATTTATTTATAACTTCAATTTACAATGTGAATAGAGGAAGAACTAGGAAGCTACTCTGATTTTCTTCAAGGCTTCTATTTTAGAAGGTTTATGGTATTTATATAAAACCAAATTGCTTATAAGAAAAATTAATTAAACCAAATTGGGCTCCTGTATTGGCATTGATAAAAATGTTTGACTTTGTACCCAACAAGAAATTGACCAAATCTTGACAACAAATTTCATCACACATACTATTTTTTATGTATCTTAATTTAATGAAGAGTTGTTGTTTTGAATGAATAAATTAATATATGAGAAATTATATTTACTTTCTAAATTTAATATCAAACCAAATTGCTTATCAGGAAAAAAAAGTTAACCAAATTGGGTTGCAGTTGGAGATGATGAACCAGAATTGATCAAATCTTGAAACCAACCTCTTCATATATTGTAGTTTATGATGTCTTTTACAACTCTAATAGATGAAGTTAGTTGTTCATAACTATTTAGGAGATACTATATAATAAGTTTCATAACTATTTTGAATTTTGAATTTTGGTTTTTGGTTTTTAAATAACAAAAACCATATGTTGATAATTTTTTTTTTTTTTTTTAGTTTCTTAAAACTAGAAAACTGAATTGTTGTTTTTGTTATTGTATTTTATTTTTGGTTCATCTTGGGTTGCATTGATATTTATTTTTAATTTTTGTAAAGATGCTTGTAACAAAAGTTTAGGATAATTGTAATGGGTGGCAAAATTAGGGTAAATAATTGCAATTTTAGCAATTTTTTAAAATATTTGCAAATATGGCAAAATTTTTGAATTAATTTTTTATATCCCTATTTTGCCCTTGCCCTTGCGCGCGCATCTGGTGGTCTGGTGGTCTCCTCTATTTTTGTTTTGGTAGGTTTCTATCTGATAGAAAATTCTTCTATCAGATAGAAAGTTGGATAGAAAGTTGAGAACTTTCTATCAGATAGAAAGTTGAGAACTTTCTATCTGATAGAAAGTTGAGAACTTTCTATCTGATAGAAAGTTGAGAACTTTCTATCTGATAGAAAATTTTTCTATCACTGATAGATTCTATCAGTGATAGATAAACTTTCTATCAGATAGAAAGTTCTTCTATCAGATAGAAAGTTGAGAACTTTCTATCTGATAGAAAGTTTTTCTATCACTGATAGATTCTATCAGTGATAGAAAAACTTTCTATCAGATAGAAAATTCTTCTATCAGATAGAAAGTTGGATAGAAAGTTGAGAACTTTCTATCTGATAGAAAGTTCTTCTATCACTGATAGAATCTATCAGTGATAGAATCTATCAGTGATAGAAAAACTTTCTATCAGATAGAAAGTTGAGGATAGAAAGTTGAGAACTTTCTATCAGATAGAAAGTTCTTCTATCAGATAGAAAGTTGAGAACTTTCTATCAGATAGAAAGTTGAGAACTTTCTATCTGATAGAAAGTTGAGAACTTTCTATCAGATAGAAATTTTTTCTATCACTGATAGATTCTATCAGTGATAGAAAAACTTTCTATCAGATAGAAAATTCTTCTATCAGATAGAAAGTTGGATAGAAAGTTGAGAACTTTCTATCAGATAGAAAGTTGAGAACTTTCTATCAGATAGAAAGTTGAGAACTTTCTATCAGATAGAAAGTTGAGGATAGAAAGTTGAGAACTTTCTATCAGATAGAAAGTTCTTCTATCAGATAGAAAGTTGAGAACTTTCTATCAGATAGAAAGTCACTTTCTATCTGATAGAAATTTTTTCTATCACTGATAGATTCTATCAGTGATAGAAAAACTTCTATCACTGATAGATTTTATCAGTGATAGAAAAACTTTCTATCAGTGATAGAAACTTCTATCACTGATAGAATTAACTTTCTATCCGTGATAGAAAACTTTCTATCAGTGATAGAAACTTCTATCACTGATAGAACGCTTTTCTATCACTGATAGAAGTGATAGAAAAAAACACTGATAGAATTAACTTTCTATCAGTGATAGAAAATTTTTCTATCAGTGATAGAAAAGTTTTCTATCACTGATAGATTCTATCAGTGATAGAAAACTTTTCTATCAGTGATAGAAACGTTTCTATCACTGATAGATTCTATCAGTGATAGAAAAATTTTCTATCAGTGATAGATCTATCACTGATAGAAAATTTTTCTATCACTGATAGAAACGTTTCTATCACTGATAGATTCTATCAGTGATAGAAAAATTTTCTATCAGTGATAGAAAGTTAAAGCTATCGATTTCCAATACCGCGTGAGATTCTCACGAGACAATGAGAAAGAAACAAAGGAAAACGTTTCAAACTTACCACATTCTTTGAATGACAGAATATTGGTGTGCATGTGATGTGGTTAGAAATTCATTAATTAGCAACAGAGAACAAGCAGCATAATTCTCCTTAATAATTCTCCTTAATAGAATACCAACAAAAATCATGAATACAAAAAGATTTGACTAATTAAAACAATCATATTATTCTCATTCGGTAGGGCCAAAACGCTAATTCCATACGATGAACTGTCAGCGATTAATTAACCTTTTTAAAAAGTTAAAGAACACAATCACAGTTCCTTCACGTTCCACCTATTTCCATTTAGCCAAATACGATCAGCCTTCTATCTGGTCCGGCATTCCATTACACAACTCAAACTACAAAAACTCCATACGATCGTCATCTCATCTTCTTGCATCATCGAGAAAATCAACAGAACAATGTGGCATTGCCATGCACAGATTAACAAGAAGCGTAATAACCTAAAACAGACGGTTTCAAACTTTCAATGATACGATGAACGAAAAAATCACCTGGAGGCCGGGAATGTGGCAGAGAAGCCAAACGCCGGCACTATCACGAACGAATAATGTCCGTCGGGAGGCTGAACACCGGAGTTACCAGGCGGAAGATGGCAAACCCATTAGAAAGGGCATTTTAGTAATTTTACCTTTTAGATGGCAATATTTTGCCATTTTTGCAAATAGTTTCAATGTTTGCTATTTTTGTAATTATTTTGGGCCGGTTTGCTACTTTTGCAACCGGCCCAAAAGTTTAAATTCATTATTTTGTAATACTTTTGAATGTCTTGAATGTTGAATAGTATCATTAAACAAAAGAGAAATAACCAAATACACGTAAACAATATACCATAAAATAATAACCACAAACAAAATTCCATTTTCATCGTTACTTCAAGAAAAGAAATCTTGTTTGATGATAAAATATTTATAAAATTTGTTACTTATTTTATTTTAGTCAAGGAAATTGCCTTAAAAATGTCAATATTTAGGTTTAAACAACTACATGTTGTAAAAAATAAATAAATAAAATTTTCATAAAATAAATATACTTTGTAACGATACAGTCAAATTTGGTAAAATAGAAAACCCCTTCTAGACTAAGAATTTTTCTCCGAACATAATATTTGAAAAATTGTTTGGCAAGAAATATAGATTTTTTCGGTAATTACTGGCAACATTCCTATAGGTTTTAGTTAAAATTATATATATGTATTATAATAGAGTTTCATCTCAAAACCAATCAATTTCAATTTTTTTTTCTTGGATCGAATACACGTTTAGGTTTAATGCACTCTGATACCATATTAGATTATATGGGGTTTCATATCAAAACCAATTGACAATGAGTGGAGTGATCCATGTATCTTATAAATCGTGAAGTCTCCACTAATCTTTTCAACGTGGAATCCTCAACAATATAGAATATGAGATAATATATTCGGGAAATGGTAAAAATAGTCCGGAGATTTTTATTTTTTATTTTTTTCAAGGGAAAAATACACTTTTGGTCCCTGAGGTTTGGGTTAAGTGACAGTTTCGTCCCTGAGTTTTCAAACTCAACAAAAATACCTCTGAGGTTTGAGATAAGGAGCACTATCGTCCCTGAGTTTCCGGCGCCGGAATCGCGGGAGGGAGGTCCCTCCCTCCCTCTCTGTTACCGTTTATATATAAAAAAAAAAAAAAACAGAAGAAGGAAGGAAGAAGAGAAGGGAAAGGGAAGAGAAAGAGAAGAAAAGATTTTAAAAAAAAAAATGTCGTCGGTCGCCAGCGCCGGCCGGCTATCTCCGATGCCGGCGACGGGCAGCGGCCGGTGGTAGAAGAAGTAGGAGAGGAAGATGATGGATTAGAAGAGGAAGAAGAAGAGGAAGAAGAAGATGAGGAAGAGAGAGGGAAAAAGAAATACAAATAATAATTAAAAATATTTTTTTATTTAATTTAAAAAATTAGAAAAATAATTTTTTTTATTAAAATAATAGTGCCACGTCAGCAACTGTTAAGATTTAACGGAAAAATTGACGGCAGGGACCAAAATGCTACTTATCTCAAACCTCAAGAGTATTTTTGTTGAGTTTGAAAACTCAGAGACCCAACTGTCACTTAACCCAAACCTCAGGGACCAAAAGTGTATTTTCCCTAAATTTTTTTATTTTTAAACATATTTCAAACTTCAATTTCATTTAAAAAAAAACTTCAAATTTCAAAGAAAAGTGAAACAAGAAAAAAGAAAATAAAAAACTACTGATATTTTTTAAAATAAAAAACTAGAAACGAAAAAAAAAAGAAAGAAAGAAAAATGAAAGAAAGAAAACGAAAAAAAAAAAAAGAAAACGAAAAAAGAAAGGAAACGAAAAAAAGAAAGGAAACGGAAAAAAAAAGAAAACGGAAAAAAGAAAGAAAACAAAAAAATGCAACCACAAAGATTTAAACATGGGAAGGAGAGGAAGAAAGGTGCTGCGCTCACCACCTTACCAAAAATACATTTGTTAATTAAATGTGCAGATGTCGTGTCTTGAAGAGATGACCTCTGCAAATTTTGTTTTTTTTTTAAATTTATTATCGACACGTGTTTCAGGGTCGTCTCTAAAAAAGACGACCTTTGACCGAAAATTTAAAACTACAATATTTAAATAATAAGTTTCAAACTAACTATATTTTAATAATAAGTTTTAAAAATTGTAATATTAATAAAAAAATGTCCAGAAATCACTTCGTTTTTGTCATTTTTTTAAAAACAAATATCTGATTTTTCCAATTTCTTTTTTAAAATCTATTTTTTTTCTAATTAATCCAGTTTTTATTGAAAAAAGAAAGAAATTATTAAATTGGAGTTGTTTGGAACACTAGTGTTTTTTTTTTTTTTTCTAAATTATTTTTGAGAATTGAAACTGTTCATATATTTTTCGGTCCAAGAAGTGGTCTAATAAAATCTCTCTTTCTAGGAAACAAAATAGTCACTCTAATCACCTAAGCTTGTCGCACAATCTTAAACCTCTCCATAGATTGAGGTTATAAATAGTGGATGTGTGACCGTTTGATCCCTAAGCCTACTCTCTCAAACTAGAAGAAATACACATCATATTGAATAGATAGTAAGGGTTTAAAAGAACCAAGTGTTGTTTCATTAGCAAACTATTGCACTATTGAAAATTTTTCCATTGATGTGAAGTTTTTGACATCCAAATTGTCGAACAACAATGGCTAGAGGTAAACGATGACCTTAATTTTGCCCGGAGATTTTATTATGTTTTCTATAACTAGGATTGTTGATGGTCAAATTTATGGTCAAAGGAACTCACCTGACCTTCACCTGCCACCAACGGTAAATTTGTTTGTGAGGGGAGAAGACGTGGCATGCAAGACGGTAAACCTGCACACCGGTGTGGTGCTTGCCACTCCGGCTCCGATGCTTAAGTTAGCAAGCAGAACGATGAGAAGAAAGAAAGTAAGAGCAAGAGGAGAGTTAGAGAATAGAGAGTAGATTTGGGGATAAAATTCGGGTCCTTTCTTCAGTGGCGAAGATGGGTTTAAATACCTGCTCATGCTCCTAAGGTTTTTAGGAATTCGGAGGCATTTCGGGACGAACCAGGCGAAACCGGGGCGACTAGAGGCATCAGGGACCGAAAGGAGGCAACCGAGCTCGGCCAGCGCAAGCGAGCCGACCATATGGGTCGGGCCAAGTTGGCCCAACCCTTTGGTCGGTTCTTCCTCTGGGTCGGTCTCCTAGTGATAGCGAGCATAGCTAGCTAGTTTTCTCTAATTAATTTAGCTAGTCTTTTATAATTTATTGGCCAAAATTATGCATTTATGTGTTGTATTTGTAGGATATATAGTTTTGAGCCAATTGGATGTTCGGGATGCGAAAAGAAGCCGAAGAATGAAAAAGAATCAAAGTTGGAAGATTGAAGATAGACCCATTCGCAGACCAGCGTCGAGACACTGCTCTCTGGACATCCCGACACTGACATTCTATATTTGGAGTTTTCAATAAAAAAAAATTAAAAAAAATCATAGTGTCGTGACGCTAGGACCAGCGTCGCGACACTCTCGACGAATTTTCCAAATTCGCGGTATCGCGACGCTACGACCAAAATTTCCCTATTTATATTTTACGATTAGGGATTTTTGGGGGACTTTTCTTGGACGATTTGGAGTCGTAAAACAGAGAAAAAAAAGAGCTTTTGAAGCTGAAACAAGTGGAGGAAAAGCGGGAATCAAACTATTGTTCGTAGGGATCGTAACAGGGACGTGCGATCTCGACCTACCTAGCGTTTAATTCTCTTCACCCTTTGCTTTTGTAGTTTTTATGGCTTGTTTAGACTTATTTATATTGTAATTTGGATTATTTGTAGCTAAGTTTAATTCTTATGGATTGATGTAGCCGTTGGGCAGTTTATGAATTGATTTAATGGTTTTATTGCTATTGATGTTATGCATAATTGTGTTCTTAATGCTTTCAATTTATCGGCCATAAATTGATTGTTGTTTGTGCTTAAATATAACTCAGGAGAGAGGATTTAGCTTAGAAATCATTATGCATAACTAGGATTTAGCTAGAAATCGGGAGATAATAATTAATTCTAGAAATCGTTAAAAATGTTAGCCTTAATTCCTTGCTTGTTTAATGAATTTAGATAGGGATATCGGGTTCACTACATGTGGGAGAATCATGTATGCTCGGGAGAGATATGTGTGATTTTAGTTTCCCAAGATTTATGAATCATAGCATGTCATTAAATCATGAATTAATCCATAATCCCAATTGGTGAAATCAAATCCCTAAGACCGTTGTCTCCATTAGATTTTCATACTTTTTCATTGTTTTGTGTTTGATTACATTCATTCTCACTTTGATTGGTTCCCTAAATAAAATTGGACAAGATTATTTTTGTTAATTAAAATTGATTAGAAATCCAATCCGGAGGACGACATTCGAATATCACATTCACTATATTATTACTTGATCCGTGCGTTTGCGGTAGGAAAATTCCACATCACCTAGTCCTATTTCTGCCCGAATGTCCTCTTCAGCTCCTTGTGCATGGGGGTGGTCCAAAATTACCTATAACAAGGATTATAAAACTCATATAGAGCCACAATACCTATGTATTTTTTAATTTTTGTAAGGTCGCATTCTTTTTCTCTTTCTTTATCTTTGCTGATTGAATGAGTTGTTGAGCATCAATGTCATTTTCGACAACTTTTGGGGTAAAAATCCACATTCGATCGTTCAATGGACATCCTTAATGTCAATTGATCTTAGTAAAATTATTCATTTTAGCCAAATTCTAATAGGAATTTCATGTAATGATCCGACTTAAAGGACTAAAAATTTATGAGGATCACTACTACATACATGAAAGACTTGAATTTTTTAAAACTTAAGAGAGGAAGAAAAGTAAACAACCATGAGTCATGGAATTTCGGAATGATTAAACTCCCAATAACTTACCCAAAAACAAAACAACACTTGTTGTCCGGGGGTCTCAAATCCGCTCCAATTCAAAAGATTAACCACTCAAAATGCTATTGGCCTTGAAAACACAAACCAACATCAATGGGTAATCTCCCAAACAACAAAAATCAACCAAAATATGACTTTTCCCCTCTTACCCACTCTTAAATCACCAGAAAAATGCTACCAACGACCCGCACCATCGCTGTCCGTGCCTAAACAGAGCATCCGTCGGAAAAACACACCAAATTCCACTGCTCACACCTGAACCTCATCGAAAAAGCCACCCAAACGCCTGCAACTTGCCACCGTAAGAGAGAGAGAGATTAAGAGAGGGTTCAACTTTAGAGAGAGAGAGATTCAAAGAAGAAACCCACCGACTGGACTAACTGCGAAAAACCCGAGCCCACCTATTGCTACACCGTCGTGGACTCTACCAGAGAGGACACGTGGAGAAGGACGTTGGCCAGAGAACCGTTCGGGATGACGTCGGAGTTGAGGACTGGAGGGGTTGCACTTGTTGGGTAGTAGAGAGGAAGAAGATGGGAAGGATGAAACTAACTTGCAATCCTCGGGATGCATGCGATTATTATAATAAAATACTAGGGTTTAGGCTTGGTTAAAGATTCCCATATTTACAAGATTGCCACTCAACTTAAATAATTTGAAATCCAAGCCAAATTCAACTAAATCCCTAAATTAAAATTGATTCAGTCCATCTCCCAAACCTATTTCATCAAAGAAAAAAAAAAAAACTCGATAAAGCTTTAAATTTGAGGAATTTAACTTTACCTTAAATTCTTGACGTTACAGAAGTAAGGCAATAACCAGCATAGTGAAAGTAAGTTACCTTTTGAACTTTCAACAGTCATGGTTTAGACCCCCACAACACGTTTGAATCCTCAAAGTTTCCTTGATTCCGCGATACAATAGTAGAACAAGTGCTATTTAAGGCCATGAACAAACACCTTGGGTCATCATGAAAGCTCTAGAAAGAGATCCTTTACACTCTTTCATAGAAGACGACCACACCTTCATAATCACGCAATGTTTCATCAAGTCTATCACAGATAAACCACTAAAAAATTTGAGCTATGAAGTCTTTACAGAAATGTGTCCATCAAGTTCGTACTAGGACCACCCAAATAAAGGGCTATGGATTCATTTCAATGGTTTGAGTCTTATACATGCTGAGGACTCTAGAATTACTCTCCTTGTTAGGCCTTTGGTGAGAGGATCCGCCAAATTCCTCTCAGACCTCACATACTCCAAGGAGATAACTCCACCTTTCAACAGTTGTTTCACAGCTCCATGTCTCAGGCGAATATGCCTTCTCTTGTCATTATACACACTGCTTTTGGAAATTCCTATGGCTGCTTGTGAGTCATAGTGCAAGGAGACTAGCATTGACGCCCCCACAGTGGTACGTCTTGAAGTAAACTTCTCAACCATTATGCCTCTTGCCATGCAAGCTCGAGAGCTATAAACTTAGATTCCATGGTGGATCGCGTAATGCATGTCCTCTTTGCTAATTTCCATGAGATAGCTCCTCCACCAAAGACGAACATGTACCCGCTAGTTGAGCTTACTTCATTGTTATTGAAGAGAACAGAATCTACTTATCTGTTCATGTTGTAACCAATTATTCACTACATCACACCTATCATAAGAACTCTATATCTCAGTTGTATAAATAGATGAAAAGAGATTAGAGAAAGTGATGAGGAAATTGTAAAATCAGTGAGAGTTCTTACCTTGAGTGAAACCTCTGTAATTCTAATCAAAGTAAAGAAATCTTCCCTTCGAGAGTGGACGTAGGCCTGAGTTGCCGAACCACTATACATCTGTTGTCATCTTCTTCCTTTTCTCTGTGTGTTCGCTTGTCTGATTGAATCTAAAAGAACTTACCTTGTCTTCTTCGCCTGAGAGAAAGAGAGGAATTGAAACTGTAAGTTTGTGTGTGAATTCTTTGATTGATCACTTCAGATTGCATGTGAAGGAAATTAGTGGAATTCACGTGTGTGGTGAGTGCTGCAGATACGTGGCATCGTAACAGTTATCAGTTACCCAATTTGCATCACAATAACCTTCAATATTGCACGAAATTTGTTAAAGTGCAAACAGTAATCTATTGTACCTTTAAGGTACCTCAATAAACGATGAAGAGCAATCCAATGATCTTTACTAGGATTATGTGTATACCTACTCAATCTACTCACAGCATATGCAATATCATGTCTAATATAATTCATCAGTTACATAACGCTACCTATAATTTTTGCATATTCAAATTGAGAGGCACTATCCCATTAAAAACTAAGCATGACACATCACTCTTTCGTTAGTCAAACTAATGATCAAATTAACTTGGATACCATTAAAAACCATTTTTCAAAATTCAAGGGTTAAAGTAGATTTCTTGAAACTTCAAAGACCAAATAGACATCAACCACATGAGAGACCAATTTTTTTTTCTTTTTTTTTTTTTACCATTTATATCATGATTGATATGATTTTCCAATATGAGAAATGCATATCCAAAGAGTTTGGTAGAGTTAGGTTTTAAAGATAAATCATTTCATTTCCAATTGAAAATTTTCATATGAGATTTCAAAAAGAAATTTAATTTATATGAAAACTTGATTTTATTTATGTTTGTGTTCTCATTCAATTTTTACACTTTCTCTTCCTCAAAATTAAAATTGTTTGAGCCAACAAGAGCATAGTTCAACTGACATAAAATTGTACTGATAACCACGAGGTCTGTGGTTCGAATCCCCACCCCTACATAATGTCAAAAAAAAAAAAAAAAAAACTAAAATTATTTGAAGGCCAAACAATTTATTCTCTTCCTCAAAACTTCCTCAAATTCTTACACTTTCTCTTCCTCAAAACTAATTTATATGGAATTGGGAGATTTGAACTCATAATCTCTTAAGTTATAAGGACACATTTGATGCCGGTTGAAAAAAAAAAAACAAAAGAAAAAGTCATCAAAACGTGTGTCTACGAATGCAGTGGGTAAACGCCTAAACGGTCTATACTGCCAGTACCTCTTGTGAAGAAAGATAAGGGGCCCAAGAATTGAGGAACACTACACCAAATGGGCAGAGAATTTGCTGCTTCTACATAAAAAACTTTGGAACGCTGGAATTGTTTCTCAATGGATCTGACTCTGCCTACCCCCTTGTTTGCCTCCTTCCCCAAGAGTACGCTTAAATTCCTTCTGCTCTTAATTTCATTCCTTTTCTCTGTTTCCCATATCAAATAATCACAAACTTATCTAAATATGTTGGCAATATGGGTTTTACCAATGAAATTGATGCTTTCAGACTCATATTAGTTTCAAAGGCTGATGTACTGTGGGTTAGAGTTCCACCATTTCTTATCATGCGATTGCCCGTTCTTCCTATTTAGTCATTCTGCAAGAGGGTTTTGGTTAGTTTATTCATATATGTTGGGATTTTCAATGCCCATGGGATTGTCGTTTGACAAAAGTTGTTTACCAAAATTTGGTTGTGCTGGAAAGCTTTGAGACTTTAGAGACTAGATTTTGTTGGTTTGCTATGATTAATATGACTGTTTAGTTTTTAACCCATCTTTAATGTAAGGTTAATTAAGATGAATCTTGGTTGAAGAAGATATTTTAGTTGTTTGGAATAAGACTCTGAGTGTTAAGATGGTTGACAGTAGAGCCGTAGAGGGAGTTGTAGCACATTGCTGGAATCAAGGTTCATATACTAGCTTATAATTAAGGCCTTCTAATTCAAGTGAATGATATGGACCAAATTTGGGAAATGTAGGTCAGAGAGTAGTGCAATGTGCCACTATTGAAGACATTGGTTTCGTATTGTGGGTGCTTTAAGGCCACTTTGTAGGTGCCCATTTCGCAAGGAGAAGCCATTTACTCTCTTGAGAATGAAATTGTGTCAATGATGTTGTTTCCCAAAGGGATGTGTCATTCATGGGGAAGATGCTGTCTAATGCACCTTTAGGTGGTTGTGGCATTTTATAAACAACATGCTGGCCGGGCCAGCTATTTGAACGTGGTTGTTTACTCAGTTGTCATAGCTGTTAGATCGTAATTCTTTGCCTAACATTACAATCAGGAGGCTACATTTGATATGCGTGCATAGTGTCACAAATAGCCACATATCTATATAAATAGTTCAATCTCAATATATATTCTCATGAGCAGAACAGAGAGAGCTTTCCTTCTCAGCTCTTTCCTCTCAATTGTTTACCAACCCAATTTTATTCTCTAACAAGAGCTTCCTCACCTGAGTGCTGTACTGCCATAGGAAGAAGTTATGTATGCCTTTTTTGTTTAGCCATATTTTTGGCTATCCTCAAAAATTCAACTTTAGTTGGTTTCATCCTTGCTCCATGGCTCAAGCCATAGAATAACTCCTTTTTGGGGATCCCTTCAAAAACATCCAAAGTTTATTTGGGAATGTGAAGTCAAAAGTGTTTTTGTGGGTAGCCTAGTTGGAAAGAACCATAGTGATAGACCCCCCATTAAGTATGTATACAGTAGGAGATGGAAAAAGAATAGAAGTGGGGACGAGTAAGTGTAGTTAGAGTCTGTTATGGGTTGTTACTAGAGTCTGTTATGGGTTGTTATGTCTATGTGTATATAGTTAGTAGTTGTAGAAAGGTCAAGCACCCTTTTGGCTAGTGAAGTGTAAAGAGGTCAAGTGGAGAGATATGGAAGCTCTCGAATCCTTCCCAAGGTGTAATTACTCTTGTTTCATAAATAATACCTAGATCGTATCATTTTGGTATCAGAGCCAAATTTTTTTTTCCCCGTACTCTATCCAACGATGTCTACTCGCATGAAATTTTAGTGTAAACTTCAATGGCTCAAGTTTGAAATTTTAGCAAGATCTTGGAGATCAGTGATTTTGAAGCCTCTACTTGGCACTCCACCACTAGTTAATCATGATACCTTTTTCTGATCAATGCCAATTGGAGGATTTTTATTTTCTTGTGTTGTAATTCCCTTGCTCCTCCAGGTCGACCTCTAATACCCGCTTTTGTACATTTTCTTCAAATAAGTTTCCAGTTTCTTATTTGAAGAAAGATTTACTTTATGCAGGCCTCATATTTATTTCATTTTATCTTCTTTTTTTTTTTTTTTTTTTTTAATATTTCTGTTATTATTTTAACACGTTACGCTCATAACACCATCTTCTTTTCCAGTTGCATTTAGAATTCAGAATTAGACTTAGCAAATTTTGTTAAAAAGTTAACCTTGGAAATGATCTCCCTTAAATTATACACTTTATTGCTAAAGCTCTAAAATTGAATTGTGTGAGCAAACAATGTGTAAATTTATTATTTCTTTTCCCTTTGCTGTGCCAGAATCTACATTATGAACTTATGGTATGACATAACTGATATCACATCAAAACTTTCTGCTGATTGGAATGCTTTTCATGTGAAGTAATTAGGGATTCTAAGCCCATCAACCGTGGCCTTTGCTTGTTGGACTCTAATCCTCTTTCGGCTGATTTGAAACTACAAGGAGGAAGAAGAACACTGACTATAGCTTCTTCTCTACCTGAAACAGCAGCTTCTGTGGCCATTGCTGCTACAGTTGTAGGTGCAGCAGCCACCTTCCTTTCCAGAAGAAACAAAGATTCTGAGGCAGATGAGGTGTGGTTTTATATCTGAAACACCGTTTTCTGTGCCATTATCATATAGTACAAGTCTTTGAAACCTGCATCTTGTCAGTTACGCTGTTTTTGTGTCATTATCTACTATAGTTCAAACACTTGAGTTTGGCTAATGTGTTTGTGTCTGACACGTGTTGGATACTTGGACGCTTCGACACTTGTTGGATACGTATCAGACACTTGTTAGCAAAATAGATATGTGTTAGACATTAGTGAAAGTTAATATGGGTCAAACATTTGTTAGATACGTATTGAATACTTGTTATAGATATTAAATGGGCACATTTTAGGACAAAAATAAGAAATTTCAAGGGTAAAATACATCAAACTCATTTTAAGCGTATAAATGCATAAACTTATTGACTTTAACTTTCCTTCTTATATAGAAATGATATATATTTTTTTAAAAAATACATATTTTAATAAGTGTGTTCTTGTCATGTTCATGTCATAGATTTTTCATGTTTGTGTTTGTGCTTCTTATCTATATGATTTTTGTTAAACTATGCCTGAAATCGAATGCTTAAGCTGATAGGTAAGTATATTTCATATTTTATTCATAGTCTTCATAGGCCTATCACTTGTGGACTTGAAAATTAGTCCAATAGGTGGCTCAATATTTTTTGTAGACAAAATGACGTTACAGAAGTTCAAACATAGAATCTCCTATTTCAATAACATGCTAAACTACCACTAAACATTTCTTTTTTAATGAGAGATATAGCTAGGGAAATAACATTCTTAAAAACCAGTATTGTAGGTCTTCTTCTTTGTCACCAAAAAGCCTCTGATTTCTTTCCATCCACGTAGAACCAAAAGAAGGCTCGAACCATATGCATCCAAAAGAGTTCCGTTCACTTTTTGAAAGAATGTCCCAGAAGAATATAGGAGAGGGAGAGCTTTTGAATCCTTTCGGAGCCATAGACCAATTGCAAAAGAAATCATATCTTTCCAAAAAGCTGATGCAAAAGAACTAGAGAAAATGTGTTTTTGTGATTTTCTCATCCTTTTTTACAAAGAATGCACCATTGGGGAGATAAGATCCTGGAGGCAGCCTTCTTTGGCGCTTATCTCTGTGAACAAAGGTTGCTGAGCATCTCCCCTTTGTTCAAAATCACTAAGCAAGGATTTTGTGGGAAACATACCATTTGATTCCAGTCTCGAGGCCCATATGTCTTTCAAATGATTAAGGTGTAGGGTAGACAGAAGGTGGTTTAATTCTTCCCATTCTGCTATTTCCTCACCCTTAAGATTTCTTCTGAGATTTATGTTCCAAATGCCAAGGTCTGGTTGCCATAAATCCTTTACTGCAGCATTGTTCTGGTTTCCATAAACCTTAAACTACCACTAAACTCAAATATGCTCGAGTCGATAGGCTATGATAGATTTGATCTTTTATTCATATTCTCAACAACTCTTCTATTGACTTCCTTTGTGGATTGTCCACAATCCAATTGTTTCCCTTTAAATTTCAGATTCCTTTGAGAACATGCGAAGACTGTGGTGGTTCAGGCTTATGTTCTGAATGCAAAGGTGAAGGGTTTGTGCTTAAGAAACTGTCAGATGAAAGTGCAGAGCGGGCGAGGTTGGCTGCAAAGAATATGGCCACTCGATTCACCGCAGCGTATAGTTTTCTTCTCTTCTCTCTGTCTTGTTAGAAAGCTTGAACTTTCAACTTGTATCTGACTTCAATCTTTCTCAGGCTTCCTAAAAAGTGGAGCTACTGTTCCAAGTGCTCGTCTGCTCGTTCTTGTACTACTTGTGGTGGCAGTGGGACGTTGAACTCTTAGTCTTAATTTGCTTAAGTCATCTCAGAAACTCCAATAAAGAGATGAAATCTTTATAAATGCACATGAGACCACAATCTGATATTTTTGGTTTTTTAGAGAAAAATTGACTCGTATTCTTTTATTATCTTGCTTGATCAGTTTCTAGTTAGAAGTATTGTAAATATTAACATGATTTATTTGAAATTTTTGAGCACCTTTAGTTTTTGGAGTTGTAGACAAGGACAACCTTAATATTTTCTGCCTGTATGTAACCTTCCAAATTCTTCCATTCTTCACAGCAATGTCAATAATAAGTTTGTGTGCACACTTGTCTCTTCCAAAGTACTCAAGGACCCAACTGAAAATTTATAGATAACAAAAGGGATCAAGATAAACATGCTCGGGCTAGAAGACTCGAGGGTGAAGCCATGATCTAGTTTGAAATTTTCTAATAGTACGGTACTACTTTGTTTATTCAGAGTTTGACACATCATCAATTAATTTATTATTTATTGATAGGCTTCAATTCACTATTAAATGTTACTACTAAGGTAAAACAATGAATGAATGTGGTATGAAAAATTTTCTATATTATAGTAGTGCTAGAAAATGTCCTCCTTAGTGCATGGGTGTAAGGTGTATAGAAATCGACCCAAACATACTTGTCATTATTTGTAAAATTTATTTTTCAAAAACAGTCAAAATATCCCATAAAATACCATGCATGAGAGAAATATAAATCTAGAACTTTCTAGAATTGAGATCTAGATTCACCATTTCAATTGCGTTGAAATCTTAATGCAGGAGTTTTTTTATTATTGCTTGCAGTATCGAAACATAGACGAGCAGAAACATAGATGAGCAAGCAGAGTCTAGGGAAAAGGGAAACATACTTGTCATTTAGTAACGGCCTCTCTCGGGAAACATGGCCTAATTTCTCTTCTTTCTTTTTTATTTTGGACTTCTTTCTTTTTTTAGGGGCCCAAAAAAAATTAAAGGTGGGGGAGCTTTCTAAGAAGGACTTGACTTTGAGCTTCTTTTTCTTCCTTTTTTAGGGGCCCAAAACGACCTCTCTCGATATTCATAGCAAGTGCTTTCTAAGAAGGGCTTGACTTTGGGCTTCTTTTCATAGTTAGAATTGAATTGAATATGAATAAGGGAAATTGTGGTAGATAGCTAGAAAAAATAAGCCCTTGCATTTTTTGGCTAAAAATGTTTCGTATTTTGGGGTGTGGCTACTGCGAATCAAGGAACGACCTGTCTGTTTTTTTCCCATTTTACCCTTGGTATATAATTGTATATACAGACGTCGTTTACAACGTTGTTACATGCCCGAGATCCTTTTTCCAAATTTCATGGGATCCTCGCCGTTTTAGTCTCCAACTGAATTCCATAGATTCCGTTTTCTTCTCCATTCTAACGGTCGAAAATGATTTTCCTTATATTCCCATTTTCTTCTCCTTCTCCAACCGTCAAAAAGGGTTTTCTCTCTCTCAATTAGTGTTTAAACCTCATTCAAATATATAGCTTAATCCAGGTCTTTTCATAACACGTTGAAAATAGTGTCTGTCATACTTTGATTGAAAATTTTCCCAATAACACAAAATGACAGTACAACAGATTACAATTCTGTTCGGTGGTGTCTGGAATGTCGCGGGGCTCTACAGTGATTTCAAGTCTGGAACTGTGACGGTTCCTTGTGATTCTAACCTCTCTCAATTCAAAGTATGTGTTGCGAACTACCTCAATCTGTCTATGTCGGTTAACACTCTTCAGGAACTGGTCAAGCAACCCGATCAATATAGTTATTTCGGAAGATAGGGATGTTTTTCGGATGGTCAGCAAGTTTCATAATGGTAGGGATTGCTGTGTAGTTGTTGACGTGCATGATGTAGATACTTGTATACACAATCGAGGGCAGTTGCAAGCTCATCCCGGGGAGACAAATTTTTAGTTTGTTAACTCAGAAAGGTACGTACAGGGATTGTTGTGTAGTTGTCGACGTGCAGGATGTAGATACTAGTA
Source organism: Luffa acutangula (assembly GCA_036850905.1). NCBI lineage: Eukaryota > Viridiplantae > Streptophyta > Magnoliopsida > Cucurbitales > Cucurbitaceae > Luffa > Luffa acutangula. The sequence continues at coordinate 48,684,500 of CM072093.1, forward strand.
TACACAACCGAGGGGCAGTCTCAAGCTCATCCCGAGGGGAGACAAAATAAGGCAGTTACATAATTGGTAACAAATTACAAGACAGTTACATAACAAGCGTGTTAATCGTATATTGGAAAAAAAAAGATTTTGAATCCCTAAAAACAAGGGATTATGTATAAAGTAGTTTCAAATTTAAAGGAAATTCAACCGTTATTTACATACCTCAGTCTCTCACCTTCTGAAAAGCTTTGCTGATGGTTGTCGAGGAGAAGAAGCTTTAACTTTAATCGAGCTAGCGTTTTTCACAGTGGGGAAGGGTTTTTTACGGTCATTGGGTGGAGGCTTGTCAGGGGAAGGGCCTGAAACTCAAAATGTGAAGGGTGGGTTTTAGGCCTGAAGCTCAAAATGTGGAAGAAGGAGCGGAGCCATAAGGTTTTGAGGTGTTGGAACGCATGCAATAGGGAAGATAGGGGGTTTTACTCGATTTGACATGTCATCAATGCGCCAGGTAAGTTTTTAAATTCATTTTTTTATATCCAATTTGAACATTAACGTTTTGGTGGGGGGATTTTTCCACAGCCATGGTTTTAATTTGGAAGTTCAAAGGTTATACAATGTTTACACAACCATGGGTGTAATTCTGTGTAATTACGCTACTAAGTGATGTATTGTTAGTTGAGTGTATTCATTCTTCATGTTGTGTTTGTAAATCATTATTTCATCTGCACAGGGGTATTAGTTTTTTTTTTTTTTTTTTTCCCATAAACCAGTTCTTTAATATTAGGAAGATGAGTTTCCCGTAAGATTCAAATTAGGTTGTTAGGTTGTTGCAAATATGTATTTTTGTCTCTTCCTGATAAATCTCCAGCTTTTTAGTTTGTATTTCTCTCTCCTAAACTCTGATCTAAATGTTAGGGGTAATTTTTTCCAGTTTAATTAGCCAGTTAGTTAATTTCTAAACCTTTTTAGTCATTTTTCAATACCCACCTATTAGGACAATTGGAACTTATGGGCCCATTTCATCGTTGATTTGTAAAAATGGGTCCATTTTTAAAAATCTCTTATTTGGGGACTCTTTGCTCACTCTAATGATGTCAGCAAAGGTGTAAAAAGTCCATTATATCCTCTCATCAATTTTCAATATGAGGCAAAACAATTCACAACATTTTTTTAAAAAAAAGAAGAAGAAGAAAACAAGATCTGCCGTTTGATTTAAAAAAAAAAAGAAGAAGAAGAAAACAAGATTTGCGCTTGATTAAAAAAAAAGAAAAAAAGATAGAATCAATCGCTCCATGCATTCCCGGCAGAATTTTGGTCGGGAATGCATGAATCCAGATGGGGAATGCATGAATCCCGGTCGGGATTCATTATTTTGGCCGGATTTGTATGATTACCGACCAAAATTCGACCGGGAATGCATGAATCCTGGCCATTTTCGACTGGGATTTTTACTGAATTCGGTCGGATTCATTAATTTTGGGCAAATTTAGTTAGTGGTTGCATGATTATTTGTCAAAATTCGATCGAGATTCATTAAATTCAATCAAATTTTGTCGTATTGCACAAATTTTATCCAAATTTCGATTGGGACTTTTAAGAAGATAACTTGGGCAAATGGCAAGACCAATTTTATCTTTTCAAAGCCACAGGGGTCCCCAAATAAAAGATTTTAAAATTGCCGTTTTTACAAACCAAAATTCAAATGGGCGACTCTCTCATTCCTCCAGATCCGACGACATTTCTCAAACGAGATAGAAAGGGTCGAACGTGGCGCTGATAACGCAATTTATTGAGCTATATTTTATATGATTTTATCGATAGTCTTGGGTACTATTTGGTCAATTTTATGTCTATTTGGTTTTGTTTTGTAGGAATCAAACATTTCAATGAAAATCGACGTTCTTGAAGATTACCGGTGATTTAGGAGCTAAAGAATTAGCTCAAGCCAAGAAAAGAGTAAAGGAAGCAAAATTATAGGCCTAGCGTTGAGACGCTATTCCTTGGAGCGTCTCAACGCTAGCCATAAATCAGGAGGTGCGAAATTGAGGCAGCGTCTCGACGCTGTAAGCTTTCCAGAAATAAATTAGGGCAACTTGACACAACATCGCGACGCTGTGTCCTTAGCGTCGCAACACTGTCGCGCAAATTGGACAGTATATATTGTTTGCGATGCTTCTGATTCGGGGGAACCCTTTTGGAGAGAGAAACACGACTTTAGAGAGGAAAAAACGGCCAGAATTCAGAGGAGACCAAGAGAGCTTGATTTTGGGAGCTTGGATCGTGAGGATCGTGACGGGAATGCGCGGGAATCACGACTAGCGAGTTTAATCTTTCTCCCTTGTTTCTTGTACTGATTTTTAGCATGTATTGGACTGATTTTGATTGTATTTTTAGAGACATGAGTAGCTAAATTTCGTTTCTTATGGGCTTGATGTAGCCATTAGTTTGTATGGATTAATTTACAGATTTTTTAGGACGTTTCGTAACGCGGTTTATTTATGCAATTGTATGCTTAGTGCTTATAATCTTTTGATCACGAATTGTATGTTCTTGTTTCTAAACTAATCGCTCGGGAGAGGGTAGTTTAGATTTAGACTATCAATTGCATGACTTAGGTGATTCTTTAATCGGGAGATTTGAGATTGCTTGAGAAACCGTTATAAGGGTTTTTCTTTAATGCTTATGCTTGTTGTTGAAATTAGATAGGGATATCAATTTCATAATTTGCATAAAGAATTAATTGTACTTGGGAGAGACTTTTAATAATCGTTAATCCTTGGTTTATGAATTCGTTACGTATTCATCCATGATTATTCTTTAAATTAATCCATGCATCTAATAGGTGAAATCAATTCCCTAAAGCCTTTCTCCACTGAGTTTCCATCTTTTTATTGCTTTGATTAGTTTTTCATTGATTTGCATATTTCTCGATTATTTTCTCTAACTAAAATTGGGCGAATATATCTTTAGTAATTAGGGAAGCTAGAAAACCAATCCAAAGGACGACATTCGATTTTTAATCACTATATTATAACTTGGGCCCGTACACTTGCGGTTAGCAATTTGCGTATTAGGCGCTCTCCTTCTTCCAACAATTTTTTTTTCAAAAGAAGTAAAAAATAGAAATAAAAGAAGGAGAAAATAAAAACCAGTTGCCAACGGCGACCGTAGGTGGCCAGTGGCCGGTGTTGCCGCTGGCAGTTACAGGGATGGTGGGTGGGTGGTGGGTGGTGGGTGGGTGGGTGGGTGGTGAAGAAGGAGGGAGAGAGAAATAAATAAATTATTAAAGAATAATGATTTTTTTTTATTAATTTAATATTATTTTTATTTTAAAAATTTAAAAATATATATTTTTAAAATAAAAAAGGGGTGCCACGTCAGCAATCTGTTAGTTTTTAACGGAAAAATGGATGGAGGGACTAAAATAGAACTAAAACCAAACCTCTAGGGCCAAATTGTTGAGTTTGAAAACTCAGGGACCAAAATGAAACCTAACCCAAACCTCAGGGACTAAAAGTGTATTTTTCCCAAAGGATTATCAATGTTTATCATTGATTAATCATTGATAGACTTCGATTAATCAGAGTCTATCAGTGATAAACACCGATAGAAAAGATTATACGAAGTCTATCAATATGATAGTCTATTAATAACTATATGATAGAAATGATTATTAGTGTCTATCATCCATAGTCATTGACAGACTTCGATTAATTGGAATCTATCAGTGATAGACACTGATAGAAATGATTTTACGGAGTCTATCAGTATGATAGTCTATTAGTGTTTATCATTGATAGTCACTAATACAATGAATTAATAGGTATCAGTAATAGACATTGATAGAAAAGATCAGATTATACAGAGTCTATTGATAGTTTATCAGTGTCTATCATGATAGACTTTGATTAATGAGAGTCTATCAGTGATAGACATTGATAGACATTGATAGACTCCGATTATCAGAATCTATCAGTGATCGACATTGATAAAAATAATCATATAGAGTCTATCAACATGATAGTCTATCAGTGTCTATCACCAATAATCATTGATAGACTTCGATCACTGATAGAAAAAAATGTACGAAAATTAGTAGAATTTGCACACAATTCAAAATTAAACAGGGGTAAAACGAGAATTATGAAATTTTATTCTAATAAATTGCCATATTTGCTATTTTTTTTACATTGTGTTATGTTTGCATTTAGAAAAACCCTAATTGCCATCCAATGCAATTTCCCTAAATAAAAACTAAGAATATGTTCTATCATATGTATAGCAAAAAATATACATATTTTTAATTTCCTAAAAAAAAAAGAAACATATTTTTAGGGAATAAGTCTATTAAAAAAGATTTTACTAGTTGAGGCCCATGTGTTAAGAGGAATATTCAATCCACAACTCAATTTTCCGTATTCTATGTTTCTCTTGAAGATGTGAGCCTAATTATCATCATTAGCAGTAGACTAGAACACCAAATAGCTCCAGAAATATCAACAAGAGCATAGCTTAAGTGACATAAAGTTATATATTAACGATCAAAAAGTTTTGGTTCGAATCTCCCAATCCCATATATTGTAAAAAAAAAATAAAAACCGAATAAATGCACTTTTTTATTATTATAATTATTATTATTTTTCGAAGTCAAGAACCATATGTTGGCCCAATAGGAGCATTCCATACTTCTTGATTCTCATCTAAAAGTGTACCTAAAAATTGTATACACATTTGGTGGGAAAAATCTTGGGTTAATTTACAAGTTTTGTCCCTAAACTTAAAAATAAATCAAATAGGTCCTCGAACTTAATTTTAATGTTGTGTCCAATAGGTCCCTGAATTTTAAAAAGTATCTAGTAGATCCTTAAAATTTCACTTTCGTGTCCAATTGGTCTCTCTTGTCCTATTCAACATTATTTTTTAAAATCTGCAAGACTAACACAAAATTAAAAGTTTAGGGTCTCATTATACATAAAATCCAATTTTATATCTAATAGACCAGTTAACAATCACGAATGTGTCAGGGACCTATTAGACACAAAATTGAAAGTTCAAAAGACCTATTAATATTTTTAAAGTTTAGAGACATATAAGACATAAAATTGAAAGTTCAGAAACCTATTAGACATTTTTTAAAATTCAAGGACTAAATAGACACAAACTTGAAATCTCATAGTGTAATTTAACCAAAAATCTTATAATTATTTTGTATTTTTTTTGTTTTCTCTAGTTAGTTTTTCAAAAAACAAAAATAAAAGTACAATTAAGTATTTTTCTACTAATAAAATACATAACAACAATGTGATAATTTTTTTTAAAAAAAAATACATATATTTTTTAATCTAAAATTTGAGAGAATAAGAAATAAATACAAAATAGAAGAAATGATCACCAAACATATTTATGTCTGTGAAGAAAGAAAACACAATTACTCAACATGTTTTTATTTTTCTTTCATTATAAAATAAAACAAAATAAAACTCTAAAGATAAAAAAATGAGAAAAAAGAGCCAAATGTTACCAATTGAGCCCCAAAGTTTATAACAGTATTTCTTTTTCTTCCAGCATACTCTATTGTTTTTGCCAAGTGAATTATGTTTGTGGGTAAAGATTGTATCTCCTTTTGGCTTTTATCTCTGCAAATTTGAATGCCCAAATTGACACAATAACATCACTATCAACCTTGTAGGTCTATTCAATAAACAATACATCTTATAATAATCATTTAATTTAATTATATGTGGTTGATATTTTCTTATCAGATTCAAGTTAGGAAACACTCCACAAATTCAACTCATATCCAATTGAAACCTAAAAGTCGTATCTCTTAATATTATTTTTGGAGAAAAAAATAGAGCAAATAACTCTAAGAGTTCATGAAAGGGTACAGTGAGCGATAAAAGATACATATAGTTTGTCTCCAATAGACAGAGAAAACACAACAATTGAGAAGAGCTAGAAATATAGTTGTAGTAGCTTGCGTTGAATAAAAAGACCATACAATTAGTTGACCTCATAAATACAATAGACATAAATGAGATTGTGGGTCATTCTATCATCATAGCCGTATAGGATTGAAGGCTGGAATACGTCATTAATTTGACAAAAAATATTGAAAGAGACGGGTTACAATGTGACTGCTTCCAAATAACCGTTGGATGTAAATTCAAATTAATTTTACCATTTCTAATCTTTCGTACATTCAACGGTGTAAAACGAACCGGTTGGAGAAAGTTGGGGAGGATAAGTCCATATGAATGTGGCTTCAATTCATTGACTTGGAATATGCAACAATTGGGTGGGTTTGTTGGGAAAATAAAATAGTAATCAACCCATTGGTCAGAGGTTTTATTTTATGAATATTGTATGAGAAGGTTAAGATGTTCAACTACCAATTTGTAAAATATTGGTTGTCTTATGCTGACGTAATTAGAGTTGAATATGGCGATGGGAAACCCTAGAGGAGCCCCAGCAGACAGGAGTACTTGACAAGCTTAACTTCTTTCACATACCATTCTTTAATCGACTCTCGTGTACAATGCTTTAATTATATTTTTATTTTCTATTTTAATGATATAGTATCTATTTTTTAATTATTTAAACGCTAAATTACAGGTTTAGTTTTTTAACTTTTAACCTATGATGACTTTAACTTTAAAAATATCGAGTAATTCTAGTAAATCATAATCTATTCAATATTTTAAAAATTCAAAATGGACGACGAACTTGAACTTTCAATTGGGTTTAATATTGGGGTTGGGTAAATTTTAAAAATTTTGTAATAAAATTTTTACCTAAATAAAATATTAAAAATTTAGGGACTAATTAGACACACAATTTAAAAGTCTATGAGTCTATTATACTATTTTTTTTTTTTTTTTTAATTTAAGGACTTGTTACCATAACACAATCCTAAAAGTTCATAGAGTTAAATTGTAACTTAAGTAAAATAAAAATTCTTTGGCTTTTGTAACAAAAATATATATCCTATATATTTCCAACATCAAACTTCCAACACACACTAGGTATTTGACTTTAAAAATTAATTTTCAAAAAGTAAAGATCCGTTTGATAATCATTTGATTTTAAGTTTTTTTTTTTTTTAAAAAAAAAGATTCTAAGTTTTTAGTTTTTGAAAATTAAGCTTATAAATACAACTTAGACCTATAGGTTTCTGATAGAATGTTATTTTTCTCTATATTTTTCTAGGCTATTCTTCCTATTGTTTTTCTCTGTATTTTTCTGTTATGGTGACAGCCTATCTAATTGTTCCAGCTGTCCTCTTTCTCTCTATTTATGTGTATTCTGTCGTTGTATTCATACAGTTTTTTTTTGCTCAATACATCACAGATTGTACCGTTGCTTCTCTCTCTCTTTCTCTTTATTGTTTATGGTATCAGAGCCACTTGCTCTTCTTCCTTCCAATGGCTATTGAAGAAGGTTCATCCTCTACTTCATCTGATAAGCAAAACCCTAATCCCAACCCTAATTCCTCAATTTTAACGCTAGCAATTACTCCAACTCACACTCCTGTTCAACCTCCCAACCCAAATCCTCCTTCTGATCCTAATCTCATTCGCCCTCCACCTCAAAATCGGAACACGAATTCAATCTCCACCGCTTCGCTCCCTCCCTTCAATCCAAATTATAATCTCCCATATGTCTCTCAGCCCTTTTACCCTCAACAACAACCATTTTATCCTCCATCTGGAACTTATCCTCAGCAATTCTACCCGAGACCTCTGTTTCAGCCTCCCCAACCTCAACCTTTTCCTCAACCTAATTTATTCACTCCAAATCCCTATCCAACACTCCCTCAGCCTTTGGCAGTGAAACTGAACGACTCCAACTTCTTATTATGGAAGCAGCAGCTCCTCAATGCAGTTATGGCGAATGGACTCTCTGGTTTCTTGGATGGATCGATACCAGCTCCCTCGAAATTTCTTGACCAAGCTCAGACGAAAATCAACCCTGAATGTGTTGGTTGGGAAAGGTACAATCGTTTCATAATGTGTTGGATTTACTCTTCCTTGTCTGAAGAAAAAATGGGCGAAATACTGAATTTATCATCTGCAGCTGAAATCTGGTCTTCTCTGTCTTATTCGTATGATTCTAACACTATTGCTCGGATAATGGGCTTAAAATCTCAGTTACAAAAATTAAAGAAGGAATGTCTTTCAGTTAGTCAATACTTAGCAAAAATTAAAGAGATAACAGACAAATTTGCAGCCATTGGGGAGCCTATATCTTATCGGGACCATTTAGCCCATATACTTGATGGTCTAGGGAGTGAGTATAACCCATTTGTAACCTCAATACATAATAGATCTGATAGCCCAACTTTAGAGGACGTTCGTAGCCTGTTACTTGCTTATGAGGCACGGCTGGAAAAACAATCTAATATTGAACAGCTGAATTTGGCTCAAGCTCATCTTAGCACTTTCTCCATTCACTCTAATAATCGCCGCACACCCTCAAAACCTGCTCCTCAATTCAATCATTTTTCAAAATCCTCTTTCTCTTCTCCTTCGACATCTCCTCACCCTCAATTCCAAACCAGCATCTTAGGCAAGCCTCAACAATCCAATCAGTGGCCATCCAAGTCTTTTTCATCCAGAACTCAATGCCAAATCTGTGGCAAATTTGGGCATACAACTTTAATTTGTCATCACAGGACTAATTTATCTTATCAAACCCCCCTCCAACCTCTAATCCACAGGCTCTTGTGCATTCTGTTTCGTCCTCTGTCCCTTCTCCCACACCTCTGCCATCTCAGTCATTTTCAGATGCTTACTCTGTTGTGCATACTGAATACTCACACCCTGATGAGTCTTGGTTTTTAGACTCCGGGGCAACACATCATATGACACTTGACGTTTCCAACATTTACAATCCTATTCCCTACAATGGTGGTGAGCAAATTACGATTGGCAATGGTAAGCAACTCTCTATTTCCAATATTGGTTCTTCTTGTCTTTCTTCTTGTTATTCTACAACTTCTAAACCTATTATTTTACATAATATCTTACATTCTCCTGCTATAACCAAGAAACTTTTGAGTGTAGCTAGATTATGTAAAGATAACAAAGCCTTCGTTGAATTTCACTCTCATTTTTTTCTTGTCAAGGACCTTCAAACCAAGGTAGTTCTTCTTCGGGGCAAGCTTGAAGATGGCATCTACAAAGTGTCTCCATCTTTATCTGTTGTTTCTTCACAGTCCTCGAGCTTCAAGTTCCCTGCAGTGTTCTTGTCCTCTGTTCAAACTACCTCAAATTGGCACAATCGCCTTGGGCATCCTGCTGCCTCAATTTTGAACCAAGTCCTTTCCATTTGTGGTGTCTCTATGTCTAGTTCACCAAGTTTTTGTAATTCTTGTCAAATGGCAAAAAGCCATCGTTTGCCTTTTAATTTAGTAGAAACTAAGTCTGTTGTTCCCTTTCAATTGGTTCACTCGGATGTTTGGGGTCCTTCCCCCAATTTTTCTATTAATGGAGCTCGATACTTTCTCTTGTTTGTTGATGATTATACTCGTTTCTCTTGGCTATATCTTTTAAAGTCCAAAGATGAAACTCTTGCTTGTTTTCTTAGTTTCAAAAAGATGGTTGAAGTTCAATTTGATAAAAAAAAATTAAATCTCTTCAAACCGACTGGGGTGGGGAATATCGTGATCTTTCCAAACTTCTTTCACAACATGGTATTCTTCATCATGTCTCTTGCCCTTACACGCCACAACAAAATGGTCGTGTGGAAAGAAAAAATAGACACGTTGTAGAAGTTGGTCTCTGTTCTCTTGCCCATTTTGGTCTTCCTTTTTCTTTTTGGAGCTTTGCCTTTCAAACAGCGATTTACATAATTAATCGATTACCTACTGCTGTTTTGAAGTCCAAATCTCCTTATTTCATGTTGTATGGTCGTCATCCTGATTATTCTATCTTACGTTCATTTGGTTGTGCGTGCTTTCCGTTTTTAAGGCCCTTTATAAGCTTCAATTTCGGTCCTCTGAATGTATCTTTATTGGTTATAGCTCCAACCATAAGGGATACTTGTGTCTTGACCCTTATTCTGGAAAGCTTTTTATCTCTAGACATGTTGTGTTTAATGAAGCTCACTTTCCTTGCAAACTTGCTAACTTTTCTTTTGGCACCATTAAAACAAACAGTCCATACCATTCCTTTTTCAATCCATCTCCTTTTTGTCTCCCCTCTCTTTTCATGCCTCAATCTTCTCCATCTGTTTTGGTTCCTAATTCTATACCTTCCAGTGATGCTCCATCTTCGACTACTCCATCCATTCCCCCAGGGTTTGCTTCTATTGTCAATCCGTCTGCTCACCACCGGCCCCTAATTCACTCACCTAATATTTCCTCCGCTGCTTCATCTTCCACTTCTCAACCTCTCAATCCCAAACACCAGTGGCATCAACTTTTCCCCCATCACCTTTTTCTCCCCCCTCCTATCTTCCGCCTTCATCCCCTGTTTTGCCTCAGACTGTTCCCTCTTCTTCTGCTGCACCTACCTCTCTTAATGTCCATCATATGATCACAAGAGCCAAAGTCGGTATCCATAAGCCAAAATGATGGATTGTATCCTCCACTCCCACATTACCTCTCGTTGAACCAACTAGCTTTAAAACGACGATTAAAAGTGATGAGTGGCGAGATGCTATGGATAAAGAGTATAAGGCCTTAATTCAGAATAAAACTTGGATTCTTGTTCCTCCACCCTCTGACTCAAAACTTGTGAGCTGTAAATGGGTCTATAGAATCAAACTTAAGCCTGATGGTACAGTGGAACGTTATAAAGCTCGATTGGTTGCTAGAGGCTTTGATCAAACACATGGTCTTGACTATTTTGAAACTTTTAGTCCAGTGATAAAGCCTGCCACCATTAGGATTGTTTTATCTCTTGCTATTAGGCATGATTGGGTTATTCGACAACTAGATGTGCATAACGCTTTTCTTAATGGTGACTTACACGAGGATGTGTATATGATGCAACCGCCGAGGTTTGTGGACAAGGATAATCCTACTCATGTGTGTAAACTTCAAAAGGCCTTATATGGTTTAAAGCAAAGCCCAAGAGAATGGTTTATGAAGCTGAGTTCTTGTCTTTTGAGTTGGGATTTCAAGGCTTCTAAGTCAGATACTTCTCTTTTTTACTTCCGCAAGCTATTTGTTTTTGTTGTGGTACTCATTTATGTGGATGACATCATTGTAACCGGTAATGACTCCAGTTTTATTCAGAGTTTTATCTCTTCCTTAAACAAGTTGTTTGCTCTTAAAGATCTTGGTAACTTGTCATATTTTTTTGGGAATTGAAGTGACTCGTGACTCATCTGGTTTGCATCTTTCACAACAAAAGTATTTTGATGATGTTCTCTTGCGGGCTGACATGAGTTCGTGTAAGCATATGGATACACCAATGGCTACTGGAATGTCTATTTCGGCCAGGGATGGTGAATTACTTTCTGATCCAAAAACATACTGGAGCATTGTTGGAGCATTACAATATTGTACTTTAACTCGACCGGATTAAAGCTTTGTAGTTAACAAGGCTTGCCAATATCTTCACGCTCCTACATCTGCTCACTGGCTTTTGGTAAAACAGATACTTCGGTATCTAAAAACAACTGCTCATTTTGGTCTCTCATTCACGACAACAGGTCCTTTTTCTTTAACAAGTTACACGGATGCCGATTGGGCCAATTGTCCTGATGATAGGCGTAGTACGAGTGGTTATTGTGTGTTTTTGGGATCCAACCTTGTTTTGTGGTCGTCTGCAAAGAAGAAAGTTGTTTCTCGTTCATCTGCCGAGTCTGAATACCGTAGGTTGTCGAATGCTGCAACCGAACTCACTTGGATTCAGTCTCTTTTATCTGAACTTGAGTTTCAGCCATCTTCTCCTCCTCTTTTACTTTGTGATAATATAAGTGCTACCTATCTTGCAGCTAATCCAGTTCTTCATAGTAGGACTAAGCACATAGAGATAGACCTTCACTTCATCCGAGAGAAGGTTATGCGTCGTCAACTTATTGTTTGATTTGTTCCCTCTGAGGATCAGCTTGCAGATATTCTCACCAAACCCCTTGCTACTGCAGGTTTTAGAAGCCTTTGTACCAAGGTCACCCTCCATCCAAGGCCAACTTCACTTGCGGGGGATGATAGAATGTTATTTTTCTCTATATTTTTCTAGGCTATTCTTCCTATTGTTTTTCCCTATAGTTTTCTGTTATGGTGACAACCTATCTAATTGTTCCAGTGTCCTCTTTCTCTCTATTTATGTGTATTCTGCCGTTGTATTCATACAGTTTTTTTGCTCAATACATCACAGATTGTACCGTTGCTTCTCTCTCTTTCTCTTTACTGTTTAGTTTCTTTGTTATGTTATTTACCTTCTTCTCATGTTTTCAAAAACTAAGCGAAGTTTTGAAAACTTAAAAAAGTAGGTCTCGTTTGATAACCATTTGGTTTTTGAAAATTATGCTTGTTTTCTCCTAAATTCCCTACCGTGACTTTCATCCTAGTTAAGGTTGCATTTGAATTCCTAACCAAATTTTAAAAACAAAAACAAGTTTTTGAAAACTACTTTTTTTTTGTTTCCAAAATTGGACTTGATTTTTGAAAACAAGGTAGAAGATTGATACTAAAATCAAGAAACTTATAGGTGGAAGTATGTGTGTATAAGCTTAATTTTCAAAAACCAAATGGTTATCAAACAAGACCATAGTTTTCAAAATTTTGTTTTTGTTTTTGGAATTTGGCTAAGAATTCAAATGTCTTAGAGTATGAAAAAACTATACTCTAATTTTTAAAATTTTCAATATACATAAACATATAGGGTTTTTGTTTTTCGATATTAGAGACTTCGATTCAAATTATGTCTGCATAGATTAATTCCCCATATATGAAATAAACTTCCTTGATCATGCTGTGATTTTTGTAGTACAATAAGGTAAGATTAATATAATCTTTTAATCTAAAATGAGTTAAGGGATTTTTTTTTTTTTTTTTTTTTTGGAAAAGTGAATACTTTAGTAAGGTGAATATGGGAAACTTTAAGCAGATGATTAAAAAAAGCTTGCCAGTTAAGAGCAATTGAGGAGGCATCATAATTGCCGGAAAGCTAAGACAAAAATGTCATTCCCTAGTTGATTAATTAGGCTTCAAGACGTGGTACTAATTAGGATATGTTTGGGAGTGATCATTTTAAAATGGTTAAAATCATTTTTGTCATATTCAAAATTTCTTCAAAACATTTCTTTAATAATCCAAAATTAATTTTCATGATATGAAGATTATGTTCAAAAGTGTGAAATCAAACATCAAATTGATTTTGAATGACTAAAGACATGTTTCGTAGTCATTTCAAAATCATTCTCAAACATGTACTTAAAGTTAGAAGTTCAGATCTCTACTTCTTCAACTCAAAAAATATATATACAAACAATATAAACATTAAAATATTAGGACTAGAATGTAAATTAACATTATTAAAATCTTAATCAAATAAGAAATAAATGTCAGAGAAAAAAAATGTATATATGGTTTTAAATGTTTAATTAAACTATATATATTAATCCATTATACTAGTTGCCTCCTAGAAGATGAAAAACTTGAAAGCCAAAGGTAACAACAACATAACATATATTAAAATTTGGACCGTTGAGTTGGCAGAGAGTATAATATTTATGCACCCTTCCCTTCTTCCTATGCTACTTGATCCTTGGGATATACGATGGGACCTTTCCCTCCTCAAACCCTAATATGCGGCGAAACTCTTAATTCTATTCTCAATTCTTACTTCTAATTAACTATTCATAATACCAAATCTCAAACCCCTTTCCAATATAAATAGCCTCAACTCCCCAGCTGATCCCCTTCACAGCACTACTTATTAGCTTTGTTTGAATTGAATTAGTTGATCATTTGATCTAAAGGAAAGGAAAGGAAAATGGGTAGCAATAATAATAACATTGAGGGGTCTCCAGGGAGCTCGATGCATGGAGTGACAGGCAGAGAGCAGACGTTTGCGTTCTCTGTGGCTTCACCAATCGTCCCAACGGATACCACTGCTAAATTCGCTCTCCCAGTGGACTCTGAGCACAAGGCGAAGGTGTTCAAGCTGTTCTCTTTGGCGAACCCACACATGAGAACCTTTCACCTCTCATGGATCTCCTTCTTCACTTGCTTTGTTTCAACCTTCGCTGCAGCCCCTCTGGTCCCTATCATTCGGGACAACCTTAACCTCACCAAAGTCGACATTGGCAACGCTGGAGTCACCTCTGTCTCTGGCAGCATTTTCTCTCGTCTTGTCATGGGCGCTGTCTGTGACCTTCTCGGCCCTCGCTACGGCTGCGCCTTTCTCATCATGCTCTCCGCTCCCACTGTCTTCTGCATGTCCTTTGTCTCCTCTGCTGGTGGCTACATAGCCGTCAGGTTCATGATTGGATTCTCTCTTGCCACCTTCGTCTCCTGCCAGTATTGGATGAGCACCATGTTCAACAGCCAGATCATTGGCCTTGTCAATGGCACTGCTGCTGGCTGGGGCAACATGGGTGGAGGAGCCACTCAGCTCATCATGCCTTTGCTTTATGATGTTATCAAGAGAGCCGGTGCCACTCCCTTCACTGCTTGGAGGATTGCCTTCTTCATCCCTGGCTGGCTTCATATCATTATGGGCATTTTGGTTTTGACTCTTGGCCAGGATTTGCCTGATGGGAATCTCAGTAGCCTTCAGAAGAAGGGTAATGTTGCCAAAGATAAATTCTCCAATGTAAGTTTTCTTTCTTATAGCTTCTTCATTCATTCACTTTCTCACACCTTGACCTAATAATATAATAATCTCATATGGACTAATTATATTCTATTGCATGCCCTGATCAGGTGCTATGGTATGCTGTCACTAATTACAGAACTTGGATCTTTGTCCTCCTCTATGGCTACTCAATGGGGGTCGAACTTTCCACCGATAATGTGGTTGCCGAATATTTTTACGATAGGTAGGTTTGGTTAAGAAATTAACTATATTTATCATAATAACCCATTTGCTCAAACGTTTGAATTTCGTGGTGATTTAACATGACATCAGAGCAAGTTCTTTGTTTCGTCTCATCATTCCCTTTATAGTTAATATTGATAACCACTTGTTGGACCTGTATGCTAATAGGTTTGATCTAAAGCTGCACACGGCCGGAATCATCGCTGCAACATTTGGGATGGCGAATCTAGTGGCTCGACCATTCGGAGGGTACGCTTCGGACGTCGCAGCTCGATACTTCGGGATGAGAGGAAGACTGTGGACTCTATGGATCCTGCAGACATTTGGTGGAGTGTTCTGCATGTGGCTTGGGAAAGCAAACAAACTTCCAACAGCCATAGTGGCAATGATCTTGTTCTCAATAGGAGCTCAAGCCGCATGTGGAGCCACATTCGGAATCATTCCCTTCATTTCTAGGCGGTCTTTAGGGATAATATCAGGACTAACAGGCGCAGGAGGCAACTTTGGATCTGGTCTGACTCAGTTGGTGTTCTTCTCAACCTCCAAATTCACCACGGACAAAGGGTTGTTCTTGATGGGAGTAATGATCGTGTGTTGCACTCTTCCAGTCACTTTGGTTCACTTCCCTCAATGGGGCAGCATGTTCTTACCACCAACAAAACACGTTGAGAAATCTACAGAAGAATTCTACTATGGATCTGAATGGACTGAGGATGAAAAGAAGAAGGGTTTGCACCAACAAAGCATCAAGTTTGCTGAGAACAGCAGGTCTGAACGTGGCAGGCGTGTGGCCTCAGCTCCAACTCCGCCAAACAACACTCCTTCTCATGTTTGATTCAATCAAACAAATTTCTAAACTCTCAACTTGGCTATTAGAATATAGCATAATAATGGGTTCCTTTGTGTATCTGTTTTGCTGGTTTTGTCGTGTATATGACGACTTTATTTACCTAAAAGCATGCTAAAAAACCGACGAAATGAGTTCATATTTGTCTGCTTAAACGGATCCTAGTGGGGAATTGTTTTAGTTTTAAAGAATCTGTATTTTGTATGCTTATGTATAGAAAGTGATCAACGAACGTGTTGCATAATGAGACTTTGGATGCATCTTATTTGGCATTTTGTGCTTGGATTCAACTAAAAGGTTTTCCTTCTTTTAATATTGTAAGTTATTTGTTGCTTTGCTGATATCATCATGGGAAAGTTGACTTGTTCCTACTTTTGAGGCATATAATTGAAACATATTATAATCTAATGCTTGAACTAAAGGTCATGTAGACAACTAACAAAAAGTTTAGGTTGAATTATCAATGGGTTTGATTTCTATGAATATGACTGGTGGTAACTCTATTTTTTCCTTCCTGAAAAGAAGATTAGTTGCTCTGGGTTGCAAGCACATTAGTGGTACAATAATAAAAAGTATTTTTTGTTAGTTTATTGTAAATATTATACATTTATGTTATTTTAAAACAAAATTAACTATATAGTTGAAAATTTTTTTATTATAGGAAAAATATATACTTTTGATTCCTAAGGGTTGAGGTTGGTGTTTATTTGACTGACATTTAGTTTATGAAGTTTGCAAAATGGTTCAATATATAAGTTGGCGTTTAACTCCATCGTTGTTGTAACATTTTAATACTTATTAGTTTTTAAAATATGAGTTTCATATTTTTATGTTAATTTTTTATGGTTCTCTTTTTAAATCAGAAAAACATATTTGGTAAGAGAAGTTTTTAAACTTAATTTTTTGTTACTCTATTTGGTATTAAATTCTAGATCTAAAGTTCATGTATAAATACCTCTCTTACAAACTTTCTCAACACAAAATATATTCAATCTTCTCTACTCTCTACTTCATCATATTTCTCTTCTTTACTCTTTTTAAGAGAAATTGGTCAAAAGAGAGGTGTTATTTGTTGTGGAGCTTTGAGCTCAACCTCTTGACAAACAAAGTGGTTTGGGCTACATTATGTTTCAATTGGGTTGTTGTCTCCCTGGAAGAGACAAGCTAGAGAAGACCTGCTACATAGGGTGGTTGATAAATAAATACACATCAACAAAGGGCTTGAATCTCTTGAGAGGGAGTGATACGGTACTTGCACCTCAACCTAATTGTTTATATGTTTATTTCTCAATATTTACTCCATTTTTCTCTGTTCTTTGAAATTTCTCTTAACAACCGTTAGTTCACCAAAAAAATAAAATAAAATGGTGTGGCTTTGCTAAAATTGGAAATCTTAAATTGTTGAGGATCCCACATCGGAAAGATTGGTGGAGACCTCACAATATATAAGCTTCAAGGGTCACTCCACTCATTGCCAATTGTCAATTGAGATGGAAACCCATATAATCTAATATGGTATCAGAGCCCATTAAACCCAAACGGGTATTCGAACCAATAAAAAAAAATTGAGATCCGATCCAAGAATGGTGAACCCAGCACCATCTTGAGGGGGCTTTTTTTTCTTGTCTCATTCTCTCTCTCTTCACTTTGTTAGGCGATAAAAGTATAATCAATCTAAATTCAATCAAAAAAATTTAGACAATATACAATTTATTGCAATTCCCAACTGATCTTATGTAACAACAGTTGATCTGCCTGACATATTTGAAATTCAGCTTGTTTGAGACCATATAGGCTTTTCTAAAGTTTGAAAATTATTTTCTCTTGGACATGTACTATAAAACCCTGTGGTTGTACGAATTTTTTTTTATTAATAATGTAATTTAATTAAAAAAAATAAATTTAGAGAGGGGTTCTGAAAGTAATTCCAAAAATAGGGTAGCTAAATTGTGTACGTCGGCCGCGATTTCAATAACTCGTGGGTCATGGTCACGATTCCGAGGGTAACTCGCGTACCTGGTATGCGACTTCCTTGTTCGCACGCTGACGAGGCATACATCACCAGGTTGGCGATGAAACGACGCTGACATGTCGCTGATGTTGCGCCAGCGAAATCGTGTACGTGGTACACGATTACGTACACAATTTCGTGGTCCATGAAACCCTACCCCACTCGTGAACGCGCCGCAAACCAGCAACCCCCCTCGGCTTTTTCTCTCTTTCTCTGTTGTGTAGGTTCGTCCGCCACCGTCCGAAGTTTTCGTCGCCGCCGTTCCACCGACTACCGACCTCTCCGCCGCCGCCGCCGCCTGGGTTCCACGCCGCTCAGTTCGCCGCCGTTAGGTATATATTTTTGTTTCTTTTTTCATATAAAAACATTATTTTAGTGATAGGTTTTTAGTTTATGGATGATTTTAGTGATACATTTTTAGTTTGTGGACTGTTTTAGTGCTTTGAGGTTTATGGATTATTTGGAACCGATTTGGGTTGTTTTTGGATTGATTTGGGTCATTATTGGACTGATTTGGATCATTTTTGGACTGATTTGGGTTGTTTGAGTTTTGGACTTAGATATATATTGTTGGTGTGTTCAAGGGATCTAGAATGTTACCCATCACGACATTGGTTAAGTGCACTTGGTATCGGACAATCCATTATTTTGAACAATGTCGAGAAGAAATCAGTGAAGCATTTGATCGTGGTGAAACGTATACACGATATGCTTTAAATAGACTCGGGAGGTGGGAAAAGAGAGTTGTTGCACATACTGTGAAGTCTGTTGATAGAAGTACTTCAAGTTTTGAAATTGAAACAGGAATAAGCATGATTTCTCCATATAAGGGTCAGCAAACACAAGTAGTTTGCTTAAAAGATAACTCATGCACCTGTAACAAGTGGTAGATCTACAAGATCCCCTACTCCCATGTAATTGCAGCTTGTAACCACATTCATTTGGCACACTTACCTTTTGTTGATGAAACATACAAGCTATCAAAATACCAGCAATGCTATGAAAGTCAATTCCATCCTATTCAACATAGAGATTATTGGCCAGAGGTACAATTTGACACACTTCGTCCAAACAAGCATTTGTTGAGGGAACATGGCAAAATCTAAATGAATTCATAATGAGATGGGTTGGCAAGAAGTTGGTACAAAAGTGTGTTATGGTTTGTGTAAGCGAGAAGGCCATAACAAGCGCACTTGTCTAACTCGCACTTTAGGCGCTTCATCTTCAACCCATGGATGAAGAAGGTTTATTTTGATTCAAATTTCATTTCTAAACATTACTATTAGTTGACTAAATTGAATTTGATTTTGTTAAATTTCATCAACATGTATGGAGCTCGTGTAATGGATTTTGTTTGTAATGGACTTTGTAATGGATTATGTTTTCTTTGTAATGAATCTTGATTTATTAGTTGCTAGTGGACTTTGTTTGTAATGGACTTTGTAATGGATTATGTTTTCTTTGTTATGAATCTTGATTTATTAGTTGCTAATGGACTTATGTGTTTTTAAATGTCCAGTATAAATGTGGAACCTGGGCCAATTAACCCAAGACAATTATATTTACAACGTACGCACCGTTCACAGTCGATATGGGATGATCAATCCACTACTATCTTACAATGTTGAAGAAGAGAGGCAGTGGTTAACAGAAATATCAATATAGATCAATGCATCGTGCCTTACGTACACAGTCGATATGGGATGATCAATCCACTACTATCTTACAATTGGCATCTTATTACTGTGTTAGTTGAGCGATGGAGGCCAAAAACTCATACATTTCATATGCCTTGTGGAGAGTGTACTGTTACACTTCAAGATGTTGCAGTGCAATTCAGATTACCTATAGATGGAGAACCTGTAACTGGCTCATTGTAATATAATTGGGGTCAGGTATGTGAGGATTTTTTGGGAGTTCGACCCCCTGAATTGCATGGATCTAGATTAAGCATTCCATGGTTGGCAGCACAATTTGCAGAGTTGCCCCGCCCAATGCCGACGAGATCACAATACAGAGGCATGCGAGAGCCTTTATTATGCAATTGATGAGAGGGTTTCTATTTACTGACAAGTCCAACACACTTGTTCATCTCATGTTTCTTCCACTTTTAGAAAACTTCGAGACAGCTGGACAATATTCTTGGGGTAGTGCATGTCTTGCATGGTTGTATAGAGAATTATGTCGAGCTAGTAGTGCCAGTGCATTAGAGATAGTCGGTCCATTAATACTACTACAAGTTTGGGCGTTCGATCAGTTTTCTATTGTCGCACCTCTACACGACTTGCCGACCCCTGGTTATTATGCTGGACGCCCATTTAGTCCTCGATATGTTAAATTTACGTATAATTTAAATATATCATAAATTTGTATAATAGTATGCTTTAATTGTATTGTATAATGTGTAGATGGAATAGAATTTTGGTTGCATCTGAGCAAACTACAAATTTGTTGATCATGTATTGTATTACATTCGATCGTCTTATGCCCAACCAGGTAAAGCAGTAATCAAATTTTTCTTATTTAAAAAAATTATACATTAACTTTATTTTCATTTAATAAATTTATTGTTTTCTAAATTTCAGATCACATGGACACCATACACACCTGAGATTATGACCTTACTACCAGACTATTGTCATAATGGACGAGAGATTTGGTTAACTGTAAGTCCTCTCATATGTTTTCATATTGTAGAGTGGCATTACCCAAATCGAGTGCTAAGAAAATTTGGAATGCGACAAATGGTGCCGCCATATTGCGATACAGTCATAGAGTTACATCAATTAGACTTGTGAGGTAAGCACGATCACGATTGGTGGCATCATCATGCATCATATATATGATTGTGGCGTGCACGTTGTCACAACCATACTAGAAGAGAGTAGGTTGTGACCCTCACTGAGCAGGCAGTGAAGTGGTGGCACGACGAGTGTCACCCATCGGGCCATATTAGAGGGCCGAGAGAGAGAAGTGTCATGATGCGATCGAGGACGACGATGCATCATCCAACACACCAAGGTGAGTGGGCATTGATGTCACAGGAAGGCATGAGCATATTGAGAAGCAACAGTGTCGTCAGACGCGTCAGTGGTATGCTTGATGGGGGTCAGATGGGCCCCGGGCCATGACCTCGGAAGTCGGGGTTCCGTCGTGAGTTTTGACGAGCGGCTCTGGAGTTAAGTGCATATGAGTGAAGTATGCAAGCCTGTAAAGTTTCGTGTCAATCAGACACCAGACGGGTGCTCCACGTCGGCGTATGACTCCTCGTGAAATTGACGTGCAAGAGTGTCAGACCAAATATGCCTCAGAATGTACTATAGGGGGGAGGCATGGTGTCAGCTCTCCACCACCCCTGGGCCCTGTGGCCTAAGTGAGCTACTTCATGGCACATGCGTGTGTCATGGCGTGGGCGAGCGTTGCAAGACGAGTGTCTTGGGCGTCATCCTTTGGGAATGGGTTTCCAAGGACAGTGTCGGGCGGCACGGGTGTGCCGACATTGCACCCCCGTCCATGGGCTGGAGGTTGCACCATATGATCGGGCTGCGGCACGCTATACGAAAATGATTCGACATCGACATAGAAGGGTCATGCCTCGATATGCCCGAATGGATGGATGTCCGGGAGGTTCCGATTATAAGTAAAGCCCATGGGTCGATTCTCGAGAAGCAGGTCTGAGTGAGCGATTAAGTCAGATGACATCTCGAGGCTCGGGTTGGCATCATGAAGCATCAATGGAACTCGATAGTTCCAGTTGGCACGGTATTTGCCTGAAATTTTCCGGTAAACATTATAATGGCCCAATAAGTCTCGGTAGGCGACAAAAAGCCCCGGTAAGCGTTATAATGCCCCGGTAGGTCTGGTAAGTGCTGAAATCACCCGGTAAGCTCTAGTTGAGCGTTTTAAGGCCGTTTTGACTCGTTGAAGGGTCCGAACACATCCCTGCGAAGTTCTGGATCGATGTTGAAGCGTGTGGGCCGTGTTATCAAGATTGAAGATGATGAAATGAGATGCGACGTTGCGTTTATATGACCTTGGCCTGATGTAGAGGCAAGGTTGAGCCTTGGGACTTGGCCTAGAGTAGAGGCAAGTCAGCTAGAGTTGCAAATGAGTGAAAATACATGTACGGGCGACGTGTATTGACTGAATGTATTCCGCTGCAAGATGATTTGAGTTCGGTTGAGGATGAAGAACCTCGCCTAAGGTCTGATGAAGCACCAAAGTCCCGCGAAAAAGAGTTATGGGTTAGAGATGACCCTTAAGGCTGGCCATGGTCGCGTGTAAGATCATGGCGCCGCACGGTTGAAAATGTACGACCGTGACAGTTGGTATCAGAGCCAAGTTTAGGCTTTGGGCTACGATCAGAGCCCCACTTTGTGTGCGTAGTCAGACGAGACAGAGTAACCCGATGGTCAAATTGAAGACTCCACGATTGTGTCAAGAATGCCAGTTTGGGCAGGACAGTCGTGCAGTTAGTATCAGAGACAGAGAAGGGTATTGAAGCCGGACTCTTTGAGGGAGTCCAACCCGTCAATGTGCAAGAACCAAGTCCATTTGCCAAGGGCTTGGGTGTCAGTTATGATCAGAAGGTGTACCAGGTAGGGTGCCTTCGAAAGAACCATTACCGCCAGAGGAATAACGTTAATGGTTGCAAGCAGAGAAAGTCGGGGGTCAGTGTGACATGCGCCGGTCAAGTGCCAGAGTTGAGTATCAAGAAAGCCTATATGGGTGGGCGATTTGGGTTGTGTAGAGCCAAGTTGAGAGGGAAAGAACCCGAGAGAATGGGTTGCTTGTCCCGTAAGAACGCTCGTGTGTCGAGCGAGTGTGTCCCTTAAGTCATTCCACATGCCTAAGTGGGTGGCTTCACAGAGTTGTCGAGACCAGCAATTTGCTCGAGATGGAGCACCAGGCTGGAGACAGGGCAGAAAAAAGAGAAGAAGCAACTGCAAGATCAGAGAAGCATCGGTGTAGCGATTGCCACATGAAGGTGGCCAGTTGCTAGTTGGCCGAAGGGTAGTGCCAACAGAGAGAATGGGCTGTGTCATGCTTTCCGATGTCCGCACCAGAAGGGATGGTGCCACGATGAGACCATTCCATGGTAGGCTTGCGAGCCTCACCCCGCGGGGAGCACCTTTTTATGTGCCGCTCAGAGAATATGTGAGTAAAGTGGCAAGTAGTGCCAAAGAGAAATCGGGGTGCGTTCCTTCGTAAGCGGAGGCGAAGGGAATGCCGAAGCTTTTGTCGTGTTATGTTAGAAGATCCTCGAGTCGAGTCCTAATGTTGGACGCGAGTTAGGTCCACAGAGAAGGGGGTAGTCTACAGGCATTGTGCTTTTTGCCGTGTCTACGTTGCGAGTCTCGGGGCTGAGTCTTAAAGTTGGGCGCGAGTTAGGTCTGTGGGTGGGATAGCTCATAGATAGTGTGCAGTTGTTTTGCCTTGCCTATGTTGCGAGTCTCGGGGCCGAGTCCTAAAGTTGGGCACGAGTTAAGTCCGTGGGTGGGATAGCTCATAGTTAGTGCGTAGTTTCCGTTTTCGTTCTGATGCACAATATTTCAGCGGGTCCGTCAGCAGCCAGTCCGAAGTCGGATCGTCATCGGGACGATGCCGAGATTAAGTGGGGGAGAGTGTCGCAATCCATCGTGCAGTGATGTGGGTTGTGCCCCCAAGTATGTCATCGAGGACGATGACAGTTTAAGTGGGGGAGAATGTCACAACCATACTAGAAGAGAGCAGGTTGTGACCCTCACTGAGCAGGCAGTGAAGTGGTGGCACGACGAGTGTCACCCATCGAGCCATGTTAGAGGGTCGAGAGAGAGAAGTGTCATGATGCGATCGAGGAGGACGATGCATCATCCAACACACCAAGATGAGTGGGCATTGATGTCACAAGAAGGCATGAGCATATTGAGAAGCAACAATGTCGTCAGACGCTTCAGTGGTATGCTTGATGGGGGTCAGATGGGGCCCCGGGCCATGACCTCGGAAGTCGGGGTTCCGTCGTGAGTTTTGACGAGGCTCTGGAGTTAAGTGCATATGAATGAAGTATGCAAGCCCGCAAAGTTTCGTGTCAATCGGACACCAGACGGGCGCTCCACGTTGGCGTATGACTCCTCGTGAAATTGACGTGCAAGGGTGTCAGACCAAATATGCCTCAGAATGTACTATAGGGGGGATGCATGGTGTCAGCTCTCCACCACCCCTGGGCCCTGTGGCCTAAGTGAGCTACTCCATGGCACATGCATGTGTCATGGCGTGGGCGAGCGTTGCAAGACGAGTGTCTTGGGCGTCTTCCTTTGGGAATGGGTTTCCAAGGACAGAGTCGGGCGGCACGGGTGTGCCGATATTGCGCCCCCGCCCATGGGCTGAAGGTTGCACCATATGGTCGGGCTGTGGCATGCTATATGGAAATGACTCGACATCGACACGGAAGGGTCATGCCTCGATATGCCTGGATGGATGGATGTTCGGGAGGTCTCGATTATAAGTAAAGCCCATGGGTCGGTTCTCGAGAAGCAGGTCCGAGTGAGCGGTTAAGTCAGATGACATCTCGAGGCTCGGGATGGCATCATGAAGCATCAGTGGAACCCAATAGTTTCGGTTGACACGATATTTGCCCGAAATGTCCAGGTAAATATTATAATGGCCCGATAAGTCCCGCTAGGCGGCGAAAAGCCCCGATAAGCGTTATAATGCCCCGATAGGTCTCGGTAAGTGTTGATATCACCCGGTAAGCTTCGATTGAGCGTTTTAAGGTTGTTTTGACTCGTTGAAGGGTCCGAACACATCCCGACGAAGTTCCGGATCGATGTTGAAGCATGTGGGCCGTGTTATCAAGATTGAAGATGATGAAATGAGATGCGACGTTGCGTTTATATGACATTGGCCTGATGTAGAGGCAAGGTTGAGCCTTGGGACTTGGCCTAGAGTAGAGGCAAGTCGGCTAGAGTCACGAATGAGTGAAAATACACATACGGGGGACGTGTATTGACCGAATGTATTCCGCTGCAAGATGATTTGAGTTCAGTTGAGGATGAAGAACCTCACCTAAGGTCCGATGAAGCACCAAAGTCCCACGAAATAGAGTTATGGGTTAGAGATGACCGTTAAGGCTGGCCATGGTCGCGTGTAAGATCATGGCGCTGCACGGTTGAAAAGGTACGACCGTGACACACGTCTTGATCATTGTGTCCTAGGCGACATAGTAGACATGCCAGTTGTGTCTGATGACTACTTACACTGGTATGATTCAATCACGAGAAGGTATATTACGCGTGAGGGTGCTTATTATGCTTGCACGGTAAGTAGTATATACTTTGATTTTGGTATTATTGAATTTCAGTTACAAATATTTTTATTATTTTAATTATTTTCTTCTTGCAGAATAACTTTGTTCGAGATGTGCAACATTTTTTCTGTGGAACAAAATATACCACAGTTAGGTTCTATGTGTGAGCAATACGTCACAAACATAACTGATATCATTCAACAAACTAGGAGGCTTGCCGTTGCTAACACTAATCGGACACATGCTCGTCGTAGTCGCCGTCAACAACAGACTGTAGAAATTCCACAGCAGAATGAAGATGAATAACCTCCTATAGTTGATGATGACACTTTAGCTCATCAAGTTCAGTCACTAGTAGATCAGATAGACATTGCTTCAAGTTCTGGTCATGGTGACATAACTCAACAAGATATTGATGATGTGATTCATCATCAATCACACATGGAAGCGCCTCAACCTCATCGTGGAGCTCGTCAGAGAAGACCACATCGCTGTGGCACTTAGGATTTTACTTATTTTTTGTACTAGCTTTTGTAAAAGACGAAATTATTCCAGAAAATTGTTGTCTGTGAAATTTTAGAAAAATATCTATCTACGTTAGTTATTAAAAAAAAAAAAGAAATATTCACGTCGAAATAAATTTTATTCAAATTCATATTTAAATATGGTATACACGATTTCTTACTGCCCTAATTTTGTCAATAGTTTCAAACTTCACCCCAACTTTGTGATTTGTTATTTTAAGTACAATATTAATATTTTTATTTTGAAAACTACATTAGATTTGTCATTTTTTTTAAAGTACATTATTCGAGAAATTACTCCTGGTTGTACCATGTAAATTTCTTCCTCCAAATCTCCATGAAGAAATCCGGTCTTCACATCCATCTGTTCCAAAAAAAAAATATCCTCTTTTGCCACTATCGATTTACAGTTCTAATAGTAGTTAATTTAAGTAGAGAAAAAAATATCTCATTAAAGTCAATACCTTTCTTCTATTGAAAGTCTTTGACTACAAGCATTGCTTTGTATCTTTTGCTACCATTAGGATCTTGGCTTGATTATGTAAACACATTTGTTTTGCAAAACTTTCTTACCTTTTGGTAACTTGGTCAGTTGCCATATTTGATTCGTCATAAGTGAATCCATCTCATCCTTCATGGCCAACTCTCACTTGACAGAATCTTTTAGTTGAACCGCTTAATCATAACATTCACGTTCACCTCTATCAGTTAATAAAATGTAATTTAAATAAGTAGGAAAATACATCTGTGGTGGTCTAATAATCCTGGTAGATCTCCTAACTGTTGTAGGTGGCATTCTCTTAATTTCACCATGTTCAACAATAGTTTCCACCGCTGATTCCTCATATTCCACAATTGGTTCCTCAAGAGTACTTGTCTTTTGATCTTCAATTCTTGTTTTTCTGATCTCAACCTCAGGAAGACTTATAAATTGAGTCTTTTTTTTTTTGCTTTCATCTGACTCTTGCCTTTCTAAGTCAACTGTTATTCTATTTTTGTATAGAACTTCCTTATTGAAGATCACATCCATACTCCTGACTATCTTCCTATTTTGGTCATCCCAAAATCTGTAGCCAATCTCAGCACCAACATACCCAAGAAGATAACACTTCTTGGATTTTTCATCTAATTTACTCCTGTCTGCAACATCAATGTGAAGATAAGACACCCAACCGAAAACCTTTAGATGAGAAAAGTTTACTTGTTTACTGCCTTAGACTTCTTCAAGCAACTTGAAGTCTATTGATGTGGTTGAACTTCTATTGATCAGATAGGTCACCATGTTGATTGCCTCTGTCCAGAACATCTTAAACAATCCTGCATGTAATCTCATGCTCGTGGCATGCTCATTCAGCGTTCTGTTTATTCTCTCAACCACACCATTCTATTGTGGTGTCCCTAGAATGGTCTTTACCATCACAATCCCATTATCTACACAATATTTCTTGAATTCCCCATCATCATATATTTGTCGCCATTGTCTGACCTCAAACTTTTAATTTTCAAACCTGTCTCATTCTCATCCATAACCTTCTACGTTTTGAAAACAGAGAATACATCAGATTTATGTTTGAGAAAATAAGTCCATACCTTCATACTTGAGTCATTTATGAAGATCACATAGTATCTGGAACCACCAAGAGAAGAAACTTCAGAAGGCTCCCATACACCAGTGTGAACTAACTCCAACTTTGTAGATTTTGGCTTTGCTCTTGTTTTTGTGAGAAACTAACATGCTTCTGCTTCCCAAATACACAAACCTCACACTTGTGTTCAACTGCCTTCAATCCTTGTAACTTCCTTGTAGAGTAAAGAAGCTTCATACCTTTTTCACTCATATGCCCTAGCCTGTTATGCCACAAATTTGTTTGACTCAAGTGATCTACAACAAATTTGTTTGACTCATATGCCCTAGCCTGTTATCATTGTCATTGTTGTTAACATATAAAGTTATCAACCTGCCTCCTCGAGCAACTATCATAGCACCTTTTGTAACCTTCCATTTTTTGACCAAAGGATACCTCATATCCTTCACTGTCTAACCATCCTACAAAAAGCAAGCTTTTCATCATATGTTGAATGTGACATACCTTGTGAATTTTCTAGGTTGAACTATTCGCCATTTTCAATTTGACATCACCGATCTCAATGATGTCCTAAGACTCTCCATAAGCTAGATACATCTTTCCATGATTTCTTGAAACATAGTTTTCGAGAATGTCGCGTTGACCTGTAATGTGAAATGATACATCGGAGGCAATCACCCATGTGTTATGAGCACTTTCCACTGCTAGAACCAGAGCATCATGCATCTCATTAGCAACAACATTTGCACCAGCTTCATTCCCTTCAACTTGCTTTAAGGTCATGGAGTTCCTTTTCAGGTGTCCAATTGATAACACTCATTTATGTGCATTATTTAGCCTTAAAAACTTGGTTTTTTGTGAGCAAAGCAAGGACATAGTGCTTAAATGCTTATCATTTGAGGTCAAATTAGTCAAAAGTCAGCAGATCACGATAGAAATATTAAAATATAGAATTTATGTTTAAATGTTGTAAAAATAAGGTATTTTAGTAAGAATTTTTTAAAGCTGAATGGTTTTGCGTAGAAGACCAGAATTGTGTTTGGAATGCGCCCACATTTGGAAAAGGAAGAATTTAGCGGAGCAATGGAATAGAAGATTTGCGCTCACATCTAAAGGAAAAAGAAAAAATCTCATTCAATACGGGAGAAGAAGATGTGGAAAATGCGCTAAGATGCGCCCGCAAACTAATAAGGAAAGAGGTCCAGCTTAAGGCAAAATGCTTCAAAGAAAGGTTGCACGAAGAAATACTCCGCATTTGCGGCCACAACTAGACAATCCGACAAAATTTCAAGATTGGTGGGATTTGTAGAAAATCTTCCAAAAATCAAATATTCCGGACCAAATCTCCAATATTCATGGGATTACACTTATAGGGGATTTCTCACACTGATCTCGGAAGCAAACACTGCCTTCTAAGGTCTATAAAGGGCTCATAAGACCAAGAGAGAAAATAGCTCGAATTTAGTCTAGGATTTCTTTATGTTTCTGTTTTTTCTCTTCATCTTGTAGCCAATTCGAGTCTCGACTTTTTCTAGCCTCTGTCAGCTCCAACATTCGAAAAAAGTAGAGGAGAAAGAGTCTTAGTCATTGTTGTAATAGTCTAGAGTCATTCATATTTCATTGTAATAGTTGTTTACATTCTATTTTTAATATATTTCAGTTGTAAGTTCAACATATGTACCTTTCAATTGTTAATATGAATTTAAGTTTTATCTATTTCTCGTGTTCTTTTATTTTATTGCCATGCATTATATTTTTAATAATGAGCTAAGCTTCCTCTCGGAGATTCAAGTATGTGGATACTTTGAGTACAAGAAAGCCCCCATCTATTGCAAAAGCAACATTTCCTCTTACTTAGCATCATTTGTTTTTGTTGAAGTTTAAGTTTCATTGTTAGATTAAATTGATCACTTGAGTTAACATAGTTTGTGTTCAGCTGGTTGGCGAAAGGTTGGAGTTGAGTGTGTGGGTTCGCAATAGCAATAGTGGAAAAGATCCTAGAAATCTGACTTTGTTTCTTGCATCCTAGAAATAGATCTGGAACCACTAGGGCTTTAAAGTCGTGTGCGTGAATTATCTAAGATTTAATTAGTCCTAAAAATAGGTGCACTAGTTAGTTTAGTCTTCTAAAGGCAACAAAAGCGGAGCTGAATAGGAGTCGGACTTTACTCACGACTAAGTTGACAGGGCAAGTTGCGGGGGCAAATTGGTAGCAATCTGCTTGCGCCACAGAAATGTGGACACCTATAGGCAACATTCTCAATTTGACTTGTACTTGTTGAACTAACTGGTAGCGCAAAGGTGGACGCATATTCTGCTTTGGTTGACATTTTACTTGAATTTTCCGTCTTATCTCATATATCTATTTTCATTATTTTACTTATTTTCTACCAAATCAAACCATCAATATATCACTTTTTCTAGTTACTTCCTCTCGATTGCAAATTTAGAGGAGGTTCTTGTTTTGAAAATCGTAAAAGTGTATTGAACCAATTTTTCCCTTAGAATTCGATAATTGGAGTAGTCTTCACTAATTACTTAGTAGTGTATACTTGTACTCAGACACCCGTCACTATCCTTCAGCAGGATGAATGACCACCAATCTTACTACTATTCCAACATTCTAATATGTCATTTCTAGACTTGCTTATGTTGGTTATTGATTTGCCTCGATTTCCATGACTTTTGTTATTACTCTTTCCTTTGTCCACATTCAACGTTGAACCAGTAGTAGAAGCAACACCTGAGTTCTTTCTGCGGATCTCTTCTGCTAGAACAGAATCTTTAACGTGTGAAAACTGCAATTTCTCTTAACCACGTGAATTAGAAAGTGAGACCTTCATGGTTTCCCAACTATCAAGCAAATATCTCAATAAAAAATAAAAAATAAAAAATTGCATTTACTTCATCAGTAAATTCTAGTTCAACAATAACTAATTTGTTCATTAACAATTCAAACTCATTCAAATGGGCAGTAACAGATGAACCTTCAGCCATTTTCAAATTAAAGAATTTAGTTGCGAGATATACCTCGTTATTTATCGAGGGTTTTTCATACATGTTAGAGAAGGTTGTCATCAGCTCTGTTGTGGTTGTTACTTTCGCCCACTGTTTTGCACGTTCTTTGTCAAAGTCAGGCGAATAGTCCCCAACACCTTTCTGTCCAACTTTTTCCATTCTTTTTCTCCCATGTCATTAGACTTTCTCTCCAATGGTAAATCCAATTCCTTGGAATGAAAATAATCTAATATCTAACGCTTCCAAAAAGAAAAGTCTGATCCATTAAATATAACCAATTTCTCATCCCCTCCAGACATTGTTCTACAACCTGAATGCTCCTATACCAATTGTTAGATAATAAAAGTATGTAATGCTTTAATTAGTTAAACTAGGTTCAGGTTTGCACTTGTAAACGATGCATAGTTTTATATGTTTCTTAAAAAAAAAAAAAAAAAAAAAAAAAAAAAAAAAAACCAATGACTTTATATTGATTGGAGCCAACTAAACCTAATAAATTATTCGACAAAATTAGGATTAACTACTTCATAAGTGTAGACAATTCATTAGATAATGTTTAGCAAAAAATGTAATATTTTCTGGC
This sequence comes from Luffa acutangula, assembly GCA_036850905.1. Lineage (NCBI taxonomy): Eukaryota > Viridiplantae > Streptophyta > Magnoliopsida > Cucurbitales > Cucurbitaceae > Luffa > Luffa acutangula. The sequence continues at coordinate 48,715,332 of CM072093.1, forward strand.
CAAACTCCCTGTCCCTATTTAGCCCAGTCTCTCATTCTTGGCCTAAACGAGAATTCTTCGTCCCATTAGGATTAGGTATCTAATGGGAAAAGAAAAACCTCTAATAGGGACATAGGGTCGTATGAGAATACATTTTTGTTTACATCTCCCAAAAAAATTGGTTCGCTCCAACCACATTTTGAATGAAAATTTTCTACCTCATTATTTCCCTCAAATCATGGGTCCAAATCGCAATTTACTTGTCAAAGCAAGCATAGCTTAGCGGTAATTGGCATGTACCCTCGACCAAGAGGTCAGAGGGCAGGACGGGGATCTCCCTGACCATATCCCTACTCTCATTTTAATCCTCATCCCACAAAATTCTCCATTAAATTTTATGGGGAATGAGACCAGATTCCTGTGAGAAATTTATGGGGATTGGGTTCTTCATAGAAGATTATTCTCCATTCATTTAATAAATTTTCAAATGGTTAACTTTTCAGGAGAAATATTCATTAATTTTCTATTAGATAGTTAATTATACATGGAAAATCTTCATAGTTAATTATACCTGGAAAAATCTTCATTTATACTGTTAATTTATTAAAAAAAAAACTCTATTTAAAGATAAAATTCTTAAATCTTCTAATGAAACAAAATAATATTCTATATCAAATTATTTAATTATTCATACATATAATTTAAATGTGTAACCATATATAATTCAAACCTAACTAATTATCTAAATCATTAACAATACAACTTTAAATTTGTGTCTCTCTATATATATAGACACACATATATAGACACATATATATTAAAAATAAAACAAAATAATAATTAAATGAGACGGAGAAGGAGTATTTTTCATTTCCATTCCGGTTTAGCTCGAGAAGAGAATTTTTTCCTCCACTTCCTCCTCATTCACCACCTAAATGGGGATTTTTCGCTCCATCAAGCAGCATGTCTCCATGGGCCCATCCCCATGGGAAAAATGGTCTAATTAAAATTGCCATGTTTTTTTTAATCTACCCTATTTTAAAAGAAAACTCTAACTTAAGCACACATTTACATGGTATTATGTAAGATCTTGGTTTAAAAAGTCAATTATACACCTAAAACTTCCCTTTTTTCTTTTTTCTTTTCTTTTTATATTTTGACAATGGAGATGGGAAGGTGAGAGATTCAAACTTAAAATTCTAATATTTAGGAATATAATGTAAATAATGTACATGCCAATTACTACTGAGCTAAGCTCACTTTGACGAGCTATACTTACCTTGACATCCTTACTAAACTTTCAATTTTGATTATAACATACCCTTATCATAAAATCATTATTTAAATGTTGATATAATGTAGTAATTGAACTAATGGATGATGTTGTTGTATGATATGGAACAAAAAAAAAAAAAAAAAAAAAAAGATAAGCTGGATAAAAAAGAAATGAGTAAGCCAAAAATTTGATTTGAAATATACGTGTGCATAGGTTCAATTACAAGTTTAGTCTTTGAACTTTCAAGATTATGTGAATTTGGTTCCTGAACTTTAAAAAATGTTAAATAGGTCCTCAAACTTTCAAATTTGTGTTCAATAGGTCTCTAAACTTTAAAAAATATCCAGTAGGTTCTTAAACTTTCACTTTTGTGCCTAATAGGTGGTGTCCCTCAATTTTCAATTTTGTGTTTAATAAATTCTTGATCTATTTAACATTTTTTATTAAGATTCAAAAGCCTACCTACAAAATTGGAAGTCTAGAGTCAAAATAGACATAAAATTCAATTTTACATCTAATAGATTGGTTAACTTTAATTAATCTCGAATATATCATGGACGTACTTAAACACAAAATTGAAAGTTGGGAGACCAAATTGAAATAAACATTCAAAGTTGAACATTTTTAGAGAAAATCATAAAAAGAATGTAGTAGCAATTATTTAACCTTAAATTATAAATAAAAGAAACATGAAAGTTTAGAATAAGGCCATTGAAAATATTATTATATTAAGTAATTGAGAAAGTCTTCTTTCCCCATGTATTGGATATATAAGTACGGTTGACAACCCAAGGCTGTAGGCCTACATATATATTTAAATGGAAAATATGAATCAATGGCCATTCATTTTAATCCACAAAGCCTTAGCACATCAACATGATGATGCCAACAATTTCAATATGAAATTGCAGAATATCCAGCTGACCAAAATATATATATATATATATATATTCCATTCTAGTTGTGTCTAAAAATCAGGAACAAGTCAACTTTCCTGAGATGATATCAGCATCTCCAATCAAATTTTAATATTTAAAACAAAACCTTTAGTTGGATCCAATCACAAAATGCCACTAAGGAATAATATCCCATTATAAAACTCCTTGATTATTCTTTTGGATATAAAGATAGAAATTTCCCATGGATCACTACAACAAATTATGCTTTTAATGTCGGACGGAAAAAACTTTGTGGGCCTTTTAATGTCGGACGAAAAAAACGCGCGACCTTTTAATGTCAGATGGCGGGTTTGAAAATTTCCGAACTTTTAATGTCGGACATTGCCCGACATTAAAAGTCTTTTTTAAAAAAATTAATTTGTGGTTTTTTTTTAAACGAAAGTTTATCTCTCTCCGTACAACTTTACTTTCTATCTCTCCGACATTTCTCTCTTCCCCCTTCTCTCGTCTTCACTTTCCCCTTCTCTCATCTTCGCCGACTAGAAGCTTACCGACGACGACTGGAAGCTCACCGGCGGTGACTTGAAGCACTACATCTCTGGCGCGGTTCCTTCCTCTTTCCCTTTTTATTTAAACCTCAGACTGCCATACCAGAGATTTTCCCTCAAAATCGCTCTCAAATAGCTTCCATTTCAACGATTTACAGGTTCTTTCTCCCTTTTTATTTCTAGGTCTTCCTCTGTTTTTCCCCTTCTCTTCTCAATCTCTGTTGACTTGGGGAAATTTCTTTTCCAAGACTTAGGGCTAGGGTTTACATTCAGGAAAGCTAAAGATGCAGCAACCACCGAAAATGATGCCCATGATGCCTTCGTTTCCCCCCACCAATATCACCACCAGAAGATTCAAAAGGCAAACTCTTTCTCTTTCTTCTTTACTTTTTACTCAAATGCTTATATTTGCACATATGGTAGTGTAGTAATGACTTTTCCTTGATTTGATGGAGTTTTGTTTATGGCCCTGGATGTGATTTTGAAAGAAAAATGTTTTTGTTCTTGATGAGTTATTAGATTTTACATGAATGGCTCATTTAATGGCTAGATGTCTGCGGGGAAGAACCAAGTAAAATGATTTAATTTAAATCTAGGTCATATTGGGTTATTTCAAATGTACAGGAAGTTCTACTTCCAGATGGTAGTTTTTCCAAAAGTTTGGCTAGTTGTGATAACGAAGCCATGGCCAATGATCCCACTTTGTTGCTTCCGGTGACAGAGGCCAAGACATGTATGGAGTCATTCAAGGAAGGGAGTCAGATTAATCAAACAAGGTAATAGTCGTTTCTCACGAAGCATGATTGTTGTTGGAAGATTGTTTCCAAGGTCACTCTTGGTACAAATGTAACCTTATTTATAACGTGAAAGTAAATTTGAGAAGAACAAAGTAACTTACCAAATAAGTATGGTAATTTATGTTAAGGAACATTGCCAATTCAACCTCTTATTTAAAATTAGAAATAAGGGATTTGTCCTAAAAGAAGTGGCTTTCTGTGGTTGGAAAAGTTATGTTGTCTTCAAAATGACCATTTTTCATCTTGATTTTACTTGGAAAGACTATCTCGTTCTCTTGTACTTGGTTTTACATATATACTAGATAGATTCTTGCAATTCTAAATCAGTTACATGAAAGTTGCTTCAGGAAATTATCATTTATTGTCTTCAGAATGATCTTCTTGTTTGGTCTAAATACAGTTGTGGGACATTTTCTAAGGGATGTCAAGGATAACACCATTAGTTCACTTGCCAATGAGGTCTAATTTCTTACCATTACTTGTCTTGCATTGCAGTAATCTCCAATCAATTTTCTTTTACTCAAACTGTTTCCTTAAATTTTGTGATTGACTTGATGTATTGTGCTTCAACTTTTAGATGTCAGCATTACGTCACAAAGGCATTCACTAATATAAATGTTATTTTATAGGTTACAGGAAAATTTACTGCTTTAAAAGGCTTGGATGCACAACTACATGAGACTTGTGGCTACCTTGATCTTTTTATTGATGAGGAAGCTTCCATTAAATCATGAGATTCTTTACCATTTACAAGTACCACTTTCTCTACCCTTTTTCCGTGAGTTTTTTTTTAATACATCTCACTGCTTGATATTGATTTACCTATGTGTGTGTATTATACTATGTATTTGAGTGCATCAATCTTAGACATGGGTTAACATTGATAAGTTAAAAAAAAAAAAAAAAAGAGTTTTAGTTGTTATAAGTGTAGTTTCATTGAGTTGTAATTATAACTTTAGTTCCACTCATTTTCTATTGAGTTGTTGTGTTTATGTGGTTCATTATGTTGTTGCATTTAGTTGTTTTAACGATTTAGCTATTGACCAATAACTGAGAAATTAGAACTATGGTAAGGTTAGTTTCTTCTTAGTCATTCTTTCTCGAATGCAAAATGCCAAAAAGAAAAGCTGGGATATGTTAATATTGTATGTCCATATCCCTGTTAATAACTTCAATACCATTTACTGAAATTCTGTTGAGATACAGTTGTGGTTATTGTTGGCTTGAAGTTTATATGCAGACAAAATTCTTGCATCTACTTGGTTTCTGGAAGAACATTCTCCTTCTTTTCTATTTAAAAAGTTTCTAACTAGTATATCTTTTTCATTTTATTTTCTTCACTTAATAGCTTTTTCAAAACTATAAAGTTTGTTTTGTGCCTGAAGACTGTCATGGTCAACCAATTGAGTTAAAAGGAAAGTATCTTTTTCATTAGGTAGCCTCCATGATAAGCTCTTATTGAGGAACTAAATAGACGGATATCAAACTATACTCAAATTGCACGGAGGAGCCATGAGCGAGTTTGTATAAAGTTCATTACTGACTTGAAGAATGTAAAACTATTCTAATCTGTATTTTTCCAACCTCACTTTGAATTATTCTGCAACATTGAGATATTCAAGCATAAGGAAGAAAGAATAGTCAAACAAAAACTGAAACTTGTGTTTTTCCAATCTGTTGGATGGGTTGTACATATATATCTTTGAGTTCTAAAGAATGGGAAGTATTGTTTTGGTTCTAAATAAATGTATGTGCAATTTTTATGTTACTTTTGTTTTACATCATACTAAATATTTTAGTCTTTTTGGTGCAACTTTAACAAACATTTCTCAAGCGAGCGAGATCCTGAAATCTCCATTTCTCCGGCAACTTGAAAAATTCTCCCACTTTAGCCATGTTCTGCAGGTACCCTTAATTTGAAATTGCATTGATTGGTTTGTAGTTGTCTTTCCCCAAATGGTAGTAAAGTGTTTTTGTTGTGTATGCTTAAAATTTACAAATTTTGATATTTTTTTTTCCTTTCTTTTTTCCCAAGTCTATTCTTTTAATGTCTCAATTTTTTTCCTCAGGCACAAGAAGCAAAGGATATGGAAGAAAATGAACAACTTATTGAATAGTTGGACAAGGAAATTCGAATCGTTGGTCCAATTTGAGGCATTGTTATCTCTCACCAGTTCTAGTAACGCAAATGCCTTGAAGGCTCTTGTTCAAAAGGGTACAAATGAACATTTAAAGAAGGATTAATTACCTGAAAATTTTAATCAAGTATTACATTGTATGTTGTCTGAATTCCACCAAGTTGATTTTCTTATTTAGCAAAGAGCTTCAGGACTTCATTGTGTAGTATGCATTCATATTCCTCCATTGGTTATTTTGCAATCTTCCCTGCTTTGTTATTTACCTATGGACTTCCTCTTTTCTTTTCTAGAATTATGACTTTTTTCATGTAATATTGGGGTGTTTAGAATATTGTATGTGTCAGGAAATTATGTCTTCTTCTTGCATCCGGATGTTTTTGACAAACTTGTCAAAAAGATGGCAATGGAAATAAGTGCATGCCCCTTTGAAAGTATGAAGACACCTGAAGAAATTACTCAGGAGCGAACTTGGTTTGAGTTATTAGAGGTATTTTACTTTTGACAATGTGAAGTAGTCCTAGATTTTCTAGTATGAACTTCTTTTCTAGTTTGTGTTCTTCTTCAATTCATGTTTAGGTGAATGATGATTATTTTTTAATTCGTCTCTCGCTTTTGTGATCTGCAATCTATTTAGAATAGTATGAATTTGTTCTATTCTAGTTAAGTGTATTATTCAATGGGTTATATTACCGTGAAAGTGATGAGTACTTATTGGCCATGCAGAGACCAATTTATCAATCACATGTTAGAACTTAATGACAAAATCAAGTCTGTCTTCTATATTAATGCAAGCAACTTGCACTATGAATGCATATACATATGTTTCCCTTTTTCAGTACCATTTTTACTTATCAATGTTGAACATGACCTTAGACTTGACAATTTTCAACCAGGACTTGTTTGGAAACTATTCTCAAAATAATTTTTTGGTTTTATTGTTAAAGTTGCTTCTGTTAACTAACATTGGATGAATGTAAAGGTCGTGTTTTATTGTTAAAGTTGCTTCTTTTAACTAATATTTGTTGCTATGCATGCTTAACATTTGTTTTAATACTTTGGAACTTCGTTATAAGTTTAGTTTCACTTGTTTACTATTGAGTTTTTATGTTCATGAGGTTTGTTACATTGTTGTACTTAATTATTTTCATTGATAAGTTGAGTTTTTTCATTCAAAAAGTTTCAATGATTTTAGATAAGTGCAAATGATTGAGTTGTTATGCTTATGAGGTTCATTTTGTTGTGTCATTTAGTTCCTTTAATTCCTCAATGCTAGAGTACCCATTTTGAAGATTGGAAATATTCAGCACAAAATTTACATATTTGTCTTATTTAAATTTCAGGAACTCCCATAGAAAAAGATTCAAACTATAAGAGGAAGGAAGGTATGTCATTTAAAAATATTAAGTTTGTATATTAAAAACTTTCTTTAATTGTGCTTTTTTTTCCCCGAAACATTGTTTGTTAGCTCTAGATTAAGTTTTTCGTGCTTGCCACACTGGCTTTGTTATTTTGCTTGCCTTTTGGCACTGCAGTTGAAGGATAAAAATGTTTAGATTGTTGGGTTTACAAGGTGCCCCGTCATTTTCTTGTTTTCCATTGAGTTTTTATGTTTATGAGGTTTACTACATTGTTGTGCTTAATTGTTTTCGTTGATAAGTCATTTTTTGTTTCTCTTCTTATACGTACAACTAGTTGCATTCAATTGTTGTTTATAAAGGTTTATTCTTTTTTAGTTTTCTTGTTTTATAGGATTTCATGTTCGAGGACACAATCTTTTTGCAGTATATTTGATGGCCAAGGACTTTACGGTCGTCTCGTTGCTCGAAAAGTGAGGGATACATTGCCTATAAAGTTGTTGTCCTCCTTCTAGTCTCCTCAGTTCTGTGCTTATTTTGTTTAGTAATTTTACTTTTTCTTTGTAAATTGAACCATGAATGATTTGAGATGGATGGAAAGTTTCATGTATTATATACATTATTATATTTTATTAATGGAATCCATGTTCGCTGAGTTAGTTGTTATGTAAAAATAATTTCGAGATTTTATTTTTTGTATATGTTGAAATTCTATTTTGTTTACATGTTTTTACAAAAGGAATAAATTATATTGTTGGTTAGCTACGTGTGCAACCAACAATTTTTTTTAATTTAATTTCGCACATTTAATGTCGGACACTTTTAATGTCACAACTTTTAATGTCGGGCAATGACCGACATCAAAAACTGACCGACATTAAAAGTGACTTTTAATGTCGGACAAAGAGTGATTCACCGATGTTGATGGTCGATTTTGGCCAGAGGATCTCACCTGACCTTCACGTGCCACCAACGGTAAATTTGTAGTTGAGGGGGGAAGACGTGGCCTGCAAGACAGTAGACCTGCACACCGGTGTGGTGCTCGCCACACCGGCTCCGATGCTTAAGTCAGCAAACAGAACGGTAGGGTGTGGAAAAGTAAGAGCAAGAGGAGAAAGCAGAGAATAGAGAATATAGTTTAGGGATAGAATTCGGGATCCCCTCTTCAGTGGCGAAGAGGGATGTAAATACCTGTTCATCCTCCTAGCCTTTTTAGGGTTTCGGAGGCGTTTTAGGTCAAACCAGGCGAAACCGGGACATCCAAAGGCTGTGGGGACCAGACGGGACCAAACGGGCTCGGCCCGCACGAGCGGGCCGAGCAGGGGGTCGGGCCGAAAACCCGACCCCTTCGGTCTTGGCCCGTCCCATTTGCCGGTTTTGCCTCCTTGGTCCATCTTTCAGCCCGATTTCTCCCCGGTTGTCCTCGTCAGCTCCTTGTGTATCGGGGTGGTCCAAAATTGCCTATAACATTAAGCCCCCACTCTTGAATTGGGATTCGAGGTGACTTATTGCTATAAGTTGAGCTCCTTAAGCCCGATTTAAGAGTAATGACCCTTGCCCTGGGCTGGCTTACGTGTAGCTTTGTTGTCATCCTGCAAAGTAGGATAGAAGTAGACACTCCCTGAATAGGGGTTAGATGAAATGGAAATGAAAAAGGGTGAGAGATTACAAAAGTGGTGCTGGTCGGCCTCGGCCTCGGGAAGAGGCCGAGCACAGCTATCTCCCTTTCTGCTTGCCTGGTCGGCCTCAGCCTCGGGAAGAGGCCGAGCAGTTTTCTAATTTTGCTTAGGGGGCGTTGCCCCCGAACCCCCACCGGGCGCTTCGCCCCTGGACTGGATCATTCGGAGTGCTTCATTTCAGGCTCGTGTCTGCAAGAGAAAAATTAGGAAAAAGGCTAGGGTCGGCCTCGGCCTCAAGCCCCCGTTAGCCTAAAATTTGGCTCCCTGTATCCATATGTTAGTCATTGTAGGAAAATAATAAGAGAATAGGTTTGAACATGTAAATTTTTGTAGAACATGCTAAACCTGTGTGCTTTTTGTTTAATAGGGAGTGCATATCCCCTGTTACTTGCTTTTTGTTTAATAGGGAGTGCATATCCCCTTTACAGCCTCCAATCTCAATAAAAACTTTATTAAAACACAAAGTATAGTTGAGTAAATAGGAGAATACCTTTAAAGTTTGTGCTCGGCCTCGGCAAGAGGTGCTCGGCCTTGGCAAGAGGTGCTCGGTCCTGGCTTCTGCAGGGTGAGCTTGACTTAGATGAAGTGTATGGACTCATGTTAGGTGAGGTGAGGTAGACTCGTTGGTCCAGGCTCACATGGTCTCACTCTGGATGAGGCGAGGTAGACTTCGGCAGTCCAGGCTCGCCCGGTGTAAAGATGCTCAAGCCAGAGGATGTGAGGTAGACTCGTCGGTCCAGGCTCACATGGTCTCACTCTGGATGAGGCGAGGTAGACTTCGGCAGTCCAGGCTCGCCCGATGTAAGGATGCTCAAGCCAGAGGATGTGAGGTAGACTCGTCGGTCCAGGCTCACATGGTCTCACTCTGGATGAGGCGAGGTAGACTTCGACAGTCCAGGCTCGCTCGGTGTAAAGATGCTCAAGCCAGAGGATGTGAGGTAGACTCGTCAGTCCAGGCTCACATAATCTCAATCTGGCTGAAGCGAGGTAGACTTCGGCAGTCCAGGCTCGCCTGTAGGCGTGGGCACTATAGGCTCGCTGAAGCGTGGGCACTATAGGCTCGCATGTAGGCGTGGGCACTATAGGCTCGCTGAAGCGTGGGCTCTATAGGCTCGCATGTAGGCGTGGGCGCTATAGGCTCGCTGAAGCGTGGGCTCTATAGGCTCGCATGTAGGCGTGGGCGCTATAGGCTCGCTGAAGCGTGGGCTCTATAGGCTCGCATGTAGGCGTGGGCACTATAGGCTCGCTGAAGCGTGGGCACTATAGGCTCGCATGTATGAGCGTGGACACTATAGGCTCGCTGAAGCGTGGGCTCTATAGGCTCGCATGTAGGTGTGAACGCTAAGCTCGAAGACTTAGGCTCACAGGTGTTCGATCTTGCTTGCAATAACAGGATTGGTCTCGGTCACAACCATGGTCATGGTCGGCCTTGGCCTCAGGTCGGCCTCGGTCTTGGCCTCGATCATATATGGGGTCGGCCTCGGCCTCAACCATATTTAGGGTTGGCTTAGGCCTTAGCCTCGAACAATCTGTTGTCTCTCGTACCTGGTTCCTTCGCTTCGATCTGGATCTTGTCTTCTGTTCAACTGCGTTGACAATCTGATTTGTCTGGATTATGTGATCTTCGGGTCACTTTTGAAGTATTGGATAGTCGGCTTCGGCTTTGGCCTAGGGTCGGCCTCGGCCTCGGGATGACCACAGCTGTGGGTCGGCCTCGGCCAAAGGATGACCGTAGCTTAGAGTTGGCTTTGGCCTAGGGTCGGCCTCGGCCTCGGGATGACCATAGCTGTGGGTCGGCTTCGGGCTCGGCCAAAGGATGACCGTAGCTTAGAGTTGGCTTTGGCCTAGGGCCGGCCTCGGCCTCGGGATGACCATAGCTGTGGGTCGGTCTCGGCCTCGGCCAAAGGATGAACACCTTCGGTTGTCCTCGGTATGGTCGGCCTCGGCCTCGGTCCCAGCCTTCGCACTGTTCGTCTGGTAGTCGCTGTTTGGCTTGGAGTCACTTAGCTTCTGCAGGTCTCCTTGACAGTTTTGGCACTTCTGCACTTATCCTCGATCAGATTCCTCTGGTCTATCTTGGTATGACCTTAGCTTGGTGTTGAAACTGTGTGGTCATGACCCTTTAGCATGTTTGGTTCTGGGCTCCTCAGAATTATGTGATCTGTGTGCTTCAGCCCCCTGACTTTGCTGGTTGCGCTGTTGGTCTTCTTTCCTCTGGATTCTGTCTCTGATTCATCCATGTATTCAACTGGATTCTTCCCCTTCTTCGGGTCTCTAATCAAGCTCCCCTCATGGACTTTGGTGCTAGGGCCGGGTTTATCCAGGATTTGGAGTATTCTGGATAAACTCCGATTCATTCCCTTCACCTCATCCTCAAGGGCGGCAATCTTGGTGTCGGCATCCTCTGCTCGGCCTCGGCCTCGGCCTCGACCTGCTTGTCTCGGCGACCCCCGGATGCTGTCATCGTCCCGTGACCTCCGCTGGTGGCGGTCACCATCCGAATCCTCTATGTTTACGTCTTGGTCTTTCTTTTCCATACCCTTACTCATGGAATAACCGATGTGCGATTAACAGGCTTTCTTCCCCACAGACGGCGCCAACTGTTGATGGTCGATTTTGGCCAGAGGATCTCACCTGACCTTCACGTGCCACCAACGGTAAATTTGTAGTTGAGGGGGGGAAGACGTGGCTTGCAAGACAGTAAACCTGCACACCGGTGTGGTGCTCGCCACACCGGCTTCGATGCTTAAGTCAGCAAACAGAACGGTAGGGCGTGGAAAAGTAAGAGTAAGAGGAGAAAGCAGAGAATAGAGAATATAGTTTAGGGATAGAATTTGGGATCCCCTCTTCAGTGCCGAAGAGGGATATAAATACTTGTTCATCCTCCTAGCCTTTTTAGGGTTTCGGAGGCGTTTTAGGTCAAACCAGGCGAAACCGGGACATCCAAAGGCTGTGGGGACCAGACGGGACCAAACGGGCTCGGCCCGCACGAGCGGGCCGAGGCCGAGCAAGGGGTCGGGCCGAAAACCCGACCCCTTCGGTCTTGGCCCGTCTCATTTGCCGGTTTTGCCTCCTTGGTCCATCTTTCAGCCCGATTTCTCCCCGGTTGTCCTCGTCAGCTCCTTGTGTATCGGGGTGGTCCAAAATTGCCTATAACAACCGACATTAAAATGGTTAGTTTTAATGTCAGACAATGACTGACATTAAAAGTACCCTTTTAATGTCGGTCACAGCTTTTAATGTCGAGCATTGCCCGACATTAAAAGCGTCCGACATCAAAAGTCACTTTTAATGTCGGGCAATGCCCGACATTAAAAGCGACCGACATTAAAACTTTTAATGTCGGTTGTTTTTAATGTCGGTCACTGACCGACATTAAAGACTTTTAATGTCGGGCATTGCCCGACATTAAAACTGAAATTTGTTGTAGTGGATCCTTTTAGTAGACAAGTCCAAACCCATTTCTTAGGTAGATAAGAGTGCAATATAGCAAAATAAATATACAAAGGAAGCATTTTTTTAGGTTATTTCTCTATGTGTTTGTTAACATAGCAAAGAAAGTAAATGAACAGAGGAAATTCACCAGAAAAGTTTAGTCAAAATGAATGTTTGTTTTCCATGGAAGAAATTTGATGGAAAAGAGGATTTGAATCTATAGGGGAAAAGAAGATGAAGGTCTTGTGTAACTGATGAGCCAGAGTTGTCGAGGCTCCAAGGTGTGTCAAATAAATTTGTATTTCACCGATCACTAACCTACTTTGCAGTAGTAGTGGTTGGGGTTAATCACAGGGAACAACTAGTTCATGAGGGGTGATAGGAAACCAATTCATTCCACAGAGTCTTTAACTTCGCATAATACGCAGTAACAGAGTCTTGATTTTGTTGGAGATTGGATAGTTCTCGGTGAATTTGAAAAACACGAGGTCGATTCTTGCGCTGGTAACGTTGTTGCAAATCTATCCAAATTTCATGAGCAGTATCGGCAAAGTTAACGCTGGCTGAAATATCTGTGGAAAGTGAATTAAGGATCCATGCGGTGACTACACTATTGCAGATGAGCCAAGAACTGAGAAGATCACCACTAGTCGGACGCGAAATTGAACCATCAACGAAACCAAATTTGTTCTTCACAGTTAATCCAATTGTCATAGCTTGGCTCCATGAAGTGTAATTAGTCTCTGTTAACAAATTTGAAACGAGGACGATGCTCATGCTGTCAGAGTGATGAAGAAAATAGGGATCGACATAGAGATGAAGAACAGACTGATTGGATGAAGAAGCAATAGCTTGAGAGAGTGGATTAACCACTAGTTTCAGAGAACTATCAGTCATGACGAAGAAGAAGAAAAACAATGAAGGGCAAGGAGAACTCTCAAGGAGAATTAATGGAAATCTGATACCATATTAAGACACAAAGAGAGTAAATAATACTTGTCTTACTTTATTAACAATGATAAAGGCATATAAATAGCCACTAATACAAGAGTTAGTTGATTAACAAACTAACTAAAAGATTAACAAGCTATAACAATATTATATTCTAATACATCATTTAAATAGAAGAACCATAAAATTTTCTAGTTGCACGAATTAGTTCTGTAGCCTTTTAATAGAGTGTCATGACACACTCCGAGAATACTTTTCATTTTAGGGTCCTCTAAGTGTCATGGAGAAGTCTCCTACATTTTGCTCTATGTCCTTTTGTCACTTTGAAACAGTGCCATGACACTTCTTGCTTTAATCATATATGTTGTGGTACTTCTTTGTTCCATTTCTCCATTTCTTTTAATGTAGTTTTGAAATGACCTTTTAAGGAGTCTCAAACTGGATCCTCGTCATGATTTGGACTCTACAAAATCCAATGCATGATTGTGATTAATACTTGAAAAGTATACAATATGTCCATGTTTTCTGTTAGCATAATTGATTATATATGTATTAATAAAGTTGTTCTTGGGCATTCTTAATTCCTTGTTAAATTGTTTATTCGTTTCGTTGGTTGTTATCATGTTGTCTAAAGACACGTGGCCTCTTGGTTGTTGTTATTTATTCAGTGCCTGAACTCAACACCTCAGGCTAAGCCAATTCATTTCCAAAATTCTATGTTTTTTGTACGACTTACATGGTATCAGAGCTCTAATTCTTCTTCCTCTTAAATTCTTTTTTTTAAAAAAAAAAATCTCATGACATCTACCTTTTCCATTAAATTATCCCACCACAAGACAACCGATACTTGACAAATTGGTAGTTGTACATCATAAAAGCTCTAACCAATGGGATAATTACTATTTTTATATTTTCCCAACCACCGATCCAATTGATTGCCTACACATTTTCAACTCTTTTCCAAGTCAAATGAAGCGCCAATCATATGTAGTTATTGTCCCCTACTTTCTTCAAATCCATTATTGCAATTCTCCAAAGCAATATAGTGTCGCCTAACCTCATTTGGCTACAAATAACATATTCGATTTGTGTTCAATCCTACCTAGCTACAATCATAGAATGACCCACCATCTCAAAAGTCTATTGTTTTTATGAGGTCAACTTGTATAATCGTTTATTTAACACAAACTACTATAACTATATTTCTAGCTCTTTCCAATTGTTACGTTTGCTCGGTCTTTAGTCGCATACGTGTTACCCTTTCATGAGTTCTTAGGGTTATTTGCTTTATTTTTTTCTCAAAAATAATATTATAAAAATCGACTTTGAGGACTTTAATTAAATGTGTTGATGTCGAATTTTTCTTCCCCAATGAATATTGATTTCCACTTGTTGGCCTTCTACAAATGTCCAAGCCCACAAGTGGGTAGAAGTGTTTTTTTTTTTTTTTTTTGAGTACATATATGGGGGTGGGGAGGTTCGAACCTTCAACCTCTTGACCGAGAGGTACATGCCAATTACCACTGAGCTATGTTCGCTTTGACAAGTGGATAAGAGTGTTAAATATTGATATAATTAAATTGACCATAATCCATGAACTTAAACTTTTGGGTTGAGTGATAATTTAATAATTATAAGTTCTAAATAGACCAATAAGATTAATATATAGTAATGTTATCATGTCGATTTGGTTATATATCATTCACATTATAGAAGATAATGAAAAGGAGATGCTTTGCGCACAAACCTAATTAATTGGTCATAACAAAGAAAAAAATGCTCGGATCTTTCTGGAACGATCTCGCTCCTTCTCTCAAATTTGGGAGGACATTTTACCTTCGGTAGCTTTTTGGTCCACTAATTCTTCTCTCTTTGACAATTATGATGCCGCCTCCATAGCTCTTAATTGGATGACTTTCTTGTAATTGATAGCTTTGTATGTTTGCTCACATACGTCTCGGGACTCAATTGGTAACTTGCTTAAAAGCAAGGTTGTTATACAAAATTAGAATTCTTACCTAAAAATCAACTGACATAAAATTGTATTAATGACTTAGAGGTCTATGGTTCGAATCCCCTATCTCACATGTTGTCAAAAAAAGAAGATTCTCTTGTGTCATTGCCAAAGTGAGAATAGGACAACGTCCGGTTCAATTAATAGAGTTATGTCATCATTTAAATAATTGTGTTAGTAACAAAAATTTGTTAAAAAATTTTATTAAGGTTTAAACTGAACTTATGATTTAAGCTTAAAAAATGTGAAAATTAAACTAAAACAAACACGAAAGTCTAAAATAAGACAAAAAAAAAAAAAAAGGAACATTATTATTGGATAATTATAACAGGATAAATGGTTTAAATACTAGTTTGATTCTTATACTTTGCTTTGTGTACTTTCAAAAAGTTCATTGTGTCCACTGTCCCTTGTACTACTTTTGTTCATTTTAGTCCCTATACTTTCAAAGTGTATGTTTTAATCCCTATACTTTTCATAAATTTGTATTAAAGAGTTGCCATCTTATAAAATTTATGTTTAAAATTTGAAAATAGAGACCAAATTGGTCATTTGTAAAAAAGTTCAATGACCCAAAACAAACATTTTGGAAACTCAAATTTATAAAATTTATGTTTAAAATTTGCAGATGAATATCTATCCAGCTGATTCTTAAGCAGACGTGTTGTGTAGATGACATCTTTTACATATAAAATATTGTATAATGTCACATTCAAATTATGTTTTAAAAAGCAAAGGGAAAACAAGTCAAACTTGCCTTAGAATGATATCAGCAAATTGCAATGATCAACTTTTAATTTGTTGGATCTAATCACAAAATGCCATTTTGGATGCATCCACTGTGTGTGATTACGCAACTCGCTGGATACCAAAGAGATCTCATGATACTAAAAAATTCCCAATTGGATTCTTTTGGCAGACAAGTTGATACCCATTTTGTTGGTTTTAGCTGGGGAAGGTTTTAGAGCTGCATGCTTTTAGGTTGATAAAAGTGCAATATACAATATAATATACCAAAGTAGAGATACAAAGGAAACATTTTTAATTTGGGTTATTCTAATTGCAAGTTGAGAATATTCAAATATCATTTGGAGTGGTAGATTTGTTGAGGGTGCGACCAAAGTTTCAAATTGGTTAAGCAAAGAGAAGCTTATTGTAGATAGAGGGAGATAGAGAAAAACTCCTGACAAAGTAAATTTTAATTACCTTAGAAATAGGAATATGTTGTAAAACAATAACCATCTTGTTAAATATTTTTGTTGAAGGGGTATTGTGTGGTGATAAAGTTGTTTGTTAATAAGCTAAAAAATTAGAAAATAGGCATAATAATAAAAAAAAAATCTAAATTAAACCTAATGGTCACTTAACAAAAAACCATTATTTTATTATAGCTATTTTCTGGTTAACCTTAAAGTAGATCCTAAATAGTAAGCCAAAAGGACAAAAGTACCCCTCTTATATAGCTTTTGTCCATTTTGATCTCTTTATAGTCTCAATTAGTCTTGGATTGATGTTGGACACTTGGAGCTTGGAAGAGGGAGTTTGTTTCATATTAGATTCTTCTCCTAGTTGTCTATAAAATATTCCTTCTATTTGAGTTTCCACCTACTCATCATTCTATACTTTCGATTATGAAAGAAGTTAGAAACAAATTTCAAATTCGGTTTACAAGTCACTACAACAATTCAAAAACATCGGGAAAAACTAAAAATGTACCCGCAAAAAAAAGTTCTTCTATGGAAAAATTTTCATTATTGGACATTTTTTTGGCAATAGACCTTGGCAAAAGATTTTGTCTACAACACTAAAACTGGTACGTAGTGTATAACAATTCTAAGAACGGTTGAGGTAATCTATAATGTTGATCGTTCTAAACTTTGTTGATGAAATAGCATAAAACGTGAAACCAAAATTTTAGGTCCCGTTTGATAATCATTTGGTTTTTGGTTTTTGAAAATTATGCTTGTTTTCTCCCAATTTTCGTACTATGGTTTTTATCTTTGTCAAAGACATATTTGAATTCCTAGTCAAATTCCAAAAACAAAAACAAGTTTTTGAAAACTGTTTTTTTAGTGTTAAGCTGGTAGGTGGAAGTAGGGTTTATAAGCTTAATTTTCAAAAACCAAAAACCAAATAGTTATCAAACGGAGTGTTAGGTATAAAACATTAAAATTGAGGGAATAAATTCATAACTTTCCTCTTAAAAAACAAAAAAAAATTAAAAGAAAAGAAAATGGAAGTATAAAATAATACCAATTAATACAAGACTAATATTTTAATTAATTAATGAAAAAAAGTCTTCTTCCCCAAGTATTGGAAAGGTACGGCTCACAACCCAAGGCTAAAAAAACCTACATCTATATATTTAAATGAACAATGTCAATTATTGGCCACAAAAGTCTCCATATTCATTTAATCCACCAAGGCTTAGCACATCAACTTGATCATGAACCCAAAAATTTTCAATATGAAATCGCAGAATATCCCACTCCAATAATATATCATGTCTCAAAAGCAGGAACAACTCAAACTTTTCCCCTAAATGACATCACCAAAACTCCAACTAATTAACTTTCAATTTTAAAAGAACAAAACTTAATACTCATATGGATCCAAACACAACAAATCTCCATTTATAGAACTCATTCGATCACTTTCTGAGGTACAAAGAAGATTCCCAGAATATACTAAAGAAACTCCCCAGGACTCTACATCCTTTTAGCACATAACTCCAAACCCAAAACCCATTTTGTTGGTTTCATCTAGGGGAGGTTCAGCATATACTTTTTAAACATAGATAAAAAGTGCAATATACAAAAAAAAAAAAAAAAAAACATCATTATTGGGTTATAATCTAATGGCCAAGTTGAGAGTTTAGAGATTTGTTTGATTGAATCAAACATGAGAAGGAGTGTTGTTTGGCGGAGTTGGAGCTGAGGCCACACGCCTGCCACGTTCAGACCTGCTGTTCTCAGCAAACTTGATGCTTTGTTGGTGCAAACCCTTCTTCTTTTCATCCTCAGTCCATTCAGATCCATAGTAGAATTCTTCTGTAGATTTCTCAACGTGTTTTGTTGGTGGTAAGAACATGCTGCCCCATTGAGGGAAGTGAACCAAAGTGACTGGAAGAGTGCAACACACGATCATTACTCCCATCAAGAACAACCCTTTGTCCGTGGTGAATTTGGAGGTTGAGAAGAACACCAACTGAGTCAGACCAGATCCAAAGTTGCCTCCTGCGCCTGTTAGTCCTGATATTATCCCTAAAGACCGCCTAGAAATGAAGGGAATGATTCCGAATGTGGCTCCACATGCGGCTTGAGCTCCTATTGAGAACAAGATCATTGCCACTATGGCTGTTGGAAGTTTGTTTGCTTTCCCAAGCCACATGCAGAACACTCCACCAAATGTCTGCAGGATCCATAGAGTCCACAGTCTTCCTCTCATCCCGAAGTATCGAGCTGCGACGTCCGAAGCGTACCCTCCGAATGGTCGAGCCACTAGATTCGCCATCCCAAATGTTGCAGCGATGATTCCGGCCGTGTGCAGCTTTAGATCAAACCTATTAGCATACAGGTCCAACAAGTGGTTATCAATATTAACTATAAAGGGAATGATGAGACGAAACAAAGAACTTGCTCTGATGTCATGTTAAATCACCACGAAATTCAAACGTTTGAGCAAATGGGTTATTATGATAAATATAGTTAATTTCTTAACCAAACCTACCTATCGTAAAAATATTCGGCAACCACATTATCGGTGGAAAGTTCGACCCCCATTGAGTAGCCATAGAGGAGGACAAAGATCCAAGTTCTGTAATTAGTGACAGCATACCATAGCACCTGATCAGGGCATGCAATAGAATATAATTAGTCCATATGAGATTATTATATTATTAGGTCAAGGTGTGAGAAAGTGAATGAATGAAGAAGCTATAAGAAAGAAAACTTACATTGGAGAATTTATCTTTGGCAACATTACCCTTCTTCTGAAGGCTACTGAGATTCCCATCAGGCAAATCCTGGCCAAGAGTCAAAACCAAAATGCCCATAATGATATGAAGCCAGCCAGGGATGAAGAAGGCAATCCTCCAAGCAGTGAAGGGAGTGGCACCGGCTCTCTTGATAACATCATAAAGCAAAGGCATGATGAGCTGAGTGGCTCCTCCACCCATGTTGCCCCAGCCAGCAGCAGTGCCATTGACAAGGCCAATGATCTGGCTGTTGAACATGGTGCTCATCCAATACTGGCAGGAGACGAAGGTGGCAAGAGAGAATCCAATCATGAACCTGACGGCTATGTAGCCACCAGCAGAGGAGACAAAGGACATGCAGAAGACAGTGGGAGCGGAGAGCATGATGAGAAAGGCGCAGCCGTAGCGAGGGCCGAGAAGGTCACAGACAGCGCCCATGACAAGACGAGAGAAAATGCTGCCAGAGACAGAGGTGACTCCAGCGTTGCCAATGTCGACTTTGGTGAGGTTAAGGTTGTCCCGAATGATAGGGACCAGAGGGGCTGCAGCGAAGGTTGAAACAAAGCAAGTGAAGAAGGAGATCCATGAGAGGTGAAAGGTTCTCATGTGTGGGTTCGCCAAAGAGAACAGCTTGAACACCTTCGCCTTGTGCTCAGAGTCCACTGGGAGAGCAAATTTAGCAGTGGTGTCCGTTGGGACGATTGGTGAAGCCACAGAGAACGCAAACGTCTGCTCTCTGCCTGTCACTCCATGCATCGAGCTCCCTGGAGACCCCTCAATGTTATTATTATTGCTACCCATTTTCCTTTCCTTTCCTTTCCTTTCCTTTAGATCAAATCAAGTATTTGAAACTAGCTGGGGAGTTGAGGGTATTTATATTGGAAATGGAGTTGACATTGTAAAAGGGTATTGAAGAGGCAGCCAAATGAGAGATTATATTAGAGTTAATTATTATTATTAAGTTGATAAGAGGTAGGATATTGAGAATGGAATCCCACTTTCGCCGCATATTGGGGTTTGAACAGTGAATGGTCCCATTGTATATCCCAAGGATTACATTAACACAGCGTTTGAACAAGTCATTCAGTTCATACGCCTTTGCTAATCTTAAAACGTAACACTACTTTTTATTCACCCTACCAATGGATAAGTTTTAATGCAATGAAGAAAAATATGTCAACACATGTAATAAATTAGTTAAATCTTTCACTATTTCAGGGTATATAGTAGGTAGGATGTTATATTTTGTTGTTGTTTACTTTCATTTGTTGTAAATTTATAACGTTGAACAAAATCAACTAACATTCGTATAATCGATATATATCGTATTATAAACTAAAAAGAATTAGTGTATAAAATATTTTAAGGTTTTAAAGTTTAGAAATTAAATTTGTAATTTAACTTTTTAGTTGAATAAATGATTTTTTTAGAAGTCATATACAATGAGCAAAAATGAAATGAGAACATCCACCCACTTGTTAGTCATTTTTTTTATAATTTTCTTTTTAAAATAATTTTATTTTACTATACTTTTATATTCTTATAAACCTGGATTTTAAAAACTTTTCTGAAAATTAAACTAGAGTATCTCTTAATTAACATTTAGCTTTTAAAAGAACATAATTGTTTTTTTCAAAGTTCTTTTTCCACCTTTCTTGTTTAAGTATATCTACTCACCACTTGGCAATCAATCTTTGACAAATTTGTATAGTTGTGTTAGTACACATCTGAACCTTCTTATAATTCTGCATAAAACAAAAGCTCTGACCAATTGGATGGTGACTAAATTGTTAGTTAATTATAAACTTATGTCTGAATTAGGATATGATAATTATGTCTTTGCATTTAGTCTATCTAAACTTTAAAAAAATTTAAGGTTAAAATGACCATTTGGATTCCTATTATTTGGGATTTGTGTTCAGTTTTTTAGTCTTTATACTTTCAAATGTTCAAATTTAGTTCACATGGTCTCAACAAATCTTAAAATTAGTCTCTACTATTTGCTTATGGTAATATTTTATTTTTAAATATTTTTTTTTAGTTTTCTTTCTATAAATTTTGGAAATATATTTAAATGGTGTTGTTTATTGAATGAAAATTATTCTTATTATTTAATCAATTTCAATAAAATCTACTCCAAAGAGAACTGATTTTAAGATTTAAGTCTATTGAAAGTACATGATCAATTAAATTTGGATATTTCATAGAGATATAGGAACTAAAATGATATTTTAACCAAATTTCCATTACATTTTTTTTTAAAAAAAAAATTGAACCTAATACGAGTCTATTACTAATATTATGGCAACTCAAATATTGACCTATGTGCTAATGGTAAAAACAAGTGATAATTTGGCATGGTGTGACACAAAATAGTAGATATTAGTCAAATAAAAGAAAAGACAAAATTAACCAAATTAAAACTTAGAATCTCATGATAGGTGGAATAAACTTAAAATCTTTTTTTTTTTTTAACTTCATGATCATCCTTATTTTATGCTTTCAAAAACTTGTTTTTGTGTTTTTGAATTTGGCTAGGAATTTAAATGTGCCCTTGACAAAGATGAAAACCATGGTAGGGAAATTGGGGGAAAACAAGCATAATTTTCAAAAACCAAAAACCTACCAAAAACCAAAAATTAAATGGTTATCAAACTGGGCCTAAGCTATGTTGTTTTTTTATATTACTTACGGTCACATTATGCCAAATTATCCTTGTTTAGTTTTAATGTGCCACTTTAATATTTAAGCAATAATGTTAACAACAAAAACTTATTAGGGTTAAAATCCAACCTACAAAAACTTAACCCCGTTTGATAACCATTTTGGTTTTTAGTTTTTGATTTTTGAAAATTAAGCTTATACACACTTATTCCTACCTATGAATTTATTTCTTTTAGTATCTACCTTCTTCTTTGTTTTCAAAAACCAAGTCAAATTTTGAAAACAAAAAAAAGTAGTTTCCAAAAACTTGTTTTTGTTTTTTAAATTTGGAAAGGATTTCAAATGGTTCCTTAACAAAGATGAAAACCATTGTAGGAAATTTGGGAGAAAACATGCCTAATTTTCAAAAACCAAAAACCAAAAATCAAATAGTTATCAAACGAAACCTTAGATTCCAAACCTTTCCGAAGTTGACCATACAACAACTATGAATCTTTAATCTATATTGGCCAACTGATTATTCCCACATGTTCAACTATATTGCATATTCCAAGTCAATGAAGTGCCAATTATATGGATTTATTCGTCCTCCAATTCCTCCAATTCTATTTTAATCACTTCCCAAAAAAGCAATATCTTAATATTATGCTTTTTCTAAGCTCATTTGGCTCCAATAACATATCATAAGTGCTTAATCCAAACACAGCATGGCGATGATTAGGACGACCCAAAAATTTAATTTAAGTATATAGTTTTTATGATAGGTCAACTTGTACGATCTTTATTCTACACACAAACTTGCAAGGCTGTTGGAGACATAAATTATATTTTATATAACCTACTTTACCCTTTCATGAACTCTTAGAGTTCTTTGCACTATTTTTTTCCCATAAAAAATTATTATATTAGACGACTTTCAAGTTTTAATTGGATATGAGTTGAATTTATGAAGTGTTTTCTAAATTTTCCATCTTTTAAAATTGTAGGTGTTGAAGATCAGTCTGATAAGTAATTATGTCGACCACATGGAAATGTTTGTTATAAGTTCTATTGTTGTCCACTTATGTCCTCATAACTTTTCTTTTGGTCCATTCAAAAGATCTCCTATCAATGGAGATAGTTATTCTCCCTTATATACTCATGATCTTCCGCTTATCTAGCCGACTTTGGTTGCATTTTCAACGAATCTCAACATTAAATTAGGATCGTAATTACAAATGCAAGTAAACCTATTTTGTTAAGCTTTGATAAGAGCAAAAACAATATCTCAAATTATTATTTAGAAGAAATCCTAAACTTGCCTGGTTTTAGGATTTTTTTTTTTTAACAACAGGTGAGGTAGGGGATTAGAACATCTGATCTCTTGGTCGAATTTACAAGTTTTATGTCAGTTGAGCTATGCTCTTGACACCCCAATTTTGGAATCTTTCTGAACTTTACAAAACCAAATATCTTACTATAAGTAACGACGGTAGAAGGTGTGTAGTGTGAAGAAAAATTGTACTTTGATAATATGGATATAATTTTTCATACTATATAGTAAGAGAGATGAGTGATGACAAAATTCCCCAAGTATTAGGATATAAGTACGGTTCACAAAACCCTATGCTATTAGCCAATACATATGTTTTTTTTTAATAACAATGTCATCTATAGGGCACAAATGGGTGGGCAACTGATTTTAATGTGTACGGACAATATCAAAGCTTATAAAAGAATTAAAAAAAAAAGGGCTTAGCCCACCATCAATATAAAATTGTAGCAACAAGATGAGACTTTTAACATATAATTGAATGACGTTTTGGATTTCATATTGAGCCAATTATTTGTCCAACCATGCTACATGTGATCGAAAATCAAAAAGATGAATATGAATGTATATAAAAAAAAAGTTTTTATTGCAAGAAATAATGGGCATAATATAAGGATGATAAGACCATTTTAAAGATGGAGAAAATTTGAAAAAAAAGAAAAAATTGAATCTCCTAGTGACACTACTACCATTTGACATTTGTAACATTTAAATACTTGATGTTTTTACGAAAAAATGTCAAGATCTTTTTTTAAAAAAAAAAAAAAAAGAGAGAGAGAAAAGTGTCTAGAGAAAATGTATTTTTTAATGAAAAATGTCAAGAAAGCTGAAAAAAAGGCTGCGTATTTTTCGAAAATTTTCACGCCAACGTAAAACTTGACATTTCAAAAATGTCAAATTTATTGATAATTTACTTAATGTCCAAGAATACATTTCTTTAGAATTTTGAGAGGGACAATTATGTAATAAAGGTTTACAAGTAGAGGCAATTATGAAATATGGTTTAATATAGGATTTCAATGTTTCTTGCCCTAGTTTATCTCAATTGCTCTCATTAATATTAAGAGTTGTCGAATCAAGTTAAGAATTGATCAGATCAAACGTCCACAACCCTAAGAATCAATTACTAATTCCTCACATGTGTGTTTTGAAGAATTCTATAATTTCTATAAAGTTGTAGAAAACTCTTTTCAATAATCAATTTTTAACAAATAAAGTTTTAAAAAGAATTGTTTTCAAGAAACTCCTAAAAAGATATTATTTGTTCATGTGTTTTAAATTCTTGTTAACTTCATGATTGGTGAATTTAAAAAAAATGTAACGCCCCAGGTCCAAAATTCGGAATCCGGATTCGGCACCTAACGACCCTAGCATTCTCCTACATCCCCTGCGACATGACGACGTCACCATGCTTGTCTGAAACTACTTCTAAGAATGAAGACTGTCCCCACAAACCATCAAGCCAAGCACACTTAACTTCAAAGT
The DNA here is from genome assembly GCA_036850905.1 of Luffa acutangula. Classification (NCBI taxonomy): domain Eukaryota; kingdom Viridiplantae; phylum Streptophyta; class Magnoliopsida; order Cucurbitales; family Cucurbitaceae; genus Luffa; species Luffa acutangula. The sequence continues at coordinate 48,739,840 of CM072093.1, forward strand.
TCCTATAATTGAGCCACCGAAAAGGAAAGTGCACCTTGTTTGTATAGATAGTATCTATCAATTCTTTTAAGCTAATCTGGACCATACTTTTATGTCCTCATGATCCCTCTCATTCGGATGTGATCTCGGTTCATTCATGTACGATCCCTCCTATCTTCAGGTGTCAAAGAAAAGTTGTCCATGATAGGAATGCCCTACTGTTTAACTACAAATCACTTGAGTAAGATAAACTCTCAAAAGAATCAATGTCATGTTCATATAACTTCCAAGGCTAGCTTCATAGTCAACTACTCGTCACATTTAGAGGCTGTTTGGGGCGCTGGATTGGTTATAATAGTTGGAGGATTATAATAGTTTGTGTTTGAGGTGCAGATTATTATAGTTTGAGATAAAATAGTCTGTGTTTGGGGTGCAATGTTTTGGGATGTAAATTATTTTAGTCTGGATTCAAATAATCTATGTTTCAAGCTGACTGTTTTTTTTTTTCTTGACTTTTTTTTTTTGTTTATTTTCTTCATACAACTTTGTACTTCAAATATTAATAATAATAAAAAAAAAGGGTTTATTTGTAAAAAAAAATAAAAGTTTTGGGTACATGGGTTAAATTATGTGTTTAGCTTAAAAGAAAACAAAAATAACCTAAAGTAAAGGTTGATTTTCTTTGTTTTAGAGTCATGGTTTTTTCACAAAATAAGTCATTTTATGATTTCATATAGAAAAACCATATTTGTTTCATTTATGTATTTCCAACATAAAAATGGTAAATGTTTATTCAAAACTCATTTTACCTTTATTATCAAAAGAATCAAATAAAATAGAAATCACATAAAATAAAAACTTGAGTAGTATTTTTTTTTAAATTATTATTATCACGGTAAACTTAAATACGATAAGTATAATTTGGAATGAAAAATATGGTACGATGAAGGTAAACATTCATATACTTCATTATCAAAAGTAATTATGTAATAAAACTCCATATTTATATATATGTACAAAGACAACCTAGTATCTAACTCTCCCTAGAAATTTTATGATTTTTCCGACGACCACCAATAAATTTTTCGGCGATCGAAAATTTTCCCTCTTTTTTCCTTTCATTTTCTTCTACCTCTTTTTTTTTCTTTATTTTCGTTTTTTATATTTTTCGAAATGAAAATGAGAAGAAGATTTTCTTTAAAAAAAAAAAAAAAAAAAAAAAAAAAAAAAAAAAAAGTCGTCGAAAAAGTCGTCGGTGATTGTTGGAAAAGTGGCCAGAAAGTCGACGGCGGTCATCGGAAAAGTTGTCGGTGGTCGTCGGAAAAGTTTTCGGCCGGTCGTCGGTAGAAAAGTCAATGAGTCACATGGAAGAAGAGAGAAAAGAGTTACTGTAGAGAATGGATAGAATAATTGGGGTGAGTTGAATAGTAGTTACTGTAGCAACACTGAAAGGAAAAATAACCAACTCCGCCCCTTATTTTTGTTGGCGTCCTAAACACTGGGGCTATTATAACCAACACAAACGACCCTTAGTGAGAAAACTCAAAGGCCAATTAGTTGAGCGTCTTTTCGCTATTTTGTTAGCTAATTACGAATACTAAACATAAACCTAATTTAAAAACTCCAACGTAATAAAAGTATTTTTAAATTCAAATAATTAGATAGAGAGATGCTCAAAGTATATAGATTAAATCTATAATTTACCTACAAAATAATTTAAAATTTTTTTAAGGTTCAATTATTGGGATGTTATTGACTAATTTCTTTTTTAAGGTTAAACAATTGTAGGAGGGTTGGCGGTCAGAATTAAGATGATTCCAGGACGTAGAGCTGACATTTTTGCAAAAGCCATTCGTGGACTTTTTTCTCAATATATCAGCAATTTAAATTTTGTTTAGTGATGGAGATGACGAGGATTTGTAATCACCCTGGAAATTACTTCCGTTTTTAGTAACAAAATGAACCAGAAGTAGGTTTTCTCCTAATGAAAATTTGGTCACTATGATTTCGAACCGTTAACCTATTGGTTAATGATAGGTATGCTTTTTAAAAAAAAAAAAATCAACATTTAGGGATAGAAAGAAAATTGACATAACCTTAAAAGTTCCGGAACTAAACTTGTAATTCAACTTTCTTTTTTATTTGTATAACTTTATCAAAATTTACAACATGGGTAAATATAGAAAGAAAATGGGAAGTTTAACCCAAACTATATGGATGAATCTTGAAATTTTTAGCAATCATATATAATAAATTAAAATTAATCTTCATCCATAATAATTAAAGTTAAAAATTTTTAAACTACATAAACTAAATTGAAACCAGGTCCAACTTAAGTTTCAAATTAGTAATTTAATATTTTATTTACATTTTCATCTTTAATTTATTTTAATCTTTTAAATTTTCTTTCTACTTGGCATATAATGTTATTCTAGTTATATGGTAGTTTATTTTTCATCCATTATCATTAAACCAACTCATCTAATTCTCTTTCCAAATATGTCTTTAATGACATTTGCTCCACTAATAAATGAACAAAAGACAGATATCCATATCAAATTCCTATTAAATAATTATAGAAAATTCAAGAGTAAGAAGTAAAATAATTTGTTGTGCAAGGTTTTAAAATTAAAGTAGAATATATTTTAAAATTTAGAGATTCGAATACACATCATCAACGAGAGTAGAATTTAAATCATACTTTAATATAAAATATATTACCGACATAATATTATTTCTACAATAAATAAATAAGGAAAAGAGGCTTAAATTATAAATAATTGGATAGGGTGCCCTAAACTCATAAAATTGATCGAAAAAATAGAAATATAAACCGTGCCAAAAGTATTGGATAAGTACGGACAGCTCAAAACCAATGCCAAGAGATGCTCATTCTCATTGTTTCCAATTGAACAATCCGTACGGATAAGATCAAACTGTCCGAAAACATGTTTGAAAGCCCCTAATTCAACGCCATGCCAACAAGTACACTTCATTTTTTAAAAGGGGTTTAGGGTGGGCAACTTCATTTTAAATTGTTTTGCCTTAAATATTTTGAATAATCTCTAATCTTCTATGTAATTATGAATTCTAATACTTTAACTTTTTTAAGTTTTCAATTTTTCTTTAAATATATTGTATCAAATTTTAATTAAGCTTTTTAGTAAAACAAGGATTGTTGAAATTTATTTAGAGAAAGTTGACGTGTCATTAAATTATTATTGTAATGTCAACATATTTGGTCATATCAGTATACATGTTATTTAGGAAAAAAAAAAAGATGATTTTTTTTTATGGCTTTGTTGTCAAAATCTAGATAAAGAAGACACACCTGACATTTACTTGACAACAACAGTGAAATTGTTTAAAAGTGGAAGACGTAGCTGGCAAGACAAGAAAAACTGCACAACACCACACCTACGTCGATGCTTAAGTTAGTTAGGAGGATTTGAGTGTAGCAAGTATTGAGTGTTGGGTTTTATGCCCTAAAACTCGTAGATAGTGAATGTAACCGTTGACCGGATATTAATGAAATAATATTGATATATTTTTCAATTAAATGTTATTAGTTATTTTATATTTGTCTTTGCCTAAAAATAACCTTAATCCAATAAACTAGACATCCTAGGTTGTAATATGAGTCTTAAACTATATGTAGCGACATATGGGATTCATTGTTCAAGAAACAACCTAAAGGGTCTATAGTATAGGGATACGATTGGGTGCCTTATCCTGGCAACACTATGGATACAACTCACTTTGTATTTGATACAAACGCTATGATCCAACGCGTTCGTGTAGGAGACATGCGAGTGGGGGTATCTTATGCAATGAGTTTGCATAAGATCGGACCACGAAATAGTAACCACTGGTTATAACACCGTTAACTAGTTTGGTTTTCTATTTCACTAGGACGGCCTAGACAACTTAGTCTTAATCCTGAGTTGATTATGGACTCTTGCTCATGAGAGATTGTCCTTTGATTTGCATGGGTGAGAGTAGCCAATAAGTCAACTCAATAAGCCTACCATTTTGGGGACAAGACCGAATGGGGAGCTGAGAACATAATCATACAAGATGGAATTCACTCCTTCCCGACTTTAGGGAAGCAGATGAGTGTTTCCTTAAGTAGTTACTCCGAGTCTTGAACAAAGGGTCCTACCCTCTCAATGGCACGAGAGGGTTTTCTGTTTGATGGTTGAACCACAAACATTAGAGGAAAACTGGTACTTAAGGAAATAGAAGTAACCCAGGGGTAAAAATGTAATTTTACCCAGCTGGTGTTACAGACACTCGTGAAGGACTAACTAGTCGATATTGGTCTATATCCGTGGACACAGAAAATATGTCTGCAGTGAGAAGAGTGCAACTGTGAGTCTATAGTGGAATGAACACACAGTTAACGAATATTGATTAATGTGGTTAATGAGTTTGACCAATTAATCTCACATCGTTGGAGCTTCTGATCTGCAGGTCCATTAGGTCTCACTGGTAGCTCATAAAGTAATTTGAGGCAACTAAGTAATAAATGTAAATTGAAAATGTTCAATTTACTAAGGAAAACAATATAATATATGTTGATATATTATTATGAGAGAAATTAATATTTGAAGAAATTCAAATATAAATTTGAGTCACATTAAATTTATGGAAGTTTGAAAGCTCAAATAATGAATTAATTAATTTTAAGGCCTAAAATCTATTTGGGCAAATTAATTAATTCAAGGCCGGAAATTAAATATGTGATATTTAATTGGTGGTTAATTAATTAAAAAATTCATTAACCGGGAATTAATCAATTATGGAAATAATTAATCACTTAAGGAAGTGATTAATCATTTATGGAAATGATCTAATCACTTATGGAAGTAATTAGTCATTTGTGGAAAAGATTAATCAATTATGGAATTGATTGATCATGGATTGATTAAATAAGGAATAAGATTGAATCAATTTTGGAAAAGATTGATTTAATTGAATATTTTATGGAAGTAATTAGTCATTTGTGGAAAAGATTAATCAATTATGGAATTGATTGATCATGGATTGATTAAATAAGGAATAAGATTGAATCAATTTTGGAAAAGATTGATTTAATTGAATATTTTATTCATGGTCTCTCCCCTATAAATAGAACACTAGACCTAATTGGTTCAGTACATTCTCCTCTTGCTCTTAGACTGTCAAGACAAGACCTAGAATTCTCTCTAGCCTCCCTCTTAGAGAAAGACTCACACAAGTCTTTTGCCTCCTAAACTTAGAGACATACCGGTGTAACCTCTGTGGTTATTGTGTCAATCAAGAAGAAATTTCCAGCGATTAAAAGGCAAGGAGGCTGCTGCGTTTTCGTTCGTTGGAGCGTTGTTGGCGAAGAACGGTCAAGTCTACAACGAAGGTTTGTAACGGTTTTTTTCCTTTTCTTTAGAAAAACATGAAAATAAATTTAGATTTATTTTTCAGCATGTTTAAACAAATTTTCCAACAACTTTAAAGTGTGTTTAAAGTTTGTTTGAGTTTTTCGTAACGGTATTTTAATGTTAATTAATATACGGCGTAAGGTTCAATCGATGCGCTTCCGCTGCGTGCGGGCTTTTATCCCTTTCATTGAGAATGAGAGAAAAGCTTACCCTCCATTTCTTGAAGAAGGGTATTTATACGTTGTCTCTTTAGGGGTTTTTTGTTTCCCGAATAATTTACGTTGAAGATTTAATCGTCCTGTAACACCAGAGGATTTATTGAGTCGAGGGCATGCACTTGGCTAATGTCGAGCTGATGTTGAGGCTGGGAATTGGGCTGAGCCCAATTCCCTTGATCTTTTCTTGTTTGGGGTAATCATTTTGTGCATTTTCGACTTTATTCCACGCTCGTTTTATCATTTTCTTTATTATCGGGATTATTCAAAATTACCCATAATAAATGGGTTAATTGAGTTCTTCATGTGTTAATTAAATAGCATGATATGTTTATGTGAACTACCTATGTTGATAAAATAACAATTTAGCAATACTATCAACTTTTTGTTTATAATGTTTTTCAAAAGTACCTAATTGAAAATGTTTAATACACATATTATAATAGTAAAATTGGAAAATTTTAAAGGTTAAAGCATGAAATTGAGAACAGTGTAAAAAGTTTACTAACCACACTTTCGTATATTTAGTCAATCGTTTTATTCAATCTTTAATTTAGTAAGGCATTCCTTTTATGATTGGAGTATTTTTTTTTTTTTTTTTATTTAACTTACATGCATGCTTACACTAGTGAAGTATATATATTTTTTTTTAATTTAAGTTTAAGCTCATGTAGTTTCTTAGAAATGGTAAGCTTAGAATGTTAGAAGGCTAATATCTTTGTTATTTATAGGATTGAAACAACAATTAACCTAAGAAAGTGCTAAAGACATGGATTGGGCAATTTGAAACACATCCTTGTATATAGTGTTATTGTAATTGATATAGTTATTGGGCCATCTATAGGTGTTATATGGGATAATTGTAATGGGTGGCAACATGAGGATAAATAATGACAAATATAGCAATTTTTAAAAATATTTGCAAATATGGCAAAATTTTTTAATTAATTTTTTATATTCCTAAATTGCCCATGTGATTGGCGCGTGCATCTTCTTCTTCCTCGTTAGTTTTTTTTTTTTTTTTTTTTATAGAAATCTTTTATCACTGATAGAAAGTCTTTCTATCAGTGATAGAGTTATATCAGCGATAGAATTCTGTTACTCTAAGTCAAAATAACAAAACAATATGTAGTAGGATAAAGGGAGGAGAAACAGAGGATGATCACAAATGTATATCTTCCATTGATGAGAGATCAAAAACAATAGACCTATTTATAGGCTACTGTGAATACCAAATAAACAATATAATGCAACTGAATGTAACTGAAACTAACTAATCAAAACAATCTAAACACGATGAAAAATAGATTTTAGTGGGCTCTCTTAACACCCCCCCTCAAGCCAATGTATGTGGATGAACAAACGTTGAGCTTGCTTCTAAGAGGTTGAAAACGAGCTGCTGAGAGTGGTTTAATCAGAATATTAGCAATTTGAGCTACTGATGGAAGATGGCAAACCAGTAAACGCTTCTGCAAGACAAGATCTCTAACAAAATATATATCTATCTCCACATGTTTTGTTCTAGAGTGTAGGATTGGATTTGCACTAAGATGAACAGCTGAGAGATTGTCACACCACAAAGTTGGTGGCTGGGGGATCCTTAACCGTAAATCAGCAAACAACATTTGAAGCCATATAAGATCAGCAGAGACATGTGCAAGACTATGGTATTCGGATTCGGTGCTTGAGCGAGATATGATATGTTGTTTCTTAGAAGCCCACGAGATCAAGTTACCTCCAAGATAAACACAGAAACCAGAAGTTGATTTTCTGTCGTCAGGATCTGATGCCGTGCATCAGCATAACCTTGTAAACAAAGGTCTTTCGGCTTTCGAAAGATCAAGCCATGATCTAGAGTTCCAATGAGATATCGTAGAATCCTCTTCACTGCCTGCCAATGTATCAAGGTTGGAGCATGCATAAACTGACAGACCTTATTCACACTATAAGCAATCTCAGGTCTGGTGAGGGTAGCATATTGAAGTGCCCCAACAGTGCTCCTATATAGTTTGACATCATTGAACGACTCACCATTAAATGCAGACAAAACAGATCCACTTATCATGGGAATTGATATGGGATTTGCTTCATGCATCTTGGTTTTGTGTAATAAATCTGAAATATACTTAGTTTGAGACAGAAAAATGCCACCACTAGGAGGATATGAGACTTCTACTCCCAAAAAGTAGCTCAAACAACCTAAGTCCTTTAAAGCAAACTTCTGATGCAGTATGTTAATAAGCTGATCAACAGCAGACATAGAGCTCCCAGTTATCACAATGTCATCAACATATATTAATATATAGCAGCATTGCCCATTCTTATGACAAGTAAGTAAGGAAGAATCAACTTTAGAACTTACAAAGCCAAGTGAGTGAAGAAAACTGCTTAACCTGTCAAACCAAGCCCGTGGGGCTTGCTTCAAGCCGTATAATGCCTTCCTTAACTTGCACACCATGTGAGGATTTTTGTTGTCAACCATACCAGGCGGCTGTACCATGAAAACCTCTTCATTAAGGAGACCGTGTAAGAATGCTTTATTGATATCTATCTGCCGCAAGGTCCAACCATAGGTAAGAGCCATAGTGAAAAGGACTCGTATGGTCGTTGGTTTGACAACCGGACTGAATGTTTCAGTATAGTCGAGGTCAGCCTCTTGATGAAAGCCTTTTGCAACCAACCTGGCTTTGTACCGGGCAACTGATCCATCTGAGTTGCGTTTGATCTTGAAGACCCACTTGCAACCAATAACCTTTTTGTCACTGGGAGGAGCAACCAAAGACCATGTATCATTCGTCATTAAAGCATCATATTCAGACTTCATGGCATCAACCCAATGAGGGCTTTTAAGAGCTTCTTTGACCGATGGTGGTTCAACCTCAATATACTCGGTCAACAGGATCCTTGGCTTGAATATCCCTGCCTTAGCACGAGTGACCATAGAATGTTGGTTAGTAGCAGAGGTGGATGTAAGTAATGGTACAGTATTCGTATTGTTCGACTGAGAGAGCTCAAGTTCAGGAGTAGTGGCTATAGTAGAAGGTAAATTTGAAGCAGAGGGGAATGATGTAGGTGCTGGGACTTGACCAGAAGGACAAAATGATGTTGACTGGTCATTGGAAGAGTGTACTGGTGGAGAAAAAGGACGAAGGGTCAAACTGTGAAGGTACAGTAGTCACGGGAGATGAAGTAGGTTGTATAGGTGCAGACTGTGATGAAATAGATGCTGGTAAAGTAGGTCTGGGCAGAGGACACAAGTCAGCTGGAAACGAGGATAAAGACTTTGAAGTGATGGTTGGTAGAAAATTAGATATAATAGGAGGACTGGAGGCTATTGACTTACGTGAGAAAAATGAGTTGTATGTGGCTGGAAAGACATGCTCATCAAACTGAACATGCCGAGATATGTATAGCCGACATGTGGAAGCTAGACATTTATAGCCTTTGTGAATTGTGCTATACCCTAGGAATATACAAGGAGTGGAGCGAGGTTCTATTTTGTGGTTATTATATGGACGTAATAAAGGATAACAAAGGCATCCGAAAGTTTGGAAGAAAGGATAGGCTTGTAGCCAAGAAGAATTTCCAAAGGCGAGGAATTTTGATGGACAACAGTTGGGAGCCGATTTGTGAGATATGTGGCTGTGGAAAAGGCATCATCCCAATATTCCAAGGGTAAGGAGGCTTGAGACAAGAGAGTAAGTCCCATGTCTACGATTTGTCTATGTTTTCTCTCAACGATCCCGTTTTGTTGGGATGTATAAGGACAGGAAACACGGTGTTCAATACCATTTTGTTTCAGATAGGTGGAGAAGGAACGAAATTCTCCACCTCCATCAGTTTGAAACCGAAGAATAGATCGCCCTAATAGCTTTTCAACATAAGTTTTGAATGAGATAAAAGCAGAGAAAGCTTCATCTTTGGAGTTTAGAAAATAAATCCATGAGAAACGCGAGTATACATCAACAAAGTTTATGTAGTAACGAAAATTATTTCGAGAAATTTTAAAAACTGGACCCTTTATATCTGCAAGAATTAGTTGAAGAGGTGCAGTATACGTAGTTAAAGAGGTAGAGAACGGTAGTTTATGACTTTTTCCAATAGCACAAGAATGGCACAACGAAGACATTTTATTTTCAGAGTAAGAAATATTACAAGATTGCAACACTTTCTTTACAATAGCTATAGAGGGATGACCTAGTCTTTTATGCCATAGGTCAATAGAACAAGAGGTAGGCTTTTCAGTGCTATTGCAAGAATGAGGAAAAAAGGAAGTATGAAGAATGCAAGGAGAAGAACCTGAGGATGAAATACTACCATTAGAATTTTGGGAATGAGCCTTTTCCAACGAAAATTGATACAGTCCATCAGATACCCCGCCTTGGAGAAGTGTTCGGCCAGTTGAAATTTCCTTCACAGAACAATAAGATGGATGAAATTCAAAGAAAACTTGGTTATCTTTCGCAAATTGGCTAACACTAATTAGATTCTTTGTTATATGAGGAACATGAAGGAGATTTTTAAGCTGAAAAACATTATTTGGAAAAGAAGAGGATTTAACAGAAGAAGAGCCAATGTGAAGAACATCCAAACCTGTACCATTGCCCACATGAACCTTGTTTTCACCAGTATAGTCAGTACCCAAGGACAGATTAGAAAGGTTATTTGTAACATGATTTGAAGCCCCCGAATCTGGATACCATTGGTTCTCCTTGTTCAAATCATTCTGAAGTGAGTAGGCAGTATACGGTTGCTGTGAAGGATGATATGGAGGAGGAGCTTGATTCTGATATGAGGTATTACCGTTGTATGGTTGGGAGTTAGGAGCATTCGGACCTTGGTACCATCTTTCAAAGCGCATGTAGCATCGAACAACCATATGTCCAAACCGGCCGCATAACTGACACTGAGGCTTCCCACCATTACTATTGTTCCAATTCCGTCGATTGGATCTTCCTCCATTATTATTGTTCGTATTTCTCTGTCCTCCAGTATTGCGTTTCTGATTGTCGTTTGTGGACTGTTGTTGCTGTTTGGTATTTGAAGCCTGAACATTAGTGTAATTAACTGAGGGAAGAGAACCGTCTGTGTTTATAACTGTATTCCTTTCAATTCTACTTTCTTGAGTAAGAAGAAGAGAGTAGACCTTCTGTAAAGGAGGTGTGATTTCTTTCTTAGTAATTACATTGACCGTTGAGTCGTATTTTGTACCCAGACCTTTGAGAATATGTATAACGTGATCATCCTGAGAGATTTTCTTCCCAGCAGCTGCTAAAGAATCAACAAGATTCTTGATTTTAAGAAAGTAATCTTTGAGAGAAAGATTACCTTTCTTTATGGTCTCCAATTTGGTTTTGAGTTGCAGAACTTGAGCAAGATTCCTGATGAAAATCTTGCATTCAACACTTTCCAGATATCTAGGGTTGTTTCACAATCTAACACTTCTGAGAGTATGTCATTAGACATTGACCCCAAGAACCAAGAAGAGATGAGGTTGTCTTGTCGCACCCAAGCTTCATAATCAGGATTAGGGATTTTGACTGCGGAATCAGTACCAGACTGAATCGTCTTCGCTGGGATTGTTACTTCATCATCAATAAAGTGCCCTAGTCCATGACCGCGCAACGTTGTTCGAACTTGAATTTTCCAATACAAAAAATTCTCTTCGTCCAACTTGACGGTGTTTGTTTTGCTGCCAGGATTTATCGTCTTCAAGATTTGTGCTGAATTCAGAGTATCAGATTATGTGGAAGAAGAATCCATGTGATCTTTGCGGAAGAGAGAAAAAAAAATATCAGGCTGTCGTTAGACTATGTGGCTCTGATACCAAGTCAAAATAACAAAACAATATGCAGTAGGATAAAGGGAGGAGAAACAGAGGATGATCACAAATGTATATCTTCCATTGATGAGAGATAAAAAAAACAATAGACCTATTTATAGGCTACTGTGAATACCAAATAAACAATATAATGCAACTGAATGTAACTGAAACTAACTAATCAAAACAATCTAAACACGATGAAAAATAGATTTTAGTGGGCTCTCTTAACACTCTAGTGATAGAATTTATCTATCAGTGATAGAGTTCTATCTGATAGAATTTTGTTACTCAAGTGATAGAATCTATCTATCAGCGATGAAGTTCTATCTGATAGAATTTTGTTACTCTAGTGATAAAATCTATTTATCAGCGATATAATTCTATATGATAGAATTTTGTTACTCTAGTGATAGAATCTATCTATCAGTGATAGAGCTATCAACGATAAAAATGATAGAATTCTATCATCGATAGAAATGATAGAATTCTATCAGTGATAGACCTTATAGAATCTATCGGTGATAGAATTTTATCACTGATAGATTCTACCACCGATAGATTCTATCAGTTCTATCACTGAGAACTCGGTGATAGAATTCTATCAATTCACCTATAGAATTCTATCAGTTAAAAAGAATATTTTAGTAAATTCACGTTCCAGACCTTGAAATTTTGTCATTTTTACAAAATGTTTCACAAGCTGCCAAATCTGCAATTATTTTGGGTCGGTTTCCTATATTTGCACCCGACCCTATTATATGCATAGCAAATTGGACAGATTGAGCTCATACAACTTACTTCTCCACTTCTTATATCTGACTTAGCCAAACATATTGTACAAGTAATATCTCATTCACATTGTTAGAGGATCTTATACAAATCCCAACAATAATTAAACGAATGTTTGAAGATTTTTTGTGGTCGTCGTTATTATCGATTTTTCGATATTAGACACGTTGTCAATCACTAAGATCTTGTCAAGAAACATTTCTTCCTTTGCATTCTTTCTCATTCTTTCACCCTCCATGAATTATACACCTTTCTTCTTTTTTTTTTTTACTAATGATTCGTAACCTTTATTCTTAGTTTATTGATTATAAAACTCATTATATTTTACAAAAATTGTTTGTTGAATGAGAAAATTTTGCGGATCACAAATTGATGTCACCTTTTTTTTAACTAATTATTAAATTTTAGGTCAATACATGTGTCTGGTTGGATATTATTTAAAATAAAATGTGAAAGAAAGTGATATTTATATTCAATTTATAAAAAGTTTCAAGATGGATAATTTGATGTTTCAATTACAAATTTAACATATGTTTCAATTGCAAACCTCTTCGTATCCCTCCTCCCAATTTCTTTCTCTATTTCTCCATCTTTCTCCCTTCCGTTTCCCACACGCGACCAGAAACCCCCCTTCGGTTTGTTGTTTTCTTCTTGCCACAGTCCCCCTATTCCGTTCCTTTGGCCGCCGCCAACCTCGCGCCACCGTCCCTTCCCGTCGGTAGCAAGCTTTCGAGGAGCCCATGTCGCCGTTGCCTCACCATCTCTCTCCCTCGATTTTCCTTGCTTTGCGAAAAAACCCACGCTGAAACGGGGAGGAGGTGGTTCCTCCTCTCCCTCATCTTTTCTGTAAAAAAAATGAAGTTATAGGAGAAGAAAAGAAGAAAAGATAAGAAAGAAAGAAACAAAAAAAGTCGGCGGCGGTGGCGGTCAATCGCCAAGGACCGGCATTGAAGAGGAAGCATCCGACCAGTGAAGAAGAAGAAGAAGGGAGAAAGGGAAATAAATAAAAATATTATAATGTATTTATATTTTTACAAATTTTAAAATTATTTTTTAATAACAAATTAGTGTCACGTCAGCAATCCGTAAACTATTAACGGAAAATTGGATGGAGGGACCAAAATGAAACTAAAACCAAACCTTAGGAGCTAAGGCTCCGTTTGATAACCATTTGGTTTTTGAAAATTATGCATGTTTTCTTCTAAATTTTCTATCATGACTTTCATCCTTGTTAACGATCCATTATTTGAATTCCTAGTCAAATTCAAAAACAAAAACAATTTTATGAAAACTACTCTTTTTTTCCCAAAATTGAAATTGGTTATTTTTTAAAACAAGGAAGAAGGTTGATACTAAAATAAAGAAATTAATAGGTTGAAGTAGGTGTGAATAAGCTTAATTTTCAAAAACCAAAAACCAAAAAGCAAATGGTTATCAAATGGGGCCTAAAATAAAACCTAACTCAAACCTCAGGGACTAAAAGTGTATTTTTTCCTTAATCAAATGAGACTGAAAATTTCAAAACATGCATTCTAAATACAAGAATAAAAAGAAAGCATAAAGCTTTAGAGAAACTAAAACTCAATTTGAAATTTCATTCAAATTAATGTTGTTCCAAATAACCAAAATATATGCCTATTTATATATAATAATTGAAGAGACACAACTACTATATGCGATTCTAGTCTAAATTCAATCAAATATCCTTTCAAATCCATACATGAACCTTCTTAAATGCAAATTCATGAATTTAAAAGGTACATAATTCATTAGAGATGCAAGTTTTTTTTTTTTGGGTGAATGAATGTGTTGTCAAGTTTGAATCGATGCACATCTTCACCATATGCAAACACCTTAACTTGGAAATGGTCATTTCCAATATTTTTTAAGTCTTTTAGCTCTAGCTCTTGAAATTGGACCTTGTGGCACAACATGATTGGCTCATAACCGATTTGAATTATAGACATTGTCTTGGAGCATAATCTTCACTTGAGCTTTTATTGAGCTGGTTGAACTTGGATTTTCATCTGGTAGACTTTTCTTATGCTCTCTTCCATCATTCATATCCTTATTATTGAGTAAGGTTAGACTTGAAATATATGGTCTAAAAAATGCACGAATAGAAAAATACATAGTTTAGGCTTCATTTGATAACTATTTGGTTTTTGGTTTTTGGTTTTTGAAAGTTAAGCTTAAAAACACTACTTCCACCGAGTTTGAGTTTCTTGGTTTTGTTATCTACCTTCTTTCCATATTTTCAAAAACTAAGTCAAGTTTTCAAAAAAAAAAAAAAAAAAAAATTAGTTTTCAAAAAGTAGTTTTAGTTTTTGGAATTTGTCTAGGAATTCAAATGTGTCATTAACAAAGATGAAAACCACGATATAGAAATTGAGAGAGAACATACTTCATTTTCAAAAACCAAAAATAAAAAATCAAATGGTATCAAACGGGTCTTAAAGATTTTAATTTTATGAGAACAAAGATATTATGTATGTGATTCTCGAACGTATAATTAATTGGCTAAATTAAAAAAAATAGTCCTGAACTATGGGGTTTGTTTCGCAAAAATGCCCTTGAACTTTAAAAAGTTTCAAAAATACCTCTGAACTTTACAAAACGTTTCAAAAATACCCCTGTAGTTAATTTTTTGATGGGAACCGTTAAAACCGTTAAAAATGTTTCAAGAGTACCATTGCCGAAAATCTAGTCAAGCTCTTGGGATGATGTGTTGAAAGAGAAGAAAAGCTCATAGTGTATGAATAGATGAAAAATAGTTAAAACTTGTCATTAATTTTCATGGAAGAAGAATTTATGGTGAGAGAAGGAAAAAAAAAACATTTTCTAATAAGGTTATTTTTTAAAATCTTTTGAAAGTTAAAGAGTATTAACTAAAATTTTAATGGTTTTCATCCAAAAATTAACGATAAGGGTATTTTTTAGCATTTTTTAAACCAATCCCATAGTTGAGGGGCATTTTTTATAATTTAGCCTAATTAATTTATAGCAAACTTTTTTTTTTTTTTTTTTTTTTTTTTTTGTGGGAATGAACTATAGCAAACCATATATAGAGTGAAAGTTAATAACCAATCCAATACATGGATAATGGGAAACTAAACAAAAATCATTGTTTCATCTATCAACCAAAAAGAGAAGGAAAAAAAAAAGTTGTAAAGACAAAAGAGCATCTAAAAAAACCAGAAACTAACGTTCGAATATTTTGAATCTCAGTTCGGAGAGTTAGGTTCGGAGTAGATTTAAATTAGCCGTCTCAACTTTTCGGTTCGGGAAGCCGTTGTTCCGCCGAACCTCCCGTCTCTCCCACCGTCCTCCTTAGTTTACCTTCTTTATCTCATTATCTTTTCCCTTTGTTCCTTCGAATCTTGATTCTCTGTAATTAGGGCTTTTCTTAGTTCTTTAAAACAGCACAAATTTCTCTCATCATAAGCCCCAGAAAAAAAATCCCCAATTGCTGGCGAAGTTCCTTCTTCTGTGCATTGAATTCCACTAGGGCTACGATTCGCAAACTTGAAATGGTGAAGACACCGTCAATTGGAAGCCGAGTGCGAAGCAAGCTAGCGGATATTTCAAATTCGAAAACAATGAGATCTCACATGGAAGATGAAAGGTCTTCGGAAGCTCTGCTGCCAAGTAAGGACGTCGTCGATCAGTTGGTGAAGGTGCGGGTCTGTTCTTGAGATTATTATTATTATTATTTTTTTTTTTTGTAAAATTTTCTTTGATCTGAGATATTTGTTGGATTGGATGTAATTTGTGGAACAGGAAAATATGGATCTAATGAAACTTGTCATGGAGAGGAAGTATCCTTCTGGATTTGGCTTTTCTGTGCCATTTTTGGTAGTTCTGAATTAGGACCTGGATTTTCTTTCTTGGTTGGCTAAATTAGGATTTACATTTACTTTGACCATTCCTGATGCTAATAGAGTTGTCTTTAAATTCACTATGTCATGGACTATGAACCTTGTTAAATTTCAAGTCTAATGAGTGATGAAGTTTTTTTAAAAAAATCTAATTACATTACTGAACCTTTTCTATTTAGGCTAGTTGGCCAAAAAACATTCAGTTTAAAATGTATATATCCAATTAATCTACTTCTTTGTGTCATGTTATATAATCAACATAACATGTCAACATCGGCAATAAATGACTTGAAAGAGTAAGCTAGCAAGATTTTTAATATTTAGGCAGAAAAAAATGTAAGGGCTAAATTCTTAATTCCAACTATTTTTTGCATAGTATTCGCATTATCCAGTGAAAAGAGAACTTTCAGTAAGTTTTTCCTTAACATTTGAACAGTAAAATTATTGACCTGAGTGAAGTCGAGTTACAGAAACTTCGAGGAAGCATTCAGAAACTCCAGCTCCAAAATTGGCATCTTGCTCAATCAAACAGTCGCTTTTTAGCGGTATGATCATCTTTATTCATAAACAATTATGATTATCCCTCTGCTGAGTGCGATTCCATGGACTCCACTAATACTTTAATTAACTATGCATTGTTTTCCTCTTGCAGGAAATCAAGTTAGGGAGAGATAGAGTAAGTTTCTAAAAGTCCTTGAATTGATTTCTTGCTGCGTTTTTTATAGGGTATTTAGATCTTATTTTATATATGTTGCTCAATGATTTGATCCTGATGTGTTCCAGATGAAATCACTGGAGCATGAGATTGAATGCAAGGAGGCCTTGTTAAAAGCAAAGTGTTTGAATGTAGAGGTAGTAACTTCAAACTTTTTATTCTACTACAAAGAACAGTGAGGGATATTTATTTTGTCTAGCTGTGGAATCGTTTTGGTCCTTTATCGGCCATGTTAGGTCAAATCAGTTAATATTTTTTCAATAGGTATACCATATCATCATTCAGTTAGTTAATGACAGAGATTATGTAGAAGTAGGACTAAATTTGCAATTTAACCAAAATCTTGTCATGTAGCTCACAGTTCACACTAGGAAAAATAATCACGGACATATAACTTAACACGGTTTGCTATGAAATTAGGAAGAGCATACAGACCCAGAACTAGGAATTATACTAGCACTTTTTTTTTTTTGTTTTTTTTTATATCCGTGAGTGTCTGGGTTAACTTGTGTGCACTTGGACTAATCTCACGAGACAACCGTCTGATCCTACTACATTTGGTTGCCGGGAAACAAGTAGGATATTAAATCCTAGGTATACTTACTACTCATGTGTTATAACTTATAGACTCTTCTAGATCTATGATTTCCTATTCTTTTCACGTAGCTCCTCTACTATTGAAACCTTTTGGGAAACCTTCTGGAAACAGACACACATCTACACATTGTAGACTAAGGACATAATTAAAGGATGAACGTGTTAAACCATCCCTAACCCTAGAGCTTAATTTGATGGGTTACAGTAAATTTATTTATCTTTTATTTATACTTAAACTCTTCCCCTCACTAGTGGGTTGAAAATTTCATAACAGTCCAATAAGTAGTTTTCAATATTAACCGGGGAGGAAATGACATTACAAGGGTTCTCGAACATAGGACCTCTTGCACTAATACCATGTTAAATAACAAATAAACCCAAAAACTTAAGCCGATGGGTTGCGATAGATTTAATTATCTTTTATTAATACTTTGACGCTCAACACAATTTAGACATGCTTATCAAGATATATGTAGAATTTCAATACTTCCTTGCAAACAAGACCCTACCTGAAAATTTAGATAGGCTAGCAATTTTCATTGATGAAAAATGGAAAAAGGCTTGTATTTTGACCAAAAACTGCTATATATTCTGACAGGGGAAAGCAGAGATGAATAATGGAAACTTTGAATGGCAGGTAATTGGTAATTTCCTTTTTTCAGGTATCTGCTTTGTTGTTCTGTTTAGTCATCACACTTTGCTCACAATTGTTTTCTTCACCTATTTTCCTGGCTGCAGGAAGGAGAGAAGCCAACAGGGCAACCTTCAGCTGCGGTTAAAACTGACACCAAAGCTTTCAATGGAAATAGAAAGGCCGGTAGAGCTAGAAGTCAATGTAGGTTCTTGAATATCAATATAATGATATGGACATAAACCGAAACATATTCCACTTTTCTGTCAATTTATAATAACTATCCTTACCTTTCTTTAAGATGGTGAGTTGCAGTAAAGGGTGTGTTTGGGAAGGCTTGTAGAATAAGTACTTTAATTAGTAGCACTTAAGTAAAATGTGTTTCAAACTATTTTCATGTTTAGTTCTCAAGTAATTAATTCTCTATAGATATTCTCTCATGAAACACTTTTACTTCTAACTCCCTTTCGAAAACAATTTCATGTTACACCAAAATATGAAGGTTTTAATGGGCATTGTCAGGAGGGATCCCAAACCTAAAAACTTATACTTTTACTAACATCGAAGAGACACTGTATTAGTGCCTTCAGTGTTATAGGTTTGAATCTCCTCCCCTAATTTGTTATGTAATAATATGGTAAGCAGAAATATATTTATTATCCCTTTCTCTGTTTATTTTTCTTCTTTATCTTATTGTTCTAGTTACTTGAACCACTGCAGCTACGAGCCCTTCAACTTCATACTCAACAGTGGCGGATAAAGAGAAAGTTGGGAACAAAAGGTACTAGCCATTTACACATCTACACACATCGCAATATTTGTGCCACTATTCTTTCAAATTTAGTTATTTGCTTTACGTATTTATCTGTTTCAAGGCATTGTGTAAGAAGACAATCTGGTAGACTTAAATATCAAACGAGACACCCTGAAGAGAATTTGTAGAAGACATGAAATTTCCTGCTACTGGAGAAGAAGAAGAAGAAAGGAAGAACAATGGTAGTTCATTATCATCCCCCAGATTGGAAGAAGCTTCAGCTCTGTAGAGATCTTCCATTGGAAGACCATTACGCAGAGCAGCTGAAAAGATTCAATCCTACAAAGAGTCTAGTCTCAACGTTAAACTGAGAAGACAGGAATGAAAGGTCAGCTCGGTATACTGTTTCAGCTAGCAGTTAAATTATACTTTGTATTTATGATTATTATTATCTATGTTGTTGTTGTTTGTGATGTTTTATATATGATTTTGGTTGTGGGGTCGAATACTAATTCTGTTGCAATTTGTTTTCATGTACGTATTTGTAATTATATCATTTTTAGAATATTGTGTTACTAAATGTGAGGAAAAGATTTGAACTTGTAATTTATAAAGAGAAAGGTTGAGGTTGATTATCGAAGTTGTGTACAAGTTTTCTACATCATACTTTTCTTTTTGTGCCGGTTGCATAGATGACAAAATCGCCCAAAATAATAGCAGACATGGCAGTGTTGGAAACTATGGCAAAAAATTACCATCAGCTCGTGTAAATTACCAAAAGGCCCTCCATAAGCCCATATAAATCTTGGATGATAGGGAAGAAAGGGAATCAAAAATCAAGAAAACTTTCTCCAAAAACTTAGAACATGTTTGGGAGTGATATTTAAATGGCTAAAGTCACTTTTGTTAAGTTTGAAATCATCCTAAAACATACTTTTAATTATTCAAAATTAATTTCAGGTTTGATTTTACATTTTTAAATGTGATTTTCATATTATCAAAGACATGTTTTGGAGTGATTTTGAATATGACAAAAGTGATTTTCATCATTTCAAAATCACTCCCAAACATGCACTTAGATTCCATGGATAGAAGAGACCTAGTCTATGCATTTAGCATATGCTCTGATCTTTCTTTAGATGAAAAAATTGTAGTCAAATTCTCCAATTTGTATTTGGAGTGTCTACTGATATGAAGACAATCCCATAATAAAGTCAATTGGAGACATGCTTGATAATGAAGAATACTTTCAAGTATATCCATGGGGGAAGATTATGCTATGAACTAGCAATGGAATACATTAGGAAAGCTTCAACCAACACATCAGGGTTTATCTATCTACGAGGATTTCCTATTGTCCTAGTTTATTGGACTCTGAATCTCATTGATACACTTCAATACTATCAATAATAGTCATTTTTTTTAGAAGAACAATAGTCATTGTTAGACTTCAATACGTATAGAATTCTATATGTGATAGTTATTGATAGAAGGTACATAAATTACTTTTGTTTTATGTAATAGTTGGCTATCAAACTAGTGTTTTACATTATTATTATTATTATTATTATTATTATTATTATTATTATTTTTTTTTTTTTTTTTGTGACGAAACTCAAAAACATGTCTAGTTCTAGTTTTTGTTTGAATATTCATTCGGATTATGCATCAACATGTTTATCTATATTTTTATAAATAGAAGACCACATTTAAATAATAATAATAATAATAATAATAATAAAATAAAATAGACATCCACGCAAGTTTTTATGTAAACCTAGATTAAATTTCTAATATTGTCAACTCAAGCATTGTTCATGTTAATACAACTCTCACAAATTGTAGATATATTCAAATTCTCACTCTCTCCATATAAACCTCCTAGGAAATAAGCTTCTTCTCCTATCAGACAGCCATAAAAAAATTCTTTGAAAAGAAGGAAAAATCACATGAGGTTATCCACACATCACAAGTTAATTTGATATTCAATTAAATGTAAAAGAAAAAAAAAAGTATGATTTAGAAATTATTTGGACCTATTTTGCTATATTTACAATTATTTGGACCTATTTGCTATATGTGCATTGCAACTACCCTTTCACTATAACAAGGGACAACAAGAAAAATGGTTAGGATTTAATATTAGACTTGAAAAATGGTTAACTATGTTTAGAAATTAAGTAATGAATAAACGTAATTTTTATTATGATATTAATAAGAGAAATTTGGGAGTATGGTCAAAATATGGGGGGCGGTTTTGAAAGATGGCCAAAAAAATAAAAACATTGAAAAAAGGCAAACATTGAAAAAAGGCCACACGTGAGTTAGGCATGATCAAACTTTTCCTAATATTCCATATGTACCCTTGTTGCAACCTGTAAACCAACAAGCTTCTAAAATTACGTACTTGGACCCAACAAACTAAATCTTGACAAAAACCTTAAACTTAGACTAAGTGAATCCAACAAACTAAATCTTTTCAAATTTTATATTTATTGATAAGATTCAAATTTCTCCAACTTCCTCCCTATTTCTATCGTTTTCTTCCTCCATAACTTGTCTTCTCTCCCAAGCATGATCGTTTTCTTCCTCACCTTCTCCTCCAAGCAAGAACTGAGTTCCCACATAGGATTGCAAATTCTCACGGTCACAAAACTTCCGATCTCGAAACCTCTCAATATAGGTACGAATCTTATCCAAGTAGAATGAAAGATGTGGGGATCAACATGTAGTCAATAATTTTATTTTATTTTTTTACCGCTTTTGTGTTGTAGGGTTGATTCTTTGTTCTACAAAGACACTGTATTTGATGCTCACCTATTTTGTTGTTCTCAAATTGGCAGAGACATTGTATTGTCCAAATAGTAAAAATAGTATTTACATTATCAAATATGACCAATTATTTTTAATATAATATGTTGAGAGGATTAATTTTGGGGTTGTTTGAGTGATTATTATGAGAATACACAGTATTTGTGTTACGAGATTACACAGTATTTGTGTTTTTAAAAAGTATTTTTGTTTTAAAAAACACAGTATTTACATGTCTCAGACTATTAGTAAGTATTTTTGTTGTTTTCAAATACGGGACATTTTTGTATATTGAATTACAAGATTTTAGTGTTTTCATCAATGTTGATTGTTTTTTTGTCCAAGTTCCTTTTGATTTTTTATTTTTATTTTTATTTTGTTCGTTGTAAAGATTTTTTTGGTTTATGGAATTTAGGTTTTGATTTTGTTAGTGTGAAAGATTTTGTGTTTTATGGAATTTAAGTTTTGATTTTATTAGTTAAAAGGATTTTTAATTTTATCAGATTTAGGTTGTTAGATTTGAATTTGAATTTGAGGTTGTTAGGTTTTGATTTTGTTTTAATTCGAGAGATTTAGGTTGTTATATTTGAGTATTAGATTTGTTTCAATTAGGTTGCTTAAAATTAGGATTACACATTTATTCCATACAGGGACATTTTTGTCAGTAGATTTCCATTTTTATCCTTTTGCCATTTTTACAAGAAAAAATATTTTTAGCTATTTTTCAAATCTATGGTTTATTTTTAGCTATTCTTGCTGTTATCCCTATTAATAATTAGAATGGAGAATTCCCCTATATAGGGGAAAAAGGGACTATAAATGGTGTAGATATTGTGCAATGGGATTCCAAACCAACTTTTAAGCCCAATCCAACCCATTGTGGGCCTAAAAGGTCAGTCGATTGTCCCTTTTGGGCTCTAACATGTAGGCCCAAAATATCAAAGAAAGTGACATGTGGGCCCATTTTTCCTTTGTTTTTCTTTAGATGAAAAATGCTGTTTCCCATTCACAATTCAAAAGAAAAAGATTTTCAAAATTAATTAGGTTTGGAAGCATATTAAATAAAAATAAGAGCAGCCATGTGGATAAAACATTATTTTCAAAACCATGTCATTTTCAACCAAAATACTATGTCAAGTCCACCAACTTTGCTCTGTTCTCAGTACCACCAGATTCTTTTTACCATTATAATATCATCATCAAAACCGTGTGGACCCCATTTCTGCTTCTACTTTCTTAAACATTTTCATTTTTTTTTATTTCCCAAAACTTTCATGTCTTTTTTTCCCCTTTTTTGTCCCAATTAGATATACTTAGAAAATCAACTTGAAAATGAAGTTTATTATATAGTTTTGTTAGCTAAATGATAAAGATCTCATGATTCATAATCCAAAATTTCCATTATGTCTTTCTTTGGCTATGGCCCTCAAATCTTTTCCTTTTACTTCTATTTTAAAAGATTTTTTTTTTCTTAGGTTTTGATTATGATGTTTTTTTTTTCTTTTTCTCTCTTATGATGGCGGTGGCCTTTGGCCAAAACTCAAGTCACTTCTTACCGTGACAATGTAATTGAGTTGGATAGAAAAATAGGAGAGTGGAGGGAGAAAATTTTCCATTATTATTTTGTTATGAATGGAACAAAGATGCATCTCATCTTGTTGTCATCTTTACGTGTAATTTAAAATATCCAATGAATAAATAAGTGAAAAAAATAAGACATTCAATGAATGATTGTGAAAAGGATAATCTTATTTAATAGGATAATTTATGAACTTCCATAGTTATGCCTAATTTAATTCTTCAATTAGATAGTTCCCACTTTCATCTATATACTATGAATTATGATTTTGAATACTTTTTGTCCTTAATGCTCATTAACTAACTTGATGATGTGATGTCATCAATTTGAACATGACATGACTGGTTAAGGCATATGTCTTTGATCAAAATGTTAGAGATTCGAATCCTCACATTCACATGTTGTTGAACTAAAATTTTTTTTGATAATGTGATGCAAATAAATCCAAGAATAACTTAGTAGACAGAGCACATACTAGCATTTCAAAAGGTTGATTGTTTCATATCCACCTCACAATTGTTGAATTCAAAAAGAAAAAACTTGACGTGGTGGCACATGTTTATTGAACCAAAGTTAACTAACATGACATGACACAAAACATTATAGATGAGAAATAAATTAAATAGTTTGACAAAATAAGTTTTTTTTTTTTTTCTTTTTTTAAGTACATCAACATTTGGGAGCGGGAGGATTCGAACCTCTGATCTTTTGGTCAAGGATCCATGCCAATTACCACTAAACTATGTTTACTTTGACGTTTGACAAAATAAGTTGTGACGATATATAAAATAAATTTGATATATGTTACTTAAAAAAAAAGAGAATATATTACACGTGACAAATGACAAAAGAAAGTAGATACGCAAAATCGATTTGGCGTGAATCATAAGAGTGACAAATACAAAGCATTTGGATTTTTTTTATTTTTTATTGCATACACATTACACACGGACGCAAAGAGCTTAATGCCAAAGTGGTAATGGAGAAAGAAAGATCTTTAAGCATGTGAATATGAGCCAATGATATGCAGACACGTGGCAGAATTTAGTACCAAATCCAAGCATCACATGCAAACCAAGATTGAGTTGGAAGAATAATTTGGACAATAATATGTAAGAATAGCGGAAACCGCGTCACAAAACAGGGGCTTGTTTGGGTGCACGCAATTAATTATTCCTCTTAAGTTTAATTACTCTTCTTTCCTCATTGTTGTTTTCCTCCCAAAAATTTTCAAATGGTTATAAAATATATAATTATCATGTCTTCGAAACTTAGAATCAAATTTTGAATGGACAAATATAATCTCAATTTTTCATCTAAATTTGTCGAGTTAGGTGTATCAATTGTTACTTTAAACCATCAATATCTGCAAGTTATATCTTAAACTTGGATAAGTATGATAAATTGAATTTTAGGTCAAAATAGAAGATCTTTGGTGCTAAGTTGGAATTCTAGTTGGAGTCTCTTTTTGCCTATCCACATGATGCTGAAGTTGGGGCCAACTCAGCCAAGTTAATTAGTTACTGAGGAATAAGCTCTTGATTCTTTGACTAGGTGGGATAGAGTGTGTGCCTAGGAACAAGAGAGTGAGTATGAGATTTCTTTTCCTTATTTCTTTAGGTTAATACGACTCTCACTAGGAATTTTTTTTTCTTCCTAACTTGTTCTTCCAGAGATTCAATAAGAGATTGTAGGTCATGCCGCATGGTGGAAGTAGACTCGTGTGTGTGTTAATTCGTTTTCTTCCATTTTTTAATTTTCGATATTAGTTGTGTTTATTATTGCGAATCATTGGATTTGTTGTGTTTTTTTTTCTTTTTTGAAGAAAGGATTTGTTGTGTTATCGATTAAATCTTCAAGGGTTAGCATTATCGATCATATAATATTAGAGTTGTGGATTCATATTGTTACTTCGACAGGTTGCACATTGTGAGGATTACACGCAGATATCACTTATCTACCCACTCAACTCTCATGCAACTTCCAAGCTAATTTCACACAGTCAAAGAACAAACAAGCAAGAATCTCAACCAAGGTCATAATGCTTTGCCCCCTTCTTTCTGATCTATCTTTATCCCTTCTCTGGTAGGTTAAATCCTACCAACCTTAAGCAGTGCTGGAATTTTTGCTGAGTTAATGGCTTGGTCAACACATCTGCAGCATTATCTGAGGTATGAATTTTCAATACCTGTATTTCCCCCTTTTCAATTTCTTATCGCACGAAATGGAACTTTATATCTATGTGCTTCGTACGATTGTGAAATTGAGGATTTTTGGTTAAGAAAATTGTACTTTGATTATCACAGAAGATGGATACCGCGTAGGTTGTACAATTCCAAAATCTTTCAGTAAGCCTCTAAACCAAATCCCTTCCTTAATAGTTTCCGAAAGGACAATAAACTCAGCTTAGTGGATAATGCTACTACTGGTTGAAGAGTGGCTTTCCAGCTTAATCGATTCTTTCCAATTAGGAAGAAGTATCCAAATAGAGATCGTCTTTTATCTAAGTCTCTAGCGAAGTCAACATCTACATATTCATAGATTTCATGTTCTTATGGATCATTCTTCGTGTATTGCAATGTAGCTTGGCTAGAACTCTTAAGGTACCTAAGGATCCACTTAACTGCCTCCCAGTGCCTTTTTCCAGGATTCGCCATAAATCTACTCACTAAGCTGGTGGCATAGGAAAGATCTGGCCTAGTGGAAACCATTAGGTACATTAGGCTTTCAACAGCTTGTGAGTATGAGACTTTTACCATAAAAGCTTGATGCTCTTCATCACTTTCACTTGGTGAGTTGGTTGCTGATAATTTGAAGTAATGAGCTAAAAAGGTGGACACCGTTCATTCACCTTAAATTTCTTCAGCACCTTAATACAGTAGCTTGCTTGACTGATACTAAGCGTGGAACTTGCCTTGTCTCTGATTATTTCCACACCCAGAATCCTCTTTGACTCACCCAAGTCTTTCATTTCAAACTCCCTTTTCAACATAGTCTTCACTTCATTTAGAATTTCCTTGGACTTTCCTGCAAGCAACATGTCATCCACGTAAAGGAGTAGATAGACATTTTGTTTGAAAGTCTTTGTGTTTATATAAACACAATTGTCAAATGAACTCTTCATGAAGCCTATTTTGGTGACAAACTCATCGAATCTTTGATACCAGCACCTTGGGGACTGTTTAAGTCCGTAGATTGATTTGTTCAAAAGGAAATACTGAGTCTCCTGTCCCTTCTTTACATATCTAGGGGGTTGCTTCATGTAAATAGTTTATGTAAGAAAATCGTGTAGAAATGCTGTTTTAACATCTAGCTGATCTAGATCCAACTCCTCTTGCACAACAAGTGACAACAACATTCTTATAGAGGTCATCTTTACCACAGGAGAAAATATTTCGGTGTAATCTATCCCTTGTTTCTGAATGTACCTTTTGCAACCAACCGTGCCTTGTATCTAGGCTTCAAAACACCAGCTATGCCTTCTTTTACCTTATATATCCATTTACAAGCAATCGACTTGTATCCTTTAGGTAGGGATCTCAGAGTCCATGTATCATTCTCTTCCAAGGACTTCATCTCCTCATTCATGGCATATATCCAGTTCCTTCCATTTGGACCACTGACTGCCTCTTCGAAACTGCTTGGTTCATCTAGTTCTAGAAATTCTGTTACATTCAGTGCAAAAGAAATACAGTAAGCTTCAGAGAACCTTGAAGGAGGAACAATGGTTCTCCTTTGTCTATCTCTTGTCAAAGAATAGTTCGAAGATCTGTTTGCTCTTCCTCTGTATTAGAAGATTCATGTTCTGTTTCTTGGGACTCTGTTACTTCATGTGATACTGTAGGTTCTGTTTCAGAGGTTTGTGGAGACTCATTGTGCTCCACCTCAATGTTAGTGCCATTTTCCTTAGAAATTTCTTCAAGTGGCTTGTCTTTAAGCATATACATTTCTCCTTCTCTGAAGATAACATCACGGCTATTAATGCACCTTTTCTCAATAGGGTGCCATAGTCGATACTCTTTAACTCCTTCAGTGAACCCCAAGAATATACACTTTACTGCTCTTGCCTTAAGCTTCCCTTGATTTTGATGCACAAAACCCACACAACCAAACACTTTAAGATGCTGTGACTTAGGGGGCTTTCCAGACCATTTTTCTTCTTGGGTTAGGAAGTTAATTAAAGTATGAGGGCACCTATTTAACGTATGAACCGTGTAGGAAGCTGCTTTTGCCCAATACTTTTCATTTAACATAGCCTTGGCAAGTTGACACCTAACCCTCTCCATAATGGTCCGATTTAATCTCTCAGCCACCACATTTTATGGTGGTGTGTGTCTAACCGTTCGGTGCCTTAATATACCATTTGCTTTACAGAAGTTATCAAATGATTCATTTCAGAATTCTAGTCCATTATCTGTTCTAAGGCACTTAACTTCCTTATTAGTTTGTTTTTCTACCATAGTCTTCCATTCCTTGAATTTTTCGAAAGCTTGGTCCTTAGATTTGAGGAAGTATATCCAACTTTTCCTTGAAAAATCATCAATTAAAGTCAGAAAATACCTTGATCCACTAAGAGAGTTAGATGATGCGGGTTCCCATAAGTCTGAGTGTATATACTCAAGAATTCATTTTGTAGTTTGCTAGGACCTTGCAAAGCACTGCCTCTTTGACTTGCCTACAACACAGTATTCACAGAAACTCAAGTTATCACCCATTCCTTGAGGTAGAAGCCCTTGTTTTGCTAGGACTTGAAGACCCTTGGTGCTTATATGAGACAACCTTCTGTGCCACAACTCTTCTTCAGAAAGGTTGCCTTCTGTTACTACCAAAACATGTTGAATCATCTCGACATCCTTTAAAATATAGAGGCCATTCATTTTAATACCAATAAGCACCGTCTTTGAGTCCTTCCTTATATCAATGGTTCCTCCACTTCCACCATATGTGCAACCAATGGCATCTAACATACCTAAAGATATCAAATTTCTCTTGAGGTTAGGAACATGCTTGACATTCCTTAAGAGTTTAACCGAACCATCACTCAACTTTAAGGAAACTGATCCAATGCCAACAACTGGATTAAAATTAAAATTTTTGAAAGTTCAAATATTAAACTAAATTCTAATGTAAAATAAGATTTCAAAATTTTTGTTAAATTATAAGTTTGATTTATAAACTTTTAAAGTTGTGTGTAATATGTTTCAAAAAAAAAAAAAAAAAAAAATTGTGTGTAATAAGTCTTAAACTTCATAGTTGCATATATTCAATCCTTATACTTTTAAATGGTTATTAATAGGTTTTTAAAAGTTTAACTTTGACTTAGTTTGGGATTGCTATGGTTATTAAAATAATTGTTGTCAACTCTACTTCTAGAAAAATTAGTTGTAATAAGAAGTAAATTAGTGTTGGGTAAATTTCAAACTTTAAACCTCAAAAAGAAAGTAAGATTGCTATGGTTATCCATTGTGCAGGCTATCCCGTGTTACATTATGAATTGTTTCTGCTTGCCTAAAAAACTGGTTCAAGACATTAGTAGGGCAATGGCGCGATTCTGGTGGAATGTGAATACGAAGGATAGAAGGATCCATTGGGTGAGCTGGAAGACATTGTGCAAGCCAAAATGCTTGGGTGGAATGGGTTTCAGAGATCTGGAAACTTTCAACCAAGCTCTCCTGGCTAAATAGTGTTGGAGGATTGTTCAGTATCCTACCTCGTTTCTCTCCCGTGTGTTGAAGGAGCGGTATTTTCCTAGTGGAGACTTTTTGGATGCAAGGGTGGGCTCCCGACCCTCGTACATTTGGAGGAGCCTGATTTGGGGGAGGGAGCTATTGGGTAAGGGTATTCGCTGGAGGATTGGGAATGGGGAGAAAGTCAGTGTATATGGTTCTAACTGGATTCCAAATGATAAATGCCTTAAGATACGGTCCCCGGTTACTTTGGAGCTGGATACTCGAGTGGCTGATCTTCTTACTGTCTCGGGCCAGTGGAATGAGGAACTTCTTCGACATCACTTTAGTCCTTGCAAGGTACGCTCTATCCTTTCTATCCCCTTGCAGCATATATCGTCTGAGGATAAAGTCATATGGCATTTTGAGAAGTGTGGGATCTATACGGTTAAGAGTGGGTACCGGCTTGGCCAGGTGGCTTTGCTTGCCCAAACCCCATCTTCGTCTTCGTGTGAGACATTGTCCAGTTGGTGGAAGGGGTGTTGGAAAATGGGGATCCCAAACAAAATTAAGATTTTCTTTTGGAGGATTTGCTTAGAGCGACTTCCTACTGTTGACAATTTGAGTGTCAGGGGCATTGATGTTTTGAATGTGTGTGTGCATTGTGGTTGGCATGGGGAGTCATGCATGCATTTGTTTTGGCAGTGCAAATTTTTTCGTGAAGTATTGATGGGATCTGAGTGGGAGGTTTTGCTGCAGAGTGTCTAGGCGAGCTTTATGCTTAATCTGCTTAGGGATGTGAAGGACAAGGTCGATTGGGCTAAGTTTGAAGAGCTTGTGGTGGTGTTGTGGGTCGTGTGGTGTTGTCGAAACCAACAGAAGTTTAGAGGGTGGGTTCCTTCAGCTGGGCTTGTGGATTGGACGGTGAATTATCTTGCTGTTTTTTGAGGGGTCTCTCGGACCTAGACAACTCTCACCACCTTACCCTCTATTTTTGTGCCTTTAATGGGCCTAGTATTTCCGGCAATTGCAATGGCTTCTTTATCTCTTCATGTTCAAAAAAAACAAGATTTTTTAAATATGCTAGTGCCGTCTATTTTTTTTTTTCAAAACTAGACTTTGACGATAACACAACTATCTATTTAGTAGACTAGAGTCTAACATGTGGCTTACTTCAAACATAAGCGATTATACATGCGTAAACATGATATCTGAGGAAATGAATTATAAGTATTTGAAAATAAAAAATATATAACAGATCAGGCGACGAATGTTTGAGATGTAAAGTCAATATATCTATATGGATGTAGGTATCTATAGGAAATCATATAAAGGTGATGTTATTATTTTAGATCTAAGTAATGTTGGATCGGTATGGCAACCCTAGAGGGGGGTGAACAGGGTTTAATAAAACTTTTTCCTAAAATGACTCAATTAAACTAATTAACACACTTTTTATAAGCAATAAGAGAAATTTCAATATATGCAACAAATAAGAACAAACTAAAGCATGCAATAGATTCTTAAATTAATTTCAAAAATAAAAAGGAAAGAGTTAGAGAAGAAGACACCGTAATTTTTATAGTGGTTCGGTCAAACTCGACCTACTCCACTCCCCAAGCGCCTCTTGGGAATTTGAATAAAAACCTTTCGACTCTTTCCACGGATTAGAGCCCAACCGTTACACCACCGCTCCTTTTACGGGTTCAAGAGCAAACCCGATCCTTTCCACGGGTTAGGATCAAACCGTTACAAGTGATGAAATTTTTGGATAACACAATACAACTCTCAATAGAGTAGATTTACAAATTTGAGCACTCAATAAATTGATCCTCACAATACAATAGAACTCTCTCAAGAATAAGATGAAAAGAAAAATTTTGGGAGCTTGGAGAGAGCAACAATGGAAACTTTTGAGTTTTGGAGGATTGTAAAATTGTAAAATATTGTTGGTAAAAATTTGGGGAGGAAGATGAGTTTAAAAAGAGAGGGAAATGGGGTAAAAAGTGAATTTAAATTTGGACCGTTGGATTTGAAGATAAAGAAAAATAAAGGGCGGAGATTAAAAGAAACTTAAAAGAAAAAGAATAAATATAAAATATATAATTAAAATAAATTATTTACTATTTATTATTTTTTTTAAAAAAAAAACAAACGGTAACTTTTTTTTTAATATATAATAATAATAATAATAATATATATATATATATATATATAAATAGGTTAACGGTAAAAAAAACTTTCAAAATATAATATATATATATATATATTTTTAAACACCAACGGTAAAACAACATTTAATGCTTTCAACTTTTTTTTTTTTTTTAATAATTTGAGAAATTAACCGTTTGATTTTTTTTTTTAAATAAAGTAATATATATATATATATATATATATATATATATATATATATATATATTTTAAATAATCAAAAGCCCCACATGTCACTCTCCCATCGTTCCACGTGTCGTCTTCGGATTGGTCCATGATGCTGACTCAGCTGCCACGTCATCACTACCGGTATATTTCGTTAAAGCTTGTTTCGACCATAACTTCTTCGTCTTAGCTCCGATTTGAGTGATTCAAGAGGCGTTGGAATCGTTGTTCCGAGCTCTACGCTATGGGCACATTAAAACACTAAAATTTTCAGTAATTAAAAATTGAGTTTGTTATCATCAAAACATTGATTAATTAATTAATTAAAATTAATTAATATGAGATTAAGGGCCAAAAAGCCAACAAGTAATTCATTGTGAGGGGATTAGAGGAGTGCCTCGGAGTGCAGTAAAATGGCTCCCGCCGAAGGAGGGATGGTATAAGGTGGACGTGGTTGCTGCATATTGTGAGGATTTGTCTCTGGTGGGTGCTGGAGTTGTTGTTCGGGATTAGGTAGGGTGAGTCATGCTGTCAGCTACTGTTAGCCATCATGTGGGGAATTCAGATTTGGCAGAGGGTCTGGCGGTGGTAGACGGGATGAGACTTGTGGTGGAGATGAATTTAGCTCCGGTAATCCTTGAGACTGGCTCTATGCAGGTTTATTCGCTGCTGCAAGAGCCTGCGATGGTGTATCTAACTGAGTTCAGTGTGCTGGTTTCTGAGACTCGAAAGAAGGTGTCTGCACATATTCAGCTCGAGTTTAGCTTTACAAGAAGGGAATGAAACCGTGTTGCCCATGAGTTAGCTCGCTTTGCTTTCAGAGAGAGGGGCTATGAGTATTGGATGGAATCGGTTCCTGCGTGGGCCTATCTTCTGGTTGAGGAAGATATTTTATCCCTGTAACTGTTTTTCTCTCCTTTGTGCTATTGTCAGGTAGGTGGCGGTCGAGCTAGTGAAGATCGAGAATGGAAAGCGAACCAAAGAACCATCTATACTGGAAGGGTGATCAAACTAAGAAGCGACAGTCACTACCCATTACCGGCGTGCAGATATCAGGGGAGGTCTTCTGTTCCCCGTACTTTTGAACCTTATGTTGTGTATGTTTAGTGTCTTTTGTGGGTTGTGTATGCTTTAGGTTAAAAGGTGGGCACTTGCATGGTTAGTGGATCCTAGGTTGAGGCTTGATGCACCTGAGCATCAATCCCATATGTTTTGCATGTGTAGGTTACTTTGTGGTCTGCGTATGCTTTATATCTTAGTGAATCCTAGGTTGAGGCTAGATGCACCTAAGCATCAGTCTACTCTTATATATGTTTTTCGTTAGTGTGTTGCCCTGTTATGATTGATTGGAGGTCATGCATCTGAGCAGTGGACCTATTTTTTTGCTGGGGAAATGTTTAAAACGTTAAGCTTTAATGGCTGAGATGAGGTGTTGGAATGTTTAAGCATGTCAAGGTCCTTATGTGCTGGTATGTTTCTTTTGCTTGTGTTAAAGTGAGGCGTGTGTAGCTAAATGATAACTGCCCAAAAGGTAGTTATTTAGGCCTCAATTATATAGAGATTTGTGTGTCCTCTATGCTTATTAGGGTTGGTTTTGGATAGATATTACATGTTTTAACCCATTTGGAAGAATGGAAGCATTGGAAATTATTTTGTGCAGATTATGCTGCTGAGCGACTGGAAGGAGCAGATTCTATGCTGCAGCAAAACTGGGAACAAAAACTGTCACATCACAGCTCGTTAGCCAACTTCATGAACCGACTTCTGTTGAGTTATTTTCGTGATAAAGGATCAAGGAGAGCCTTACACGTGTCCTAGTTGACCTAATTCAAGCCTCCCATCCTTCTATAAAAGGAAGTAGCCGTCAAAGTCAAAGTCATTCCATGTTTTCCCTTGGAAGCCGAATAGTATAGGGAGATTGAAGATCATCAAGAACACCATCAACCGCAAGCTGATTAGGGAATTTACCTTCTTATTTAACTTGTAGTGATGGACATGCATACTCAGATTGTAATTCGTATTCCTATGCTTATTATGAACTAAGTAACTTAGGGTGTTGGTTAGGAATAATGTGATTATTGTGCTTCATCTATAGTAATAAATTGACTATTGCATTTTGGTTAATTGTTGTGTTTATTCTTATTTTATGCCCGCCTGGCCAGCCGGTATGGATAGCTCTCTCTAGTTTCAGGGATGATTTAGAGAGTGTGTGGCAATTCTCCACATTACGATCATTGTGTATTGGTGAACGCCAGTGACTGAGCTAGGGATAGCCAGTTGCCTAGTGCTCGATCAGTCGCTCTTCATTGGGTTTGAAACATATCCCAAAAGATCCGGAGTTCCAGGAGGAATCCGCTAATAATACTGCGAGAAATGCACGATCAATAATATTGCTAGAGCATATCTTAAAACAATCACTAAAGCCTAACTAGCGTCTGTCTCTAATCTATCTGTCTATTTGTTTACTCATTGTTCTGTCATTTATTTTACTTCTGCATAGTTCCGATAAAACCCAACATTTTTTTATTATCTTTGAAACCATTAGAAAGTTATACAAAATAGGTAAAGTGGAAACTCATTCAGACCTTGGATTGATAATATTACTTGCTGCAGACTGTGTATACTTGCACAGGAATTCTAGAGTATTTCATATTATATTTTTACTCACTCTAGGAGCCCAACACTAAACTTGAGATTTTAAGCTTCATTTGAGGTTTTCTTACTTGTGTGAGCACATGGTCTCCCTTAGTTGTCTTGAAAGGCTAGGGTGGTTTTATGAGTCCCATAACTCTGTTGTCACCCCGATAGGATCAAGGTTTCTGTGTGGAAATAATTCTTGTAATTTAGTATGTGAGGCTTGCTTAGGGAAAGAAAAGAATATATGCCTGCCAAAAGAGTTGGGAGTGGTTATAAGTGAGTGTGGTTTTAGGGGTAAAAAGAGTTACCTTCAATGTGATCAGTTAGGTCATCCAAGGGTAGATCTTGGGTATGGGTCCCTGCATTGTAGTGTGAAAGCTAGTACCCTGTAAATAAAACCAAAAAAAAAAAAAAAAAAACAAGGTTATGGAGTGTTGAAAGAATAAGGAAATGGAAGGATTTGTAAAAGAAAAGAAATGCAGGTTGGAAAAGAGAGGGGTCTGGTTGGAAAAGAGAGGGGTTTCCTTACCCTGGCTCCTAAGTAATGGGTTAGCATCCTATTTTGGTTGTTTTGCTTTCATGTGGGGCTTTTGTTTTCCATTGTAGGGGAAAGATGGTAATGTTGTTTGCAGGTCTAAATATTGAGATCAGAGCTCGTTTTTTAGTTGGATAGTCCGAAAACTCTAAATGGCTGGCTTGGTGTGGAAATGATTGAGGAGTTGGAAGCTAGCTGAATTGCAGATAGAGTCATATGGTTGTCCTTTTAGATTGGGGCGCCGCTTTCGTGTGAGGAAGAGTGTTGCTCAATGGTTGGTGATTTTGGCCTAACTTTTTGAGTCTGCCCCTCCGTGTGTGGAGGGTATGGGTTTATCTGATTTTCCTTTGTAATGTTGCTCTCTGAGCGGTTCTCTTGGTATTATGATAAGTTGATGCGTTCTGATGCTAAAAAAAAGTAAGAGTGTTTGGCAAATTAGTACTAAATTTTTGTGATTTAACTATAATTACTAAAATAGATATATTATTTCAATTATTTTTATATAAATTTTAATTTTTAAAATTTTTAGAAGACAATTATTTTTTATTTTATATGTTTTCAATTATAAAAATTATATTCAAATTACACTAAATTATTTGATACTAGATTAGGAAAATTAAGTTGTATATAAAAGAAAATATTGAATTAATTAATAGAGTAACACATAAAAAAATAATAATAAATTGTGTTGATATATTTTCTTTCCTACAAAATAATAAATATCCAACTTAAAACTTACCAATTGAGTAATAAAATTGTTGGTTTGTAATTGTGACTTGAAAATAATGAGGAAAAAAAAACATATAAACCTCATTTAAAAAAAGGAAAAATAAATTGTTGGTAAATTACCAAATAGGACAATAACCATATTACAAATGCATCACCGCACAAGTTAAACTAGGAAAAGATATAATAGTAATTTTTTAAATCTCTCGAGAGAGGTTGCAAATTATACAGGAAGCTAATTTAAAAAAATCTCTTTATCAGATTCTACAAATCAAAATAACTAAAAATTGATTGTATTTAAATTAATAAAAAAAATTAGTTTTATCAATCCCCTAAAATGGTTAAAAAAATTTCATAATCACTTTCAATCTTTCTAAAATTAGTCTCAAATGCATCATTTGTATCTCTTATAAGGCTCTCAACTCTCTCTTTCATTACTTTGTTCTTTTACCCACTCATCAAATGCCTTTTTTCTTTCTTTTTTTTTTTCTAATAAACAAATGTTCATTAAAATAAACTAGAGTTAGATACACTTATTCCATCCTTTAAAATCAAGGAGAACCAAATTGGGATATTCTCATCCCTTCTCACAGCCTTGGTTCTCAAACTCTAAAACGGAAAATCCACAAAAAACACAAAATTTCCATGAACAGCAGCTGCACGCACTGTTGGATATTTATACAAATAATGTTGGTAAATTTATACAAATAAATGTGAAAGAAAGTGTTTAAATTCAAATTTTCAAGAGTTTCAAGATGGATTGAAACATCAAATTCAATTTGAAGTTTCAATTACAAATTTAACATATGGAAGTTAAATTTGATTTTATAACTCAATTGAGTTACATTTTTCATATGTTTCAATTTGATTTACTTTTGTTCTTTGGAGTTACTAAGTTGCTAGCCTATAAATAGCAACTCGTTTCTTCATTTGAATCATCCCATTCCATTTGGAGCATTCTTCCTTCTTTCTTTGTTTCCTTTGATCTTGAGTCGAGTTGAGAGCAAGTATCCAAGAGTTCTGCCAGATCCGAGTAGTTCGAGGTTGTTGTTCTACCGGAGTTAGTCGTTGTATCCTGCTGAGACGATCGCTGTAGTCTGCTAGCAACCCGTGCAGAGCGAATAATTGTCTTCAGGACAACGCTTTGTAAGCGTGCCTCGACTATTTATTGTCAATATATTCGCAACATTTGTCATATATACAGTGTTTGTATTGTTATTTCCACTGTAATTGTTAGTATCCAGTTAAGGTGTAATTAGTTTGCTAGTGTAACTCAGTTCTTATTTGAGCATATCTCCAACAATCTGAAGACAATTATTATTGAACTGATGGCTGCAAACTCCTCCACTAATGTTGCTGGTGCTACCATGATGGGATCAACCATCCTCAAAACTCATGCTGAAAAACCAGAGAAATTCAAGGGAGAAAATTTCAAGAGGTGGCAACAGAAGATGATTTTCTACCTCACCACACTGAACCTTGCTCATATCTTGAAGGAAGATTGCCCAGTTACCCCACCAGAAGGTGTTACTCCTGAAACTGAAGCTGCCAAGAAGGCATGGATGCATTCAGATTTTTTATGCCACAATTATATATTGAGTGGTCTTGAAGACACCTTGTATAATGTCTACTGCAATGCCTATACTACTTCAAGGCTATTGTGGGAGGCGTTAGACAAGAAGTATAAGCTGGAAGATGCTGGTACTAAGAAGTTTCTCGTGGGAAAATTCTTAGATTATAAGATGATTGATACCAAGTTGGTAGTCAATCAGATGGAAGAATTGCAAATTATCATTAGTGATTTGCAAAGTGAAGGATTGGGCATCAGTGAACCATTCCAAGTTGCTGCTGTGATTGAGAAGCTACCTCCTTCTTGGAAGGACTTCAAATGCTATCTTAAGCACAAGCGAAAGGAGCTTTCCATGGAGAATCTTGCAGTCAAACTCCGCATTGAAGAGGATAATAGAAAAGGAGACAAAGTTTCGTTGGGAGTTGAAGCTAATGCGCATATTGCTGAATCTTCAAAACATGGTCCCAAGAAGCAACAACTCAAGAAGAGGAATGTGAATCCTCGACCGAGGAATGACGTCAACAAGCGCATTCGTGGAGTTTGCTGGGTTTGTGGTAAAAGTGGCCATGTTGCTGCCGATTGTAGACACAAAAAGGGACAAAACTCCAACAATCAGACCAATATTGTGGAGAGTGATGATCTCGTTGTTGTCATCTCTGAGGTAAATATGGCCTCTGACACCAAAGGCTGGTGGATTGATACTAGTGCTACTAGGCACATTTGTAAGGATAAGTCCTTATTCACCACATATGAGAAGCTAGATGGTGGTGAAAAGCTGTACATGGGAAATGCTTCAACTGCCTCTGTGGCAGGTAAAGGGAAGGTCTTGCTGAAATGGACTTCTGGAAAGATACTTACCCTCAATGATGTGTGGCACGTGCCAGAGATTCGAAAGAATCTAGTGTCAGGAACTCTACTTAATAAAAATGGGTTCAAGCTTGTGTTTGAGTCAGATAAATTTATTCTGACAAAAGGGGGTATGTATGTTGGAAAAGGCTATCTAAATGATGGCATGTTTAAATTGAATGTACTGGCACAAATGCCCAAGAATAATAATAATAACAACTCTTCTGCTTATATTGTTGAGTTGTGTGATGTATGGCATTCTAGGCTGGGGCATGTCAATTATCGTTCTTTACAAAGAATGGTAAGCTTAGGACTTCTGCCTAAGTTCAACATTGATGATAGACACAAATGCGAGATTTGTGTTGAATCAAAGTTTGCTAGAAAGTCATTTTCATATGTGGAAAGAAGTAATGGGGTACTTGATTTAATCCACAGTGATGTATGTGACATGAAAAGTACCCCCACAAGAGGAGGTAAGAAGTATTTTGTCACATTTATTGATGATTGTAGTAAATTTTGCTATGTATATTTATTACATAGTAAAGATGAAACCTTAGATGTTTTTAAAGCATATAAAGCAGAAGTTGAAAATCAACTTGAGAAAAAAGTAAAGGTGCTTAGATCAGATAGAGGTGGTGAATATGAATCATCATCATTTTATGAATTCTGTGAAGTTAATGGTATAGTCCATCAAACTACAGCACCTTATACACCACAACAAAATGGTGTAGCTGAAAGAAAGAACCGAACTTTAAAAGAAATGGTTAATTGCATGTTAAATAGTTCAGGTTTACCCCATAATTTGTGGGGGGAGGCTTTGCTTACAGCAAATTTTATACTAAACAGAATTCCACATAAGAAGATTGATAAGTCGCCTTATGAAGTGTGGAATAGAAAGTTACCCTCATATAAAATGTTGAAAGTGTGGGGGTGTTTGGCAAAGGTACAAGTTCCTTTACCAAAAAGGACCAAACTAGGACCTAAGA
Organism: Luffa acutangula; assembly: GCA_036850905.1. Classification (NCBI taxonomy): domain Eukaryota; kingdom Viridiplantae; phylum Streptophyta; class Magnoliopsida; order Cucurbitales; family Cucurbitaceae; genus Luffa; species Luffa acutangula. The sequence goes on from CM072093.1 coordinate 48,778,371, forward strand.
TAATTGATTGTGTCTTTATAGGCTATGCTTTGCATAGTGCTGCGTATAGATTCTTGGTGATTAAATCAGAAATATCTGATATTAATAATAATACCATTATGGAATCTATTGAAGCTCAATTTTTCGAGGATGTATTTCCTTTGAAAGAGGAAAGACACATGAGTAGTGGTGTCAAAAGGAATTATGAGGCTAGCTCTCCGAAAGGTCAAAACGATCAGAATACTGAGTTTGAACCAAGGAGAAGCAAAAGAGCTAAGAAAGCTACTTCCTTTGGACCTGATTTCATAACATATATGATAGATGGTGAGCCTCAAACTTTTCAAGAAGCTGTGACATCTCCGGATGCACCTTATTGGAAGGAAGCTATCAATAGTGAGATAGAATCCATTTTGTAGAACAAAACTTGGGTATTGGTTGATCTACCTCCTGGTAGTAAACCAATTAGTAGTAAATGGATCTTTAGAAGAAAGCTAAAGGCTGACGACACTATTGATAAGTACAAAGCCCGCCTTGTTGCTAGAGGCTTTCGTTAAAAAGAGGGGATAGATTTCTTTGATACCTATTCTCCAGTAACGAGGATTACATCTATAAGGATGTTAATTGCAATAGCAGCTTTACAAAACTTGGAAATACACCAAATGGATGTGAAAACTGCATTTTTAAATGGAGAATATATTAGAAGAAGAAATTTATATGGAACAACCTGAAGGGTTTGTTGTAAAAGGACTTGAAGATAAAGTTTGTAAACTTGTCAAGTCTCTTTATGGGTTGAAACAAGCACCCAAACAATGGCATGAAAAGTTTGATCACATTATGTTATCTAATGGATTCAAGATAAATGAGTGTGATAAATGTGTCTATGTTAAAACTATAGATCAAGATTGTGTTATCATTTGTTTGTATGTGGATGATATGTTGATAATGGGCACAAATAGAAGTGTCATTGATTCCACTAAGAAGATGTTGAAATCCAACTTTAATATGAAAGACCTTGGTCTTGCTGATGTTATACTTGGAATTCGAATAACAAGAAATCCAAGTGGATACATACTTTCTCAATCTCACTACATAGAGAAAGTGTTGAGAAAATTTGATCAATTTGAGAGTAAACCTGCAGTTACTCCATTTGATCCAAGTTGTAAGTTAAAGAAGAACAGTGGTCAAGGTGTGTCTCCTCTAGAATACTCTAGAGTAATTGGTAGCTTAATGTACATAATGAATTGTACAAGACCTGATATAGCCTATTCAGTAGGAAAGTTAGCAAGATACACCAGCAATCCTGGGCATGATCATTGGAATGCTTTAGTTAGAGTTCTAAGGTACTTGAAGTACACTTTGAACTATGGATTGCATTATATGAGGGATCCACATGTACTGGAAGGATTTAGTGATGCTAATTAGATTTCTGATAGCATGGAGACTAAATCTACCAGTGGGTATATTTTTACCTTAGGTGGAGCAGCTGTATCATGGAAATCTTCAAAACAGGCGTGTATAGCACGTTGTACTATGGAGTCAGAGTTTATAGCTCTTGATAAAGCTGGAGAAGAAGCTGAATGGCTTCGAAATTTTCTTGAAGATATTCCATTATGGTTGAAGCCTGTAAGCACAATATGTATTTATTGTGACAATTTAGCAGCCTCTATGAGGGCCAAGAATAATGTCTATAATGGAAAGTCGCGACATATTAGACGAAGACATAATTCGATAAGACAATTGCTCTCTAATGGAATAATTTCCATTGATTATGTGAAATCCAAAGAGAATATAGCAGATCCTTTAACGAAAGGATTGTCAAGAGAGCAAGTGATGTATACATCAAGGGAAATGGGGCTAAAGCCTATGAAATAAATTATTTGGTGGTAACCTAACCTAGTTGACTGGAGATCCCAAGATTTAGGTTCAATAGGCAAACTGGCTGGATAATTTATAATTGACACACTAGAAACTTATAGTTTCTTCCCATTTCTATGATGTTGTAGAGTGTGTAATCTGTTGATGTTAAGGTCATGTTGATATCTTGTTTACAAGAGGAGTAATGACAGAATACTCTTAATCAATATCACCTATGTGAGAGTAGAAGTGGGTTGCTTCTATGAGAACTTTTCGAGTGGCTTACGTTCTCTAAAGCTCTCATGAAATCGGGATCTTGTCCAGGACCAAAACGAATACAAACGTATAGAACTCGAAGATACAAGATGAGTTATGTGTGATGTCTGTTGTCTTAATTCACCAACAAGAAGGATAGTTCCAGAGCTTGGTCTCACTATTTCTTCGGTAAATTCGATAGATATTCACTAAGGAAGGTTCAAGTCCAGAAGACACCTCTCCTGGTGCATAGCTTGTCTATTTGCTCTCAACATTTTTATTTTGATTTTCTCACTTTCTTTCATGTGGGGGATTGTTGGATATTTATACAAATAATGTTGGTAAATTTATACAAATAAATGTGAAAGAAAGTGTTTAAATTCAAATTTTCAAGAGTTTCAAGATGGATTGAAACATCAAATTCAATTTGAAGTTTCAATTACAAATTTAACATATGGAAGTTAAATTTGATTTTATAACTCAATTGAGTTACATTTTTCATATGTTTCAATTTGATTTACTTTTGTTCTTTGGAGTTACTAAGTTGCTAGCCTATAAATAGCAACTTGTTTCTTCATTTGAATCATCTCATTCCATTTGGAGCATTCTTCCTTCTTTCTTTGTTTCCTTTGATCTTGAGTCGAGTTGAGAGCAAGTATCCAAGAGTTCTGCCAGATTCGAGTAGTTCGAGGTTGTTGTTCTACCGGAGTTAGTCGTTGTATCCTGCTGAGACGATCGCTGTAGTCTGCTAGCAACCCGTGCAGAGCGAATAATTGTCTTCAGGACAATGCTTTCTAAGCGTGCCTCGACTATTTATTGTCAATATATTCACAACATTTGTCATATATACAGTGTTTGTATTGTTATTTCCACTATAATTGTTAGTATCCAGTTAAGGTGTAATCAGTTTGCTAGTGTAACTCAGTTCTTATTTGAGCATATCTCCAACACGCACAAGATTGTGAGCCAAAAAAATTCTTGATCTTGAGCATTTTGTGAACGAGATGACCCTGCCTTCGATACCAGCTCCCCTGCTTCTTCGATTAGGACCGAGATCTCCGAGAGGTCCTCCATGTCACAATTAAGGAGCTTGACGATTTCAATGGAGTCTGATTCCACTACCAACGTTTGTTTGAATCCTCCTCCTTTGGCATCCTCTCTTATGGCCAGTTCTTTCAACCATTCAACTATAGCTTTCGCTTCTAGAAATTTGATAGCTTTGTTTCTCTGGATTAATTACTTGGAACTTGCCCTATCAAAGAGAGGATGTCGGAGGAGGAAGATTGTATAGTCAACATGGAAATTCACTTGTCAAATGTCTAATACATGAAAATTAACTTGCTACATAATTCCCAAATTTTATAGGCAACATTTCATGTATAGTTAGAACCAAAACAATTAACGACATCGAACTATTACATACAAAATTAAAAGTTTAAAGATATATTAGAAACCTTCTAAAGTATAAAAATGAAGTAGACTCAAATTTAAAAACTGAGAACCTATCAAACGGTAAATAACCATAATCTTCAAAGCTAGAGATTAATTTTATAAATGTCAATATTAATCTTAAACTTTATGAGTATATAATAATTCTTTGAACTTTCGACATAATCTAAAACTTTTTTAAATGAGTGGATCTGTTAGATATAAAATTAAATTTCTTGTCTAATAATATTCCAAACTTTTAGTTTTGTGTTTGATAAGTCTATAAATTTTTATAAAAAATTAAAGGGACAAATACACTTCTAATCCATGAGGTTTGGAGTTTCATTTTGGTCCCTGAGTTTTCAAACTCAACAATTTAGTCCTTGAGGTTTGGTTTTAGTTTCGTTTTGGTCCCTCCATCCATTTTTCCGTTAAAAACTAACTGCTGGCTGACATGGCACTATATTTTTTTTATTAAAAAAGGATTTTTTAATTTTTAAAAATAAAAATATATAAAAATAATAAAAATATTATTATTTTTAAAAAAAATTATTTCTTTCTCCCCCTCTTTTCTCCTTCTTCTTCACCACCCACCACCCACCACCACCTGCTACAGTCGCCGGCCGGCCGACGACTGCCGCTCGCTGACGGTTTTTTTTTTCCCTTCAAATCTTCTCCTTCCTTCCTTACTTCTTTTCTTTTTTCTCTTCATTTTTCTGAACAGAAAACTCCCTCGATAGTGAAACCCAACTTGAAAGCTCCCTCGACTGTCGATTTCGATCGCCTCCTCCGACCGAACACTTACCGTCACATCTCGTTGAAAACCTACGCTGCATCTCATTGAAAACCCGCGCCTGAAACGAAGGGGAAATCCCTTTCGTTTCAAACCGACCCCTTCGATTCCAACATTTTCGAGCCAATCGTGAGAAGAACCGCAACGACGCTTGCCGAGAGAAGCCTCAGTGCTAGTCGTGGTCGCCATGGGAGCTACAGAGGAAGACGATGATCGCCAGCTCTAACAGACGGCTCGAAATCAGAGATAATCGAAGTAGACGATGAGCTTGCCAACAACTAGCTTTATTGTCGGAGACGCCAATGGTGGTCACGGTTGGCGGCCAATAGCGACTGGCTGGGGAAGATGAAGAAGGTGGATTAGGGTTTAGAGGGAGAAGGGGGAGAGGAAAGAAGGTGGGAAGAAAAAGAGAAAGGAAAGGAAAAAGGAAATACAATTAAAAAATCTATTTAAAATATTTTTTATTTAAAAATTCAAAAAAATATTTTTTTAATAAAAAATGCATGCCACGTCAGCCATCTGTTAAAGATAACGGAAAATTTCACAGAGGGACCAAGAATGTAATGAAATCCAAACCTCAGGGACTAAAATGTCGAGTTTGAAAACTTAGGGACCAAAATGAAACCTAACCCAAACCTCAGGGACCAAAAGTGTATTTTTCCCAAAATTAAATATGTCAAAGATTTATTATATACAATTTTTTTTGGAACCATATTATATACAAAAATAAAAAATTTATAGATCTATTAAACAAAAATTTAAAAATTACAGTAAACTTTTAATTTAAGGGTTATTGTAATGGTTACCAAATACGGGTTTGTTATTGGCTTCTCATTTTACCCTTATTTAAAAGATGAATTCACACACATGTTCTTCTTCCTCCTCTTTCAAGTCTATAAGTGACTGATAGACTTCAATATAGATAGAACTTTATCAATAATAGAAGTCTTATAGTCACTGATAAACTTCTATCTATATTGGAATTTATTAATGATAGTCACGATAGACTTAGATACATATAAAATTCAAGGAAAAAAAATACACTTTTGGTCCCTGAGGTATGGGTTAAGTTTCATTTTGGTCCCTGAGTTTTCAAACTCAACAATTTAGTCCCTGAGGTTTGGTTTTAGTTTCATTTTAGTCCCCCCATCTATTTTTCCGTTAATAACTAATGTAGGACTAACGTGTCACTACTTTTTTTTTATTAAAAAATTATTTTAAATTTTTTTAAAATAAAAATAATAAAAATATTATTTTTTAATAAATCTATTTCTTTCTCTCTCCACATCATCATCATCTTCTTCTTCCTCACTTCACCACCAGCCATCTTCTTCTTCTTCCTCACTTCACCACCACCCACCACCCACTATTAAACCCATCATCGCGGGCGACAACTGTTTTTTTTTCTTTTCTTTTCTTCCTTTATTCTTTTCTTTTTCTCTCTACATTTTCTTTTACCCCTCCCTCTCTTTTTCGTTTGTTGCTCACACTCACGCCCACACCCAAACCAGTGTCGGTCGTCTCTCACACCCGGCGCTACCAAATCCGAAGTACTAGAGCCTCGAACACCCACACCAGAATAAAATCCACAGGAAAATCGTTCCAGATCTGAAGTATTGGAGCCTCGAAAATCGATTTTGAGCAGTGTAGATTTGGGTGTGAAATCGAGCAGTGCAAATTTGGGTGTGAAATTGATTTGGGTGTTCCAGATCTGAACAAAACCCGCTCGTTCGCTCTTGAAATCGATTGTACAGATTTGGGTGTGAGCGACACGAGCAGTGCTTTGAAGGTACAAAACCCACACGAGCAGGGCCTCAAAAATCGTTTGTACAAAACCCACATGAGCAGGACAGAATAACTCTCAAGATCTGGTCGATTGCTCTTCATTTCAGAAGAGCTCGCGACTGCAAACGGGCTGCAAAGGGCGAGCGATGAACAACGGCGAAGGGTCTACAAACTTCAGTTTTAGAGGCGGACTTTAGCGACAGACGGGCGAAGGGCGGCAGACTACAAAGGCGGAGGGAAGGAAGAGAGGAGGAGAGAAAAGAAAAAGAAAAGAGGAGAAAAAGTAAAGAAAATGGTAATGGCGGCTCCGACGAGGGCTCCAACGCCGGCGACAGCAAGTTATGAAGGTGAAGATGAAGTTGAAGGTGAAGGTGAGTGAAGAAAATGAAAAAAGAAGAAGAGGATAGAGAGAAAGAATAAAAAATTAATATATTTTACTATTTTAATATTTTTTAATAATATTTTTATTTTAAAATTAATAAAAATTAATAATAAAAAAATAGCGCCACGTCAGCAATCCGTTAGTTTTTAACGGAAAAATGGATGGAGAGACTAAAATGAAACTAAAATCAAATTTCAGGGACTAAATTGTTGAGTTTGAAAACTCAGAGACCAAAATGAAACCTAACCCAAACCTCAAGGACTAAAAGTGTATTTTTCCCAAAATTCTATCAATAATCGAAGTCTACCAATGATAGTCACTAAAGACTTCAATACTGATTTCCAAAGAAAATACTTACCTTCACCTTCTTTTTGTCATGTGTCTATTATTCCTCCGTATAATAGACAGAGTTCCTTTACCCCTTTTTTTGAAAGCTTAATTTGCATAGCTGAAGGCACTTTTCCAACTGAGGAGTGTTCATAGTATCATTGTTATCCATCCACCGCCCTACTCGTTGGATGACATCCTTCCAGTCTCGTTGAAAGGTCCACACTTCCTCAAACTGAAAGACTTTACTTCGGTTATTATTCCTTGATTGCGAACTGGTTGGTCGACTATCCAACATAATAGGTCTATGATCAGGCCGAGTCCAATCCAGGTGCACAACTTGTAAATCTGGAAATAGTTGAGTATAAGCTTCATTGGCTAGAAAATGATCCAACCTCTCATTTATCTGTTTGCGTCTTTCCTATCTTTTAGACCAAGTAAAAATATCTCTGACATAATCCATATCCTAAAGACCACAATCATCCAAAACAGAACGAAATCTGTCCAACTGAATTGATCGTGATGGAACCCCACCTTCCTTCTCTTCAATCAACAGAGTCACATTAAAGTCACCACCAATGACCCAAGCTGAATCATCAGAATTGTGAAGACATCTGATTAGTTCCCATGTTCGGGTCTTTTGGTCAACGTTTGGATGCCCATATATACCAGAAAATCACCAACATTTATAATTCCAGGTATTACTTGCATCAATGTGAAATTGTATGAATGATCTAATTACGACATCCAATTCATCTTTCCACATCAGACAAAGTCCACCACTGCGACCCACAACATTGACAACGAAACACCTAGAGTAATTCAAAGACGTTTTTATTTTATTAAGAGCTCGTGCATTCATAGTACATTTAGTTTCTGAAAAAAACAGTAATTGGAGATTATAGTGACGAATCCCATCACTAACAACTCGAAATGTCCTAGGATTCCCCAAACCACAGACATTCTAACATAAGGTTTTCATATTTCTCGGTGGGGTTGTGGCTCAGCCTCCATAAAAAAATCATTGCCCTCGCTTTGATTACCTTCCTCATTGCGTGCACATTTCCTTGAACCACCAGCAATTCCACCCCCACTCTCTTTTTCTGGATGTCTGTATCACCTGTGTCTTTGCTCAATGATCCGTTTAGGAAAACCTGTGCTCGACGCTTCCAAACCTTGACATTCTGCTTCTTGTTTCTTCTTGTTGAACTGCACTAGCCCCCTTGTCCGAGCCGAGAACGACGCCAGACCCGGTTGACAACATCCCATTCTGAGTTTTGAGATTCACGACCTTCGGTGCAACAAAGTCTGAATTCAAATTGAGATAAAAAAATTTTACCAGTTGGTTATTGACTTTGTTGCCGTTGAAGCCACCAAAATCTACCAGATGTGTAGCCTTCGTACGAAATTTTTTCTGGTGTTTTGTCACCGTGATCCGATCTCCTTTATTCACCTAAGACCGCTAGGCGGAATCTTAGCGTGGTATCTGATTCGATAATCTCCACCCTTATCGCCGATTTCATTTTCTTAATGGTTGATTGTTGAATTCTTCTTGTGATTTGATACGTTCTTCGGTTCTTTTCATTGCCGGTTTCGATTCATTGTGATTAATTGACCCATATTTGCAGTGATTTTATCCTCTCAATTACGTTTCAAACGATCTACCTGTTTAAGTTTGTGGATATATTCTTGTTTTTTCATACTGGTATTTAATCGGAGGGGTGAGTAGTTTCAAAAGTATTGACAATCAACTGTATAGAGGTTGTCTGTCGTTTCTGGAGTGTTTGTGTGTGTAAGATCTTTTTCCTGTGAAATTCATGGCAATTGAGTAGATCATGAAGGGAATAAAAGTCCCCACGCAGCGGAAGCACATCGATTGGACCTTACGTCGTATATTAATTAACATTAAAATACCGTTACGAAAACTCAAACAAACTTTAAACATACTTTAAAGTTGCTGAAAAATCAGTTTAAACATGCTGAAAAATAAATCTAAATTTATTTTCATGCTTTTCTAAAGAAAAGGGGAAGAACCGTTACAAACCTCCGTTGTAGACTTGACCGTTCTTCGCCAACGACGCTCAGACGAACAAAACGCAGCAGTCTCCTTTGTCTTGTGATCGCTGGAAAATTCTTCTTGAATGACACAATAACCACAGAGGTTACACCGGTATGACTCTAGGTCTAGGAGGCAAAAGACTTGTGGGAGTCTTTCTCTAAGAGGGAGGCTAGAGAGAATTCTAGGTCTTGTCTTGAGAGTCTAAGAGCAAGAGCAGAGTGTCATGGACCAATTAGGTCTAGTGTTCTATTTATAGAAGAGAGGCCATGAATAAAATATTCAATTAAATCAATCTTTTCCAAAATTGATTCAATCTTATTCCTTAATTAATCAATCCATGATCAATCAATTCCATAATTGATTAATCTTTTCCACAAATGAATAATTACTTCCATAAGTGATTAGATCATTTACATAAATGATTAATCACTTCCTTAAGTGATTAATTATTTCCATAATTGATTAATTCCCGGTTAATGAATTCTCTAATTAATTAACCACCAATTAAATATCACATATTTAATTTCCGGTCTTGAATTAATTAATTTGCCCAAATAGATTTTAGGCCTTAAATTAATTCATTATTTGAACTCTTTCAAACTTCCATAAATTTATATTTGAATTTCTTCAAATATTAATTTCTCTCATATTAATATATCAATATATATTATATTTGTTTCCCTTAGTAAATTGAACATTTTCAATTTACTTTTATTACTTAGTTGCCTCAAATTACTTTACGAGCTACCAGTGGGACCTAATGGACCTGCAGATCAGAAGCTCCAACGATGTGAGATTAATTGATCAAACTCATTAACCACATTAATCAATATTTGTTAACTGTGTGTACATTCCACTATAGACTCACAGTTGCACTCTTCTCACTACAAACATATTTTCTGTGTCCACGGATATAGACCAATATCGACTAGTTAGTCCTTCACGAGTGTCCGTAACACCAGCTGTGTCAAATTATCGTTTTACCCCTGGGTTACTTCTATTTCCTTAAGTACCAGTTTTCCTCTAATGAACAACCTGTTTGTGGTCCAACCATCAAACAGAAAACCCTCTCGTGCCATTGAGAGGACAGAGCCCTTTGTTCAAGACTCGGAGTAACCACTTAAGGGAACACTCATCTGCTTCCCGAAAGTCGGGAATGAGTGAATTCCATCTTGTACGATTATGTTCCCAGCTCCTCATTCGGTCTTGTCCCCAAAATGGTAGGCTTATTGAGTCGGCGTATTGGCCACTCTCACCCATACAAATCAAAGGACAATCTCTCATGAGTAGGAGTCCATAATCAACTCAGGATTAAGACTAAGTTGTCTAGGCCGTCCTAGTGAAATAGAAAACCAACTAGTTAACGATGTTATAACCAGTGGTTACTATTTCGCGGTCCAGTCTTATGCAAACTCATTGCATAGGATACCCCCACTCGCATGTCTCCTACACGAACGCGTTGGATCATAGCGTTTGTATCAAATACAAAGTGGGTCGTATCCATAGTGTTTCCAGGATAAGGCACTCAATCTTATCCCTATACTATAGACCCTTTAGGCTGTTTCTTGAACAATGATCCCCATTTGTCGCCACATATAGTTCAAGACTCATATTACAGCCTAGGATGTCTAGTTTATTGGATTAGGGTCAAATAGTGCAATTTTTAACAATAACATTTTATTGCAGAAAACTAAATAACACTTTATTAAATACAAGTATAAAATTTGTTTACATTCACTATCTACGAGTTTTAGGACATAAAACCCAACAGATCATAGGTGAATCGGAAAAGTTTAGTCTAACATTAGATGAGGAAGAGACAGCAGTGGAGGTTGATCGGGGAGCAGCGGTTGTAACTGGTAAATCCTTGGGATACAGCTTGATCGGGAAACTGTTCGCACCAAGAAGAATAGCAGGGGATGTTATGTGCAAAACCTTTAAATAAGCATGGAACATCCCGGTGGGACTTATCGTGGAAAAATTGGGAGCTAATCTCTTTTTATTCACTTTACACTCAGAGGAAGACACAAGTTCGGGTCCTTAAGCAAGGACCTTGGTTGTTCGACAAGTTCCTCTTAGCGTTGGCTCGACCCATCCCTATGGTTAAGCCAACGACCATGGAATTTCGATATGTGGCATTTTGGTTACATTTCTGTGAATTATCGATGGATTTGTATAACTTATCCATGGTGGAGAGACTGGGCAACGTTATTGGCAGGTTCAAGAAATATGATAGTGGGAGGCGTGGCCATGGTTGGCGTGAAAGTCTTCGTGTTCGAGTTATTCTTGATAACACCAAACCACTCAGAAAAGGAATTAAAGTCAATCTTTACGGACCATTTGAAAGTTGCTAGACTCCAATCAAATATGAAAAGCTCCCGGAAATATATTCCTACTGCGGTTTTATTGGTCACAACCTCAAGGATTGTGTTGCTATATACCAAGTGGTTATTTCACTGTCTCAGAAACATCGATATGGACAATGGATGCAATACACTGGTCGTTCATCTTTAATTTTTAGATCACCCAACACTAGTCTCATCGGGAACAAACTGATTCTGGAGAATGGGAGTGGCGAAATCAACTTTCATTCTAGTATGATGTTGCATTAAATGCGGACGAAAATAGCAACAATGCAAGTGGTGCAAGTAAAGTGAAGAAATGGCTGGATTAGGGCAATTAATCTCTTTCCTCATTCAAACCAACCGGTAAACAGTGATCAAGTAGCATAATTTTAATTAATAACATCCTATCCACATGTTAATATAAGTATTATAAATAATTTTTATAGACTTCTATATTGCAGTTAATATAATTAAGTCACAATTAAATTGCATTTAATAATTCAAACGATTTTCATTTTTTTTTTTCAAAATTTCTACACGTAACTACATTTGAATCAACATTTCAATCTAAATATTATCTTAATTTTTAGTTTAATCATTATGATTAAGGAAAAAAAAAATTAAGTCACAATTAAGTTTCATTGACTAATTAAAACAATTTCTATTAATTTCTATGATTGAAGGAAATCTTTTTTTAAATATCCATTGACGTCGACATTTCCATCCGAGTTAAAAAGGAAAAGAAAAGACAATGGAATTGAGGTGGGTTGAGATCTAAAAGCACGATGTGATGTGAAGACCGCCTATAGAAATATTATAAGAACGACAATCTCAATCTCTTGTGTATTTTTTTTTTTTTTTTTTAAATTTAATTTAATATAATTTTCGAAGTAGGAAAAAATTAAAAGAAAAAAGAAAGGAGAAAAATCCGAAGTGTGGGGTCCACACGGTTTGGGTAGTACAAGATTTGAGAGTAGGGTAGGGGGGTTTGTTTCTATTCGCTCGACAGGTACTAGCGGTTACAGGGCCCCACTTAATGTCGTTGGGACTCGATTCCAATTACTTTTTTTTTGTTTTTTTTTTTCTAAACAAAAAACAAAAAACTTTTCTTTTCAAATTTGAATCGGCGGGTAAAATAAAACAAACAATGGTATATTCGGGTCCGGCGCCGCGTGATGCTATACCCTAATAATTATTCGCAAATCCACTTTTATTTCTTTTTTAAGTTAAATTACTAGTTGAGTAGAATGTTTAAAATTGGAAAAAAAAATCATTTTCAACCTCAATTTGGTCGGTTGCATCAATTTTAATCCTAAACTTTTAATTTCATCAAATTAAACCTCAAACTTAGTAAGTCGTATTAATTTTAACCCTATATTCTAAATTTCATCAAATTAAACTCTAAACTTAGCAAATTGTATCAATTTTAATAAATAGGTTCCACCTTTTTATAAGTTGGAGAGAAATTTTGTTTATTGAATCATAAACAAGGTATTTTTTTTTTTTTTTTGAGTACATAACCATTTGGGGGTGGGGAGATTCGAACCTCTGACCTCATAGTCGAGGGTACATGACAATTACCGGTGAGCTAAGCTCGCTTTGACGAATCATAAACAAGGTTGGTCATACGAAGATTAATGAAACTTATGTAATTTTGGCCTAGCTAATTATTGAGATAAACAACTGAATGAAAGGTTGGCTTGCATGATTTTATTTGTTCGTCCAATATGTTTTTAGTTAATAATAACCTTGGTGTTCTTTTTAAGTGATAATTGAGAATTAATGAATTTTAAATAATAAGTTTATGATACTTGGTAGTGCACATTACTCATGATCCATGGATAGTCCATTTCTTAATTTGGTGGTGTGATCCCAACATCGTCTATGGATAATCTATTGATCGTCTCAACATAAATTGTCTAGATAGGTTTCAAATATGAGTAGTTAGATCAAAAATAGTTCACGGATAATCCATTTACAAGTTTTTTTTTTTTTTTTTTTTTTTTTTTTTTTTTTTTTTTTTTACAAATGTGAATTACTCTCCTAGAGTTCTTGTTTTATTAACGCTTGGATGGATCCATTATTTCATTGAAAAGCTTTAGAGATTTTTGTTTCCTCGAAAATTTTCTTTCAATCCCTTTTTTAGTATGTGTGAGATGGAAAAGAGAAAAGGAGTTAACTTCTTTTTGTTGAGAGTGCGACCAAAATCCCACATTGGCTAGATAAGGGGTTGACCATGAGTCTATAAGGGAAGACAGCTATCTCCACTGGTATGAGGCCTTTTGGAGTGAACCAAAAGCAAAACCAAACCATGAGGGCTTATGTCCAAAGTGGACAATATCATACCATTATGGAGATATGTGTGGTGTCCCGTAGTCTCTTACACTTTTTGAACCATTCTTTCAAGACCAAACTAGATATTGCATGTATATCTATAAGGTACTTGCACATTTTTTTCTTAGATAGAACATTCACTAGAAACTATTAGGTTTATGAAGCCAAATCAGCCAGAAGATCTAAAAGGACCGCGCCTAGACGTTAATGAAGAACATTGCAACCTTTATAAGTGACAAACAAGGCACACTGCATTTTTTTTCTATTTTAGTTGGTGATCTAATTTTTACTCTAAGTTTTTGCTAACTCATTAAATGTCATGTCCTGTAAGTTTATCATTATTTAATTATAATATTCTCCGATAATTGTATATAATTAAAAAAATATTAAATTTAAATGATTGAATTGAAAAACACTCGAACATTAACAACTAAATCATATACTTAGCTTATTTATTACTCAATCATATGGAACTTTGGTAGAATTTCAAATGGCACTAGTTGAATACAATGTTCAGAGTGCATGAATGAAATATGTAATTTTATTTTATTTTTTAGGGAAAAATTAAAATTTACCCTTTTTTAGAAGATTTAAAATTTACCTTCGAGTTTGAAAAAAAAATTAATCTCATTTAATAAATTATAATACATGTTTAGTACTAAATTTGTTGGATCTTTGTCAGTTTTTAGGATTTTTTTTTTTAAAAAATAAGATTACCAGTATCACAGGAGTATGGAGAAAGTTGTGATAACTTGATTACTCAACTATATGCTTTTGTTTACAAATTTTCAAAGATTTATACTTCATTTTTTTGAGTAATTACAGTGGGTGGCAAATTAATTGTATATAATAGCAAATTTAGCACAAGGCAAAAAGAATTGCAAATATGACAAAAAAAATTTATAATTCTCGTTTTAACCTCCCTCCCCTTTCTTTCCATGGTTCTTCTACCGTTACCCTCCCTTATTGTTTTTTGTAGTGGGTTCTTTCTTGTTCTTTCTCTTGCTTTTGGTTTTCCCTTTCTTCTCATGGTTGCACAATTTCTCTTTTTCGTTTTACCCTCCCTTAGTACAACTTTATACCAATTGAGCTAAGCTCTTGTTGGCATTCTTTTTAATTCAAGAATGTCAAGAATACAAAAATAACAATTTTGGTGAGTGTTTGTATAAGTATATCAAAGTATATCACTGATATACTCCGGTTAATCGTAGTCTATCACTGACTATCATTGATTGAAGTCTATCACGGACTATAATTGATAGATAGTGAAATACAAAGAATACAAGAATAGCAATTTTATGGTGGTGGTCACGAAGTTTGTGTGCTAGGCTTTAAAAATTATATTATTGATTGAGAGTCGCTTGTTCGTAATGGTTATTTTTGGATTTTATGTTCTAATTACCACAAGAGACTTAAATTTTTTGTTCAATTTATGATTGTAGTATAATAATTTTGGATTAGTTTCTAATTACCGAGATGATTGCAATGGAAAGTAATTTACTGATAGATTTCAATTAAATTGATTTCTATCAGTAACAATCATTGGTAGACTTCAATTAATTGATAATTAATTGATTTCTATCAGGGATAGAAACTGCTAGACTTCAATTAACTGATTTTTATCCTCTATAGAAAATGATAGATTTGAATTAAACTAATTTCTATCAGTGATACAAGTCAATATACTTCAACTAAATTGATTTCTGATAGAAACTGATAAAAACTTCAATTAAATTGGTTTCTATTAGTGATAGAAACTAATAGTCTTGAATTGAAATGATTTCTATAGTGATAGAAAACTAATAACCTTGAATTAAAATTGAATTGATTTCTATCAGTGATAGAAACTGATAACCTTGAATTAAACGGTTTTCTATTAGTGATTATCATTGATAGACTTAAATTAAACTGATGGATAGAAACCGATAGCCTTGAATTAAACTGAACTAATAGCCTTGAATTAAATTGTTTTCTATCGGTGACTATAACTGATAGGCTTGAATTAAACACGATAAAAACTTATAGATTATGATTATCAGAGTCTATCAGTGATACACACTGATAGACTTCGATTAATCAAAGTCTATCAGTGTCTATCACTAATTAGACTCCGATTAATTGAAGCTTATCATCAAAGTCTATCAGTATTTATCACTGATAGACTCCGATTAATCGAAGTCTATCAGTGACTATCAATAATAGGGACTGATAGGCTATTGGAGATACTAAGGGTATTTTCGTAATTTAACGTATTTTTTGCTATTTCTGCAAATAATTTTATTTTTTTGCTATTTTTGCAATACTTTTGTCGGTTTTTGCTATTTGTGCAAATCCCCCTAATTTTTTTTGGTTGAAATTAATCTAGTTTTAGAAGATTCTTACAAGTTTTTTCTATTTGTTAATTACCGATTGAACTTAGTATATAATTTGAATAATGTAAGACAAAAATTGTAGGGTAATTGTAACAGATGACCAAGAAAAAAAAGGGTTCGGATTTTTTGCTAAATCAGTTTGGAAATTGGAGAATGACTACCACAATTTATGAAACTAATTTACATGTCCACAGCTACCAATATTTTGTTTTTTTTTTTAAAAATAAATATAAGATTTTTCTCAACTGAAAAAGCTTAAAATCAGGTGGAGTTTTCTAAATATTTGTTAAAAAGAAAAACAAACTAATTCTATAGGTTTCTCGGTCCCAACAATTTTAAACTTTTTTTACATTCTCACTCATTTCTTCACGATGAATGTTGGCCGCAAAAGTGCACGGGCCGCAAGTAATATAAAATGGTAGGTATTACCGAGTATCAAATCCACAAGGAATAGTTTTAATCTAGGAAAATTAATCAACTAAACACTAAAATTACTCAAGACAGACATTATCTAGGGACCTCAATTGCAATAAGAAATGGGATCATAAATCAAAATGATAAAACATTGTTTTCCTGTAGATAGACAACTGACAGAAAACGAACAGGACCTCTGACAGACCTGTAGATAGACAACTACAACTTGGAGGGCTGCTCGCTTCGGGCAATCAGACACCCGATGGGCCCCCTTGCATATGAAACAGAAAAGGGGGCCTCTGATGGTAGTTGTTCTGTTGGTGTGGCCCTCACCACGAATTTCCGCCTCTCTGCTGGAAGGGTCTACGATCTCCCCCTCCTTGTCTGTCTCCTCCCCCACTTTTGGGGGAGCCTGGTCGATTATTTCTGTTTCCTCCATTAGAAGGGCCCAGATTCCGTCTCACGTCCTGGGACTGGTCATTACTGAGGTCGAACAGCCGCTCTGCCGCTGCATAGGCAGTAGAAAGGTCTTGCACTCGCTGTTCATAAAGTTTGGATTTCGCCCACGGCTTCAACCCCTCGACATAACAGAAAACTTTGTCTTTCTCTGACATATCGCGAATGTCCAACATCAATCCGGAGAACTGTTTCACGTAATCTCGGATGTTGCCTGTGTGCTTGAGCTCTCTCAACTTCCGCCTCGCCAAAATTTCCACATTCTCGGGGAAAAACTGAAAACGAAGTTCCTGTTTCAATCTTTCCCAACTATCTATGGTGCAACGACCCTCTTGGATGTCCATGAATCGGGACCTCCACCACAACTTTGCATCATCAGCAAGATGCATCGTAGCCAATGTTATCTTGGACTCTTCGGTCACAGTATTCGTCGCTCGAAAATACTGTTCGAGGTCAAAAATGAAGTTCTCAAGAGCCTTTGCATCACGAACCCCACAGAAGGGTTTTGGCTCGGGAACTTTAACTTTGTTGAATTGGACCGCACCCCCTGCCGGGGCTTGGTTCCCCACTGCTCTCATCGTGAGGTTCAATCTGGCGCTTAGATCCGCCACTTCGGTCGGGATTTTCTGCCCAAGAATCTTCAGCGTCGAGACGTTGTTGGCCTAGCGTCTCAACGCTAGGCCTCCGCTGGAACCTTCTAGACTCGGTTTTGGCCTGATTTCTTTGGTCCTTGGCCCACTCTTCTTTATTCATAAGGCTTTGGACTTCTTCTCTTGACCCAATTACTTGATCTTCTTCAAAATCCCTTCAATTTTGGGCCAAAATATCTCCAATTTCTCCAAGATTGCAACATTTGCTCTTGGGGGATGACAAAATTTGTAATTAACAAATTTAGACATTAAACCATCAATTAATCCAGCAAAATAACTTCGATTAAGGGATAAAATGTTAGCATTTTTGCTTGCTAACAATGAAACGTTCCAATCTTTTGTCTATTGAATCTTGCCTTTCTTTATTTACAGAATTCAAGTTTCATCTCCACTGTCTTTGCACTACTAGATTTTTTTTAATAATGGCTTCCCATCAAGTTTCGATCCTAAACGACAATGTTTGGGAGAAGGAAATTCCTGCAATTATTTCAAGTCCAGCGTAGTGGTAGTCAGTCATGACTCGACCCTTTCTCATGTCACTGAATCTGTCACAGACCTTATTGAACTTGATGCTCAAAAGAAAATTTTGCAGATATCCTTCTTCAATAATGGTGCAAACAAATAATTTTGGATTATAAGCTTTTCTGATCAGAATAGAGATCTTTCGATAGGGTATGTAACGGGATGTACCATAATTGTTGCATTGTCGTATATGTTGAAAGTGTGGACACTAGTATTATTCATAGGGATGGTGCAAGTCTGAATTCAACGAAAAATGCAAACAAATAAAGGAAGGATTTCATGTAAGTGTACATATCAACACAATACATTGACTATGTGTTGTCGTTGTGGATGTTGAGCTTGTAGATACCAATATAAACAGAGGCAGTGTTGGATCAATTCCACTAAGGAATGCAACTCGAGGAAGGATGATGTTTGTTTCCTTAATTCAGAAGGATTTGATGCATTGATGGAGAACTTTATCAATTTCGATGATTGCATTTTTGGTTGCAAACTAACTTGAAGAAAATTGTTTACACATTAGCTCTAAAAAGAAGATTCTCTCTAGTGGGGATCCTAATAATTCAATAGTCCATACTACTTCTCGTGTCTATGAGACGTTGTGGTAAATGATGTTGTCTTTACACCAATAGGTATGGTTATAATACAGGTTGTAGTTAAGTAATAATCTTTATAAGGAAATTTTGGATTGTGTCAAGAGAGTCCTCAAAGACGAGGTCTTAAGAATTTTAACAATGGAGTTTTGGATTTCATAAAAGTGTCTCCAGACAAAAAGTAAACTTCATCGTGAATAATCATCATCAATTTTGAGTCTCCATTGAGCAAACAAAAAGAGAAAGCAAAGAATTAATGATGAGAAATCCATTACTGTATTAACTATATGTATATATTTTTATGTATATAGAGATGTCAGAGATATATACTTTTATCCATATGTGAGCGATTGATAGGGTCGTTGAGTATGATGCTTGTTTGTATATACACATATATAGATATATATTGTTGTACTTATTGCGTGCTTGTACACAATTACCTTCTATGCTTCCATATATGTGCTATTATGTACACATAAATATTGACTAATTTTGTATGAAAAACTATATATGGATAGTTCAACATTAAGTTTTCTCAAGATGATTTTGTCATCAACTTCGAGTTCCCCATTTTAATGGTGAATGTGATTGATAAATGATTAATGGTTTTGTTTCCTATATGCTTATTGGATTCTTAAACATATTTACATTGCTTGAGTTCATTGGAAAGATTAGTGGAGATGTATGTTGCCCTATACTCTTACTGTCAATTCATACGTAGTTCATCATTTTGATCAATGTAATTGTTATCTTTTTAGCTTTTTTGTTCTGATATATTATAAATTTAGAATTTTTGTGTAAATGATGTTAATTACGATTTTCAATTTAATTCAAGGTAGTTAATTTTTTTTTTTTTATCTCAAATTTAGTATCTCTCCTCCTTAAAATGCTTCATAGTTTTTGCTTTGATTTACTTGGTTGGTCTATCATTAAAATTAGATTTTCTTTCTTTCTAATTATGCATTGTATTTCTCATTTTAAATAAAGTCTAAATGGTACCTTAGGTGACACTTTTGTCCATTTTAATAAAAATTATATTTAGTCATTATTTAATTTCTAAAATAGTTAGCCATTTTTCAAGTTTACGTATTAAATCCTAGCTATTATTCTCGTTGGCCAAAAATTGTAACCTGTTTTTGTTAAAAAAGAAAAAAATTGTAGCACGTTCGAGTCTAAGATTTACTATGATAAATTGAAAATGTAAGGGAAAAATTCATAGAATTTATTAAATTTGAGAGTAAAAAAGGATTCCTTTCTAATTTTTTGAAGTTAAACAATAAGTTTAATCTCTAAACTTTGAGGGTCATGTCAATTTGGTCCTTGAACTTTAAAAAGCATCTAATAGGTCCCTGAACTTTCAATCTTGTTGTGTCTAATAGGTCCCTCAACAATAAAAATGTCGAATAAGTCCATGAACTTTCAATTTTGTGCCTAATAGGTCCTTGGTATATTCGAGATTCTTAAAAATTAACCAATATACTAGATATAAAATTGAATTTATACTATTAGGACCCTAAACTTCCAATTTTATATCTAGTTGGTTTGTGAATTTTAAAAAATGTCGAATGTATTATATTCGACACAAAATTGAAGGTTATGGGACTCTATTGGACATAAAAGTGAAAGTTTAAGGATCCACCGGATACTTTTTAAGTTTAAGGATCCACCGGATACTTTTTAAGTTCAAGGACTTATTGAAAAAAGAATTGAAAGTTAACAAGTGAGCTGCTATATATACAAGCAGCAAAGCAAAGACTCATGCCCCAAACTTGATACAAAATTAAGGCCCATTACAAAGGAAAGCCCAACTCAATGGTAAAAGATAAACCGAGAAGGACAATGACCCAAGTGGGTAAATAAGCCCACAATTACATTTACAAAATGGGCAGATATAAAACACCCCAATTATCAACAATCACCCTCTTGTTGCATATCTGAGCCATCATCACAAAGTGAAGAAGAAAATCCCTGATTCATAATTCAACTTCAATTGGGCGGGCATCTCAGCCGACTCCAAGTTTGAGCAACGTCACCAAGTATTCGAACCTATCAGAAGCAAGCACCTTAGTTAATAAATCAACAGGATTATGGATAAAATCAATCTTGACTAAACAAACTTCCTTGTTTTGTACAACATCTCTAACATAGTGAAAACGCACGTCAATGTGCTTAGAGCGATCATGAAAAGCTGGATTTTTATCCAATGCAAGAGCACTCTGATTATCACAATGCAATTTAACAGAACAAGGACAACACATTTCAGAAACCAAGCCTTTCAACCATACTGATTCTTTCACACCTTCAGCCAAGGCAATATACTCAGCCTCGGTAGAAGAAAGTGCAACAACACTCTACAAGGTACACTTCCAACTTACAATATTACCAAAAAGTAAGAAAACATACCCGATGAGAGATCGTCCCTTATCAAGATCAGCAACATAATCAGAATCCACAAACCCACAAATAATATCATCATCAAAATCAGAATCTTTAGAATACAATAGACCCTTAGTTAAAGAGCCTTTAACATATCTCAAGATCCATTTAGATGCTTCCCAATGGGCTTTTCCCGGGTTGCTCATATATCGGTTTACCATGCTCATAGAATATGCTAAATCAAGACGACAAGTAACCATGCTATACATAAGGCTTACCAACTACATTAGCATATGGAAATGACTTCATCTCATTGACATCATTCAATTCAACAGGACATTGAGCTGCAGAAAGCTTAAAATGTTGGGTCAATGGAGTTTTGACCGGTTTAGCATTTTCCGTATTGAATTTCTTCAAAATTTTACTCAAGTAATCAAACTGAGAGATAAATAAAGTAGCCTGAATTTGGTCTCTAACCAATCCCATACCCAAAATTTTCTTAGCAACTCCTAATTCCTTCATTTCAAATTGACTTCCCAATTGAAATTTAATTTTCTTAACTTCAAAAACAGAATTAAATGCAATAAGTATGTCGTCCACATACAATAGAAGCAACACAAACACATCTTTATCAATGACTTTCTTATACACACATGGATCATAAGAATTCCTTTTAAAGCCAATAGAAGTGATAAAAGAATCAAAGCATTTATTCCATTGTCTTGAGGACTATTTCAAACCATATATACATTTTTGCAAATGACAAAAACCATATTTCTTTTATCAAGTTCTTCATAACCGGGAGACTGTTTCACATAGATGTTTTCATACAAAGTTCCATACAAGAAAGCAGTAGTAACATCCATTTGTTCAAGTTCCAAGTTGTATTTAACAACCATAGACAAAAGGACTCTAATAGAAGCATGTCTAACTACCAGAGAGAACACTTGATAATGGTAAAAAATATACCTATTTTACCCTTATATTTAGCTCATTTCTTGGTCAAATATTGAGTGTTTAGGTCAATTTCACTATTTCCGAGCTCAAAATATGTTAATTTGATAAGTTAGGATGTTGAGAGTCACTTTTGTTGAATTATACTTATTTGTGTTTAAAAAGACTTGATTTGAAGCAAATTTGACTTAGTTTGCTGTTGTGCAGAAAAACATAGGAGAAACTGGAATTCCCCAGAAATGCGACCGCATTTCTAGGAAAGCAAAATTGAAATGCGACCGCATTTCTGGAAAATCAGAGGTTGTTCCGAGCGGCGCGCGGGTCGTTGTTGATGAGTCTTCTTTGCACCTAACCGGTTGTTTTGACCCCGAAACTGACTGGGCAACCTTCCAGCACCTATTTCAAAGCTCCTCAACCAATTTCTACACTATATAAGCTCGAGATTTGAAGTCAAATTCAAGCAGAACTCACTTGGAAGAAAAGGGTGGTGACAGAACCCTGCCTCGACGCCAATGAGTAGGGATGCCCGAGGTCCTTCTTAGATGACCAAATTCTAACCCGAGAGAGAGTTAGACATCAAACCTTGTGGTTTGTAGAGAGTTTTCCCATTCCCACTTGTAAAAGCGAGAGAGTGGAGTGTCTTAGCGAACTCTAGAAGGATTGAGTAAATAGAAAAACCCATAATATTTAGCTATCTCCTTTATTTCCAGCTCTTGAATCTTTTCATTATTTTGTATTCTTTACATTATTATCTCAATGAAAATGTGTTCATTTGCTTTTTATCTCATCATGAGTAGCTAAATCCCGTTGAGGGGTTCAATGTGGTGAATTCCCTTATGGTTTAATGGCTTGAAAGTGCTTTGTTTGCATAAGTTGTGTTCAATGCATGTCATTCTTTATTGATTATCACTCTAATCTTGTTGAGTTTAATTTGATCACTTAGACTTTGCATGCTATGTGAATTTGATCTCGAAAGGGACAAACAATATTGGTTCTCATAAATGTGATATAGGAGAAAAAGCTCGGAAGAGATTGTTTGGCGGTATAGGGCAAGCTGCCTAAGGCATCCTATATCGACTATAGGGTTATAGGTTGCATTCATGAATTATCTATGTCGGAGTCGAGTCACAAAAATGTGCATAACGGTACTCGCTTAGCCTTCTAACGGTTTTTGGAAACAAGGGCCAAATAGAAGTTAAATCTGACCCAATGGATTAAATACACTTAAGTTAGATATTGCATAAGTATGGTTGTTACCTTAGGGATGAATCCATGTTGAATACCTCGTTTTATCTTATTGTTATTCTTTATTATTTTTATTGCTTGTTTTATTTATCTTTTCAAAAACCCAATCAATCAACTTATTTTCTTTGGTTACCTTTTCAAAAGCAATCATTTGAGCAGTTTCTTCATCAAATATGAATTTCCAGTTTAGTCCTCGTGGGATTGATACCCTTGGAGTACTTCTAAGGTTTTTTTATTACTACGTGCGACAGTGTATTGATGAGCAATTTGCTTACCGCAAGTGTACGTGTCAAGTAATAATATAGTGTTTTGTGTAAAACGAGCGTCGTCCTCTGGATTGGTTTTCTAGGAAATTAAGCACTGCGAATACTTTTGTTCAATTTTATTTAGGGAGCAAGACTCAATGATAAAGATAAAAATAAAGACTAAAAGCATAAAAATAAAAGTGGAGACTCAAATGGAAAGACTCTTAGGGAATTGATTTTATTCATTAAGATTGAGGATTGATTAATAGGAATGAATTGACCGTGCAATTATTCTACAAGCCAAGGAAACTTTTATCACGATTACCTCTCCCGAGTATAATTGATTCTCATGCATATAAACTAACTTGATATCCCTATCTAAGTTCATTAACATGCAAGGCATTATTCGGTTCGGTCCTTGTTACGCTTCTAAGGATATTCCAAATCCCGTCACAAACTTAGAATTTCTACTCTAGTCATGCAATTAAACAAAGTAAGTCTTAGGCCAAATCCTCTCTCCCGAGTTAGATTCAACACTTAAATCATTCAATTAGTGATCAAGTAATTGAAAGCATTAAACAAAATAGCATGAGTAAAATAAAAACACATTCATACCTAAAAATCAATCCAACAACTAAAACAATTACATCAATCCCCAAGACAAACAACTACCAATTCATAGTCTTTAAACCACAAACACTAATTGCAAGAAAACCCATAAAAACTACAAGATTTAAGGGAAAGAGAAAGGAAAACTCGAATCCGCCAACACCCCACGTCCCCATCACGATCTCCACGTCTTCTCGCTTGATTCCCGCTCCTTGACCTTGCCTTTAGCTCCCACAAAAGGTCTCTAGTCGAAATTAGGGCTAAAATCTCACCAATTGGACTCCCCCAATCCGTAGTACAAAATGATGAATTTATAGAAAATCTGGCGAGACACTGTCGCGAAATCGTGATTATGGAAAATTTGCCGAGAGCGTCGCAACGCTTTTTTTTTTTTTTTTTTTTTTTTTTTTTAGGATTGAACTCCATTTGACTCCAATTGCTGAATTAAGCTTCAAACACATACTTCCTACAAATAAAACATAAAAATGCATAAATTTGGGCAAATAATTGTAAAAGACTAGCTTAATTAATCAAAGAAAAATAGCTAGCTATGCTCGCTATCATGTATACTTGCACTTGAGTGTTAGCTGAATATTTCTCTATTATTTTTATTCATCTTATCTTACATTCCATCCATTCAGCTGACCACGCACCAACACTTGATTATAATCATTCCCATCCTCTTGTGTGAAACCTTTAGCCACAAGCCTAGCTTTATATCTAGGTTGATTAAAGCCTTTAATATCTGATTTAATTTTAAACAACCATTTACAATCAATCACTTTCTGATTAGAGGTCCTATCAACAAGTTTCCATGTGCAATTACGATAAGAGAATCAATTTCCCTATCCATAGCTTCTTTCCATTTTTCAGCATCAACACAATTGATGGCTCTGTTTATATGTGTTTGGTTCAGAATGATTCACATCATCAAAGCATTTCAAAGAAAATCCAACATAATCAGCCTCAACAAATCTAATGGGTGGTTTTATCACCCACTTAGCCCTATCCCTTGCAAGTTGATAATTTTCAAGTTGAGATGAGTTTTGATTCAAAATAGGTGAATAGGTTTCACCCTCTAAAGCTAGTTCAACATTTTCAATTTGAATTTCTTCAATAGGTTGAGATGAAGAGACTGGATTTTTCCTTAATGTTTCAGAATTCGGGTTGAAAAGTTCAATTTCAAATTTCTGAGTTTTTTGTTCAGTAGCTTCTTCTGTGTTTTTCCATGGCATTAAGTCTTCATTAAAGGTAACATCTCGACTCGCAAAACATTTTTTATTTCCTTTTTCTAAGGACCACAATTTATAACCTTTGACCCCATGAGGATAACCAATAAAGACACACTTTTTGGCTCTAGGATCAAACTTCCCTTGTTTTAAATGTGCATAGGCTGCACAACCAAAGGTTCTTAAATGATCTAATTTGGGTAGTTTTCCTACCCATATTTCTTGAGGGGTTTTAAAATTCAAAGTTGTAGATGGGCTACGGTTGATAGGGTATATGGCTATTGTAACTGCTTCCCCCCAAAATGATTTAGGTAAGTTTGAATTGGAAAGCATACATCTAACCTTATCTAATATGGTCATATTATACCGTTCTGCTAGCCCATTTTGTTGAGGGGTTCTAGGCACAGTCAAATGTCTAAGGATTTCAGACTTTTTACACAAATCCTTGAAGTTTTCATTTAATAACTCCAAACCATTATCAGTTCTTAAGGTCTTTATCTTATTCCCAGATTGGTTTTCATCATAAGTTTTCCATTCCACAAATTTAGCAAAAGTTTCATCCTTAGTCTTGAGCAGGTATATCCACAATTTTCTTGAATAATCATCAACAAGCAAGAGATAATATTGAGCACCTCCTTGAGTTTTAACTTTAGATGGACCCCATAAATCAGAATGCACCAACTCTAACTTAGTTGTAGTTTTATGAGTTCCTTTCTTAAAGCTCAATCTAGTGGATTTACCTAATATGCAATAATCACAAAATGTAATTTCAGAAGGTTTACTTTAGCTTATAAGATCTTGTCTAAACAAGCAATCAAGACCTTTATTACTGATATGTGCCATTCTTTTATGCCAAAGTTTTGATGATTTATCATTTTCATTCGTCACCAAATTAACACTCCCAACAACAACATATCCCTCAAGAACATACAAACCATTTTTCAAAACTCATTTCAATTTAACAGAAGAATCTCTAGTTACCAACAGATTGTCATTTTCAGATTTGTAAGTGAGACCAGCTTTATCTAAAGTACCCAAGGATATCAAGTTTCTTTTTAGACCAGGCACATACCACACAAAAGATAAAACAACAGCAGTACCATCAAGCATTTCAAATTTAACAGAATCAATTCCTTTAATTTCACACCTCTGATCATTCCCCATAATGACTTTGCCACCATTCAAAGCATCAAAATCAGAGAAATAATGTCTATTTGGTGTCATATGAAAAGTACATCTAGAGTCCCTTATCCAAGCGTCATTCAAATAAGATTCACTAACCATTAACACTTCAGCTGACTCATACCCTTTTAGCACATTCACAGACACTTTATTCTCTTTTCTAATAGGTAATTTTTCCTTCTTTCTAAGTATTGGACATTCATACTTAGTATGACCCTCTTTACAGCAATAGTTACAAGTCATCTTATCTTTAGAGATGTTCTTGGGATTGGACTTAGAAGTATTTTTAGATTGCTTAGGGCTTTGACCCTTGGACTGTTTTCCTTTAGTAAAAAGTGCCTCTGAATCTTTTCTTTCAGTTCTTATTTCAAGTTCCCTTGATCTTAATGAACTAAGAACAATGTCAATGGTTAAGGCATCCTACCATATTTAATAGCACTTTTAACGTCTTTATATTTTTCAGGCAACGAATTCACTATTCAATTTTTCACCCGAATTTATTAAATCCATACATATCTTATTAAACTCATCAAGTTTTCCTTATAAGCTCTTAGATGGATCCATTTTATATCCAAACAACCTTTCTTTAAGATAGATTTTATTACTAAGAGTCTTACACATGTACAGATTATCGAGTGCAGTCCACAAATCAGACACATTATCAATGCCACTGACTCTTCTTAATACATTGTCAGCCAAGTACAAGATGATAGTACTATAAGCAATGTCAAACATCTCACATTTCTCATCCTCAGTCATAGAATGGGGTAACTTACTTGGATCCTCAAGGGCTCTCGCCACCTTTTGTTGAACCAACAACGCCTTCGCCTTTTTCTTTCAAAGGCCGAAATCCCCCTCTACCATCAAATCTGTCAAGCTCAAATTTGAAAGCCATATTAATGACCACAGAAAACGCAACCCGAAAGAAAACTGAGGAGAAAAAAATACGAAACCGTGAGGCACAAATCGAGAAACCAATTCCACTCAAAACCGAAGCTCTGATACCAATTTATAAAATCCCAAACCACAGATTGTATAAATCTCGAACAAAATACCTGAATCCATCATGTAAATCGAAACAAAAGCAACATAAAGAATATAGAGTAAAAGGAAGAGCAACACCGTGATTATAGTGGTTCAAACCAGCCTACATCCACTTTGAATCAGAGATTTCCTTATTCATCTTTATGCATGCACACAGATTTACAGAGAAAGCGGGTAATCGAAATAGAGGGTATCAAAAGGTAAGGAAAAAACGAGAGAGCCGAATGAGAGGTCTGAAGAAACCCTAACAAATGAGCTGCTATATATACAAGCAGCAAAGCAAAGACTCTTGCCCCAAACCTGATACAAAATTAAGGCCCATTAGGAAAGCCCAACTCAATGGTAAAAGATAAACTGAGAAGTACAATACCTAAGTGGGTAAATAAGCCCACAATTACATTTACAAAATGGGCAAATATAAAACACCCCAATTATCAGCATGAACTTTAAAAAGCATCTAATAGGTCCCTGAACTTTCAATGTTGTCGTGTCTAATAGGTTCCTAAACTATAAAATGTCGAATAAGTCCATGAACTTTAAATAACATCTAATACTATTGTAGATTGTATTTCTCTTTCTAAATAAAGTCTAAACAATACGTTAGGGACATTTTTGTCCATTTTAATTATTAACATTTTAATAAAAATTGTGTTTAGTCATTATTTAATTTCTAAAATAGTTAGCTATTTTTCAAGTCTAGGTATTAAGTCCTAGCCATTTTTCTTGTTGCCCAAAAATTGAAACGTGTTTTTGTTAAAAAAAAAAGGAAAAAATACACTTTTGGTCCCTGAGGTTTGGGTTAAGTGACACTTTGGTCCCTGAGTTTTCAAACTCAACAAAAATGCCCCCGAGGTTTGAGATAAGGAGCACTTTGGTCCCTGCCGTCAATTTTTCGGTTAACTTTTAACGGTTGCTGACGTGGCACTATTATTTTAATATAAAAATTATTTATTTTATTTTTTAAAATAAAAAATATTTAAAAAAATATAATATTAATATATTTTTATTTTTTATTCTTTCTTCCTTTCTCTCTCATTTCTTCTTTTCCATCTTCTCCATCTTCTCCACCTTCTCCTTCCTCTTCTTCTTCTTCCTATGTCCGGCGACCGGCGACCGGCGGGCACCGCTCGCCGCCGCCGGCATTTTTTTTTCCTTTTTCTTCTTTCCTCTTTTTCTCTTCTTTCTTCTTCCCTACATTTTCTTCACTACTTTTAAAAAAAAAAAAAAAACAGAAATGGGAGGGAACGAGGGAGGGAGGAGGGACCTCCCTCCTCCGTTTTCGGCCTCCCCCCTTCGTTTTCGCCGTCAGAGACAGAGAAGGGAGGTCCCTCCTCCCTCCCCTTTCTTTTTTTTATTATTATTTTTTTAAATCAGTGAAGAAAGAAGAGAAAAAGAAAGAAGAGAAAAAGAGGAAAGAAGAGAAAAAGAGGAAAGAAGAGAAAAAGAGGAAAGAAGAGAAAAGGAAAAAAAAAAAAAAAAGGTCGCCCGCGACCGGCGGCGGCGGCGAGCCGTGGTCGCCGGGCGCCGGTCGCCGGACATAGGAAGAAGAAGAAGGAGGAAGGAGAAGGTGGAGAAGATGGAAAAGAAGAAAAAGAAGAAGAGAGAGAAAGGAAAGGGAGAAAGAATAAAAAAAATAATTAAATATTAATATTTTATTTTTTTAATATTTTTTATTTAAAAAAAATAAAATATATAATTTTTTATATTAAAATAATAGTGCCACGTCAGCAACCGTTAAAAGTTAACAGCAAATTTGACGGCAGGGACGAAAGTGCTCCTTATCTCAAACCTGAGGGGTATTTTTGTTGAGTTTGAAAACTCAGGACCAAAGTGTCACTTAACCCAAACCTCAGGGATCAAAAGTGTATTTTTCCCTAAAAAAAAATAAAAACTGTAGCCCGTTTGAGTCTAAGATTTAATATGATAAATTGAAAATGTAAGGGAAAATTCATAGAATTTATTAAATTTGAGACTAAAAAAGGATTCCTTCCTCATTTTTTTAAGTTAAACTATAAGTTTAATCCCTAAACTTTGAGGGCCAGGTTAATATTTGGTCCTTGAACTTTAAAAAGCATCTAATAGGTCCCTGAACTTTCAATGTTGTCATTGAAGGAAATAAAAGTCCCCACGCAGCGGAAGCGCATCGATTGGACCTTACGCCGTATATTAATTAACATTAAAATACCGTTACGATAACTCAAACAAAACTTTAAACTAACTTTAAAGTCGCTGTAAAAACGGTTCAAGCATGCTAAAATAAATTTGAATTTATTTTTAAAAACTTTTCTAACGAAAAGAGGAAGAACCGTTACAAACCTCCGTTGTAGACTTGACCGTTCTTCGCCAAAGACGCTCCAACGAACGAAAACGCAGCAGCCTCCTCGCCTATTGATCGCTGGAGTTTTCTTCTTTGAATGACACAATAACCACAGAGGTTACACCGGTATGTCTCTAAGTCTAGGAGGCCAAAGACTTGTGGGAGTCTTTCTCTAAGAGGGAGGCTAGAGAGAATTCTAGGTCTTGTCTTTCAAGAGTGTCAAGTGTCAAAAGTCTTATGACAAATTAGGTCTAATGTTCTATTTATAGAAGAGAGGCCATGAATAAAATATTCAATTAAATCAATCTTTTCCATAATTGATTCAATTTTATTCCTTAATTAATCAATCATGATCAATCAATTCCCCAATTGATTAATCTTTTCCACAAATGACTAATTACTTCCATAAGTGATTAGATCATTCCCATAAATGATTAATCACTTTCTTAAGTGATTAATTATTTACATAATTGATTAATTCCTGGTTAATGAATTCTTTAATTAATTAACCACCAATTAAATATCACATATTTAATTCCCGGCCTAGAATTAATTAATTTGCCCAAACACATTTTAGGCCTTAAATTAATTAATTCATTATTTTGAACTCTTTCAAACTTCCATAAATTTATATTTGAACTTTTCAAATATTAATTTCTCTCATAATAATATATCAATATATATTATATTTGTTTAACTTAATAAATTGAACATTTTCAATTTACTATTATAACTTAGTTGCCTCAAATTACTTTACGAGCTACCAGTGGGACCTAATGGACCTGCAGATCAGAAGCTCCAACGATGTGAGATTACTTTACGGGTAGGGCCCTTTGTTCAAGACTCGGAGTAACCACTTAAGGGAACACTCATCTGCTTCCCTAAAGTCGGGAAGGAGTGAATTCCATCTTGTACGATTATGTTCCCAGCTCCCCATTCGGTCTTGTCCCCAAAGTGGTAGGCTTATTGAGTCGGCGTATTGGCCACTCTCACCCATACAAATCAAAGGACAATCTCTCATGAGCAGGAGTCCATAATCAACTCAGGATTAAGACTAAGTTGTCTAGGTCGTCCTAGTGAAATAGAAAACCAACTAGTGAACGGTGTTATAACCAATGGTTACTATTTCGCGGTCCGGTCTTATGCAAACTCATTGCATAGGATACCCCCACTCGCATGTCTCCTACACGAACGCGTTGGATCGCAACGTTTGTATCAAATACAAAGTGGGCCGTATCTATAGTGTCACCAGGATAAGGCACCCAGTCTTATCCCTATTCTATAGACCCTTTAGGCTGTTTCTTGAACAATGATCCCATATGTCGCTACATATATTTCAAGACTCATATTACAGCCTTGGATGTCTAGTTTATTGGATTAGGGTTATTATTAGGCAAAAACAAATAAAATAACTAATAACAATTAATGGAAAAATATATCAATATTATTTCATTAATATCCGGTCAACGGTTACATTCACTATCTACGAGTTTTAGGGCAAAAATCCCAACAGTCATGTCTAATAGGTTCCTAAACTATAAAAATGTCAAATAAGTCCATGAACTTTCAAGTTTGTGCCTAATAGGTCATTGATACATTCGAGATTCTTAAAAATTAACCAATATACTAGATATAAAATTGAATTTATACTATTAGGACCCTAAACTTCCAATTTTATATCTGGTAGGTTTTTGAATTTTAAAAAAACGTCGAACATATTATATTAGACACAAAATTGGAAGTTATGGGAACTCTATTGGACACAAAAGCGAAAGTTTAAGGATCCATTGGATACTTTTAAATTCAAGAACTTATCGAAAAAAGAATTGAAAGTCTGCACACCTATTTGAACCTTTTTAAAGTTTCATGTATCAAATTGACACAATCCTAAAAGTTCACAGACTATGGACTAAAAGTTGTAATAAAACTTTATTTTTTATAAATACGTCATAGAAAGAATATTTGTATCCCAAAAAATCCATGAAGAGATATGCTTACGCATGCATAAGATTGAGCTAAATATTAGAATGGCAAATACTTGGGTGTCCAAAAGGAGATTGGTCAAAAAGAAAGAACCCTACGGTTGGCTGTTTATTTCATGGGTTTGTCTGACTTTTTGAAAAGGACACAATCATTCTCAACTGTCTTAAAAGTAATTCGTTTATCCTTTTTTCTTGAAAAGGGCAAAAAGAACCAATGCCAATGCTTTCTTTCATAAGGAATGATGGGTACTCTTTGATTTACTTTTGGCAAGAATGGTAGCTTGTGTCATAATCAATTGGATATGCATCTTTCTTTCTCTTTTTTTTTATATTTTTGGATCAAGGACCATATGTGTGAAGAACAAGAATCATATTCCATTTCAGTTGATTTCTAATATACTACCATAATATTATTTTTTAATATGTTATGGTGATTTTTTCCCCTTTTGTAGGAAAGAAAAGAGACTAAGTCGCTTCAATTTAACCTTAAACTTTACTAGTTGTATCAATAAAAATTCTAAACTAATAATTGTATATTAATTAAAATACTAAAACTTTGTAAATTAATCATGTTGATGGTCGATTTTGGCCAGAGGATCTCACCTGACCTTCACGTGCCACCAACGGTAAATTTGTAGTTGAGGGGGGAAGACGTGGCCTGCAAGACAGTAAACCTGCACACCGGTGTGGTGCTCGCCACACCGGCTCTGATGCTTAAGTCAGCAAACATAACGGTAGGGCGTGGAAAAGTAAGAGCAAGAGGAGAAAGCAGAGAATAAAGAGTAGAGTTTAGGGATAGAATTCGGGATCCCCCTCTTCAGTGGCGAAGAGGGATATAAATACATGTTCATCCTCCCAGGGTTTTTAGGGATTCAGAGGCGTTTTAGGTCAAACCAGGCGAAACCGAGGCGGCCAAAGGCGGTGGGGACCAAACGACATCGAACGGACTCGGCCTGCGCAACCGGGCCGAATGGTCGGCCTCAGCAAAAGGCCGAGGCCGACCATATGGGTCGGGCCATGTTGGCCCGACCCTTTGGCCCGGTCTTCCTCTGGGTCGGTCTTTTGGTCCTACCTCTGCCCGTTTGTCCTCGTCAGCTCCTTGTGTGGTCCAAAATCACCTATAACAAATCAATTTAGAGTATCTAGTGTATTCCATTTAAAATCAACTCAAAATTACCTAAATAATTTTATTCTTCTCCAAAAATCTTATCAAAGTACTAAGAAAAATAGTCGCAAAACCTTCTTAAACCAGTAGAGAAAAATGGAAGAAAAAAGAAAGAATTAAAAACTTTTGGATCATATTATTCCAACATTAATTCCTCTCAAATATTAGATTAATCCCTATGTTTAAATAAGTTTTACGCTCATGCGAGAATTATATGCATTAATGAGTTTAAAACAGAATCACAACAAAGGGTTTAAAGTGATTCATATTATTTTTTTTTTTTGAAGGTTTAGGATTGTAATTGATAATAAGCTATTTAGTTTATCATTAGTGGTAAGTTGTTATACAGTAGTTGTTATAGGTGATTTCAGACCACTCCGATGCACAAGTGACTGGCGAGGACAACCGGACAGAAATCGGACTGGGAGATGACCCAAGAGGCGAAACCAGCAAGTGGGACGGGCCAAGATCGAAGGGGTCGGGCGTTTGGCCCGACCCCCAGCCTTGGCCCGCTCGCGCGGGTCGAGCCCATCGGGCTCTGTTTGGGCCCCACCGCCTCTGGCTGCCCCGGTTCGGCCTGGTTTGTCCCGAAACGCCTTCGAATTCGTAAAAACCCTAGGAGCATGAGCAGATATTTATACCCCTCTTTGCTACTGAAGAAGGGGACCCGAACTCTCTACTCTCTTCTCTTACGCTCTCTAGCCCTCCTACCTCCGTTTTCTGACTTAAGCATCGGAGTCGGTATGGCTAGCACCACACCGGTGTGCAGGTTTTCCATTTTGCAGGCTACGTCTTCCCCCGTTCTCAAACAATACCACTGTCGATTATCACGTGGAGCGAAGGTAATTTTCCTAGCGAAATTTGATCATCAACAGTAGTTATATTAACTACTTTTCTATTTGTATAAATACTGTTATGAGAGTTAGTCCTGATGTATGAGTTTGATTCTTCATTAATGAAATTAGACTCCATTGCCCTCATGCCACGTGATATGGTATTAGAGAAAACTATTTTTTTTTTTGCACCTCCTTCGAAGAGAACCTTTTCTCTTTTTTCTCGCGCTTTTTCTTTCCTTCCGCCTGGAACCCTGTTTCCTTCTCCTTCTTTGAAATTTTGTTTTCGGTCTTTCATCATGGCGAATGTATCGTCTTCGAATCTTGTGACTACAAAAATTGAAGGTCAATTGAATCCGTATTTGCTGCATCACTCTACAACACCTACCACTTCCCTTGTTACTCAACAATTGGTAGGCGCAAGCAACTACATCTCTTGGAGCAAGGCCATGCATGCTTCGTGCTCTCTCAGGTAAAAACAAATTAGGTTTTGTGAATGGATCCATTCCAAAACCAGATGGAGCACTCTCTTCTGTCTGGCAATGCAAGAACGATATAGTGACTTCTTGGATTGTTAATTCGATTTCAAAGGATATCGTTGCGAGCCTTGTCTTTCACTGGTTGTGCCAAGGACATTTGGGACGAGTTGAAGACTCGATAGAGGCAGATTAATGGACCACAGATTTATCAATTGCGAAAGGATCTTGCAACTTTTTCGCAAGGTACACTTTCTGTTGAAGCATATTACGTCAATATTATGTCCCTCTGGCTTGAATTAATTGAGTACCGGCGTATTACTAATTGCTCTTGCGGTGGATCAAAGGAACTGATTGAGTTTTTTGACTCTCAATTCGTCATAATATTTGTGATGGGACTGAATGAAGCTTATTCTTCGCTCAGAACACAGATTCTTTTGATGAACTCAATAAATTATATTAGTTTAAAAGTTTTAATTGATTCGCAAAAGTTTATATGAATAAATTATTTTTTCCCTTAAAAGAATTAGATTAAAAAAAAAACTCTTGAGTATGCAAAAATAGTTCTACACATAATCTAATTGAGAGAAAAAAAAGATATATGATATATGAGTAAAAGAGACAACATCGCTATTGGTACGAAAGCCTTGATATGAAACGATCATACTCTAGAGATTCTAACGAGAAAGAAAAATAGATTTTATATGGTCAAAGAGGCTTTTGGAAGAAGGAATTTGATCATAGTTGTTGAAATGAATAATCTGAGTATGAGCAAACTTTGGGTAGTTAATTAGGCAAGTTGTGTTAATGTGGCTAATTAAACTTATATAGTTGGGCGGTAGCATATTTTTCATTATGAAAATTTCACTATGATACCAAACATTTACTTGTCTAATTATTCACTTTATTTATTATGATTAACCAAAATAAATACATAGGTTAATTAATTATATTAAGCATTTGAAGCAAATATTAGTAAGGAAAGTCAGCTGGCAATGGTTAGTATTAGTAATCAAGTACTTATCGACCTAATTATAGTTAACCCACCAAACATCTTGGCAACCTTTTTTGTTTTTATGTTTTTAAAAGGTCACGCTTTAAAAATTAAAATAAACCTTGTAGTGTTAAATGGGTTATAATTCATTACAATTCCATTTCCATATCCAAAAACCCTATCATGATTATCTCAGCTGCTGCAGATACCTTACTTAAAAGCCCTTAATTTCATTTACAAAACACGATAAAGTGGGTCCCGCTTAGAAAAATGGTCCAACTCCTATTTATTCAGTTTTTCAAAATTAAAAAAAAAAAATGTCAAAACGAGTCTAGCTCAACGATAATTGACATGTACCTCGATCAAGAGGTTAGAGATTTGAATCCCCCAACCCAAATATTGATGTACTAAAAAAAAAATTGGAAAGAGAGAGGTTAGAATTTATTTTTTTCCCAAATGATTGTGATGATGAACCATCGATGTTTAAGAAGGTAATAATAATATGTATTTTTCTACAAAATTATGTTCAGATCGGCTAAAATACATATTTGATCCCTCTAATTGAGTAGAAGTCATGATTTACTACTTGAATTTTGATATATAATGATGTAGTTCATATACTTCATTTGTAAAGATTTAATTTATGAACTTTAGTATCGAATTCTTTTTCTCCATCCACGATACGAGATTTGTGGTTTGAATCCTAGCTAATTTCTTAATAAAGTCTTGTATGTCTCAATAATGTCACTAGACCAACTAGTGGTTGTTGCAAAGAAAATGAGTTAGATAACTAACTTGTAGATACTATTAAAGAATAAAATGAAACTTCTTATGTGATTATTTTTATAGAATAATAAATATGTTACGTCTACTTATTTATTAAATGCAATATAGGTACATTGTTAAAAAAATACATAAGAAAGGAAATGAGTGCTTCCTATCCACTGTTGAGTAATCAATTTTGTTTTTGTTCAAACATGAAAAGAAGAAAAAAAAGAAAGAGATGGATTTGATGGGTAATCTTTAGACATTATATTAAAATTTACACTAAATTATACACATAATTATAGCATAATGCATGGTTATGCTGGTAAAGGTGGTCGTGCAATTATGATACGTTGTCCCCTCTCTCCTCTCATTTATATGTTCTTTCAGCTGAGTTGCTACAAGAGTTATCTACATATATATGATCCATTAATGTGAATATTCGGGTTGCTTTATAATAATTATAACCTCTCTTTCCATGTACTCGAAAAAAAAAAAAAAAATCTATCCGTTCTCAATGTATATAACCTCCCTCTCATAATTATATCAATTATGAATTATCCATGTAATTATGATTCTTATTATTTCCACATAACATGCCTAAGATAAACAAATACATGGAGTGAAGAGAGAGAATTAAGGTTCAAATCTATCCTTTTTAACCCACCTATTTCTCTCCCTCCAAATAGAAACTACTAAATTCCATATTAAAGGGAAGAATCTCAAGTCTCTCACCTTATTGAATCCTTTCTAATCATGATGTGTGTCACATTTGTCCTAGTTGACTTTTAGGGGGAAAATGGTAACATTTTTACCTTCATTTTTAATTTCGTGGCACTTGTTGCTTCAACCATATATTATCTTGTGGGACCGGTGTTTAACCTTACTAACACATGATGGAGAGACTAAAGTAGGGTTTTACAAGATGAGAGTTTTGGATACGGATAAAACTCATAAGTTTATCTAACAAATCTCGAAAATGTATGTCAAACCTATGACCTTATAAACATGATGAGTTTGACATTTGAGGTTGAATCCCCTCTCAAATACTTGTGGTATTGATGGTTAAGAGAAATAGTAACTTAGGGATGTTTTATACGGCGTGTTCCAAATAACTTTTTTTTTTTTTAAAAAAAAAAAGAAGGCTTTTTAAGCAAAAAATAATTTTTTTTTTATAATAACCTTTGAAAAAAAAAGAATTAAAGTGCACCTAGTATAGTTTCTTGAATGATTTGAAAGGATCAAAAGTGTTATTTTTAAATCTTAATAAATAAAGAATATTATATTTAAAAAGTATTTGGGAAAAATACACTTTTGGTCCCTGAGGTTTGGGTTAAGCTACACTTTGGTTTCTGAGTATTCAAACTCAACAAAATTACCCCTGAGGTTTGAGATAAGGAATAATTTGGTCTCTGACATCCATTTTGTCGTTAAATCCTAACGGGTTGCTGACCTGACACTATTATTTTAATTAAAAAATAAATTTTAATTTTTTAAATAAAATATACTAAAATTAAAAATTTTATTATTTTATTATTTTTTTAATTCTTTCTTCTTCATCTTCTTTCTCTTCTCCATCTCCTTCTTCTTCAACTCCGGTGGCTGGTCGCCAGAATTTTTTTTTCTTCTGTTTTCTTCTTCCCTTCTTCCCTTCTTCTCCTTTCTTTTCTTTCTTTTTTTTTTTTTTTAACAGAGGGAGATTCGGAGAGGAGGAGCTCCTCCTCCCCAAATCTCTCTCTGTTTAAAAAAGTAAACAGAAGAAAGAAAAGAAAGGAGAATAAGAGAAGAAGGGAAGAAGAAGAAAGAAAAAAAATTTACGTCGAAGGCAGCCGCCGTTCGCCGACCACTGGAGTTGAAGAAGAAGGAGATGGGGAAGAAGGAAGAAGGAGAAGAAAGATGGAGAGAAAGAATTAAAAATAATAATAAAATAATAATATTTTTATTAAAAAATAAAAATTATTATTTTTTAATTAAAATAACAGTGTCACGTCAACTGTCCGTTAGGATTTAACGGCAAAATGGATGACAGAGACCAAATTGTTCCTTATCTCAAACCTCAGGGGTAATTTTGTTGAGTTTGAAAACTCAAGGAGCAAAGTGTAACTTAACCCAAACCTCAGGGACCAAAAGTGTATTTTTCCCTTAATTTTTTTTATAAGAACATTTGAAAAAAAAAAATTAAAAATTTAAAGTGCACCTAGTATAATTTCTTGAGTGCTTTTAAAGGATCGAGAGTGTTATTTTTCAATCTTAATAAATAAAAAAAGATTATGTTTAAAAACTATTTTTAAGGAAACACTCGAGAAATAGATTATGAAAAAAATGACTTTTAGCCAAAAAATCTTCAAAACATGCCGTAAAATAATATACTTGCCGTAATTAATAGAATCACTTTTGAATATATGTGTAAACAAAAAAAATTATATATATACAATATTTGAAACACTTTAAAAATAAAAAATATTTTTATTGAAAATCTTAAACTAGAACGTATTCCAAACCGATGGCTCAAATAATTGTAATAACATTTGAAGAATGTAGAAAAAGTATTATAGGTATGATCTTTTGTGTGGAGTTTGTTTGAATGATAAAGAGTGAATAGAGAAAGTGAATAAGGTTTGATTTTATGTTATGGCATTGGGTGTCCAATGCTTGAAGTTGCCGCTTCCTAGGAATAGAATGTTGCACGCATGCCAACTTCATTTCTTTTTTCTTCTTTATCATCACCCTCAAAACTCTAATATAATCTAATCATCAATATAACAAAAAAGTGGAATACGTATGTTTTGGGTGAGAGTTTTTAATATAAAAACTAAACCACGTGGACCAACATGCTCCCAAGTAGGCCACACTACCAACTAAATAGTCATCCAGATTTCAATAGAATTAAAGAATTATTTAAATCGAAAAATTATAGTGTGAACAGAGGAAGTCAAGATGTGAGTCCAAGAATCTCGACTTAAGATTGGAAGTGAGATAAGGAAACTAACTAGTTTAGGTAGTCATAAATTGACTAGGTATGCTTTGAAGAGATGAATTGATATGATTATGCTATATCCGGTTGTAAACTCACACAAGTATGGAACAATGAAGTTGAAGCCAAAAGAATCTCACACTACAACCTACTTGCATTCCTATGCACATCCATGTTGATAGCATCTAAGCATGCCTAGTTTCACAACCATACTAGAAGAGAGTAAGTTGTGACTCCAATGAAGCAGACAATGTAGTGACGACACACAAGTATCACTCGTTGAGCCAAGTTGAGGATCGAGAGAGAAGTACCATATTGTTGCGACCAAGGTAGGACGGTGCATCATCTAACACACCAGATGGAGAAATTTTTGGTGCGCTCTCGGTACAATGAAGCGAGTAGTTTTGTACTGTTGGATGTAAGAGAGAGAAATGGTAAAAGTATCTCGATTTCGTATCCAACGGTTATTAAGGGTAGACAAATTTAAAGATTTACATCCGAAGGTTTTAAAAAGGGAGACTCATTGCACTGGGAACACCTAATAATTTTTCCACCAGATGAGTGGGCGAAATTGTCAAGTGAAGGTATGAGAAAGATTGGAAGCAACAGTGTCGTCAAACATGTCAATGGTAGGCTTAATTAGAGCTAGATGAAGTCTTGGGTCATGACCTCAGAAGTCGGGGTTCTGTCTTGAGTTTTGACAAGCAACTTGATGTTAAGTACATATGAGTGGGAATATACAAGCCCGCCAAATTATATATTGGTTGGTCACCAAACTTATGAATTTTTTCTAACTCTCACACATTGAGTTGACTCCAATTTGGTATTGCATCTTTTGATTTGTAAGGTAGAGATCTACTAGGACTTTTTCATGGTTGTTAGCTTCAATTTTTTTTTTGGTTGTTATATGATCATTTGATATCAAAACTACTCTGATATCTTATGAGGAATGATTCAATCTCATAGCAAAATTTAGAATTTCCCAAAGAATTAAAACAAATGTGTGCGAGTACTCTTTGGAAGAAAACAAAAAAAGGAAATTTTGGAAAAATTCCCTCTAGGATTTTCTATTACTCGGGGTAGGGAGGATGATTTGATTTTTACTTTACTTCTTTTAATATTATAAATTTGGTCATGGAACTTTTCGTGTTCTGTCTTTTTAGTTCCATTACTTCAAAGATTTGTAATAGGTATCTAAACTTTTAGAGTTGTATTTATCCTATTTTAAAAGATTCTAAAAGACCCATGATAGACTTTTAAGGAGTACGTTGTGCGATGATTTATTTACTTGTTTAAAACGGAGCATTGTTCCATGCTATAGTGTAATGAGAAGGATTATTAAAGGATGCCCTTAAGTTTTTTTTAAGCTATTGTTTTGTTGTTGGAAATTTCTACAATATGGGGTCACATGTACAAATGTGTTATTTTGCTATTAAACCAAGAGAAATGAAGATTTATGAAAACATTATTAACAATGAGTACAATGTATAGACAATTCGTTACTATTTTCTAATTTGATGAATGGGCCAAATTAGAAACGAATTGTAATTAACCATAAGAATTTTCCCTCTTTAATTTATTGTTGGTTACAAAATCATTTATTGTTCCCATGTCAGATATGTTTCACGTCAGTTTTCTTCTCATCCCAATTAGAGAGGTTTGCCTCTTCTTCTCCCTATAAAAGGGGGAGAAAGTATGAAGATAAAAACATAAGAAGAAAACATGATCTATCTAGACTTGGAAGATAATGTCTACTATTAGTAGTTTTCCACAATAGATTCAGGTAGCACTTTCACTTTCGCTTTTGAAACTTAGTTCTCTTGAATTTGACATGGGAAATTGATATTGATTTTAAGTTTATTGATTTGGAGTTCCTTAAAATTATCAAGTCACAAAAGTAACAAAGAGAAGAAGAAGAATGATTCCAGAGAATTTCTTATTACTCAGCCTGAATTATTACACCACAGAACCAAAGAATAAATAGGGAAGGAAATATAACAATAAGATTCCTTACCCATTGAATAGCCACCACGTATACACAAAGATAACAAACCAAATAATACAAGGAAAGAGGAATATGACATCGTTTGCAATCAGCAAATAATTTCCACTAAAGCGACGTCGTATCTGTTATATGGGCCTCTGTTCTAACATCCCCCCTCAAACAAAAGGGTGAAAGAAGAACACCGAGTTTGCTACGAAGAGAAGTAAACTGAGATAATGGTTTCGTGAGTGCATCAGCAACTTGTTCAGACGACGAAACATATCGAACATTAATAGTTTTTGCCAAGATCTTATCCTGAACGAAATGAACATCAAGCTTCACATGCTTGCTGCAAGAATGAAACACTGGATTTTGAGCCAAAGATAGAGCATTTACATTATCACACCAGATTATGGGTGTGGACGAAGGACATAACCGAAGTTCTCGAAGTAAAGCTTGAACCCACGATACTTCTGCAGTAGTTTGAGCTAGAGAACGATACTTAGACTTCGTGCTAGAGCGAACAACAATTGACTGCTTATTAAAAGACCAAGATATAAGGGAATTTCCCAAAAACAAGCAATGAGCAACAATAGATTTTTTGGTCATCAACACAATAGGCCCAATCAGTATTAGTGTAAGCAACAAGAGATAAAGAAGAAGAAGATCGATGGAGATAAAGACCATATTCCATCGTACCTTTAAGATAACGAAGAATCCGTTTAACACCTTGCCAGTGAATAGTAGTAGGATGTTGAAGGTATTCACTAATCTTATTAACAATATAAGATATGTCAGGACGGGTATGAGTAAGATAATGCAAGGCACCAAGCACACTACGATAGAACGTATGATTTGACATGGGGTCACCATCAAAAGCAGAAAATTTCATTCCTGTAATAACTGGTGTAGAGCAAGGCTTAAGATGAGACATACCAATACGATGAAGCAGTTCAGAAATATACTTGGTCTGCAGCAAATACATCCTAGAAGAATTTCTATAGACCTCCACTCCTAAATAGTAGCTTAATAATCCAATGTTTTTAAGTGCAAATATAATATTATTTAAACGCTCAATAAATTTGTCAATAAAGGCAGCACAATCACCAGTGATAAGGATATCATCCACATATATCAATATAAGAACTACCATATGAGGTGTGGAGTAGAAAAATACCAAGTTATCTGCACGAGAGTTAAAGAATCCCCACTCTAATAATATAGCTCGAAGTCGATCATACCACACCTGCGGCGCCTGCTTTAGGCCATATAACGCTTTATCCAATTTGCAAACATAATTGGGATGAGATGCATCAACATAACCTTCAGGTTGTTTCATAAAGAAAATTTCAGCAAGATTACCATTGAGGAAAGCGTTGTTGATGCCGAGTTGACGAACCAATCAATCATTTGCTACAATAATAGCAAGAATGATGCGAATAGTGGGAGCCTTCACAACCGGATTAGATGTCTCATGAAAATCAACCCCAAGAATTTGATTGTATCCTTTTGCCACGAGCTGAGCTTTGCAACGATCGGAAGAACCATCAGGATGTTTCTTAATCCTGAACACCCATTTGCTGCCAATCCAATTTAGCAGGAACAAGTCTCCAAGTTTGATTACGCATAAGAGTAAGCATTTCATTATCCATGACTCCCTCCCAGTAAGTGGACTTTAAAGCATCAAACACTGAAGAATGTTCAGAAATGGGCACATCAGTAGCAGTAGAAACATTAAAAGATTCCCAAACCTTAGGCTTGAAATGCCACTCTTGGCACAAGTTTGCATAGGATGCCCATGAACAACAGCAGCTGGTTCGGAAGGTATAGTAACAATATCAGTAGCAATAGTAGTAGGAGATTCACAACCTTGAGAAGAATGATTAGAGGACACTGAATCAACAACAACAACAATAGGCAAAGGTGTACCAACCTCAGATGGATGTCCAACCATCGGGCCTTTAGAAGAAGAAGAGTTCACCGATGGTGAAGAAACCTGAAACTCAGAAGAACGTTTACCAACAGAAAGGGTGGAAGTGGATCACGATAAGGATGAACTGGAGGGAGACTCTTTGGACACAGTGGTGTTTGGAAAATGAAGCAAAGAAACAACATAATTATTAGGCAGAGAATGAGAGGAATGAGAATGTAGAAAACCATATTTAAAAGGAAAAAAAAGCATTAAAAATGACATGTCGAGAGATATAAACACGACCACTTGAACTCAAACATTTATAACCTTTGTGGGAGAGGAACTGTACCCAAGAAAACACACTTTTCACTGTGAAATTTGAACTTATTAGATTAGTAAGGGCGAAGACAAGGAACACAAGCACAACCAAAGGTGATCTTGAAGAAGGTAAAATTGGGAGCTTGACAAAAAGCTTTTTGCCAAGGTGAAATATTACCTAAAACCGGTGGAGGAAGACGATTTAGTATAAAAACAACAGATGAAAAGGCTTCCCACAGAAAACGTAAAGGCATAGAGGATTGAGCAAGAAGAGTAAGAGCCATTTCAACAATATGTCTATGCCTGCGCTCAACAAAACCATTTTGTTGACTCATATAAGGACAAGAATGACAAAATTCTATTCCCGAGTCATTAAGAAAGGATGAAAAAGAACGAAACTCACCACCCCAATCAGTTTGAAGAACTTTAATGGTTTTCTCAAAACGATCTTCAACTAAGGCTTTATTTTGACGAAAAGAGGAAAACGCTTCACTCTTTGTCTCAAGAGGAAAAATATGAGTTAGACGAGTAAAGTTATCAAAGAAACTGATGTAATATTTATAACCCAAAGAGGAAGCAACCAGGGATGACCCCCAAAGATCATAATGTATTAGTTCAAGTGGTTGTTTAGTTTTAGACATAGAGTTAGGAAAGGGAAACAATGAGATTTTCCAAGTTGACAGGCATCACAAAAAACAGATTTCTCATTCAAAGAAGTTTGCAAATTACATGAATGAAGAACATGATTGACAACCTTTTCAGAGGCATGACCAAGACGTTTGTGCCATAAAATTTTAGACACTACACTGGAATGAGATTTTTCAACATTAAAAGCAGTAGAACAAGACGAAACAGCAGGTTAATTGCACTGAGAAATAGCAGCAAGATAGGAGGAAGTCCTTTTGGAAGACTCTGAACT
The DNA here is from genome assembly GCA_036850905.1 of Luffa acutangula. Lineage (NCBI taxonomy): Eukaryota > Viridiplantae > Streptophyta > Magnoliopsida > Cucurbitales > Cucurbitaceae > Luffa > Luffa acutangula. The sequence goes on from CM072093.1 coordinate 48,822,442, forward strand.
TTGAATTGAAGGCAACTCGATTGGTAGAGACTATTCTTAAGAGTTCCTTGTAGCATCACCCTCTTGAATCCTTGTCCTTCACAAGACAAAAACCAGAGTGGAACTCCACAAAAACATCATTATCAGAGGTTAAACGAGCTATACTAATCAAACTTTTCTTAATATTTGGTATATGAAGCATATTGTTCAATCTAAGTAGTAAGCCATCAGATGTGCATTTCACAGTACTACTACCAACATGACTAATGCCTAGCTTAGTTCCATCACCAACAACTAGAGACTCTTTACCATTATAATCATTTTTTACAGTTAAGTTACCAGCATCAGCTGTCACATGATTTGTTGCCCTGCCATCAGCTAACCACTTGGGGTCATTAAGAATTCCAGGTGTTGCTATGTATGCAGAGGAACCATCAACATTTCCTCCTTGATTACTCGTATTTCCAGACGCATGAGGATTGTTAAAATCTTCTTCAAACCTAAAATAGAAAAACGGAGCAGAATGCTCATACTTACTACATAATTGATAGGTTGGTCTAGAGTTATTGTTCCTCTAATAACCACTTCTATTATGCCCTTTGCCTCTATTACTTCCTCTATTGTTGGAAAAAATTTGCTGAGTACTATTCCCTTTATTTGAACTCCCTCGACTAGGAGTAAATTGCTTCTGCCCTTGGAATCGATTTTGATTTGGCCTACTGTAAGTCAGGTGAGCTGCTAAATCAGGCAACTCTATGATGTTGGTGATAACAGTGTAGCAAGCTAAAGTACCTTCAAACGTGATTAGAATAGATGCTAACTCTTGCCAAGTAGTAATATCCTTGTCTTCTACAGGACACACAATTGGAATATATTCCGAATCCAGACCAGCCAACACATAAGAAATAAGATCACCAAGGGAAATAGGGTTACCGACCAGCTACAGATTTTTCGAAGCTTGCTTCATAATAGCAAGATATTCAGTCATTTTCATCGACCCTTTCTTTGTGTTTTGAAGAACCCCACGAAGTTGATTCACTCTTTCTTTACTTGTAACACCGTATACCTTCTCCAGTGCCTTCTAGACTTCCTTGGAAGTTTTGAAACTAATGACATTCGCAGCGATGGTTGGTGTCATCGAACCGAAAAGCCATCCAAAAAGGGCTTGATCGACGGTATTCCACTCTTCAAACAGAGGGTTGGGTTCCAATCTCTTACCTGATTCAGTGGAGACCTCAACAAATTCAAATGGATGGGCTTTTGTGTCGAGAATATAGCCATCAACCTTCTGGCCATGCAAAATTGCTAGGACCATTCCTCTCCATAGCAAATAATTTGTCTCATCGAGTTTTACTGTTAAGACAGTGCTCAAAGGGTGACCAAACGAAGAGCTAATCACATTTGTAGCTGAAGAAACAGGGGCTGAGACAACAGTAGAGGAATAGGAAGAAGACACATCATATGCCATGGCATTTGCCGATGAAGCTTTGATACCAAGTCACAAAAGTAATAGAGAGAAGAAGAAGAACAATGCTTCCAGAGAATTTCTTATTACTTAGCCTGAATTATTACATCACAGAACCAAAGAATAAATAGGGAAGGAAATATAACAATAAGATTCCTTACCCATTGAATAGCCACCATGTATACACAAAGATAGCTAACCAAATAATACAAGGAAAGAGGAATACAACATCGTTTACAATCAGCAAATAATTTCCACTAAAGCGACGCCATATCTACTATATGGGCCTCTGTCCTAACATACCAACATTTGTGAGACTAGTGAATGTAAATATTGTTTCATATTGGTTAGAAGTAGAGAAATCTATGACATAAAAGTTTGGATAATATTTGAGTTACAACAAAGTTGTTTAGGTGAAACAAAAAACAAAATCATCTAAATTTATGCCTAAAGTCGAAGATATTATAGTATTGGAAAATACTAAAGAAATTTGTTATCTCCACAACAATTTCTTGAAGCTCTCTTTTTTTTTTTTTGTAATCTTCAAACCTATTTGAAATGAATTTCTTAAATGCCTAACATTATCGTTTCCACTTAAAAAGTTATTTCAATTAAGTAATTTCTCACCCCAAGAACTTACAGAAAAATGTAGCCCAATAGAAAAAAATATACACGAGATATTGTGGAAAGTTTTGGAAGTGCAATAATGCACCTTTCGATTTTGGCGCATAAACGAATCATCCAAAGTTTCAACCTGAATCTACAATATCTTTTCCCCTTTTCACAAATTCCGGGTTAGTTTACAGTTTTCCTTTGGCTATTTTATTTTTGGTTCCAGTTAGAGGCTTAAAAAAAACAAAAAAACAAAAATAATAAAAAAGAAAAAAAGAAAAGTGAAAATGGTCTGTCACATCATATGATTAGAATTTTACCATAAAATTATAGAATTACCATTTAAAAAGAATTACATTATATATATAGTATTCCAAAAGTAACAAATTTCATTAGCTTCAAAGACAGATGTTGTTAACTTCAGAGACATTAATTAGGATTAAAAAAAAAGTGAGCTGTCTGAATGTTAAGACTATATTCAACATTTTTCTTTAGAATTAAAGAGAAAGCTGTATTTAACCTTGGACTAATATGCAAACCAAGAAGTGATCTAAATACAAATAAAACTCTGATAATTAGTCATATCAACCTTTTACTTTTTCATAAATTGGTATTTATATAATATTTGGGGTAATTAAGGTTTAAAGCTTTTGCAAAAACTTTTTCCCAACAAATTAAAGGAGTGTTGCACTATTATGTATTAAAAAAAGATTTAGAAAAATACTGTAGTTTTCAAACTATTATATATATATTAAAAAAAAACCCACAATATCTTTTTTTATCCAAATTCTAACCAAAAAAAAAAAAAAAAAGATCCAACATCTTCTCTTCTTCAATAGTCTTAGAGTTAGCCTATCTTCTTTCTTTTTCACCAAATCTACCATGAGAAAAATCCTTTAAAAAAATAAACACAAATTACATCTTCAACTCATAATTTTTGTCACTCAATTCAATGTGTCTGCTTATTCACATTAAAATATGTGAAAAAAAAAAAAAACTTTTAAAGAACGAGTTGAAACTTTATGAAAACCATATCACCAAACTAAGATACTAAAATCTAAATTTCAGATCAACCATATAATAAAATAAAAGGCAATGCCATTAAACCTACCTCTAGGTTTTTGTTTTTTTTGACAATAGATCTCTTTGTCACTAGTACAAATTTTATGTCGGTTGAACTATGCTTATGTTGATAACCCACTTGTAGTTCTCCGGTCCATAAAATACAAATGTCATATAAAAATGAAAGAGAAGCCAATTTGTAAATCCCTATGTTGGGAACAAGAAAGAAATTGAAAGAGTGAGAATGGTAGAGAGAGAGAGAGAGAGAGAGATTGTGTAGAATAGAAATAGGTTGAGTGTGATTAGGTTTTGAAGCATCCATCCCGGTTTTCTCGCCCAAATCTCTTTCCCATTCTCCTCTTTATTATTTTTGCAATATCCAAATTATAAAATAAATAAATAAATAAGTCCCAGTCCCAGTCCCAGTCCCACTGTAGTCTTGAGTGTATTAGATCCCGTCCCCTTTTCTTCTTTTGTCCAAACCCTAGTGAGAATTTAACCACATCCCAACCCCATCTCCTTTTTATAAGAACCAACCTCCCTCAACTCCCTCAACTCCCACAATCCTAAATTTCTAATTCCATTACCATTACAATTCTCTCTGTTTCTCTCTAACTCCATGGATAACCAACGCACCCCCGTTTTAAGTTGGGCTTATTTCTTGCAAACCAAGGTCAGATTCAACACCCATTTTCTCCATTCCTACTAATTTCCCTTCATTTTCTTTCAATTGGGTTCTCATTTTTTGTGTGTTTTATTTTTGGCAGAACGTTGATGAGTTGAGGCATTCGCTTTTGTGCACCACTCTGGAGCTCGAACAGACCAGAATTGCAGTTCAAGAGGAGCTCAAGAACAGGGACGAACAGCTTTCACATCTTAAACATCTGTTGGAACAAGCCATTCGAGAAAGAGACGAAGCTAATGACAAATGCCAGAAGCTTCTCCTCCACAAACTCTTCTTCCATCCTCCTCTCTCTGCAATTTCCACCATCGACGACGACCCCAGAGCCTTCTCCTCCTCCGATTGCGACGAGAGCATCGTTTCATCTCCCGTTCCGCCGCCCCCCGAAATCGCCGACTGCCTCCCCGACAAGCCATTGCCGGAAAAGGGCAAGCTCTTGCAGGCCGTCATGAAGGCCGGTCCGCTTCTGCAGACGCTGCTCCTCGCCGGACCGCTTCCTCAGTGGAGACATCCCCCGCCGCCGCTCGAATCCTTCCACTTGCCGCCGATTGCAATTCCCCTTCCTCCGCCGCCGCCGCCGCCGCCGCCGTTGGCTCTCCACCATGAGGCTGATTTATTGGCCAACAATTGTGGGATTGTCAACAAGAAGAGGGCTCTGTCCCTATGTGAGGATTTGGATTCTCCAGCAGCTGCCAAATTTCAGAGGCTCGTTTTCCACTGACCTTTCAACAAACCAATTAAATTAATCCCCACTAAAAATTTTACATAATTATATAATATAGCACTAAGAAATTAGAATTACAAAAAGAAAAAAGTTGGGTTTTGTGACGGATCTAGTATTTTTGTATAGTTGTTTGTTCTATATCCCAATTCCCAAGTCTAATTAGCTTAGAGTAATTCAAGAACAGAGCTTGATTTTAGGTCTTTTTTTTCCTTTCCTCTTTTGGCTCCACGATATATTGAAAGGAGCTTCATTTTCAGTAGAATTCGGTGAGATATGTGACACCGATATAGAGTTTAGAATAATCGATTTGAGAATAGTTCAACTAGTTAAATATTAGTAACCTCTAGTAAACGTTAGAGGTTCGAATTTCCACTACCCCAATTGTAATACTAAAAAAAATAGAGAATTTAGAGTAATAGTGTGTGGGTTTTAAGAGAGATTTAATGGGTGTGGAGAGTAGTTGGGGGTGGGAAAAGCACATGGTCCTACATATCGGAATCAGGATCTGCTGCTACTGTGTGATTTGTATGGATTTGTATATCAAAAGATTTAGAGGAAGTTTGATTGTATTAATTTAATCTCTTTTTTTTTTCTTCTCTCTCTCCTCTTTAATTATAAAGTATAAATGTCCTACTCCTACAACATATAATGATGCTTTTTAATTAATTGACCAATTAGTTTAATTGCAACTTTTGGAATTTTAAAGGATTAATTTAAGGCTAATCCTATTCAGAAACTTGTAGAAACATCACTTGTATTACTCGTACTCTTGGCAAAATTTCTAGTACAACGGTAGTATGAATTTTTTTTATACTACCTATATTCATTGTTATCATAAAAAAGCATTTAAAAATGGTGTGAGACCCACAAAATAAAATATTATATCATTAAACGACATCTCAAATGTTGAATGGAAAGAGTATCCCAACTCTTTTTTAAGGAGAATACCAACTTCCATCCAAAACAAGATGCTAATAATTTTAACTTTATTCTTTTCATATTCTTTTAATTTTCATGATAAGTAATTGAAATTTATTAATATGAATTGGATGGTTGAATCTTAGGGGCAGCCACCCCTTCTCTCACAAGTCACAAGATATAATAGATAATATAATTTTGAGTTTCAATTGTCCAATTTAACTGTAATTCTTTTGATTTCGATCCTATAGATTAATTAATGTATGTTTGGTAGTGTTTTTAAGTCATACTAAACATACTTCTTACTCACCAAAATGAGTATTATTCAATTTGATTAAAACATTAACAATCTTCTCTATAGGTTAATGTTTAAGTTCCTACCCAACTTTTTTCAAAAAAAAAAAAAAAAAAGTTCCTACCCAACCATGTGGGTTATATTCCAAAAAGATATTTTCTTATTTTTATTATTTTTGGAAGTAATATAAAGTACTTAAAAAAAAGTCAAAAGCACCTAAAGATTCTAGAATAGAGCAATTGTAGAGTGCTTTTGACTCAATTACTTGCTTTAAATTTCTCGCTAATTCATTCATCCCCTCTATAATAGCTTTTGCTTTGAGAATTTTGATTTCCCCAATTCTCTGAATTTGATTGCAGTCGGCACTGATCAAAGAACATGATGAGTCACAAATGGTTCACCCCAATCCTCCAATCTTCGACGCTTCAAACCAAGCTGCATCAGCGTTAAGCTTCCACTGTTCGGACTCCGATGGATCCCAACTCGCATGACTCACCTGGTTCTTCAACTCTCTCAGCTTCAGGTTAGGAGACACTCTCAACAAGAAAGTCTCAATTATTCCTCTGATATCTTTGTAACTGTGATGGGAACCTTTCTGCGTGGCAGCTTTTTTGTTTTGATTCTTGATTTTCCATATAGCCCATAGAATTTGTCCCGCCAAATTGCACTCTGATTTGTCGAGAGTCTGGATAGCTTCAGCCTAGAAGTCTTTAGAACACCACCAACCCCTGCACACCAAGAAAACTTTAGTGAGCTTAGGGATATATTCGATCTAAATCCTTCTAGAAACCTTGCAATTCCAGAATGTATGCTCTCCATCCTCCTGCTAAAATCTACATAAAAAACAAAGATCATTAGATACATCTCCTCTCTTTTTAATATTATTCGAAGTTGGGAGAGCATTTTTCAGCACTCTCCACACTGTGACCTTCACTCTTGGCTGACACTCAAACCTCCAAACGGATCTGCATAAGCTCCTCTCGCCTCTAGAATTAGAGCTCGAATTGGTGTCACAATTTTCCATTTGAGTAGCAAGGGAATAGACACTTTTCACGAAGAAGAGACCTTTTGGATCCTTTCCCCAAATGATTTCATCATCAAGACTTGACTTCCTTCTAGGCATACTAAGAATAGTGTCCACATCCAAGGGAAAGAAGACTTCTTTAATTAACTCTTCGTTCCACAAACCATTCTCTTTGATGATCTTAATCACCCTTTTACCTTTGAGAGAATCTTTAACTCCAAGAGGAACCATATGATAACTCTTAGTATAAGAGTTATTTACCTTATCTTTTAGCTTGGATTCTTTAATATGTGAGTAGTTGGCTAGCATATTTTGGCATTTTCTTCTATAAATCTCATGATTTAGTCTGAATCATCTTTGAGGAAATAGTTAATATTTTGCTACTGTTTTGAAGGTGAAATGCATTAAATTTTGTGTACTTATAGTGCAGATCCATAAAGCCATTTTGGCAGCAGACTAAAGGCAGCATGTGTAGAGTTGAAGTGATTGAGGAGCTGGAGATGGAATTGCTGGATCAATTCTGGAGCAAAGTTCACACGTGATTCACACGAGGGAAAAATCAATTCATTAAATGAGCTGGCACTTTTTATTACAATCAGCTCTTTCATCCAATGGGAGTCTGCCATCTTGCTGAAAAGAAGCTGATGTAGCCCTGAATTCAATGAAGAGAGGAGTATATTTTTTAGGGCAACCACATTTTGTGAGGAGGTATAAAAAGGAGAAGAAACCAAAAGGGAGAGGAGAACACAGACATTAAGAGACAACAGTGGAGAAATCGAGGAGGGAAGAGAAGGAGATTCCATAGAAGAAGGAGAAGCTGACATTTGGAAGGAGCATCTTCAGCAACCTTTCCATTTCCGGCGACTTCTTCCCTTAGTTTTTCTTTCTTCTTCTCTTGAACTTTGAGTAGCTGTGTTTAGTTTTCTTTATGACTTTTTCTGGTTATTTTATTTTGTTTTCAGCTTGTAACATGAACTAATCACCTTAAGGTGAGGATTAGGATAGTTTTGTATTAATCTAAACATTGGAGCTGAGCTCCTTGGCTTTCTTAATCTGGTTTTGAGGGTGTTTATTGCTTAAGCAAAGATTTCGTCCGGCCAACCATTTCTTTGCTCTGTCATCTTTAGTTTTGGGAAAAACAAGGGTGGCTGAATACTCAAAATCACATTAGCTCCTTGTTAGGGTTAGTAGCTAGCTAAGTGAAGGAGTTAGGGATAACACTTCACCTAATGCACATAATACAGCATGTTTAAAATGAAGTGGGTTAATGGGAGTTAATCTGCTATTTTCGGAGATCTGGGAAGATTCTGTGAGAACTTGCTGTGTGGATTGAGGGAGCAAAGTTCTTGCTCCAGCATTCGATGTTTAGAGAGATACAAATAGTTCCTAATCCGAGCCTACTCTCTTAACCTTGTTGCAAGTTTCGTTTCATTGAGCATTCTGCATTTACTTTGTTTTATGTTCAGTTCTGCAATTTATTTTATTAAAGCACCTTAGTTTAGACATTACTAAGATTTTATCGGTTACCATCTTGAATTTGCTAGAAATTAAGTTTGAGCATAAGAATTTTCGTGTTCTAATCCCTGTGGAGACGATATTAATATACTTATCACTTGCTGCTGGCCGTGTATACTTGCACGTGCATTGTGTGGAATTTCATTGAATATTTTAACCCCACCTTACAAGGCAACACCATACTACCCTCCCCTTTAAGCCATGGATCTTGGTCAATATACACTTGCTTACCATTTCAAATCCTCCATCTATACCCTTTTTCTAATAGAGATATGCCCCACATGATGCTCTTCCAAACCAGCGAGGGATTTGATTTTTGTTTGGCTTCTAAAAACGTCCCCTTGCTAAAATATTTTCCTTTATGCACTCTAGCCATAAGGCTCTCCGGAGATTTGAGTACCCTCCATCTAATCTTAGCCAACAATGAGCTCTTCGCAGATCTCCACTTCAACATTTGCTTTAGTATTTTTACTTGTCATGATCATCGATTTATCAAGATTGATCATCTGGTCTGACTCTTGCTCATAAACCTCAAGAATGTCTTTCACCCGTTTGCTTTCCTCCTTTGAAGCTTTGAAAAACACAAGACTATCATCTACAAAAAAAAAATGTGTTATAATCGGGCAATGCTTGTTAATTCTAATACCAGAGATTTTAGATTTGGAAACTTCTCTTTCAAAGAGAACTGATAGCACTTCAGTGCAAATGATGAAAAGGTAGTGAGAGAGTGGATCCCCTTGCCTAAGACCCCTTCTTGGCTTGAACTCTTCTTGAGGCATCCCGTTGATCAGGACTGAGTAACTCACGGACATCATACAGTTCATAATCAGGTTTACCCACTTGGGTGAAAACTCCATTTTAACCATCACTTGCTTGATATACTCCCATTCCACTTTATCGTAAGCTTTACTCATATCAAGTTTTAGCGCTGCCACACCCGACTTTTCGGATCTTTTACTATTAATAGTGTAAATACACTCGAAACCAACCACCACATTATTGGTTATCAATCTACCTGGCACGAAAGCAGATTGCGTTTGGGATATAATCGAATCAAGGACTTTCTTAAGCCTCCCAGCTATAACTTTAGCAATAATTTTACACACCATCGTGCAAAGACTTATCGGTCTAAAGTCCTCCATCTTTTTCGGGTTCTGAGATTTAGGAATCAAAACGATATGCGTATTATTCATCGGGCTAACATCATATCCCTCATTCAGCAGTTCTAGACATACTTTGATGATATCCCCATTTATAATATCCCAATACTTTTGGTAGAACAGTGCGTGAGCCCCATTCGAGCCCAGGGCCTTGTGAAGATTCATATTTCTCAACACACTCTCCACTTCAACTTTAGAGAACTCCTTGTCCACCATTCTCTTAACCTTCTCGAATAGCTTACTAGAAATGCACTCGAGGATCTTATCAATGGCTTTGCATTAGGATTAGTCGATTGAAAGATTCTGGAGAAATAGTCCTTTGCCACTTTCCCTATTTTTTCGTTGTCTTTCTCCCACGTACCATCTTCTCTGAACACTCCTTCGATCTTGTTTTTTTTTCTTCTGTGACTAGCTCTATTGTGGAACCATTTGGTGTTTTTATCACCCCACTACAGCCAACACTGGCTCCCTCGACCTAGTGTGTCAATACTTCTCCTCCTCTTCCAACAACATCTCAAGCTCAAACTCTGCTTTCTTGATATCTAAATCAGCCATACGGCTTCTAGAATTGGGGCATTTTATTGATATCCTCCTTTTTCCTAGAAATGGCAGCTTTTACTGACCCTTTCAGCCTTTCTTTATTCCAACCATTCAACTTACCCAGGCAACCAAGCACTTTATTTTGAATACTATGAATGCTGACCCTATTTTCTTCCTTCCAGTGCTTGTCTAACTTGATTGAAAAGTACTCATAAATATTTTTAATAATATAGAACAAAATATGAAAATGATTTCTTAAAAACATTTTTTACTAGAGTGTTTATAGAGTACTTTTATGACGTGACATAGGGAGTGTTTCGAGTGTGGTTCATCATCTTAAGTTTGGGAGTGATAGCATGCATAAATGCTATCTATTTCCTATTAATTTTAGCTAGTTTTGTGCTTGAATTGTGTGCTTTGATGCCATTTTATGTTTAAATTTCAGAAACCTAGCTAAAGAAACAAAACCAGAGTACTTGAGAGATTTTGGATGATTTTGGAGGCATTTCAAGCATTTTGAAGAAATCCATTGAAGATCCAAGCCCAAAAGTCCAAGAAAAGCAAGTTGAAGGCCCAAAGTGAAGATCAAAGGGCCATCTTGAAGAGGAGTCCGAGGGCTAGCATCTCGACACTAGCAAGCTGTGAAGAATAATCTGGAAGCACCACAACGTCGAGACGCTGCCCTTAGCGTCTCGACGCTGAGGCGACTTGGGCACCAAGTTTGTGATGTAACAGCGTCGAGACGTTGTGACGTCAGCGTCTTGACGCCAGGGTTGCTGGACATCTATAAATAATGCATTTTTCAGCAGGATTAAGAGAGCCAATTTGAGGGGTTTCACCCTATTCTCGATTCAATATTGAAATTGGGGGTTTTTTGAGAATTTTGGGAGCCTTGTTGAAGATCTTGGGAGCTCTGGATCGATGGAGGTCGCCATGGGATCGAGAAGATCTACACTTTATTGAGCAATTCTCTTCCCTTTCCTTTACTTTTAGTTTCTATAATAGTTGTGATTAGAAATTATTGGATGTTTAGTGATTATGAGTAGTTAATTCCTAAATACTATGAGTTTTGATTTAGTTGTTGAACCTTTGTTTAATTAATGAAGTAATTTGGTTTGATTGTCATTATCATTCACTTGTGCATTTTGTCCTTAATGCTTTTAATCACTTGATCACTGAATAAATGAATTGTTACTAAGTGGAAACTCGACGGAGAGAAGCTTAGACTAGAATTGAATGCGTGACTGACGTTTATTTACCCGAGTGACCTGGGATAAACTAAATAACGTTAGAGGTTGTTATTGAAGGGTCATGATGCCATGCTTAGTAAATAAAGAGGAAACCTAAAGGAGATTCTTTATTAAAAGGTATGAGAATAGAAGGAGACGGACATGAGAGTCCTTGATATTAAGCTTCTAGACTTATGAATTGAATGTCTAATTAATCTGAATTAGCTAATTGATTAAGCAACTAAATGTCCAATTAATGAAATTAACACTCTAGAATTATCCCTCCAAATTGTGTCTCCATTTATCTTTTGCTTTCTAGATTAGCTTTTTGTTATTCTTTTCTGGCATTAGATTTTGTTCTCTAAATAAAGCAAAGCAATAGTGTTCGCGGTAATTAAGTGAATAAATTCAATCCCTGTGGAGACGATACTCACATACTCACAATCACTATATTACTTGACGACCCGTGCACTTGCGGTGTGCGGTGTTCGACCCATTAGGGAGTTTAAGTGAACAATCAGGGAGTCCAGAATTAGAAAAAATTTATTTAGGATGCAAGTTTAGAAAGTTCTAATTCGATCAAATTGTATGGAGAGCTCAAATACAAAGCTTTCAATCAAGTCAGCTAATATTTTCAATTAATCTTAGAATCAATCTCAAGAAGCCAAACTCACCCTAAGTCGATGAAGGTTGGAAATGGATGGTCTTCTAGGAAAACAAAGAAAGGTTAAAGGTGTTGAATAAAAATTAAAATGTTAGGCATCTGAGGAATGAGCCCTAATAAAGGGTTGTGGCAGTGGAAGAGTCCACATGGTAGAGAGAAGGCTGAAGATGAAAGATTGGAATTCCAAAATTCCCAGCAGAAGCGTATAGGACCAATTGGTATTTTAATTAATTTTTCTAAAATACCAATACATTGGTAAATCATCAGAAGATTCTATATATAAATTAAGCTAAGCATTCATTAGATCTAAATCTAATAATTAAAGGAAGGAAATACTTACTTGTTGAAGACTTTCTTCAATGAACTTCCACCAAGAACAATTTGATCACAGTAGGGACACTACCACAGAGATCTTCCACTACTATATCTCTGGGAATAGGAACCAAGTTGTGGGACTTGGTGCTCTTTAATTTTGGGAAAAAAAGAATTTCACTAGAATGTTGTGAAATTCCTAGAGAGAAATTTTGGTTGAGAGCAAAGTCTTGTGTTATGAGTTATACCAATTGAGAAGACATTATGTCTTTTATATAGATTGTCATATCCCTTTCATATTCATAATAGGATAGAGATATATTTAATTAATTAATAATTAATTACTCTTCCCAATTCTAATAGGATGAGGATTCATTTAATTAATTAATTAAATCAATAATTAAATCAAATTTAATTAATTTCATTTAAATCATATTTAAATGAATATCTCCCACATAACCTATAGTTTTTAATTAAATCAAATTCAATTCAATTAAATAATTAATTAATTCTCCAATTAATTAATTACTATATTTAATTTAAGCCTACAATTAAATCGTATTTAATTGTATTTCTCTCAATTAATAAAGTTTAATCTTAAATTAAACTTTATATTATAATATATCACATATATTATATTGATTGTATCTCATACAATTAACTTGATTTCCCATAATGAATTTTGAACTATTCAAATTCCTTTCAAGACTAATTGTTCCTAATTACTCTTTACGAGCTAGCAGGTGGACCTAATGGATCTACAGATCAGAAGCTCCTATGATATGAGGTTAACTGACTAAACTCATTAATCGAGTTAACCAATATTCATTAACTGTGAGTCATTCTACTAAAGACCCACAACCGAACTGATCTCACTGTAGAACATTTCTATATCCATGGATATAGACCTATACCGGTAAGTCAATCTTTCACAAGTGTTCGTAACTACAGCTGGGTCAAATTACCGTTTTACCCATGTGTTACCTCTGTCTCCTTAAGTATCATTGTTCCTCTAATGAACAACCTGTTTATGGTCCAACCAATAAATAGAAAGTCCCTCTCGGGCTAGTGAAAGGGCATGATTCCTTTGTTCAAGACCCGGAGTCACCACTTAAGGGACCACTCATCTACTTCTCCTAGAAGCGGGAATGAGTGAATTTCATCTTGTGTTTGTTGGGTTTTATGTCCTAAAACTCGTAGATAGTGAATGTTAACTAATTATGCACTTGTATCAATAAAGTGTTATTGAGGTTTATGCAATAAAGTGTTATTGTCATTTTAAGTCTAAAATTGCACAATATGATCCAAATCCAATAAACTAAGATCCAAGGTTGTGTATATGTAACTTGAACTAGTATGTGGGGACATACGAGGATCAGTGTTCAAGTAACAACCTAAAAGGTCTATAGTACATGGATAAGGTTGGGTACCTTATCCTGGTAACACTATGAGATACGGCTCGTTTTGTATTCGATACAGACGTATTGATCCAAGGTGTCCATGTAGGAGACATGTGAGTGGGGGTATCCTATGCAATGAGTTTGCATAAGATCGGACCACGAAATAGTAAACCACTATATGTAACACCGTTAACTAGTTAGGTTACTGTTTCAATAGGATGACCTAGGTAACTCAGTCTTAATCCTGAGTGCATCATGAACTCTTTCTCACGAGGGATTGTCCTTTGATTAGTATCGGTGAGAGTGGCCTGCACGCCGACTCAATAAGCCTACCTTCTTGGGGACAAGACCAAGTGTGGGGCTGGGGACATGACAACACAAGATGAAATTCACTCCTTCCCGCTTCTAGGAGAAGTAGATATGAGTGTTCCCTTAAGTGGTGACTCCGGGTCTTGAACAAAGGGATCCCGCCCTCTCATTGGCCCGAGAAGGACTTTCTGTTTACTGGTTGGACCATAAACAAGTTGTTCATTAGAAGACCACTGGTACTTAAGGAGTCAGAGGTAACATAGGGGTAAAAGGGTAATTTGACCCAGCTGTTGTTACGAACACTCGTGAAGGATTGACTTACCGTTATTGGTCAATATCCGTGAACACTGAAATATTCTACAATGAGAAGAGTGCAACTGTGGGTCTTTAGTAGAGTGACCCACAGTTAATGAATATTGGTTAACTCGATTAATGACTTTAGTCAGTTAACCTCATATCATTGGAGCTTCTGATCTGTAGGTGATGTGCAATATTCTGCAAGCGTACAGTTGCCCAAGTAATAATAAAACAGAAAGTATTCCGAGTATCAAATCCACAAGGAGGAAGTACGATAATTAAGCAACACAATTAATTTGATCACCAAAAATACTTGTGCCAAATATTATTTAGGGACCTATTATTCATGATTCTAAAAAAAATTAAAAATTAAAGCAATAAAAGAAATTAAGCGATCAATCAGAAAAATAAAAATAAAAATATGGAGAAAGAATCGAGTGAGAAACGGGATCTTGAAAATCAGAGTATAGCTAATTAATTATTATAATTATCCTATCTCATTGCCCGACTAATTATAATCCTAGAATCTCTGTTTATCACATAGGTTCTCCTTTCGGTCTCCCCTAATTGTAATTAACTCATATAAACAACCTAAGTGTCCTTAGTGCCATTAAAATCGTTAATTAATACGCTCTGATTCATTATCAGAATCTAAGTCTAACCAACTAATCTCGCTGTCACTACGAGCAATTAAACTTAGTTGCATGGATTATGATCTATCCTAATTTCTCTCCATCGAGTTTCCATTAGGAATCAATTCAATATATAATTGGCCAGATATATAAAGCATTACGAACATCCATACAAATAACTAGTAAATGGACAAGAGATAGACAATAATAACAATTAATTATAAACTTTCATTTCAAGACCCCAAAATGGGTTTAGCTATACATGGTCAAAAATTCCAACATGTACATAATATAAAACATAAATTGGAGCAAAATAAGAGTAAGGAAAGTGACCGTCGAGAACCCTGTCGCATGCGTTTGGAGTCTCTTCGAACCACGCTCCAAGCCTCCTAAGTTGCTCACTACAAGCTTCCCACAAAAATCTCACACTCGACCCTCCAAAAAGGCTCAAAAGCCTTGAAAGAACACTAAAGGAAAGGAATGGAAAAATGATGGATGATTGATTGATGCCAAACTGGGGAGCCAAGGGGCACCTTTTATAGGCCCGGAATGGGAGTCGCGATGCTGTGACGTCACCCGACTTGCTCGACAAGAAATGGGACAGCGTCGCGACGTTGTCCTCCAAGCGTCGCGACTCTACGACGATTCTAGAACCATCTTGAGCGCGGATTGGGCTGATTCTTGGGTTTTCTTCAATCCTTCTTGGCCCAAAACTTATCATGACAAATCTTGGGCTTCCTCCTTGACCCATCCTTGGAATTATGACTTGATTTACTCATTTTTGGCCCATTTTTCTCCATAATTACATAAATTGCTCCTAGGAACAAAATAATGAATTAAATTAAATTTTCTAAATAAAAACACAATAAAAGCATACAAAAGCCTATTAATTTAGGACTAAAATAATGACATTCTGCCCCACTATAAGTAGGTCTATTAGGCCCCTCCGTTAGCTCGTAAAGATTAATTGGGAACAATTTATCTTGAAAAATTTTGAATAGTTCAAATTCAATTTTTGGGAATCAAGTTAATTGTATGAGATACAATTAATATAATGTATGGTGATACATTATAATATAAAGTTTAATATTAGATTAAACTTTATTATATTGAGACCCAATAAAAATTAATTGGATATGTGATATTTAATTAATGAATTAACTAATTATTCAATTTAGTTTAAATTAAATGTGATTTAATTAAACTATATTATATGAGAGATATATATTAGAATATGATTCTAATATGTAATTAATTAAATATGGTAGATATTTAATTAATTTTAAATTAATAATTACTAAATTTAATTTAGTTACATGTGATTTAATTAAATTAAATCTATAAATTAATTTTGATGTGAATATGATTCCTATTAAAACTCTAGGTTATAAGAGAGATGCATATTTGAATATGATTCAAATGTTTTATTAATTAAATATGTGATATTTAATTGGTCAAAGAATTAATTAATTATGTTTAATTAATTTAATTAAATATGATTTAATTAATTTTAATTAAAACTATACTTTATGTGAGGAATGTGCATTTAATATGATAAAATGCACATGTGATTGCATAATATGATTAATTAAATCTGTAATGACCCGTACACTTCTGGTGTTAATTAAATTCCATAGATATAGTCAAATTTTATAAAATTATTATTTGGCTTGTATTGTGAGAATTTTAATTATAAACTAAGGTGTTTAGGGAAAATAGCCTATTTAAATCTCTCCCTAAAACTCGTTGGACTTGGTCTGAGTTGGTTGAGGAGTTTAAGCGTAATAATTTAATTATACGTTGAATGTTGGGTTCGGTTGAGGGAAGATCCTATTCTTGGGCTTTTTGAATTATTCATTGGAGAATTCAAGGAAAATAGGCAAATAAAGAAAAGAAAATCCTAAGGCCGTCATCTCTCTCCATCTCTTTTTCTCAATCTCGTGAAAGCCCCCCTTTGAGATTTCAGCCGCCGCCTCCCCCGTTTAGCTGCGCCGTCGTCGTCATCGCTCCGCCACCGCCTGTTCGTGATCGTCGCGTCGCTGCCGTCTGAAGTTGTGCAGCCCATTCGTTCGTCGAACGATTCCTCTCCTTCATCGCGTGGGTCTCATTCTCCGCGCGGTACTCTTTGCGGATCTCTCTCTCCCCCTCGTGTTGGGTTGTTCCCGTGAAGTAGTCACCACCTTCGTCGTTGTGCGGGTTTTTGCCGGTCTCTCCCTCGCATGATCTCTCATTCTCGCACAGTTTCCCTCTCTGTCCGTGTGTTTTTGGCCAAGAAAGATCATGGGTAAGTCTCTTCTTCCTCGATCTAGTTGATTTGAGGCCCGATCTAACTCCCTCATGTCTATATGGTTAGATCTTGTGCGGACAGCAGCTCGAAGCACCGTCTCCTCTGCGTTTCAGCCTTAAAAATCGTGGGTAAACTCTTGTTCCTCTCATTCTTAGATGAGATAAGGCCAATCTAACTCCCTTCGCTCTTTTTAGTCGAATTCGTGCGCGTCCTGCAACCTGAACCTCAGTTCCTCGCTTTTTTGTCTATGTCCAGCTGATAGTTTGGCCTTAGATCGTTCCGTTTGGTAAGTTTAGCCTTACCCATTCTTGGTTGAAGCTTAAATTTAAATACACATTCGTTTTAGGTGCTGGAAATTTAAGGTTGTGTTGATATTCTGATCTGTAGCGCCGTCTAGGTGATCGTTTGGTGTTCGAATCACTTCAACTTGAACATCCACTGCCCAAGGAGCGTTCTGACTCGCTGGTTCTGGTTTGTATAACTCGTCTAGAGTTGAAACGGGACCATTTTGGTAAGATTCGCAGCTGTCCTTAGTTTGTTAGTATCGAGGGTTATGGGTCGCTAAGTGTTTTAGCTTTAGGAGCTCTTAGTATGTCGTTCATGCGTTATAGGTGGTTGTTGCTTGTTGTCCAGTGGTTGTATAGCCTTAATATCGTCAACTAACAAATACCCACCACCCATAACTTCTTAGACGTGGTTGTTCATGGTTTAATGGCACTGGGTTTTTCAATTTGAGTTATGTTTAGATGTTGTCCAGCAAAGAAATAAACTGTTATTGGTTCAGTTTCGCCTTTAGCATCTTGTTTAATGATGTTTTCCTTTAGTATAGACTTCCTTTAATGGTTAGTAGTTTGTTTGTAGCTGGAAGCTCGTTTTGGAGCGTGATTGTGCAGTTCCAGCTAGCATTGGTATTTTTAAAAGTGATTTTGTAAGTAGTTTCTACTTGTTGGATTTTGGTTGACTGTGTACAGCATGATGTCTGTTTTTATGTTTTATCCCCGTATTTGTGTAAAGCATGTTCTGATGTTTACAAATGTACTGTAATGCTTGAGATGAGCATGTGTTGATGATTGTTGGTGATAAGCATGAGATATGTGATTGTCGAGTTGTGGATGTTGATTAAGTATGTTGTGTTTGGGTCAAGCATGTTGGTTAGGCTAGCATGTGTCATGGGAAGTGTAGCGTGAGTCTAGCGGTAGCGTTGCATGACGCGTAATTCATGTGTAGGTGCGCAGCGTGGCCCGTATTTCAAGTGTTTGGTTTAGCGAAGCATGGCGCGTAATGCATGCGAATGGTTTTGCGTAGCGTGGCGCGTTATGCACGTGTATGGTTTTGCGTAGCATGACGCGTAATGCATGCGGTTAGTGCAACAAGGTATTGACCCTCCTAAACACAATAACTTAACAACTCAAAAAACGAAACTCAACTTAGCAACTCGACAAAAATAAACTCCCTAAACAATACTTATCTCTAATATCATGAAGATCATTTGCAATGAAACAACTCAAGTTAACAACACCATAATTGAACTTCAATACTTTCTACTTTCAATCTAATTTTAAGCTATGACTACCACAACTTCAGGATAGTCATAACACTCAAGTTATACCAAGTCATTATAAACACACCATAACTGAACTTCAATACTTTCTACCTTCAACCTAATTTTAAGTTATGATTCCAGACATGAAAATTCATCTTTCCAAGAGAGAATTTATTTATTGATGTAACTTTGAGAAGAAAAAAAACACTTGAATTCACTTGGGTTTTTTTTTCACCATTTCATTAATTAGGCAATTTCTTAGATTTCTATGCCCGACTTTTCAAGAAAAATTACTCATTCCAAGAAACAATGTGATTACTGATGCGATTTTTAGCACAAAAAAACACTTGGAATCCACTTATGGCTATGTGACTGATCCATTATGTACATAAGTTTCTTAGATTTCTAACAGGAAAACTCATCCTTCCAACAAGAAATTTGATTGTTGATGCAAATTTATTGAAACAAAACAATTAATTCATTGGGATTCAGGCTCATTTTCCATAAAATCAAATAGAAAAAGCAAACCATTCTCCCATCTAAACACCTGATAAACATATACAAAAACCAAAATCATAACACCCAAAAATCCAAGGTCTGATCTTTCAATTCCGGGATTCATACACGCACATTTTCCCAAGAAGCAAACCCAACATAAAACCATTCTCCCATCTAAAGTAAAAAACCCATAAATAAAAATCAAGATATTTATCATTTACATAACAGAACAAAGAGCCGAACTATGTAAATTATTAAGAGTCCCTAGGCTAGAATTCTTTAAAAAAAAAGGAGTATATTTACATAACTCTAAGTTGGACATCACAAAATCACCAAAACATTGTAAAATCCTAAAAATTAAGTTTTCCACTTTACCTCCCAACTCTATATGATTCCACTTTACCGCCCAACTCTATATGAATTTCAACTTCAAAAACACAAATACTTTTTCTTCTTTTTCTTTGTTTCTTGGTTTGTCTTGTATTTTATTCATCATTTAAAATTTCACACTAACTATTAAAGGCATAAGAACATTACACTAAAATTCCAACGGAACCAATTCAATAACCATTATAGAAAAATACATATAACATAATTCTTAAACAAGCATAAACATACCGATAAGCCTTCTTCTCTAAAAATATCCTTTGTTGCTTGG
This sequence comes from Luffa acutangula, assembly GCA_036850905.1. Taxonomy (NCBI): domain Eukaryota; kingdom Viridiplantae; phylum Streptophyta; class Magnoliopsida; order Cucurbitales; family Cucurbitaceae; genus Luffa; species Luffa acutangula. The sequence continues at coordinate 48,842,247 of CM072093.1, forward strand.
AACATGCCAGTGTACTTTTGATGGTCCGGATAAACTTCTTTGATCTAAAGCCCATGAAGTTGTTGGCTCCAATTGAAATTGCCACAAGAACGTGAGCATAAGCAATTCATCATCAATAAATAACATATTGTGGAGAAATACAAGTATACAAAACTAAAAGTAGGACTAATCTCATAGCATAGTAGACAATGGCACTCAAATTCCAATATGGACTATAATTTCTACTTTCCGCCAAGAGACACAAAAGAAGGAAGCTATCCATCATTGGATTCTACATGAAACTTTAATAATTATATCAATACTTCTAAATATTCAATACCTTTTAATAATTATATCAAGACCGTATAACATAAATTGAAGTTTAAATTTTCAAGGGAAGACAAATACATGAAATTCAATCCAAAAAAAGAAAATGTCTCCATTCGAGTTTGAGAAAAAAAATCAACACAAAGAATTCAGTCATAATTTCACTATAGATCAGTAGGAATATAGGCACTCGCGCATAGAGAGCTAAATGCCAAGAACAAAAATAACCTTAAAGAAAATGCACTAAATCAGCACAGAAGCATGTAAAACCCGAATCCTACCCATCCAGACCATTCCAAAGCAACAAACCTAAAACATTGTGAAGTTTGAAGCAATATATAAAAAGCCCTAAAAGAGAAGTGGACAAGCGTTAAGGAGTTGAAACTCACTGAAGTTCAAAGTTTCTCTAAGCGATTCAATGCGATGTCAATATGTTAATCCCTCTCGCTTCTCCTTCGACGACTGCCCGCACGACTACTCCGACGAGAGGCAACCAAGCACACAGAGATTCTAGAGTCATGCAATTTGTCTATCCATCTGTTTTGCCGCCGCACCAAAGTCAAATGAAGAACGCCCCATCCTTGCCGACGACCATGGACAGCTTGGTGGAGCGAGTTGAAGCAAAGGGAAACGAAGAAATCGACGTTGACAAGAAGGAAATTGTAGGAGGTGGAGAAACTCAGAGCAAAGGGGTAAAAATATCGAGTTGCGGCTGAAAAGTGAAATGAAAATGAGTTTTTCTAAAAGGGAGGTGCGGGTTAAATTTCGTTTGCCATAAAATGAAATTTCAATTTTTCTTACTTTTAGTGACATGATAAACTTTTTAGCGACTTAAGTAATACGTCACTAAAAGTAAGACTATTAGTGACATGAGTTTTGATGTCGCTGAAAGTAATAGTGACGTCTACTTAAATTGCATCACTAAAAATAGTCCTTTTGCGACATCGATTTTAGCATGTTGCTAAAGGTACTTTTTAGCAACTTATTTTAACTGCGTCACTAAAAAATTGTCACTAAAAGTACATTTTCTTGTAGAACGTTTATTTCCATGTTAACAAATATATATGGGTTTATAAAATATATAAGGGTGCTTAATTATAGATATCAAACATAGGGTTCTATTCGATGGAAAAAAACTATATGTTTATTTTATATATATATATATGTAACGTCCCAGGATTTTAAAACTAATCCTAGCGACAGTACTAACTCCTAAACCAACTAATCGAATGCTCCGAAAATTTCAGCAGCATAACGACATACATAGGACTAAACCAAAATTTTTGTAACACCTGTTAAGCATAAAAACACACTTCTATAAACCAATCAACCCACAACTACACACCAAAACTCCTTCCACAATCTAGTGAGTCAAATCTCGCATTCACAACCAACATCAGATTCACAACCACCAGATAAAGAAATATACAATGCATTTGCTAAGAACAACTTAACTTTATTAGATAATAAGACTTCGAACTTCAAATAAAACTACTCAAAGCTAAACCTAACTTCTCGAAATTAAACAACTAAACGAGCCCTTGAATGGAGAAACATAACACTATCCTATACAACCGGAAGAGTAAGATAAATACTATCACAAAACTAGGAACCAATAACTAGATAACAGAAATGCCTAGGCCAGTGGAGTCACTCCTCGTGTGTCTCCTCGTCTACATCACCAGGCTCATAACACCCATCAACACTTGCATAATCTAAAAATGTTGGGGGAAGAAAGGGGAAGGGGTTAGTACAACCACGGTACTGGTAAGTAGCTCACACCCGGTGAGTCATCAAGCAACAAACAACAAAATCAACATGCTAGGCACACGCATCCAACATACTCTTAAGCACTAAACAAATAATCATGCTTCTTAAAAACGAGAACTCAACAACAAAACTCATGCTGACTCAACAGGATGCCTTCATGCATACACACAACATGCTATTCAACCTCACATGATTTCCGCGCCATGCTCGCATTCTTAGCACATGATTTATGCGTCATGCCACACACCAAAACACATGAATTCCACGCCATGCAACGCAACTTAACACGTGATTTCTGCGTCACGCTTCGTACCAAAACATGATTTTCGCGTCATGTAACGCACTCACACCCAGCACATGATTTACGCGTCATGCTCAGCGCACACTCACACGTGATTTACACGTCACGCTCCGCACTCACAACCCACACGTGATTTACGAGTCACGCTCCGCACCAATAACATGATTTTAACACGTGATTTCCGCATCACGCTTCGCTCACACAACCCAACTCACCTCTCAATGTACACATAGACTATGCAATCATGACACACATGCAAAATAGCCCAAGAACCATAACACAACATGCTTAACACCAGTCGGAACATTCATACTTTAAATCAAGCAAAACGATGTGCTTATCACATATAACATGTTATATAACAAACAACAAGGCATACTTAGAAAGCCGATAAACAACAAACATGCTCATGCAGTCAAACAGACTCAACAGATAGAAACTACTTACCTAAAGCTTACGAGCGCTCCTGATGAACTCCTTAAACAACTCAAAAGATCTAGATAACCTCCAAAACAAAAAAGATAACTTCTAAAGAATTAGAACTAACCTATAGATTCTTTAAACATGCTCGAAATGGTTTAAAGAGACTTATTACTTGTTAGCTCCATCAAACAAATTTGTCCATTGCTGGAAGTTACTTAAAACAAGCTCTAATCGAGCCAACGCTCCAAGTATATGACTTCCAGAGTTAGGAAATTGATTAGAAGAGCCTAGCAAGAGATCTAACAAGATTAAAAACTCTAAAACTTACCAAACACCAATAAACGAGGTGTGATGCTCGCTGGAATTCGACGAACAGCACTAGAGCTCCTTGAATACGTGCTGTCTGAGATTCGAACTGGTTTAAAACTGAAACTAACGAGACACCCAAGGGTTAAAGGCTATTCTGAAGCCAACCTAATAAAATTATAAAGGTTTAAGAACATGAAAACTTACTTATCGACACCTAAACGCCCTCGAAGCTTGTTGTCCAGTGATCGAATGAGTTCGAAATCACTAATTTGAACCTTCTAGCTTATGGGCATTCAATCCTAAGGCTGTTCGGGGTATGGGTACTCGTTGAAAGCCAATTTCGAGCCCAAACGCTCAGTGGTTGGCTTTCAAAGAACCTCAAACCTTCAAATTAGAAGCCATTACTAAATGGGTAACTTGATTTTGAAGTCAAATAAGCATGGGTCATGCCCTAGAATGACTTTGAGGACTAAACTACATGGGTACATGCTGAAACTTGAAGAAAAACGAGTGGGTCTTAATTCAAACTTACGACAACCGCTTGGGTTGCTTACTGCTTGCGGTTCTTGGCTGACAAACACGAAGAAGGACACCCAAGCCATGGGTTCGCTGGTGGTTGGTCGACGAGCACACAAGAGAGAGAGAGAGAGACGACGCTATAGGAGGAGAAACACTAAAAGAGAGAAAGAGAGTCCCACGGGGAGAGAGACCACGAGCAGGGGCGGCGCGACGTTCTGGGATACACGACGACGATGACACGGATAGAGGAAGAGATTCGCGCGAAGGGTCTTGCTGGAGAAAGAGATCGAGAGAGGGACGACGACTGGCAGCGACACGGGTTAAAGCGCGGGTGCTGGCCGGCGGGAAGAAAACACAGCAGGGGGCGGCACACGACAGAAGCAAAACGTAGGGGGGGTTTCGTGCGTGAGGGCTGAAGGGAGGAGAGAAAACAAATTTTCTTTTCCTTTTATTAATTTATAACAATTATTATCCTTTAAATAAACCCTAAGAAGAAGACCCAGTTTAACTAGGATTTAGGGCTTATCTAGGATTCGATTTTAAATCCCCAATCTGAAATTTAAACCCAATTGATTAAGGATTTGAGTCTTTTGATATTTAAAATAAATATCAAATATTAAACCTCCAATATTTAAGAAATTAAAAGATTTAATTAAAAATCTCTTTTACCTAAATTTTAGAAATTTAGTTTAACGACCCAAGGCTAAACTTAAATTTTAATTTTTCAAATTAGAATAAAAGTGCCCAATAAATTCCAAAAAGGCTCGATATCGAAAATCGGGGCGTTACAATATATATATGTATATACGTTAGATTCGAATGTATGACTTTTATGGAGGAATCAAATTCCTAGTGCAAGCGATGTGAATCGAGCGTAATTTAATTTGGTTTTTTCGAAACCAGTACATTATGCAATAGAGAATTAAACAAAATAATTTTTATGTAAATTCTATGATTAAGCATGTTGGTTTCTCTATTAAAGTGTTAGAAAGTTTACTTTTGTTAGACTCAAGTTACAACAAGAAAGGAGATCCCTTGAACAGTATTTCAAGAACACAACAAGCTTTCTGGGACTAAAATACAGAGACATCACCACCAAATCTTCAATACTATTCTCTAAGATCTAGAACCGAATTGTGGGAACCATTTTTGAATTAAGGGAGCTTTAGGATTTTTCTTCTATAAATTCTTTTAGAGAGGATTGAGAGAATTAGAGAGTTGAGAGACCTTATGTGTTCTTCAATATGGCAACCAACCAAAGAGCTCTTTTTCTTTTTTTCAAGTGTGAGAGAGATAAGGGGAAAGTGGGTGGTTTAATCCCACGTATCGAATAACTCACAACAACTGTTGGGAGTTATTTTATTAAATTAATTTTAATTCAAAATTAATATTAATTTAATTTTACTTTAATCTAATTAATTACCTTAATTAATATAATAATTTATATCATATTTAAATGAATATCTCTCACATAACCTATAGTTTTAATTTAATTTAATTAATTAATTAATTCACCAATTAATTAATTACAAAATTAAATATCTCATATTTAATTTAAGCCTACATCTGAATCATATTTAATTATGTATCTCTCATAACCTATAGTTTTAATGTGCATCAAATACACATTAAATTTAACTTATAGTTTTAATATGAATCTAATTCATATTAAATTAATATTTGAACTACTTCAAATATTTAATTCTCTCATAAATTAATTTTCAATCAAATCCAAAATTAAATTTATATTATAAAGTTTTAATTTTTTTATATGAACTTTATATTCTAATGGATCACTATCCATTATATTAAGTCCGTTAATGAATTTGAAAATTTTAAATTCCATTCAAGATTAATGTTCTGGATTACTTTTTACGAGCTAGTAGTTGGACCTAATGGACCTACAGATCCGAAGCTCCAACGATTCGAGGTTGTTGCGCAAAATACTTACCGTAAGTGTATGGGTCAAGCCTTTAATATAGTGATAAAAATCAAGTATCGTCATCTGGATTGGTTTTCTAATCAATTAACAGGGACAAAAAAAAAATCAAGGGCAAGAATTTAAAACAAGAGGTGAAGAATTAGAGAGAAAAAAGTTAAAAGAGATAAAAAATTATTGAGTGGAAAAAAATTTAGAGAGTTAAAACCATATTGGAGAGAAAAAAGTGAGAAAAATAAATAAAAATTTAAAAAAGAGAATAAAGGAAGCGATAGACATTATAAAAACCTTTACTTTAAAAAAAAAAAAAAAAAAAACCTTTTAATTTTGAGATAAAAATTAACATTTTGTAAACAATGATAGATGACTTCAATGGTAACAGTTTGGAGAAAACATGTTTTTTCTTTTAGAGAAATTCATATTTTTATAAAAGATGACGGACTTTGTCCCTCACAAATGGTTATACTTTTTTATGTACAAAATAACTCATCTTTAAAACAAAATCATTCACCATCACTTTTACAAAAATCACTTGAGAATCGGTTCCCTAGTGATTGACTGAGAATCACTTAAAGTGATTTTGGATGCTTCCAGAATCACTTTAATCACTTCTCATCCTTGCCAAACATCACAATTTTTCAAGGGAAGTGATTTTGGTGATTTTGGTCATTCCAAAATCACTTCCAAACATTCCAAGTTACACGTATACCTAATCTCAAATTTGAATGTGGACTATCCATAAGTAACGAGCCACATAGCTTGAACCTACTCAACCTATTGGATATAGGTAATAGGTGTTGAGGATCACACATTGGAAAGATGAGTGAAGACCTCCCAATTTATAAGATACATGAGTTACTTCACTCATTACTAATTGGTTTTAACTCTTTATTGAGAGTATTGAGACTGAAATTGGTTATTTGAATGGTTATTTGAAAGTATATGAACTAAGATCGGTTATTCAGCTACATATTTGTACTTCTTGAGTTTTTGATTTATTTCCCATCTTATATTTAGGACTTTCTACGTATATATACAGACCACCAATATTTACAAATTTATCTAACAAACTAGGAACATTTACATAAATATACATTTTAAACACGAATTCGAGATTGGGGCAATTGCATAGATGACAAATTGGACCAAAATAATAGGAAATATAGTACCATTGCAAACTAATTGCATATATAGTAAAATTAATTGTACAAGACCAAAAAGCTGTTGTCAAATTCTATTCGTGTCTATCACTGATAGACTCTGATTATTCAAAGTTTATAAGTTTCCATCGCTGATAGACTCCGATTAATAAAAATCTATTAGTAACTATCACTGATAGACTTTGATTAATCAAAGTCTATCAATGATAATCACTGATTGATTTCGATTAATCGAAGTTTATCAGCGATATGCACTGATAGACTCTGAATAATCGGAGTTTATCTGATAGGTTCTAATTAATCAGAGTCTATCGCTGATAAACTCCGATAATCGAAGTCTATCAGATAGATTCTAATTAACCAGAGTCTATCAGTGTCTATCAGTAATATACTTTGATAGATTTTGCTATATTTGCAATTTTTTTTACATTGTGCTATATTTACAATTATATAATTCTTATTTGCCACCCACCGCAAATTCGAGATTTACCTGTGTTTTGTACATGAGAAAATTTTAATATAAAAATATGAGATTTTGGGCAATAAAATCTGTGAAATATAGTTTAAACCTATCAAAATCAAATCTTTTTAAATCTCGGGATTTTATATTTCAATTCTTATCTTTATTCATGATATGTTTTGACATTTTAGTTAGCTACATATATCATTGATATTTTTATTAACTTAATATATTATTTTTATTTTAGAAGAAATTCGCTTTAAACCCCCTAAACCCCTAAATATTGAAAAGAAGACTCTAAGGGGCCGTTTGTTTCGCGGTAATCCAAGATTCCCATGGAATGGGCATCTGGATTACCTCGTTTGTTTTGTGGTGATGTAAGATGCCTAGGCATCTCTGGATGCCCGGACATCCTAGGATGTCCACACGAGAGGCATCTAAGAAGATTTGGATGCCCTCCTGATACATGGGTTTCTAAGATTCCCATGTTAAGGGAATCGACTATTGACGTTTTGGTCCTTCGTTTTTTATATTTTCTTTCATCAATTTTCTTTATTTTTCCATTATTTTTCTTTTTTTTTTCTTTTTTTTAGGACTTTAAAAAATTAGTGTATTCATTCACTAATAAACAATTATATGAAATTAACTATATTTATATGTTTTATTTACATATAAAATAAACTTCAGTTAATTTGTCTTCTTCTAATTTAAAATAAGTTCAAGTAGTTCAAGTTTAAATTGAAATTAATATTTAATTCTATTTTTTTCATACAAATCTTAAGACAATAGAAATTATTGTTTTTACAAAATAACATATAAAATTAATACAAATTGAATTGATAACAATATTAAATTATTAAAATAAAAAATGTTATACAAGTTAAATTATATTAAATTAATATATAAATGATTTGAAGACAAGAAAGGGTATTGTTGGAATAATACATCATTTTAAGACATTCCTGTCCAGAAATCCTACAAAACAAACATGGTTATCTAAATATTCCTGAACATCCCTATAAATTATTCCTTCAAAACAAACACGTTTATCTAAAATGCTGGACATCTATATTTCCGGGCATATATAATTCTATGCATCTGAAAATTCCGGCTATCTTGATTACCAAAAAACAAACGGCCCCTAAATTCCTAAACCCCAAGTCTTATAAATTGAAATCATAAACCCTAAATATGAAAAAAAAAAAAAAAAAAAAACTCTTAAATCGTAAGACATATAAATTTGAAACCTAAAATATGGGGAAAAAAAGCTCTCTAAACCCTAACTTCTAAATATGCATAAAAAAACCCTTAAACCGTATGAATTTGAAATCCTAAAACCATAAAGATGGAAAATAAAACCTTAAAGCCCATTGTAACGACCCAGACCCAGGATTCGGAATCCGGATTCGACACCCAAGGGCCCCAGCATTCTCCTGTGACCTAGTCACGTTACCATACTCGTCTTAAACCGCTTCTAAGAGTGAAGACTGTCTCCACAAACCAACACGGGGTTCACCCAACATAGAACTTCTCCAAACCAAGCACACTTAACTTCAAAGTTCCTATGATTGAGCCACCGAAAAGGAAGGTGCACCTTGTTTGTATAGGTAGTATCTATCAATTCTTTTAAGCTTATCTTGACCATACTTTCATGTACTCAAGATCCCTCTCATTCGGATGTGATCTCGGTTTATTCATGTACCCCTCATAACCTCGGGTGTAACATGCCCACCAGCTTCCGCTTTGGTTCATCCCCGAACCACATCCTACTGGGAGAGGTTCCACTCTAATACCATCTGTAACGACCCAGGGCCAGGATTCGAAATCCGGATTTGACACCTAAGGGCTCTGGCATTCTCCTGTGACCTGGCCACGTTACCATACTCGTCTTAAACCGCTTCTAAGAGTGAAGACTGCCGTCACAAACCAACATGGGGTTCACCCAACATAGAACTTCTCCAAGCCAAACACGCTTAACTTCAAAGTTCCTATGATTGAGCCACCGAAAAGGAAGGTGCATGTAACGCCCCAGGTTTTCCAACCATTAGCCTAGAGACGCTACTTCATCCCTTAAACCCTTATCTATGGAACTGAACCACTTAAACCGAATGTACCGAACATTTCGGCAGCATAACGGCGTAAAATGGTCTGAACCAATTTTTTTCACCTGATATAAATATAAACACTTCTAAACCATGCAACAAGCCCAACTCCACCAAACTACAGCCAGATTTCACAACCTAATTCCTCTAGACAAAACAAGCTCATTGCAACGTACATTAACTCAAATCACGCAATAGAACTCAATATTCACTAACTTTTATTAACATCAGCTCTAAATCCAAAAAAGTGACAACTAATAGTTTCATTTCAAAAACCATAAAACAATGGAACTAAACTTAGGTCCATAGACCAAACCATTAAACCAAGACTCACCAACAGATCCACAAACCACAAAACTAAGCTAGTCTACTCCAGCATGGCGAAAATAATGGAAATTATAACCAAATCTAGCCTATCAACCCAAAGGGAAGAAAACCAAACGCCCTAGGGTTCCTCCTCGTAGTTCTCCTCTTCCTCACCAGGATCCAGCTCATCAACGTAACCTGCAACATCTAAAATGTTGGGGGGAAGGTGGGGAAGGGGGTATCAGTACAACTGTGGTACTGGTAAGCAGCTCACACTTACCAAGCCACAAACAACAAACAAAGCAATCAACATGCTTTACACACGCATTCAACATGCTTTCACAACCACGAACATGCATCACGCTTTAACAACCACAAATATCCAACATGCTTTCAAGCCATAACTAACAACATGCTCAGAAACCACAAACTCGTGCAAATGCAACACTATGCAACACACGCACTAGACTCCACATGATTTCCACGTCATGCTCCGCTACTACATGATTTCCGCGTCATGCTCCGCTACACATGAATTCTGCACCATGTGCTGTGCTACTTACATGATTTCCGCGTCATGCTCCGCTACTACATGATTTCCGCGTCATGCTCCGCTACACATGAATTCCGCGCCATGTGCTGCACAATTTACGTGATTTTCGCATCACGCTCCGCACCTACCCCACATGAATTCTGCGCCATGTGTTGCGCCACTCTTACGTGATTTCCGCGTCACGCTCCGCACTCACAACCCACGTGATTTCCGCGTCACACTCCGCTACACATGAATTACGCACCATGTGCTGTGCCTCACACTCGACTCATGCTACACATCCCCCATGCAACATGCAAGCCAGACTCATCATGCTTGACTCAACAGTCACTAAGCCTAAGACAAGTATCTATCATGCTTATACTTCTTAAGCGTACACGTCTCAAGGAATGCAATATCCACAATACAAGATTAATACAACCATTTCAATACTCACAAATGTATACATAACAGTTCATACTCAGCATATATATATAAGGAAAGCGGATAACAAACAAACATGCTTCAGGCAGTCAAACAAGCTTAGTAAGTAGAAACTACTTACCTATAGCGCTCCTAAGCAACTCCAACAATCCTAAAACAGCCACGAGAAACTCCCAAACGGACCCGTTTTCACGCAAGGCGGGTTGTTCTAACCTCTAACAACACGTTAGAATGGTCCTTGGGCAGTGGGTATTCGAGTTAAAGTGTTTCGAACTTAATCGAACACTTAGACGGCGCTGCAGACCAGAAAATCAACCACAAATGTTAAAATTTCAGCACCTAACCCATTGGGCATTTGATTATAACACCAACTGAACATGGGTAAGAGCCTAGACTTACTGGAATCGCTTAAACACGTCGAGACCCCCAAGATTAGAGCAAAGACGGCGCTGTAGAACATAATTTTCCAGGCTACTTAGATTTTCCAGCACCTAAACATTATGGGTAATTAACTCTAGGCACCAATCGAACATGGGTAAGCGTTTAAACTTACCGGAGTTGTTAAGTGATGCCAAAAACACCCAGTAACGCTGCTGGACAGAGGCAAAAACGTGAGAAAACGGAATCTTCGCTGCTGGACAAACACAAAACTTATCGGAGTGAGCGAAAGGGGTTAGATCGGGCCTTCAACAACTAGGAATGAGAAGGAAGGAGACTTACCCACGAACTTAAAGGCTGAAAGGCGGAGGAGACGGTGCTTCACGCTGCTACCGCGCAAGATCTAACCACGACAAAGCTAAAAACTCTTAGATCGGGCCTAAAACACTAGATCGAGGGAGAAGAGACTTACCCACGAGGTTTTCTTGCTGAAAACCGAAGGAAAAGAGAAAGGCGGCGCGGCACGAGCAAGCGGCGGCGACGGCTACACCCACGGACGATGACGCTCGGCTGCAAGTGGAAACGGCGGTGGTTGGGGCTTCCACGCACGAGGAAGAGAGGGAGAGACCGCCGAGAGAGAGAGAGAGATCTGCCGAAAGGGAGAGAGACGTGCAGAGAGAGGCTCGGCGAACTGCTACAAGCCTCGGCTAGGAGGGATGGCGAAGGCGGCGCGAGGACAACGGCGGCGGCGCGAACTGAGCGGCGGCGGCAACTGCAGAGGGCAAGCGGCGCGAAGACGGCTGAGGGGGGGGGGGTGGGATTTCACGCGTGAATAGAGAGAAAAAGAGAAAGAGAGAGCCTTAGGGTTTATTTCTTTCTTTAAAATTTCTTTTCTTTTTCTTAAAACCCCTTAAACCCAAAAATAGGATCTCACACTACTAACACCTGATATTCAGCGCACACTTCGAATTTTAACGCCTAAACTCCTCAACCAACGCAGACCAAGTCCAACGAGCTTTAGGGAGGGATTTTATTATAATAACACTTAGTTTCCAAACACTTTTGGTTTTAAATTAAATCCCTAAGTTCAAGCTAAAATATAAATTATATTTCTTTTAACTCGAAACATGGAATTTAAATGCATCCAAAAGTGCACGGGGCGTCACAGTGCACCTTGTTTGTATAGGTAGTATCTATCAATTCTTTTAAGCTTATCTTGACCATACTTTCATGTACTCAGGATCCCTCTCATTCGGATGTGATCTCGGTTCATTCATGTACCCCTCCTAACCTCGGGTGTCACACCCATATATAGAAAAGAAAGTCATAAATACTAAATATACAAAAGAAAACCATAAGTTCTAAGTAGAGAAAAGGAAACCCTAACTCTTAAATTCTAACTTTGATCGTTGCACCTATTTAGTCCTTAAACTTTAAAAGGTTCTAATTATGTTTGAGAACTTTCAACTTTAATTCGATACATTCTTATGAACATTTGTCGTTAGCAATGGTATATTTAAATAATGTTGAGTGACATGCATACTGGTTAAACCAATATGTTATGATTTAACATATACACGTACAAAATAATATAAATAATTTGAAAACATAAGAGCAAGCAAGACCGAAAAGTTTGATTTAAATAATGTACTACATTTTACACTTATTTTCCCTATTGAGTACTTCGACCCAACCTTTCTTATATTATGTAGTTGGCCTACTTCCCTATAGTATAGGAGCATTTGTACATATAGCAAAAAGAACTAAACATATTACAAAAATAGCAAAAAGTAAAACTATTTATCGAAATAGTACAAAGTGACGTTAAGTTACAAAAATACCCTTTTTATTAGTAGCTATCTGATAGAAAGGATTATGAGTGTCTATCATTGATATTCATTAATAGACTTTGATTAATCGGAGTCTATCAGTGATATATATTGATAGAAATGATTATATTGAGTCTATTAACATGATAGTTTACCAGTGTCTATCACTAATAGTCATTAATACACTGAATTAATCGGAGTCTATCAGTAATAGACACACTAATAGAAAAGATTATGTGGAGTCTATTGATAGTTTGTCGATGTCTAGACTTCAATTAATTGGAGTCTATCAGTGATAGATCCTGATAGAAATGATTATAAAGAGTTTATCAATGTCTATCACCGATAGTCACTAATAGACTTCGATTAATTGGAGTCTATTAGTGATAGACACTGATAGACTCCAATTATCAAATACTATCAGTGATAGATACTCATAGAAAGGAATAATAGCAAATTGGTAAAATTTACGTACAATTTAAAATAAAATAGGGGTAAAACGAGAATTATGAAGTTTTATTCTAATAGATTGTCATATTTGCTATTATTTTTACATTGTGTTATTCTTTGACATTAGAAAAATCTTAATTACCACCCCAAGTAATTTCTCATGTAATTTCCCTATAGTATATAGTGTCACTCCTATTAGCCAAATAAATCTCTCTCTCATATTATTAACGTTTTAAAACCCAATGATAAGGGTAGAGACAAATAATTAGAAAAACATTTAATAATCGAGAAACACATCAACTAAAATTTATTATTTCTCTTTAAAAAAAAAAACTAAAATGCTTTCAAGGAACTAAAAGCGATACAATCAAAATTCACTAAACCCTATAATTATTAACTTAGAAATAAATTTGTAAAAGGGGAGACATGGTTAAGGATTTAAACATTTTTCATTAGAGCATTTAATTAGCCTAAAAAGAGTTGGTTCTACCTATTTTGATGAAAGAAAAGTGCATGCATGCAAAAAATTTCAAAGCAAAATTGACCATAATTAAACCAAAAAACATATGGTTTGCACATAATTTGACCAAGGACTTTGGATAAAGATATTTCACATTAAATGAGTCAAAATATGAAAAGAAAGAAAAGAAAAAAGGGGAAAGGGATGGGGAGGATACCTTTTTTGTTAGGAAAGGCATGCACTTAATGCATTGAAGATTCATCACTTACATTTAAACCATGGTGAGGCTGTTTGGTGGGGTAGGTTTGTGGGGTAGGTTTGTGGCGGCAAACTCATAGGATTTTTTTTTTTTTTTTTTTTTTTTTTTTTTTTTTTTTTTTTTTTAACAATATGGGAATGAGAGATTCGAACAACAAACCTCGTGGTTATTAGTAAATCTTTATGCTAGTTGAGCTATGCTCTTGTTGGCATATATATATTTTCTTTTCTTTATTTATCTCTTTTAAAGTTTTGATTTTTCTTAATACATCAAACTTTCTTCTTTGTTTTCTTTCTAGGTTAAATTATATATGAACATAGTTCCTCAACTTTTAGGTTTATGTCTAGTTGATGTTTGAACTTTAAAAAGTATTTGATAGATTTTTTAACTTTTAAAAATGTCTATTAAATATCTGAACTTTCAGTTTTGGGTTTAATAGGTTTATGACATATTCAATTTTTTCAGAAATTAACCGTGTTGTTTGTTATAATTAAATTGAATTTTATGTTGAATGAGATCATCAACTTTCAATTTTGTGTCTTGTAGGACAGTAATTCTTTTTTAAGAAATTTCGAATATTTCAAAGTCAATTAGACATAAGAATGAAAATTGAGGGATTTATTTGATACAAAATTGAAAGTTTAAAGATCTATATTAGATATTTTTTAAAGTTGAGGGACCTAACGAATATAAAATTGTAAGTTCGAGGATATGCCACAAACTTGAAAGTTTGTGAACTATAAACTTGTAACTTAACCTTCCAAGTCTATATATATATATAACATATTTTAGTTTATTTCATTTTCTTACATAGAATCTTACACCAATTAGAATTTGACACCAAATTTAACATATGTTAGTTTAGACTACTAGTCTATATATGTGTGACATAACAAAATTTATAAAGTTAATGAAGAACAAAATTAAAATGAATTATATATATATATACACACACACAAAAGTTTATAGTTCACAAACTTTTTATTCTTAGTCTTATATTTTAATTTTGGTATTAGGAATGATAATTTCTATGAGGGATAATGCTGTTGGATCTTTTGAAGTAATTGAATGGGTAAGAGATTCATATTGTGACATACTACATGATGAAGGAAAATCTTTTTAACTCAAAATTATTTGCAGTTATGGGCTGCTGAGGCTATTAACACAGAAATTATTCAAGATGGGTATAATAGGGCTGGTAGTTTTGCACCGTTGGATGTAAGAGACAAAAATTATAAAAATATCTTGACTTTGTATCCAACGGTTATTCGGGAGCTAGCATACAAATTTTAAGATCACACCCGACAGTTTTAATGATGAGAGGTTTCTTTCAACTTAATAATTCTCTATCTAGGAAGATAATGTTCTCAAACAAGTTGATGGGTGAGAAAACAATTGCCCTCATTATGGAAAAAAAATTATTAGAAAAATTATATATATTAGCAAATCTTTACCAGTAAGATCTAACCTTAAGGAATGATTCTTTAGATATCGAAGGGATAGTTCAAAGACTTGATGAGAAATGATAGAAAATGTAATATGTTACAAATTATTAGTGCTTGACCACGTGTAAACAAAACTTCTTTAACACGAATTATGTCTTCAGGGCACCAACTGAAACATGCAAGCTTTCCCAAAATCACAAAATCAAGACGATGAAGACTCTGGAGAATTTGACAATCCTGTGGCGAATCTACCAGCAACCAAAGAAGACCAAAATTGAGAAATAAAGGAGCAAGAAGAAGAAGAAGACAACGATGTAAGCGGTTCGGCAACAAGGCCTACATCCACTGTGAAGGGAGGTGAGATTTTACTTAGAGTTTTTCAGAATGATAGAGATACAACACTCAACAATCTCTCACTGAATTTTCTCTCTCTAAAATGCACACTTGATATTGAGTAATTTGTTTGGCTTTTTATAGGTGTGGAGACTGACTTTGTCCATCGAGGATCTTGGTTGCTTTCAACCGCCAAAACAGGTAACTGATTTAACAATCTCCGCCTTTGAAATCAAGCATGATCTGAGCTATGAACCTCCCTCCTGCGATTAATTCCACTTTCATCCCTTTTCTGGCCGGTGAAAACCTACCAATTCCAGACAGTGCTGGAATTTAATTTGAGTCAGAGGCTTGGTGAGAAGGTCTGCAACATTATCAGAGGTATGAACTTTTAGCACTTCGATTTCCCCTTTCTCTATCTCTTCTCGAACGAAATGATATTTTATATCAATATGTTTTGTACGATTGTTGAATTGAGGATTTTTTGTCAAAAATATCGTACTCTGATTGTCACAGAATATTCTGACTGTTGTTTGTTTGGTTCCCATGTCATTTAGAAGACCCTTTAACCATAGCCCTTCTTTTATAGCTTCTGAGAGGGCTATGAATTCTGCCTCTGTAGTGGATAGGGCTACTACAGACTGTAGATTCGCTTTCCAACTCAACAAATTCTGTCCTAGTAAGAAGAAATATCCCGAAAGAGATCTTCTTCTGTCCAGATCGCCAACAAAATCAGAGTCTACGAATCCAAAAAGTTCATTCTCTGATTGGTTGTTCATTTTGTAACATAGAGTGGCTTTAGTTGTACCCTTGAGGTACCTTAGTATCCATTTAACCGCTTCCCAATGACGTTTACCTGGGTTAGACATGTAGCTACTTACTAGACTGGTAGCATAAGCTAGATCAGGTCTGGTAGAGACCATGAGATACATGAGGCTACCCACAGCTTGTGAGTATGGTATTTTGGACATGAAGGCTTGATGGTCCTGCTCATCTTCTTTGGGAGAATTAAGAGCTGATAGCTTAAAATGGTGAGCTAGAGGTGTAGCTACAGACTTAGCATCTGAATGTTGAAATTTTCTAAGTACTTTCTCACAGTAGTTAGCTTGGTGTATTTGAAGAATGGACTCACCTCTTCTTCTAAGGATTTCTACTCCCAAAATCCTTCTTGATTCTCCCAGGTCCTTCATGTCGAATTTTTCCTTCAGAAGAACCTTAACCTTTTGTAAGTCTTCTTTGTTTTTACCAGCCAGTAGCATGTCATCAACGTAGAGAAGAAGGAACACTTTCTCCTTGAAGGATTTAGCATTAACATGTACACAGTTATCGTAGGAGCTTTTCTGAAAGCCCATCTTTGAGATTGTTTCATCAAAGCGTTGATACCAACATCTTGGTGATTGTTTTAGACCATAGATAGATCTATTTAGATAGCATACCAAATCCTCTTCCCCCTTTTTCACATAACCTTGAGGCTGCTTCATATAGATCTTTTCTGATAAGAAACCATGAAGGAATGTGGTTTTAACATCTAGTTGGTCTAGTTCAAGGTCCTCTTGAGCCACTAGAGAAAGAAGTAATCTGATGGAGGTCATTTTTACTACAGGAGAAAACATTTCATTGTAGTCGATCCCCTCCTTCTGAGTGTAGCCCTTGGCTACTAGTCTGGCTTTAAATCTGGGTTTGAGCACCCCTTCTATTCCTTCTTTCATCTTGTATATCCACTTTGAGGCTATTGGTTTGTATCCCTTAGGCAGCGGTTTTAGGGTCCATGTGTTGTTTTCCAATGATTTCATTTCTTCATTCATAGCCTCGACCCATTCTCTTCTGTTTGGTCCATTAACAGCTTCTTCGAAGCTGCTTGGTTCATCAAAACACAGGGAATTAGCCACGTTAAGAGCTAATGAAATACAGTCTGCCTCATTAAATCTTGCTGGTGGCACAATCTGTCTTCTCTGTCTGTCACGAGCAAGGGAGTAATTTCGCAAGTCTTGAGTCTCTTGAGGTGTAGAATTATCTTCTTCTTCCTCAGAGGACTCATTCCCTTCTTGTATTTCTTCTGATCTGATTTCAAAAGTGGAAGGTAACAGACTGTGCTCCACCTCAATTTGAGGACTAGGGCTTGTGGAGTTATTTTCTTCTGACTTGTTTTGCAGCATAAACATTTCTTCTTCTCTGAAAATGACATCCTGGCTGTTGATACACTTCATTTCAATCGGGTGCCACAACCTAAAGCCCTTTACTCCCTCAGTGAAGCCAAGAAACATACACTTCACTGCTCTAGCTTTCAATTTGCCCTGATTTTGATGAACAAACCCAACACATCCAAATATTTTGAAGTGTTCAAGTTTTGGAGGCTTACCTGACCATCTTTCTTCTGGAGTAAGAAAGTTTAGAGAGGAATGTGGGCACCTATTCAAGGTATACACAGTGTAAGCAGCTGCCTCTGCCCAGTATCTTTCTGGTAACATTGCATCTGTCAACAAACATCTTACTCTCTCCATGATGGTTCTATTTAGCCTCTCAGCAACACCATTTTGCTGTGGGGTGTACCTCACTGTCCGGTGTCTAAGGATTCCATTTTCTCTGCAATATTCATTGAACATTTCATTGCAGAACTCAAGGCCGTTGTCTGTTCTCAGACACTTCAATGATTTCCCTGTTTGCTTCTCAATTAAAACTCTCCATTCCTTGAATTTGCTGAAAACCTGATCTTTTGTTTTTAAAAAGAAGATCCAACTCCTTCTTGAATAATCATCTGTAAATGTGAGGAAATACCTTGAGTTGCTCAAGGAGTTTGAAGAAGCTGGTCCCCATAAGTCCGAGTGGACATAATCCAAGATTCCCTTGGTAGTTTGCTGTGATTTCGAGAAACTCTGTCTCTTGGCTTTCCCTACTACACACTGTTCATAGTAATTGAGATCATCTCCAGTGCCTTGAGGAAGAATTCCATGTTTTGCCAGAATCTGAAGGCCCTTGACACTGATGTGTGACAGCCGTTTGTGCCAAAGGTCACTTTTTGACAATTCTTTTGCAGAAGCTACCAATGCTGATTGAACCATTTGGACATCTTGGATGACATACAGACCGTTTATCTTCACTCCAGTTAGAACCGTCTTGGAATCCTTTTTAACTTCGATTGTGCCGCCACTACCTCCATATGTGCAACCAATTGAATCGAGCATGCCTAAAGAGATCAAATTCCTCTTTAGGTTTGGTACATGACGAACATTTCTCAAAAGCTTTATTGACCCATCTTTTAGCTTTAGAGAAACTGATCCAATGCCAATGACCCTGCAGGTGTGATTATTTCCCATGTACACAATTCCACCATCCCATTCTTTGTAAGAGCTGAACCAATCCTTCGAGGGGGTCATATGGAACGAGCATCCGGAGTCAATCACCCAATCATACTTCTCTTGAAGGGTGCCTTGATCACAAGCCTTGTCTGAAGTAGCTAGAGCATCTAAGTAAGTGATTGAATTCTCTCCAACAGAAGCTTCTGACTGCTTATTCTTCTTTGACCGATGGTACTGGTTTTTCCTTTTTAAGGAATAGCACTCTCTCTTGATATGCCCCTCCTCGTGGCAGTAATTGCATTTTATCTTCTGTTTTGACTTCTCATCTGTCTGGTTTTTAGTTTCTTTATTTCTGGTCTTTCCTTTCACAAAATGCCCTTCTGAGGTCTCCTTTTTCAAAGATACCAACTCAAGTTCCTTTGTTCTTATGGTTGATATGATCCCATCAGTGGTGATCGATTCCCTTCCATATTTCAACGCATTTTTGACATCTTTATATGCCTCAGGGAGGGAATTTAAAAGAACAAAGGCTTCGTTCTCGTCGCCTACCTTTTCACCAAGGTTCTTGAATTCAGAAGTCATCTTCTTGAAGTCGTCTAGGTTCTCTAATAAAGACTTTCCAGCATCCATCTTGAAGGTAAAAAACCTTTCCCTCAAGTACATTTTGTTGTGAGTATCCTTCATCTGGTAGAGTTTATTCAACTTCTCCCAAATCTTGTAAGGTGTCTCCTCATCTATGACTTACCTTAGTACATTATTACTTAAATTCAAAATAAGTGTACCATAAGCAGTCATATTCATATTTTCTTTGTCGTCTGCTGTCAGCGTGGCTGGTAGTTTATCAGGATCTGTAAGAGCATGTGAAGAGCTTTCTGTTGTCCAAGAATGGCCTTGATTTTTGCCTTCCACAGGTCAAAATCACTCTTTCCATCAAACTTCTCAATGTCGAATCTTGCCAATGCCATAGTTACACTCCAAGACTTCAGTTCTTGATTAGTTTCCTTGCTCTGATACCACTGTTACAAATTATTAGTGCTTGACCACGTGTAAACAAAACTTCTTTAACACGAATTATGTCTTCAGGGCACCAACTGAAACATGCAAGCTTTCCCAAAATCACAAAATCAAGACGATGAAGACTCTGGAGAATTTGACGATCCTGTGGCGAATCTACCAGCAACCAAAGAAGACCAACATTGAGAAATAAAGGAGCAAGAAGAAGAAGAAGACAACGATGTAAGTGGTTCGGCAACAAGGCCTACATCCACTGTGAAGGGAGGTGAGATTTTACTTAGAGTTTTTCAGAATGATAGAGATACAACACTCAACAATCTCTCACTGAATTTTCTCTCTCTAAAATGCACACTTGATATTGAGTAATTTGTTTGGTTTTTTATAGGTGTGGAGACTGACTTTGTCCATCGAGGATCTTGGTTGCTTTCAACCGCCAAAACAGGTAACTGATTTAACATAATATCAGAAGGGTTAGTTCATGTGATTTTCACCATTTTAAACAATAAAAAAAATTCTTGTGGAAAGCCAAATTTGCAAGAAAAAATACAAGTGATCAGAATCGATAATGGATTAGAGTTCTTGAATGAACAATTCAACAACATGGTGTGACAAGGCTAAAATCAATAGATTTTGACAGTAAGCTACAAGCCTCAACGAGATGGATTGGTTGAGAGATTCGATGGAACAATCCTTGAACATGTCAATGTATATATACTGTCAAATGTTTGTCTTCGTAAGATCTTTTGGAGAGACGCAATATAAATATAGAAATTTATGCAATAAACATAAGCCCTCCTACCGCCTTGAAGATGAAAATGTCTCAAGATTTGGACTAGAAGGCCACACACATGATAACTTAAGCTATCTTAGAATGTTTTGGATGTGTAGCCTTTGCATAAATAAAACATATACATAAAACAAGATAAGTTAGCACATATGACCCTCTTATCAGTTACTCAAATGAAGCTGATATTATTGCAATATATTCTTTTGAATTGTGAGGAGAGTTTGGAGGATGAGGAACCTATCTCTTATGAAGAAGCTATAAAAGGCAAAGATAGAGAACTATGGCTTGAAGCCATGAATGAATAGGCGTATTCTCTCATTAGAAAGCAACCATGGATACTAGTTATAACCAAGTGAACTTAAACTTATTGATTGTCGCACGATTTTTAAAAATCAAACCTGGAAGTGGAGGATAAGCCAAGGTACAAAGCAAGGTTAGTAGCCAAAGGATATACGCAATGAAAAGTGATTGATTACAATGAAATTTTCTTCCAAGTGGTTAGTATAATACATCAATCTTTGTTTCATTAGCATTAGCAAATGAGTTTAATATAGAGCTCGAGCAAATGGATGTCACTACGAAGTTTCTCCCCGGAGACTTAGAAGATGTCATCTTTGTGAATCAACCACCTAATTTTGTATTAAAAGAAAAGGAGGATCAAGTGGAGGACAATGTGGTTGGATATTTATTTCTGACCAACAAATTAAAGGTAACTAGAGAGTATGTTGTTTCAATTTTAAATTCTTACAAAATTGCGGACTACAATATATTATTTTTTTTTAGTCTTGTTCCAGCAATCAAAATGGTTGCATCACGATGTGAGCATCGATTCTACCTAAGACACTTGTATGCAAATTTCAATACAAGGTTTAAAGGTTGGGAATCATTAAATTTATTAATTCAAACATTGTTATGAGTTAAGGGTATGTGTTTAACTACTAGTTCATAATTTCATTCATGCTTTTATCCTCCATTTGGACCAAGAAAATTCAAAAAATAAATTTAAATCTTGAGTTTTGAAATTCAAAAAATGATTTAAATTTTGTTTGTCTCATTTGGAACGAGAAAGATTTAAAATAAATATATTAAAAATTTGTGTTTGAGAGGTAACCTGAAAATAAAAGAAAATATAGGCTTTTAATTTTGTGTTTGGATGTTACTAATATAGGTTTTTAATTTTGAGTTATTAATATAAAATGAAAATATGGTGAGACTAAATAAGTAATTTACCTCTTAAATTCTATAAAATCCTGCATTATTTGATAGTTTTTTTTTTAACATGTAAAAACACAATTTGAAACCATTTTAGAGATTTCAATCATTCTCTCTCTTGGGATAACAAAAAAGAAAATTCATTTTAAATATGTTATGATTTGAAATCTTTCAAAATCATGGGATTCCAAACACAGTATTAAAATATAAATTGTATAATGACACGATTTGGAATGTTGCAAAGGCTACTATAGTAGATGATTTTGATCAGAAGGAACTTAAAAGACTTAGTTAAGTTCGATATAGTCACGTATAGCAATTCCATCAACAACTTGGTCAAGACATGCATGTCGTTCTCATGTCAAATGTGATATGTTTCTTAACAATTTGAGTAAGTGTTTTAACTCTTATATCTCCGAGTTAGGAGCAAACCTATATTTATCTATAATGGAAATGATTAGGAAGAAACTTATAGCCTGAGAGAGTTCACAAAAAAGAGCAACTAGATAAACATTGTGGTCATCACAATTTATTTTTTTTTGCTAAAATTGCATCGGTAATCACAATTTCTCTTAGGAAGATGAACTTTCCAAACAAACTTACGTTTAGTTTTACAGATATAGACTCTGACTATACTTGCAAGGAAACAATCTTCTCAACCCATTTTTATAGGTCAACAATAATCTCAATCGACACAACATAAGAAGTTGTTCTCAATCGTCACGTTAGTTGGGTGTATTTTAGAGTTGATATGATACTTAAACTTAATTTGGTACAAAAATTTGAAGTATGGTTGTTTTTTTTAATGTATGTTATTGATACTTAATGTCTCTTCACATAGTCAACTACACATTCCAACCAATGGCCAACATATCAAGAATGAACTGTCGAGTAGAGAGGAAGAAGAAGGAATCAATGAGAATAGTGCTTGTTGAATTTTGTTAATTTTATAAAGGAAGTTTTGTGAACGTTTCAATTTTTTTTTTTTTTGAGTATATCAACATTTGGGTATGGGGGATTTGAACCTCTGACCTCATGGTCGAGAGTACATGTCAATTACCGCTGAGCTAAGCTCGCTTTGGCTTGTGAACGTTTCAATTACTTTTAGCTCCCCCTTGTCAAAAGAAAAATCAATATTTGCCTGAGATTTGGCTACAGACACACCCAGCAAATGTTCTAAAAAAAATCCTAACCTATCACCTTAAATATAACAAAATACAGAAAAAAATCAGCCTAAAGTATCAACAAAACTAGTCAATACATGATGAGAGAAGGTTTGCGGTTCGAATCGCTACATGTTGTCAAAAAAAAAAAGTATTCAATACTCAAAACGTACCAATTAATTAATCCCCAATAAATTTATAGTTCACATAAAAAACAACTGCCCAAAATTATGAGTCACAATAAAGGGAAAATAAAAGCAAAAACACTCATTAATCTATCTCAAAACCATTTAATTCCAAAAGAAAAATAGTCCTAGCAAATCAATATTACAAAATTAATCATTCAGTAAAGCGCTGAAAAGCAAGAGCGCCCACTAATAATACAAACCAAATGTAGCAGAAGAGTCTCACAATTCAACAGAGTAGAAAAGCAAGAAAGCCTACTAATATAAACCAAATGTAGTATAAGGATCTCTCTCAAAACCAATTAATTTGAAAAGAAATAAAGGCACTAACAAATCTTCAATGTTCAAGATGAACACTCTTAAAACTGGTTGGAATTGGGGAGTACGACCAAAGTTCCACTGAATATATAAGGAAGGACAAGTATCTCCATTGGTATGAGACCTTTTGGATAATAAAAAAAACAAAGTCATGAGGGTTTATGCTCGAAGTGGACAATATCATACCATTGTAGAGATATGTGAGTGTCTGATAGTCTCTTAACAAAAAGTTATCATTTTTTTTATTGAGACCCAAAAGTTTTTTTGGTAAACAAAAACCAAAAAAAAAAAAAAAACTAATGAGTTTGCATTTTCTTTTCTTTCTTCATGCAACCAATTATTCTTACCTTTCCACAACTCTCTCTCTTAAACCAACCTCTCTACAATCAGTTCTTACCTTTTCTTTCTTCGAGCTCATTCATCTATTTGCTAACCAATTGACCAAAAAATAACGAAAAATACAAATAATTATTCTTTTGGAGATTTAGAAACTAAGGTCTCGTTTGATAACCATTTGGTTTTTTATTCTTGGTTTTTGAAAATTAAGCTTATACACACACATTCTTGATCAAATGGTTATCAAACAAAAAACCAAATGGTTATCAAACCGAAAACAAAAAACCAAATGGTTATTAAATGGGCCTAAATTAAACCTTATAAAAATTTATGGAACAAAATAGAACTTGATCAAATCAAAACCCTAATATAATTATAAGAGTTTAGAAAACAAAATTAATATCATATTTTGTTTGATATAAATTTTGAAAAATGTTTTTGTAAAAAAATAAATTTACTTGTATTAGCGTTGCAATTTTTACTCTTTAGACTTTCATTTGAAAAATAAAAAATATTCCCATGTGCATCTAGGGGCTAGTTGTTTATTTTTTAATTTAGATAGCCAAATCTTTAGATGTTTGAAATTATAGATATCTTGACGTTTTTAGATAACCATGTATATTTTGTAGGAAAATTTGTAAGGATGTCCATGAAAATTTAGATGGTCATGTTTGTTTTGCAGGATTTTTATTTAGGAATGTTTTAAAATGATGTATTTTTCTAACAATAACATTTCCTATTTTCAAATAATTTATATATTTCTTGAATATAATTAAATTTATATAACATTTTATACTTTAATACTTTAATATGTTATTGTTATCAATCAAGTTTATATTACTTTTTGTGTAAAACAAATTAGTTTATATTGTTTTGAAACTTTTACAAAATATATAATATTACATATTAATTTCGATTTTAACTTGAAATACTTCTTTTTTTTTTCTTTTTGAAATTATTTTAAAAGAAAACAATTTATAATTGATATTTTTTTAGTGAATATATTTATTCATGATTAAAATAGAGAAAATTTTGATAGAAATGATATCAATTCATGATAAATTTTTTTAATATATATATATATATAGATAGATAGATATTGGATGACCATGGGTGAATAAGAAAAATTTCGGTCAATCACAAATAGGCACGTCACTATTTTAAATCAGTGATACAATTACATATTATTAAATTTGGGACCAATTATACATTGACATGTGTCCCCCAAATTAAATTCAAAGAAAAAAATTGACAAATCCCAAATAATGCCACATGTCTTCATCGTGACCATTTGAGTCCCATCAAATTGGGTCGTATTTCAATTGGGGTTCAAATCAAATAAGTCCAAGAACAATTTGGTCCAAAATCCAAACCAAAATGGTTGAGCCCAAGATCCATTAAGCCCAATCCTACGTAAAACAAGTAGAAAACTCTATAGATAGAGGAATCATCCCCATTTGAAAGGAGGAAGAAAGGAGAAGGAAGGAGAAAAAAGAGAGGGAAAGGGGAGAAAAGAAGTTAGACATTCAAGAAGAGAGAATAAACTCTAAGAAGATTCTGAAGACTTAAGCTGAAATAACTCAAATCTTCTACGTTGGAACGCAAGAAAATTGAAGAAACTTCAAGAAATTCTTCTAAAGAATGCTAAAGACTTGAAGACTATTAAATCTTCTTGAAGACCAAAGACCTAAAGTCAACTTAACTCTAATAGAAGAATGAAGACCTAAAGTTAAATCTTCTTGAAGAATGATCAAGATCAGAACTTAAATCTTTCTGAAGATTGAAGATCCAAATTAACTTAAATCTTCTAAAACTTTGAAGGTTAAAGCTTCCACGAAGACAAGGAAAGACATTTGAAGTGTAAAGAAAATATTGAATCGAAGCCCTAAAGTCAAAGACCTTCAAGAAGCTAAAAGTTGAAGTCCTTCAAGAAGCTAAAAGTTGAAATTAAATCTTCAAGAAGCTATAAGTCGAAGACCTTCAATAAACCTAATAGACGAAAACCTTCAAAAAGCTACAAGACGAAGACCTTCACAAAGCTAGAAGTTGGAGCCCTTCAAGAAGCAATATGTCGAAGTCCTTCAAGAAGCTATAGACCAAAGACCTTCAAGACCTTCAATAAGCTACAAGTTGAACTACTTTGTCAAGCTTGAAGCTGAAGACTTTCCAAAATTTCAAGGTTGAAGATTTGATCTCGAGAACAAACGTTCCAACCCTCGAGTCAAATATACGTGTAACAGCCTGTTTTAATAAAAAAAAAAGGAAAAAGGCTTTTTTTTAGGCGGTCAAAGTGGGTGAGTGGGGGAAAAGTTTCCCCCCACATTTTCGGTCAATTGACCAGCTTTAAAAAAAAAAAAAACTGAATTTCTTTCCCTCCCCCTCACGACTCTCTCTCTCACACCCCCTCTCTCTCCTGCAGCTCTCTCTCTCCATCTGCGACCTGCCGTCCACACGCCGCCGCCTCCACCGTCACTCGCGCCGCACGCCATCGCCTCCGCCGTCCTCTCGCCGTCGCAAATCGCAGACAGTAAGTACTCGTCTTTCTCTCTCCCGTTTTCGTCTCTCTCTAACTCGGTTCTCTCTCTCACTCGGCTCCCTCTCTTTCTCCTCACCACAGCCTGCCGCTCGCCTCCCGTCGCCGTGAACTGCCGCCGTTTGCCCTCTCCCAAAGTGCTGCCGCCACCACGTTCAGCCAGCTAGTCGTGCACGCCGCCGTCGCCGCGTCCAGATCTGTTTGTTCTTCGTCGCTCGAATCTGATTACCGCCATCACCGCCTTAAGGCAAATAGCCACACGTCTCTTGTATGTTCGACGATTTAAGTTAGTGGCTAAGTGAGATTTAAGGTGTTTTGGTCAATTTAATGTTTAATCATGGATACCCATTGATTTTAGCTTCCGATTTCAAGGTGCCCGTGGCGTTTGGAGGCCGAATTGTCGAGTTTGAGCGATTTGGGACTGCTGGACAGCAAGCCATGGTTCTGTTTTTGGTAAGTTTTGGTTGTTAATTTACCCCCAAATGTAATGGGTTCTTAGTTGAATGCTTGGATTAGAGTCCCTATTTAATTAAAGATTCTTTCCTTGTTGTAGTTTGCTTAAGAACCTTGGAGTTAAGGAATTTCTTGAAGGTTAATCAAATATCTCCTTCACTAAGGTAAGTAGCCCTTTGGAATATATTATGTGCTTTAAAACTTATTAAAGTTGAGTGTGTGACTTATAATAGCATGAGTTGGATTTAATTCTTAAGTTGCCCTTGGAATTTAAGTAACTAATTGGATTCAAATTCCATGTTTTAAATGCATTGTATGGTAGCTGAACATGGTAAGTAACTTGCTGGATTAAACTCTATTAAGCATTGAAATGACTGATGTGTTCCTGGCATGAGAATGTGTATATATTGTTTGGATTGAGACTGAGATGATATGATGCGTTTATCTCAAGAACTTGGCTACTGCATTTTGTGTTGTGTGATAGAAGCGAGTGCGTGACTGGTGTATATTTTGTAGCTGCTTGGCTTTGTTTGTGGACAACGAGAAGTTTGTGCTTTTCTCTGTTTAGGAGGGTTGCCGTTAAAAAATAGCAAGGGTTAAGGGGTCCTAGAGGGAAAAAGGATTAAGAAAGGGAAAGGAATATGCTAGTGCCTTAGAAGAGGGTCGTGTCAATTAAACACCTAGGACTGAGATGTATTAGACTGAAATGAGGGGCTTAATGGGCGGGACTTGGTTTCGCAGACTAGGTGCCATTTACTAACTGTGGAGGTTATTTTCTGACTTAAGCCCATGAACGCCCCACCAGTGAAATGGTAGTTTAGAGCGCCACGCGTCCAATAGTGCCTTGAGGGATGAGACTTAGCTCCACTGACTGGGTGTCATCTACCATTAGTAGGAGTAGAGACCTCCCAAAATTCCTACTTGTGCACTACCAGTGAGTTGACAAACTTATATACATAAGTGAGTTAATTGATCACGAGGCCCGAACTACAGATAAATGAAATGAAATGCATGAGAATGAGATGACCTGACCCTTAGGCCCTTCACTCGAATAAGATGTTAAAACATTGATTGCTACTTACTGAGTATTTTCTTAAATACTCATTCTTTTCCCTAACATGTAATTGCAGGTAAATGCAAGGGTGTATAGGACGCGTGACGGAGTGCCGCTGAGCCATGGATCTCCTTTAGGATAGTCTTCCGCATTGTGTGTTTTGAAATTCTTCATTTGAACTTGCATTGAGAATGATTTAAGGTTTATTCTGCTTTAAGTTTTGTTTGAATAACTAAAGGTTTCGTTTGTTCTGTTTTAACTAGTATCCCAGGTTGAAAAGTTTCGCAAAATTTCTAAGTATGTTTTCTTTAAATGAGATTTCCTCGCTGTTCTTAGAAGTAGAATGAAATGCATGTAGTAACGGCCTTAGGATCTAGGCATGAAAGGTAGGGTCGTTACAATACGAATCAAAGGACCATATACTAGAGATTGTACTTAATTATATTACATAAATTAATAAATTTTTATATTTTATTCACGAATCAAATTTCTCCCGAAATCTAGTCCATTCTCAAAAAAAAAAAAAAAAACAATCACGGCTGGAAAAAGTAAAATACATAAAAATTAAATTTCACTTTTATATTTGAATTGATAATAAATTGAGCTATATATTATACATTTTAAATAGGATTTATTTTATATGTAAATGGAACATATAAATATAGTAATTTTATAGAGTTGTTTATGAGTGAATAAATCATTATTGATTTGTTTAAATTATAAAATAAAATAAAGAAAATTGATGAAAAATATATACCTATATAAAAGAAACAAGAAGGAAAAAAAAAAACAAAAAAGAAGAAGAAGATGCTCTTAACATGGGAATCATGGAAGTTCATAATTTAAGAGCGAATAAAAAACTTTTGAGATTCCACCTCTCGTTACAGACACCCTTAGATGTTTCGACATCTCGTGATATTTGGACGTCCTATATTTATGCAAAACATACATGTTAATCTTGTAAGGGATTATAGGACACTACACATATCTCCACAATGGTATGATATTGTCCATTTTGGTATAATTGGGTATAAGCCCTCATGGTTTTGCTTTTGGTTCACTCCAAAAGGTCTCATACGAGTGGAGAAAGTTGTCCTCCTTTATTAACTCATGGTCATCCCCTTATCTAGCTAATGTGGGAATTTGGTCGCATTCCCAACAAATCTAGATGTTAGTTTCAATATTTCCACCCACAAATGACCCCTTAATGAATATAAAACATGTCTAGTATGAAATTAACGAAGGTCCAAAGAAAAGCGACATTAGAACTAGCTTTTCTTTAGTTGAAATTTGTGACTTTTTGAAAGACTTAAATAAAATCATCAATTTTATGTGCCTTCATCGATCTTTACTGTGCCAATGTTTTGAGAGACGTTAAGTTTGTTGATGATTCCCCATTGAAAAGATAAGTGAATACCTCACAATTTATAAGATATATATGTTACTTCTCTCATTGTCAATTAGGTTTGAGATGGAATCCCATTTATCTAATATAATATTAGAGTCCAAGAAACCAAACAAATATTCGGTCCAAGAAAAAAAAATATTTGATAAAATTGAAGGAGGGTAGGTAAAAATTGAACTAACTTCCCAAATTCAAGTGGAAAAATAATAAATGATAGACTATTCCTTTTTTCCATATTTGAACACTGGTCTTTCTCTTGAAGCTCAAAAAGCTCCTCTGCTTGCACTCTTTACAAGAACACTCTCCCAAACAATATCTGAAAAAAACCCATTTCTTCAGCCATGGATGCTCTCCATCACAATACGGTACACTGCAACTTTTTTCTTTTTCCTCTCTTTTCTTTTGTCTTCTGTGGTGAAATATTCAATGGGGCTTGAAATTTTTAGCCCTGATTTAATGTAAAAAGCTAATTTCAAAATGTTTCAAATCCTCATTTTCACTTTGCAGCATGAAATTTGTGATGTTTGTGGTGATGTTGGGTATGGTGAAGTAGTTTTCACTTGCTCTCGCTGCAGAATAGCTCGTGAGCACATGTACGATTACTTCTTCTCTCATCGTTTTAGTATCAGTTTGGAATGACATTTTAAGTGTTTAAAAATACTTTTTTTTTTGCATTTAAGAATACTTTTTTAAATGAAAAATACTTGACTGCACACGGACATGTAGGAATCTCCTTACGTGCCGCTATTAAAATGTTGACAATTATCAGAGATAAAAACAGTTTTCCTACGTACGGGTATGCAGCCAAGTAATATCCTTTTTAAACACTTAGGAAGTCATTTCAAACCGCCCTTAATTTCTCTTGCTTAGTTTTGTCATTTTGGTCTTTTAATATGTTTTTTTTTTTTTTTTTTGTATCTGCCAGTTATTGTATGAGTGTTCATAATTTAGAGAACGTCCCAGAAAGTTGGGTTTGTGAGTCATGTAAGGCCAATAGCAAACTTATTGATGAATCAGAGCATCAATTTCAACCTAAAACACAAACCCATTCTGAAACTTCAAATGTTGCTTCTGCTGTTGGACTTCAGCCTCATCAAACATTCACACTAGACTCTCAAGGTTTATTTTCCACAACTCCAATTCTAGAGTTAAAGAGTTAAGATTGAGGAGAGGAGTTCTAATGTCTTTTGTTTTTCTTTACTCGTTTTAGATATGGCTACTCGCCGTACTTCGGTATTTGAGTACAAGCAGAGGCGGGACAAACCGCCAACGACGACTCCGAGGCAATGTATTCGTTTGCCAACTCGTCGCCGTTTGGCTCGAGTACTCGACGGTGACCCTTCCTTGCCATCTCCGAGCGGGGAAAACCAACTTCCCAACCTCAACCCGTTTGTGTTTCAAGGGCCATATTCCTCCAAGGCTGATGAGGATGACTATCTAAATAGGGCCTTCCACATTTGGCAAGCACTAGAACAATTCCCCATGGAGGGCGACTCGGGGTTTTCCGACCCAAGACAAGGCTTTATCTTCGGCCTACACGACTTCCGACAGGTGAGCTCAATTACCTTCACTTCTAGGACTACCACAGTATGTACTTCTTCCATTCATAATTTGACATGTCTGTTAATTTATTTTTTTGTGCGTAGGCTTTTACACGCATGACAGTTTCTTTTGGGAGGATAGGAGATGAGATCAATCGGTTCTATCTCAATTACGTTCCTCGAGAGGAATTGGCACGTGCCCATGCTTCTTCAGTTCGAGCCAACCGACTGTTAGAAGAGGCTAAGGTCGAACTTGAATCATGTCGTGCTAGCTCTAAGGTCGAGATCGACGAGCTTAAGGCGGAACTGGACGAAGCGAAATCTCGATTGTGTGATGCTAAATACCTAGCTGAGGAGTTCAAGAAGACTGAGGAGTTTGTGGTTATGCAGAACAACATAATAGAGTGTGGCGTAAACTGGTCAGTCCGACAAGCTTCAAAAGAGTATCCAAGAATAGACTTTGGTTTCCTCCAAATCCGTTTTAAGGCTGAGTGTGAAGCTTTGGATAATGACTTTGATGAAACAAGAATGGAGTCTTCAGCCGCTAGAGGAGGGGGAGACCAATTTTAGGACACTTAGTACCCTTTAAGTTTTCGAGAATCTAAATAATCGAAATATTCAGATGTCTGTAATTATGGATACCTGAAAATATAGATCTATAATATTGTAGATAACATTTGTTTGGAAGGAATTTAACACAAAACATGTTTATATGTTTCAATCACTTTTAATTATAAATTAGTATTAGGTTTTATTGTTTGATGACTTTGAGATATTATATGTTATATGGATAACTTGATGTGTTTGAATTATTTTAAATTCTTATCTATGAATATTTAGATAACTTGATATGAAATATTATATATATATATTTTAAATGATTTAAGAATTTCTTTATCTGAAAAAAAAAAAACCTATTTAATTTTTTTTTTCTTTAGATGAAATTAAATGAATATTTATGGTGAGAAATTAAGTATTTAATTAAAGGTTTTCTCAAAAGACCATTTAATTGAGATTTAAAAAAATAGATGGAGTCTAATTCCTCACGAGAAATTTGAACTTTGTGATTCTCTTACGGGAAATCTCCACTCCGATCCCCACAAAATTAAGTAGAAAATTTCTCAAGAATGAAAAATCAAATGGGTGCTGGGAATGGGAACGAAAAAGTCATTCTTGTCTCACCCCACCTCGTGAACATCCCTACATCCCATCCAAATTTATACTAGACAACACTTCTGTAATTTGAAGCAAAGGTTGGCATAACCATTCCAAAAACGATCTCTCAACCCATCATCATTAACTCTACATCTATTATTTTGCATCAATTTTTTTTTTTTTTTTTTTTTGGCATCAATTTCTATTATTTTGCATCAATTTTTGTCTCATTATTATAATTGCCTTACCCATTCCTCAATTGGCCGTTGCCCCATCATCCTCTGTAGGTACATTTTTTGGAACAAGAAATATTCTATTTTAGTATTTTCCTTGCAGCCACATGGGTTTGCTTGTACTAGACTGTATTATTAGTCGTTCAAATCAGAATGGTTTATTGAGACAGACTCTTTCTTTAGCTTCATCAAGTCATTATCCTATTTAACCAAATAAGTATATGTTCAAACAAAAAAAGAACACACGACAATCGAAATTTATGAGAGGAGGATTTTTCATTAATCTATATGGTCAAATTTGGTCCGAGAAACTCACCTGACCTTCACGTGCCACCAAGTAAAATTTGTAGATGAAGGGGAAGACGTGGCCTGCAAAACTGTAAACTTGCACACCGGTGTGGTGCTAACCACACCGCCTCCGATGCTTAAGTCAGAAAACGGAAGGAGGAGAGCTAGAGAGTAGAGAGGTCGGGTCTCTTCTTCAGTGGCGAAGAGGAGTATAAATACCTGCTCATGCTCCTAGGGTTTTTAGGAATCCGAAGGCGTTTCGGGACAAATCAGGCTGAACCGGGGCAGCCAGAGACGGTAGGGACCAAGCAGGCCGAGGTCGGCTTCGGTCTTGGCCCGTCCCACTAGCCAGTTT
This sequence comes from Luffa acutangula, assembly GCA_036850905.1. Lineage (NCBI taxonomy): Eukaryota > Viridiplantae > Streptophyta > Magnoliopsida > Cucurbitales > Cucurbitaceae > Luffa > Luffa acutangula. The sequence goes on from CM072093.1 coordinate 48,875,300, forward strand.
TACCTCTGGGGTCCATCTCCCAGCCTTATTTCTGTCGAGTTGTCCTCGTCAGTTCTTTGTACATTGGAGTGGTCCAAAATTACCTATAACATAATCTATATCTATATTTGTACTACATATATAGTGGGGCTATAAGAGAAGAATCTTTACTTTCCTATTTTGCCCTTTATAATTTTATTAAGTCCTATTTTTTCCTTCACTGTTTATTGATGGGACACAACTTTTTGAGTTGAGGTGCATGTTGAGAGAAATTTGTACAATGGAGATTGGCTCTTCAATCTTTGGGATGTGACTTTATGAGTTTATGTGTCCATTTTGAGAGATGTTGAGACAATGGGAGTGAATTTTCAAATTTTGATTTGAAAAAATATATTTAAAAATTAAACTCTTAAGTCAAGGTGCAATTTATTCCAATGGGACATGTTTATTTGGGTGTAGGTGACACATTGAGTCGGTGAATTCATTCATATATAGGTGCAATCCGTGTATAAAAAGAAATAAGCATAATTGCATACATACATTGTCTATTTTTCTATCAAAATGTCAAAGCACGATAAAACATTGAGAATTCAAGAAACTTTATTCTTTCATTTGCCATATTTATTATTTATTTATTTATTTTTGACAATATGAGATGGGAGGATTTGAAGCACAAACCTCGTGGTCATTAGTATAAGTTTATGTCTGAGCTATGTTCTTGTTGACTTTCATTTGCATATTTATACTACATAAATGACATATCATTCCACTTTTTCATTTAAAGAATCAGAATAAAAAGACCAACTAAAAAAAGAAAATTAAAAAAATATATCTTCTTCATTGTATATTTTCACATGGACAACTCTCAGTTTCAACGTTTTTTTTTATTAATATTATAATTTTTTAAACTTATTAGAGTAATAAGTTTACCTAGAAATTTATTATTTCAATATTGTTGTTTTTTGAGACGACATATCCAACGTGTCAACTTTCGGTTCATTTGTTTAAAAAGAAATATTTTTTTGGTAGGAAGAGACGACCTACAAACGAAAAAAAAGGCAAAGCAAGAGACGACCTTCACACAAAAAAAATTGTATTTTTGGGTTTAGCACAATGGCAAGGGGACAAGACTGGCATCCAAAAGCCAGTGTGAAACTTGTTTTTTCTCTTTTTTTTTTTTTCCTTTGCCTCTCTTTTTTTATCTTCATTTTTTTTTCTTTTCCTTTCATTTTCTTTTCAAAAAATGCAATAACCTACTTTTTTTTTCCTCTTTTGTTTTTTTTTTAAATCAAATAGAGTAATCCCCTCTTTTTCTTCTTTTATTATTATTTTTAAATAAATTAGTTATATTTTTTTAATGTTTTAAACAAATTAAATATTATATTGCAATTTATTCTTTTAAGAAATTAAATTTTAATTAAATGCTAATTATTATAATTTTTCACAATTTGATGTTACTTTCCGTTTATTTATTTTATTTGATTTTTTTTTTCATTTTCTTCTTTAAGCATTTTAATTTCAATACCGTTACACATATATTTATTTCTTGATTTCATTTTACTTTTTAACCTAACTACAAATGAACTGAAAGCTGACACATGGATAGATTGTCTCTTATTTTTGGTAACTTTCAATTAAAATAATGAAACTCAGGTGCATCGGAGGTATGTTTTTAATTAATCTTACTATTTATAAAAGCTGCTACTAGGAGGAATATTTGGCTTTCCATTTTATCCCCTGTTTTTTAATGTATACGTATATTGGCCTCAAGAGTTAAAATTATGAAAAACTTTAAATTAAATTAGTTGGAAAGAGAGAAAAAGTGCAACGAAAAAAGATAATAAATACCTAAAAATCCCATCATTAAATGCATTTAATGCCCTAAAACCCCATCAGAAATGGGAAGATAAAAAGCCAAAAATAATGAATATTCCATGCCTAAAAATCCCATTAGAGATGGGAAGATAAAAATTCAGAAATGAAAAGAGTACAATGTATTCAATGCCTAAAAATCTCATGTTTTATTTAGGCTAAATTATAAAAAAATACCCCTAAATTAGGGAGTTTGTTTCAAAAATGTCACTGAACTTTAAAAAGTTTAAAAAATACCCCTGAACTTTGAAAAATGTTTCAAAAATATCATTGCCATTAATTTTGGATGGAAACCGTTAAAGTTTGAGTTTCAAAAATACCCTTGAACTTTAAAAAAAAATTCAAAAATACCCTTATTGAAAAACGCTTCTTTTTTTTTTTTTCGTTCTCCCACTGTAAATTAACTCTTCTTCCAAAAATTAATGAGAAACTTTACTTATTTGTCATGTATTCATAATCTAGGAGCTTTCTTTCTCTTTCAACACACTCAAAGCACTTGACTAGATTTTCGTATCGAATCTTCAAGATGACTTTTGTTTTGTTCTTGAAATTCTACATGGGTTGGTAATCTTTTCAATATCATTTCCTAGTTTTCTCTACGAAAAATAAATGAAACTATTGTTGTATAAGGATTCTAATAATTCTTAAATATCAATCAAAACAAAATCATATATAAAACTTCTTAAATATCAATCAGAACAAAATCATATCTAAAACTTTTGATTGATTAATCTTATAAATTGGACCAAACTCACAATCTTATAAACATTTCTTCTTCTTATCATTAAGATACACAAACAAAGAGCAAAAAATGAAATAATATATATACATATACATGTTTTTTCTCACACTTATCTTCTTTACGTTTTTTAAAAGAGAAAACTTGATTTCAAATTCTTTTTTTATTTGGTATTGAGTTGCACACAACCTTTATAAGCAAAGTTTTGCATTAATTTTCATGGAAAAAGAATTTACGGCGAGGGAGGAGGAAAAAAGAAGAATCATTTTTCAATAAGGGTATTTTTTATTTTTTTTTGAAAGTTCAAGGGTATTTTTGAAACTCAAACTTTAACGGTTTCCATCCAAAATTAACAGCAAGGGTATTTTTTAAACATTCTTCAAAGTTCAGGGGTATTTTTGAAACTTTTTAAAGTTTAGAGGAATTTTTGAAATAAACCCAATAGTTCAGGGGTATTTTTTATAATTTAGCCTTTTATTTATACCATTTTGAAAGAATGAGAATCTTCTTACCTCAAGACCCATTCCCCGAACAGGCCTAGGAGCCATGCGAGTCACGACCAAGGGTTAAAATGTCGATATCGACGGAAATGTCGAGGTCTCAATTTAATGGACATATCGATGGAAATATTGACAAAATTTCGATGTCGATGGATATTCTGAGAAAAATATTCAAAACAAAAAATTCAAAAAATATTTAAATTAACAAATAAATGTTTTACACTTTTAAAATAAGTTATATACTTATGATAAATACTATTCTCCACCTTAGTTACATTTTGTTATTATTTTGTTTACATTTTATCAATTTTTTTACGATATAATGGAAATGTCGATTCACCCTGCATGTTGATGTTGAACCTATGAAAATGTGGAAATGTCGATGGAAATGTCGACATGTCAGTGGAAATTTGGTACACTGGTCATGACCACTGGGAGAAACCGTCCCCAGATGCCTGGAAGTTAAATTCTGATGTCGCCTGGATAGAAAGAGAAGGTCGAGGAGGCCTCGGATGACTCGTGCGTGACTCGAACGGATCCTTGATTGTTGTGGGATGAAGCAAATTAGCAAAAAATGGGCTATTAAGACCTTGGAAGCGTATGTTATACTAGAAGGAATCAAGCAAGTGATTTATACCTGTAATCGGCTTGGAATTTCACTGGAAGTCGAGACAGACGCTCTTGAAGTAGTCAATGTCCTCAATGGCGTGGCGGAAGACATTTCAGATTTGAAGATCTTCACGGATGAAATCATAGCTCTTGCCGCCTGAGCGCACTCCATGCATTTTCTCCATTGCAATCGCCTTTTGAACACAGACGCGCACTGTGTTGCTAGAAGCACTGCCAGCTGTGATCCTTCGTCTCCGATGGAAAATGGTCTCCGCTCGTCTTCTTCGCGGGAAAGGGAGAATTATTTTTGGGCTCCTAATATTCCTTTATGTTTTTTCCCTCCTATTTATGAGGGTAGGTGTACTGGACTTTTGGTTTAATGAAATTCATTTCTTTTTTTTAAAAAAAAAAAATTATACCATTTTCAAGGGACCGTGCTCTCTTTGAGGATTGGAGTGTTGTCGACGAGCAACTACAGAGAGAAAATAATTTTTGAGGGCCTCTTGATTCAAACCATTAGCAGTTATTTTTGGGTACAAATGATCTAGGGTTGGTTTGAAATACATTTTAGTTTAAGTGGTTTTCAAGAATGCATTTTCTTTTAAATATTTTGTATAAAAATTGTTTAGAATTTAAACAGTCATATGTTTGGTTACATTTACTCATAAGTGTTTTTATACACAAGTTATTATTTATTTATTTTTTAGAATCACAAGTTATTATATACTTTAAAACTTTTTTTAGAAAATTTGCTTTCATGTGTGTTGAATTACAATGATTCACGATCAAAATTACACGCCCATCTTTCCTTATCAAGAACCAGGATTAAGAACGAGAAAAAACAGAGTAAGGAAGAGAAGAGAAGAACATTGAGATGTATAGTGGTTCCACCAAAGATGGTGTACGTCCACTTTTCAAAACACTAGGAGAAGAAACTTTTATTCAGTATCGAAGAAGGAATGCAGTACAATCAAGGGACTGAAGATCATTCCTTTTTATTACAAAAGATGGGGCTATATAATCTTTTATCTTAAGTGAGCTGGACAAAAGAGATTAACGGTAATACAACAAACAAGACTAACCACCAGCTATTCCTTTTTAGATGAAGTCAGCAGACAGGTGGCTTGCCACATAGGACAGAATATACAGATCAACATCAACAATCACCCTCTTGATCAAATATTCTGAATTATGCCATAGGAACTTCTTCTTTTGTGCCTTGACCCAACTCAGATCATTATTCAGCCATAATCGAGTTTCACAATGTCTGAGAGATATTCAAGACGATTAAAAGGAAGAGCTTTTGTCATCATGTCAGCAGGATTTTGGGAAGTATGAATTTTGGTCAAAACAATGGCACCCTATTGAACAACTTCCCTTACAAAGTGGTACCTCACATCAATGTGCTTGGTCCTATCATGAAATGAGGGATTTTTTGATAGTGCCAAAGCACCTTGATTATCACAATGAATGTTCACCTTATAATCTCCATTTATCATAGCTGACACACTTCCTCTTAACCAGATTGCCTTCTTCACAGCCTCTGCTAAAGTAATATATTCAGCTTCTGTCGATGATAAGGCAACAACTGTTTGCAAGGTTACTCTCCAGCTTACCACATTACCATAAACAGAGAAGATATAGCCGGTTAGGGACCTTCTTTTATCAAGATCCGCCACATAATCTGAGTCCACATACCCAACTATGATCTTCTTCCTTTTCAAGCTTTGAGAACAACAGACCTTTGTTCTTTGTTCCTTTTAGAAACCGCAACACCCATTTGGCTGCTTCCCAATGCGACCTCCCTGGATTGCTCATGAACCGACTGATAATACTCATGGCATAGGCTAGATCGGGTCTGCTACACACCATCCCATACATAAGACTTCCCACAAGACTAGCATAAGGTACTGATCTCATGTCTTCAATTTCAGTTTGGTCAACTGGGGATTGGGAGGATGAGAGTTTAAAATGCTGGGCAAAGGGAGTTTTTACGGCCTTGGCTGAATCTAGATGAAATTTTTCCAGTATCTTTTGAAAATATTCAGCCTGAGTTATGAGCAAGGTATTTCTTACTCTATCCCTCGTTAGTTCCATACATAGAATCTTCTTTGCATCACCTAGGTCTTTCATTCTAAATTCTCTACATAAGGCCGCTTTTAGGTTTCTAATCTCCAGCTTATCAGAGGATGGGTAATGATTGGTGAGGAAATAATATTGAAAAGGGGGATTTGCCCAAATAGCAAAAACCGGCAAAAGTATTGAAAAAATAACAAAAAATAAAATTATTTGCGGAAATATCCTCAGTATCCCCAATAGTCCATCAGTCCCTATTATTGATAGTCACTGTTAGACTTCGATTAATCAGAGTCTATCAGTGATAAATACTGATAGACTTTGATGATAAACTTCAATTAATCGTCGAAGTCTATTAGTGATAGACACGAATAGACTTTGATAAATCGGAGTCTTCCTGATAGACTCTAATAATCATAATCTATCAATTTTTTTCGTGTTTAATTCAAGCCTATCAGTGATAGCCACTGGTAGAAAACAATTTAATTCAAGGTTATTAATTCAGTTTAATTCATTTCATGGCTATCAGTTTCTATCCATCAGTTTTATTCAAGTCTATCAGTGATAATCACTAACAGAAAACCGTTTAATTCAAGATTATCAGTTTCTATCATTGATAGAAATCAATTTAATTCAAGACTATTAGTTTCTATCACTGATAGAAACCAATTTAATTGAAGTTTATCCGATTCTATCATAAATCAATTTAATTGAAGTTTATTGACTTGTATCACCGATAGAAATTAGTTTAATTCAAATCTATTATCATTTTCTATCGAGGATAGAAATCAGTTAATTGAAGTCTATCAGTTTATATCCCTGATAGAAATAAGTTAATTATCAATTAATTGAAGTCTACCAATGATTGTTACTCATAGAAATCAATTAAATTGAAATCTATAAGTACTTTCCATTGCAATCATCTCAGTAATTAGAAACTCATCCAAAATTATTATACTACACTCATAAATTGAACAAAACTTTTAAGTCTCTTGTGGTAATTAGAACATAAAGTCCAAAAATAATCATTACGAACAAGCGATTCTCAATCAACAATATAATTTTTAAAGCCTAACAACACAAGCTCCGTGACCACCATAAAATCCAGATTTTTGTTGTTTTGATAGATAGTTGGTGAAAGGTTTATGGTGTATTGTAAAAGTACGAAGCTAAAGCTACAACGATTAGAGGCAGACAAAAAAGTTTATCAGGAAGAGAATTTCCTTACAAATTTGAGGAGCAATTTGAAAATGAGATGAAGAAATAGAAGTGGTGTTGATAGTAGATGATGATGGTGTGATGAAAAGCAATACATTAGAAATAATTGGTAAATTAATTAAGAAACTGAAAAATGACCATCATAGTGGTTTGAATTGGAATTGGTTTGTTGGAGATGCGTGGTTACGGTGGTGGGTGTTAAAAAGGTGAATAAAAAATTACCTTCTTGATCAGTTGAGGTTGAAGAAGAGTTACTCCATGCAATTATTCACCTCAACAGAAAAACAAAAAATAGTTTGTTAGCTTTCTGTTTTTTGTGAAAAAAAAAAAAGATGTATGAACATCACGTTGCTTCTTCTTTTTCAAGTAGAGAAAGTTTGAGAGAAGAGAATGAGAGGGATGTACCTTGTATTTTTCCATTCTTGAAGAAGATAAATAAAATCCCATGGCTGCTCTTGTACAGTGGATGTAGGCTCCTTGCCGAACCACTTAATCACTGTGTTCATCTTCTTCCTTCAGCTTGGTTTTTACTACTGTTGGTAAGCCTCGATTTTCTCCATTTTCTTTTTGGGTTTTCTTCCTTCATTTGTATGTGTGGTCTGAATCGAAGAAGAGAGAAATGAAGAATGGATACTTTTTCTTTTCTTTGTTTGCTGTCAAAAGAGTAAAGTAAGAGAGAGAAAGTTAGACTTTGTCATTTTGTGTGAAGTGCAAGCTAGTTGTAGGATTTGACAGCACCTTTTTCTTTTCACAAAATTGGTATCAGAGCCTTTGCAAGAACTTAACAATGGCAGTTGATAGATATGAAATTGATAAGTTCACTGGTAATGGAGATTTTGGGCTTTGGTCTAAGAGGATAAAGGTAATCTTGACTCAACAGAAAGCTTTAAACGGATTAGAAGACCCTAAAACCTTACCTGAAACTCTTACTCCAGAGCAGAAACAAACAATTGAAGAAACAGCTTATAGAGCCCTAATCTTGAATATATCAGATAATGTGTTAAGGCAAGTAATTGATGAAACCACAACTCATGATGTTTGGAAAAGATTACAAGCGTTATATGTCAAAAGAGATTTGTCTAACAAAATCTTTCTTAGGGAAAGATTATTTACCTTCAAGATGAATGCTGCAAAATCAATGGATGAGAATCTTGATGAATTCAAGAAGTTAACCTCTGAAATTAATCAAACTGGTGAGAAATTAGGAAATGAAAGTGAAGCAACTATTCTGATTAATTCACTTCCTGAAACCTACAAGGATGTGAAGATTGCACTGAAGTATGGAAGGGACAGTATCACAACTGATGCTGTAATTGCAACAATTAGGTGCAAAGAACTTGAGTTTAAATCAGAATCTAAGAGTGCTGGAGGTAGTGCAGAAACTTTGTACTCAAAAGGAAATAACAACTACTACAAAAAGAATAAGTTTGCTAAAGGGCAGAGGTTTCATAAGCCTAAGACAGTGCTTAGGTGCTTTATTTGTCACAAGGAAGGCCACTTCAAAAGAAACTGCCCAGATCGAAAGAAAAAAGATTATAGAAAGCCAAGGGAACATGGAAAGGCAGATTGCTCTATTGGTGATGATGCATATGAGTATTCTGAGGTATTGACAGCATCAAATGAAAATGCCATGAATGGAAAAACTGAGGTAAAGGAAGACTGGGTCCTTGACTCAGGGTGTACCTTTCATATGACTTCCTTAAGGGAATGGTTTGTATCCTATAAATCATGGGATGGAGGCTCAGTATTCATGGGTAATAACCACGGGTGTAAAGTCGTGGGAATAGGCTCAGTAATGCTCAAACTTGAAGACAATAGAGAAATCTTGCTGAAAGAAGTAAGACATGTTCCAGATTTGAGGAGAAACCTTATCTCCTTGGGTATGCTTGATAATCTTGGTTGTTCAATCATTATAAAGGAAGGATCTCTAAAAGTTCTAAGAGATTCAAGAGTTGTTCTTGAAGGGCAGAAGTTGAATGGGTTATATGTTATAAAAAATGTGCTCTCTAAAGATCATGCCTTGATATCTCAAAGTGACAGAGATGAAGAAATTGAGTTGTGGCATAGAAGACTCTCTCATATAAGTGAAGGAGGTCTCCAAGAACTTCTAAAACAGGGGATAATAAAGACTAGAGGAACTAAACGTCTCAGATTCTGTGAACATTGTGTCTATGGAAAGTCTAAGAGACTTAAGTTCACTAAAGGACAACATTCAACCAAAGATATATTGGGTTACATTCATGTTGACATTTGGGGCCCATCTAGAACTCCTTCATGGAGTGGCTCTAAATACTTCTTATCTCTAATTGATGACTACTCAAGAAAGGTGTGGACATTCATGCTTAAAACAAAGGATCAAACCTTTGAAAAGTTTAAAGAATGGAAAGTAAAGGTTGAGAATCAAACCAACAGAAAAGTGAAGTATTTGAGAACAGACAACGGTTTGGAATTCCTTGGGGGATTCTTTAATCAGTATTGTGTTGAGAATGGTATTACAAGGCATAAAACAACACCCTACACTCCTCAACAGAATGGTATAGCTGAACGGATGAACAGAACAATTATGGAGAGAGTGAGGTGTATGCTCTCAGAAGCTAATCTTTCTTATAGTTTTTGGGCAGAAGCTGTTGCTACAGCAACTTACACAATCAATAGGAGTCCTTGTACTTCTATAGACCTCAAGACTCCAGAAGAAAAGTGGTCTGGACATTCCCCAAACCTTTCAAACTTAAAGGTCTTTGGGTGTGTTGCTTATGTTCACACCAAACAGGGAAAGCTAGAACCAAGAGCTCTAAAATGTATGTTTTTGGGTTATCCTGAAGGTTCTAAAGGCTTTAAGCTTTGGGACTTTAAGTCAAGAAGGAGTATTGTGAGTCGAGATGTTACATTTCGAGAAGAAGAATTCTATATGAAACAGAACAGTGATGTACAAACAGCTAAAAATTTTCATGAGGGATCATGCTCTAAGTCTAAGGTGGAGTTAACTAAAGAAAAGCAAAATGAATCAGTTGAGGAACAAGTTGAAACTGAAAATGTTCAAGACTTTGAACCTATTTCAACTGATACACTAGAGGAGCGGCAAGTTGAAACACCTAATGAGGATTTATCAAATTACACACTCTCCAGAGACAGACAAAGAAGGGAAATAAGGCCTCCAACAAGGTATGCACAAGCTGATTTAGTTGCTTATGCTTTAAATTCAGTAGATGATATGTTTGATGAAGAGCCTAAGACCTATGCTGAAGCTATTAGCTGTAATGAAAGTTCATATTGGTTAAAAGCTATGAAAGAAGAACTAGACTCTTTGTACAAAAATAAACACATGGGATCTTGTCACTTTACCAACAAAATAGAAAGTTATATCATGCAAATGGGTGTTCAAGAAGAAATTAGAAAAGGCTGAAGAGAGGGGAGTTAAATATAAAGCAAGGTTGGTAGCAAAGGGTTTTACTCAGAGAGAGGGTCTAGATTACACATAAATTTTTTCCCCAGTTGTTAAACATACATCCATTCGAATCTTGTTGGCTATTGTTGCTTGTAAGAATTTAGAACTTGAACAAATGGATGTGAAGACTGTATTCTTGCATGGGAACTTGGAAGAAGAAATCTATATGAAGCAGCCAGAGGGATTTGAAAATCAAAAGAACATGGAGTTGGTTTGTAAGCTAAATAAGTCCTTATATGGGCTTAAGCAATCTCCTAGGTGTTGGTACAGGAGATTTGATGAATACATAACAGGAATTGATTTCAAGAGGAGCAAATTTGATCCCTGTGTGTATCTAAAAGAAGCTAGTGATAAAGAGAAAATATATCTTCTACTATATGTAGATGATATGTTGTTGGCAGGGAAAAGTATGAAGGAATTGATCAAGATAAAGAAGCTACTGTCTAAAGAGTTTGAAATGAAAGATCTGGGGGCTGCAAGTAAAATTCTAGGGATGGAAATCTCTAGGAACAGGGCTACTGGAGAACTTTATGTGTGCCAAAGCAATTATACTAAGAAGATACTAAAGAAGTTTAATATGGCAAGTGCTAAGGCAGTTAGCACTCCTCTAGCTCAACATTTCAAATTATCTACTGAAGATTCACCTAAAGACAGGGAGGAAATACAGAGAATGGAACGAATTCCCTATTCTAATGCTACTGGAAGCTTAATGTACCTAATGATTTGTACAAGACCTCACTTAGCTCATTGTTCGAGCTTAGTGAGCAGGTACATGGGAAATCCAGGGAGAAAACACTGGGAAGCTACTAAATGGGTATTTCGTTATCTAGTTGGAACTACAAGGAGAAGCCTACTTTATAAACATCCAAACTCTACTGATCTAGAATTGTTTGGATATGTGGACTCTGACTATGCTGGAGATTTAGACAAGAGAAGATCTCTTACTGGTTTCACCTTTGTTTTTGGTGGAAATATTATCTCTTAGAAATCTAACTTACAGTCTGTGGTGGCCCTATCAACTACTGAAGCTGAGTTTATAGCAGTTTCAGAGGCTGTGAAAGAAGCTATGTGGCTAAAGGGCTTAATTGAAGAGCTAGGGTTCTACCAACAAACAGTAAACATACTATGTGACAATCAGAGTGCCATACATTTAACAAAGAACCAACAATTTCATGAAAGGACAAAACATGTTGATGTGAGACTACATTTTGTCAGAGATATTGTTGAGAAAGGTACAATCAGTATTTTAAAAGTAAATACAGAAGAAAATGCAGCAGACATGTTAACTAAAGCTGTTACCCGTTCTAAGCTTGAGCATTGTTTAAAATTGCTCAAGGTTGTTGATCTGCCAGCTGAAGAATAACCTGAAACAAGAAGCAGTCAGGGTAATGTTTTAATTCAAGGTGGAGATTTGTTAAAAAGGTGAATAAAAAATTACCTTCTTGATCAGTTGAGGTTGAAGAAGAGTTACTCCATGCAATTATTCACCTCAACAGAAAAACAGAAAATAGTTTGTTAGCTTTCTGTTTTTTGTGAAAAAAAAAAAGATGTATGAACATCACGTTGCTTCTTCTTTTTCAAGTAGAGAAAGTTTGAGAGAAGAGAATGAGAGGGATGTACCTTGTATTTTTCCATTCTTGAAGAAGATAAATAAAATCCCATGACTGCTCTTGTATAGTGGATGTAGGCTCCTTGCCGAACCACTTAATCACTGTGTTCATCTTCTTCCTTCAGCTTGGTTTTTACTACTGTTGGTAAGCCTCGATTTTCTCCATTTTCTTTTTGGGTTTTCTTCCTTCATTTGCATGTGTGGTCTGAATCGAAGAAGAGAGAAATGAAGAATGGATACTTTTTCTTTTCTTTGTTTGCTGTCAAAAGAGTAAAGTAAGAGAGAGAAAGTTAGACTTTGTCATTTTGTGTGAAGTGCAAGCTAGTTGTAGGATTTGACAGCACCTTTTTCTTTTCACAAAATTATTGTTGGGACTGCGTCCAAAGTCCCACATCGGCTAGATAAGGGGATGATCATGGGTATATAAGGGAGGACTAGTATCTCCATTGGTATGAGGCCTTTTGGGGTGATCCAAAAGCAAAACCATGAGGGCTTATGCCCAAAGTGGACAATGTCATACCAATGTGGAGATATGAGTGTGTCCGGTAGTCCCTTACAAGTGGTATCAGAGCCATGCCCTACGAATAGCCGTGTTGGGTGGAACCCTCGGGTGCCGAACAAATAAGTTGTGAGCCTTAATAGTCATGGTGGAGGTCCGTGGTTGAGCTCTGGGTAGGCGGGTATACTCCGGAGAATAGGAGTCGTCCTAGATAAGAGCAAGAACTCTCGGTAAAGCGGTGAAGCTTAGAGAGTTGGACGGATAGATGACTATTTGAGGGGAGGCGATTGTTGGGACTGCGTCTAAAGTCCCACATCGGCTAGATAAGGGGATGATCATGGAAAACCATGAGGGCTTATGCCCAAAGTGGACAATATCATACCATTGTGGAGATATGAGTGTGTCTGGTAGTCCCTTACAGTGGGAAGTGAGGTAGTGGAAAGGAGGAAAGAATTTGATAAAGGCTACCAACAAATGGTTGACGTGTTGAAAGAGAATAAAAGCTCATAGACTATGAATACACATGAAAAATAAGTAAAGTTTCTCATTGATTTTCATGGAGGAAGAATTTACGGTGAGGGAAGGAAAAAGAAAGAAGCTTTTTTCTAATAAGGGTATTTTTTTAATTTGTTTTAAAAGTTCAAGGGTATTAATGAAATTGAAACTTTAATGGTTTAATTTCCATCTAAAAATTAATGGCAGGGGTATTTTTGAAACATTTTTCAAAGTTTAGGGGGATTTTTGTAGGGATGAGTAAAGAACACCGAAAAACCGATCTGACCGATCAAACCAATGTCGATCGATCGATTCTCTTAAATTGTTGGTCGGCGTTAGTTTTGCCAGAAGCAAAACCAAAAAGTCGGTCGGTCGGTTCTCTTGGACTGTCGAGAACTGACTGAACCGACTAACTATGTGAAAAAAAAACCATTTCTTTTATACATTACATAGTAACCCAAGCCTAAACACTTCTTCTCCCTCGTGTTCCGTGTAATTACTTCCTCCCTCGAACCCTCATTTTCATTTTCATTTTCTCCTTCTCTCTAAAACACTGTCAATTGCGCCGCCCCTCCCCTTCTTCTCCTTCGTGAGTCCGCCGGAACAACGTCGTGCTGCTCCTCTCTTAGTCGAGTCGCACCGCCACCATCTCCGTCGACTTTCTTTCTCCATTTGGTTCGATTTTGTGCTGCTATTGCCCCCTCTTCATTGTGTCTCGTTGCCACCATCTCTGTCGAGCTTTAGCCATCAGCCTCACCGTTGTTCCACCATGATTCAACCCCGTCGGCTGTCGTGTTGCCATTCCCACTTTCGATTTGAGGTTAAAAAAATAATAAATAAACAAATCGATCGGCCAGTCGGCTAGTCGGTGAAAATAGATTTTTTTTTAAAAAAATCGATATCTAGTTTTTGGAAACCGATTTTGGTCGGTTCAACGTCAGTTTGGGGTCAAAACCGACCCCGATTGGCCAATGCTCACCCCTACATTTTTTAAGCAAACCCCACAATTCAGGAGTATTTTTTTATAATTTAGCCTTCATAATTTCAGCATGTCTGTTTGAAAAAAAAACACAATCATTTTGATTATTACTTTTTTTTAGTACATCAACATTTGGGGATGAGGGGATTCAAACCTCTGACCTCATGGTCGAGGGTACATGTCAATTACCGCTAAGCTAAGCTCGCTTTTAACTTGATTATTACTTTTACTTTAGGTACATTTTCACTCCAACTAATATTAATCTAAGCCAACCTACTTTATTTATTCATTCATTTTTTTTTAGTTTCTAAGCTGACCTATTTGGAACTCAACGGAAAAAAGACCAAAAAAAAAAAAAAAAATCTATTGGACTTCAATATTTGCCTACACCAGCAAGATAAGAGTAAAAGTAAAACACACGTAGGAAAGCTAATTCATATGAAAAAGTAATAATATTCTTTTGAAATTTGGAAAACTCAAATAAACAGTTTAAAAATTTATAGAACAAAATAAAATAAACCTGGGATCCATTTGAAATACCTTTTGGTTTAACTCTTTTTTAAGAATGCATTTTTTTAAACATTTTGTATAAAAATTGTTTAGAATTTAAACACTCATATGTTTGGTTAAATTTTATAAATTTATACACAAGTTATTATATACCTAAAAAACTATTTTTAAAAAATAAAATTTACTCTTGAGTTTCTCTCAAAATGGTTTATTTCTTAATTTATTTTTTTTATTAGTCATTTTTAATGATTATCACACTAGAAATTTTGAAAAATGATTTTCTTTTTCAAAGCTAAACCAAACATACGATTAATTATCGGATTGAAAATTCTAATATAACTATGGGACTGGAAAACATATTAATAATATCGTTCTGAATTATAGATTGTTGAAAAAGAAATTCAGTGAAACAAACCCGGTAAATTAACAAACAATATGGTTTTTTTAGGGTTTAGCAAAAAAAAAAAAAAACAAAAAAACAAAAAAAAACAAACAAACAATATGGCTTTTTTAATTCTTCAAAACCATCTTACGAAATAAATCTCTACAAACCTAAACAAAAAAAAGTAAAACAATAAAAAACAATGAATTCTTGTAATTAATGTCTAGATTGATAATAATTTGGGCCCGTTTGATAACCAATTTGTTTTGGTTTTTGGTTTTTGAAAATTAAACCTATAAACACTATTTTTTAACCACAAGCTTCTTTGTTTTTTATCTACATCTTTTTCCATGTTTTCAAAAACCAAGCCAAATTTTGAAAAAAAAAAAAAAAAAAAAAGTAGTTTTAAAAAACTTGTTTTTGTTTTTGGAATTTGACGAAGAACTCAAATGTCTCCTTACCAAAAATGAAAATCATTGTAAGAAGATGGAGAGAAAACAAGCATAATTTTCAAAAACAAAAAACAAAAAACAAAATGGTTATCAAACATGACCTTGATTTTTGGTTTTTGAAAATTAAGTTTTTTTTCTTCCAAATTTCCCACTATGATTTTTATCCTTGTTAAGAATCCATTTGAATTCCTAACCAAATTCCAAAAACAAAAATAAGTGTTTGGATTTTTTTTTTTTTTCAAAATTTGATTTGATTTTTGAAAACAAGGAGGAAGATAGATATTAAAACAAAGAAACTTATTGGTGGAAATAAGTGTGTATTAGCTTAATTTTCAAAAACAAAAAACTTATCAAACAAGACCTACAAAAATTAAGGGAAAAATACACTTTTAGTCCCTGAGGTTTGAGATAAGGAGCAATTTGGTCCCTGCCATCCATTTTACTGTTAAATCTAACCAGTTGCTGATGTGACACTATTATTTTGATTAAAAAAATTAAATTTTATTTTTTTAAAATAAAAATATGTTAAAATAATAAAAAGATTATTATTTTTAATTTATTTTATTTTTGTATTCTTCTCTCTCCCATTTTTTCGGTGAAAACCCGAGGAGGGACCTCCCTCCCTCCCTCTTTGGTTCATTTAAAAAAAAAAAAAAAAGAACTGGAGAAGATGAGAAAAGAGAGGGAGAAGAGAAGAGGGGAAACAAAAAAAAAGGTCACTATAGAGGCGGCCATTGGTGAGCAGTTGTCGTTGGCCGCCGACCGTCGACCATGGAGGAAGATTGAAGAAGAAGAAGAAGTAGAAGGAGAAAGATGAGGAAGAAGAAGATGGAAGAGAGAAGAATAACAAATAAAATAAAATAAATAAAAATAATAATATTTGTTTTAAAAAATTAAAAATTAATTTTTTTAACTAAAATAATAGTGTCGCGTCAGCAACCGGTTAGATTTAACGGTAAAATGGATGGCAGGGACCACATTGCTCCTTATCTCAAACCTCATGGACTAAATTGTTGAGTTTGAAAACTCAGGGACTGTTTGGGGTGCTGAATTGGTTATAATATCTGGTGGTTATAATAATCTGTGTTTGTGGTGCAGATTATTTTAATATGGGATAAAATAATCTGTGTTTGGGATGCAAATTATTTTAGTCTAGGATAAAATAGTCTGTGTTTGGAGTGTTGATCTGTTTTAACATGGGGTTCTGAATCAAATGTTCAAACTGATTGTTTTTTTTTTTTCTAGTTTTTTTTAGGATATACGATTCACTTTGATTTAGGGTTATGTTTTTTTTTTTACAAAACAAAAAAGTTTAGAATTTGGTATAGAAAAATCATATTACTTAACTTTTAGTATTGCCAAAATAAAAATTGTAAATGTGTTCAAAAATCATATTAGTTTTTTTTATAGTCAATAAAATCATTTGAAATAAACTTGAGTGTGGTAAATACAATTTCGTTTGAATGTTTATTTTTTTTTAAAAGTTGGTTAACCTTCGATGTTGTCAACGACTTTTTCGGCAACCTTCGATATTTTTTTCTTTATTTTCATTTTTTATATATTTCAAAATGAAAATGAGAAGAAATATGAAAAAAAAAAAAATCGGCAGCCGGAAAAGTCGTCGGGCGCCCGTCAGAAAAGTCGTCAGAAATTTCGCCGCCCGACGGCGGACGGCGGCCGTCGGAAAAAGTCAAGGAGCCGCATGGAAGAAGAAAGGAGAGAGTTACTCTAGAAAATGGATAGAATAATCGGGTGGGTTGAATGATGGTTACGGTAGAGAATGGATAAAATAATCAGGGGTAAAAATAACTCACCTCACCCTTTATTTTTGTTGATGCCCCAAACACTGAATAGATTATAATAAAGGGGTTATTATAACCTATTCAGTGCCCCAAACACCCTCTCAGGGACTAAAATGAAACCTAACTCAAACTTCAGGGACTAAAAATGTATTTTTCCCAAAAATTAATTCGCACATTTAAGGGAAAGAAAAAGGTTAAATTATTAAAATTACCCCCAAATTATGAGGTTGGTTTCAATTTTAGAACGAAAAACAATGGGTCGTTTGGATGTGTTTTTATTGTTTTTTCCACGGATGTATTTAAATATATTCACATAAGCAACAATAGATATGCAAAAACATCATTTTCCGTCCATGTATTCAAAGAAAAAAAAAAACCTTCAGAGGTCGTTCTAAAACAACTTTCAAACTTCAACGGCTAAAATGAAGCTTTTGAAAGTCGAGGAGTATAATTGAAACCAACTATGTGAGAGACATTTTTGTTAATTTAACCAAACAAAAAAAGATAATTTAAAAAATAAACTTTCCAACTTCCTCATTTGTACCAATGCCACCAATGAACGCTCCTCTGTCTGCACTCTTTGTATAACAACACTCTCCCAACATTCGAAGAGGCATTTGAAGAAGAAAACTGAAAGCTTTCAGGCATGGATACCCACAATAACAACAACATGGTACAAACAATACAACCTCTCTTAATATTCCACTTTCTTTTTGTGCTTTTTCTCACATTTCATTACATCTTCATTTCGCTGTTCTTCGAACTATTTTCTGTTCAATGAACTCTTTTCCTTGTTCCATTATTCATATTTCTTTCTACCATCATCTCATGTGGTGAAATTTTCAGGTCAAAATGTGTGACGTTTGTGGTGATGTTGGGTATGGTGAAGTAGTTTTCACGTGCTCTCGCTGCACAATAGCTCGTCGACACATGTACCATTACTTCTCTCATCGTTTTAGTACTTGATTGGAATGACCTTTTTAAATGTTTAAGAACACCTTTTTTAGCACTTAAGAACACTTTTTTAAACATTTAGAAAGTCATTTCGACCAACCCTTAATTTCTCTTCCTTAGTTTTGTCATTTTGGTCTTTTAATATGTCGGTTTTTTTTTTTTGTTTGTCTGTCTGTCTCTGCCAGTTATTGTATGAGGGTTCATAATTTAGGGAACGCCCCAGAAAGTTGGGTTTGTGAGTCATGTAAGGTTGATGAATCAGGACATCAGTTTCAATCTAAAACACAAACCCATTCTGAAACTCCAAATGTTGCTTATGTTCTTGAACTTGGACAACAACCTCATCAAGCATCAATGGAATTTCAAGGTTTTTTTTTTTTTTTTTTTTTTTTTTTTTTTTTTTTTTTCTAAATAATGTTATTAATTATATGATCATCTCGTTTGGTCATTGGTTTTGCAAGAAGTTGACATGGCTTCAGAAAGCAGTCGTCAAGTGGTTGAGAATCCAAGAAATGATAGCCAATCCGGTCAAATTTCTCCATTAAATATCGAAAAGAACCAAGCAGCTGGTAACTCCTTTTCCACTCTCACATGTTTCTTGTCTCCTCCATCCTTTTTATATTTGTACTTTGAGTTAGAAACATAATATATTTGTATACAATTTTCTTGTTCAATTATGTATCTAGTAAATTTACAAGAAAATTGTATAGTATAGAGAGACCCAAATGAAAATTGTCCTACTATTTCAGTTTAGTGAGCCGTTTTGCTTATGTCATCGTGCCATTTTTAGGATCGCGCTATCCCTTTAGGCAAACGATCTCGTCTCTTGCTCTCGCTTCTCGCTCTCACACTAGTAAGGCTAAGGGAAAGAAAGCTGCTGCAAAAGAAGTGATTCAAGAAGAAGAAAATGAGCAACAAGAGGAAGAACCAAGCCTAATCCAACAAAGTTCTCCTCCTAGAAAGAAGGGCACAGAGAAGAAAGTAAAAGAGCCCATGTTGACTGTGAGTGAAAGCCTCAAGGCTGAGAAGTTCATCAATGCTGCTGCAAAAGAGAAGTTTGAGGAGATAAAGAAAAGAGAGTTGCTATCAGAGAGGGGATTTGATTCAGACCTAGAGAAGCTTCAAAGTCTGGGAAGCTATTTTTCCCAAACCTGATCACGATGTTGTGCTTGAAGTATGAAGTCCAATTTGAAGGTGATGAAGAACTAATATTGGCTAACAAGGGCATTATGGATACAACATCCATTGCTAGGCTTCAAAGGGCAAGCAAAGGCAGGAAAAGCACAAATGTAGTTTGTGGGATTAATGAGATCCTAAAGCAGCAAGGGAGGATGTTAAGGCATATGGAGCACTCTGAAACTCAGCAAAGGATGTATTGGAAATATGCTCAACCGAGGGATTTGGCGATTGAGAAAACTTTTCAAGCTAGTTTTGAGGAATTCCCAGAACCTTTTCCTCAGCTCCCTGTTGTTAATTTCAACCCTTGGTGTCCTCCATCCTCGCCTAGTGGAGAAGAAGATGATCATGAAGCCCAAGAGGATTAAGAGATGGGAATGTTGCTGTTTTTGTGCTAGCCTGCCCTTGTTTTTGTGTGCCTGTCTGTTTTAAGTTTTTAGTTTGTTGCCTGCTATCTGTAATGATGATTCCAAAATATTTGAATGAATGAATGTTTGTGGGAATAATGCTGATGTTTTGCTTGCTCAATGGTGCTTGAGAGTATGCAAACTTGCTTATAGCACTAAATTGGCCTATCTGAAGCATAAGATGTGAAAACCATCTGATAGAAATGAATTAGTGACGTTGTTTAAGTTGTTAGCTCTAATAGCAATTATTTTTGCCAAGAAAAGTTGCCTTCCAGCTTGCAAAGTTTGTATTTAGACCCTAGCTTTAGCTCATGATTGTTCTTTTGTTTTAAAATAGCATTTCTGAATGTTGCAGCAAATACTTCTTACTTGGTGAAAACTATTCTGTTTAGAAAGTTGTATTTTGATATTTTGATTTCAAAAGGCTACCTTAGTTGCTGATTAGTTAGATTATTCTTTTGCACAATTAAGTCGTTAAATATTTTAGTCAGCTTTCTAATTGTCCTCCTTAGCTTAGTTTCAATCTTAAAAAAGCTTACTCCCTTACCCAATTGTCCAAAATCTCATTATCTCCTTGAGCAATAAGCTTTAACTTCTTTAGAAAATAAGTTTCGGGTCTTTTATCTTTCTTTCTTATTCATTGGAGACACTAAATATATTAAGTTTGGGGTGAGATAGCCTTGTTTTGAAAAAAAAAAAAAAAAAAACAAGAGAAGAAGTGAATGAAAAGAGTGAACTTAAAAACATTCCTCTTTTTCTTAGGTTTGTCTAAGGTGCACTCATCTCCCTTTTTGAAAGCCTTCTTCTACTAACTAGGGAGATTTATGACACTCATAGTTTGTCCTGCATCAAACAATAGTTTAAGGGAAAATGGAGCAATCTGAAAAGAAAAGTGATTAGAAAAGAAAGAAAATAAAAAGAAAAAGGGATGAGTGTCAGCCTACTAGATACAACCTTCCCAGGGCTTAGATGAGTTTCATCATAAAATGTTGCCATTCTGAGAAGTAGTTGCTAGAGGGCTATCTTATGCAATCCAAGGGAAAATGAATGTAGTTCTTTTTATAAGGTGATGAGCTTGGAAGCTAGGGTGAACTTCATCACACAAATGTTGTCATTCCTAGAATAAGAGCCTTGACCTTTGAGATTCACTCAGTTTGATTAAAAAAAAAAGAGAAGAAAGAAAAATCAGAGAAGAAGTTTAAAGTTGTGAGCTCTTGGAGTTAAGAGGTTTGGCATAAGAGTTTAGGGATGGCTTGGTGAGCTTAAGGATTAAGGTTCTAGTTACCAATAGGCTTGTGCAAAAGAATGAGATGACTTTTGGAAATGAGCTAGGCCAATGAATCAGTACCAGAAAGCTAAAATGCTTTGGTAACACCATGTTTTTAAGCAAAAGAGAAATTTTGGTAGATAGACCTTTTGGAGACATATTTTCACATATGTCCAAAATTTTCGATATTTACAAGATTAGATTTTCGAATATATTTTCTTACCTTTATACCCTTGTTCTTATCATTTATTCTCAAATAATATTAAAAATGATAATAATATATTTCATAGATAGCCAACCGAATATACTCCATTTTAGGAAAGTTAGTTTTCACCAAATCCCCTAAATTAAGGAATGTTCATTCCCGTAGTCGTCCGTTTTGGTTTTATTTTCGACCTCTTCCCATTTCTTTTCTTCTTTTTTCTGGCAGCATTTTCTCTCACTTTCGGCTGCCCATTATCGGTGGTTTTCATATTTTTTTTCCCTCCTCTGTTTTTGTGGTTTCGGGCTGCATACAACAGTTCATCGGAACTTTACTTGTTCGTGGTATTTTTTCCAGTGGTTTTCCTGCTGTATTTAGGTTTTTTCTGTAGGTTTCCGACAAATTGTGTTCAGATTTTACGTTCCGTTTTCCAGTCGTTTGAACATGGGTACGTTTTCATTCTTTATATTTTATATATTCCAAAAGACATATCGTTTTAGTCCATGTAAGTTTCGTATACAGAACACATTATAAACACGATTTTATATGGATACGTTTTAAGTTTTTATAGTTTATATATTAAGAGGGATATAACGTTTTAGTCAATGTAAGTTTCGTATATATTTCGTACACATTATAAACATTTTTTTATGGCTACATTTTCAATTTTAATATTTAATATATTTCGAGGGATATCTCATTTCAATCAATATAATAATTAAAAAAAATAATAAGGAAACGTTTTCTTCCAAATATGATTTTTAAGGATGGATTTTTTTTTTTAAAAAAATTATCTCTCTCCTCATAACCGCACCTCAAAAAAAGGAAACTCTCCAACTTTTACCCAAAAAGAAATCGTGCATGATATTTTTTTTTTTAAAAAAAATACTTCATCACTCCTCATAACTGCACCTCATCCCTTTCTAATCGTGCAAATAACAAGGCATACATGAACGATATTATTTTTTATATAAAATATAGAATAATTATATAGTACAGGGTTTATATAATATATATATATATATATGAACTGATACACATATATGTACCGGCCGTTATATAGTATATTTCTACTCATTATTAACTATCCCTAAATATATATATAATATATTTAGAAATGATATATATATACAGTAGAACTATCACACAATTGATTGTAGAATGTAATAATTCTCCAAATAATAAATATATATCATGCATTATAATATATAATCAATATACATAATCTATTATATATTATATATTCATCGTTGTGTATTCAATTTATAAGTAAAACACCAAAATGATAAATATATACCAGACTGTATATTATATGGTAAATATATACTTATAATTATATTATATAAACCTTATTATTTTTTTTATAGGTAATAAATCGTGGGGTTTTTTTTTCGTTCACTCTATCTCATACCAAAAATAACGGGTTTTTTCCCAATTGCACGCCCTTCCCTTTCCCGTTCACACTCCCTCACCCACGGTTTGAAAAATGCAATATGAAAGGAAACAGATTGTTTCCTTTTTTGGTTTTATTTTATTTATTTATTTATTTAAATAGTCAGTATATATGAGGGCTGAATCGTAAAAGCGTCATGATTTTTATGAAAAAAATTTGAGTCATTTGGCTTTTTATGTAAAAAATGGGAAACTTGGACATTTATGAAATATATGGTCCATATTTGGGCTATATATGTACCTTTCCCTAAGCAAAAATGATAAAAATAGTGCAATCTGGTTGCAACCATTATTTAGCAATGTTATTATTGTTTTGGAAAAAAGAATGATAACCAATTGCTCTACTTTACATTAGCTTGTTCACAAGCAGTATCTAGTTAGTGGTGAGTTTAGAAATAAACGCTCACCTAATGCACAAATCACTAGAACATCAAAAGTGGTGTTTAAATGGGAGTTTAATCACTAAAAATAAGGAGAACTAGAAAGTTCCCGTAGAAAAATGTTGAATGAACTGGAAGTTGCATGAGTTTTGTTCCAGAAAAGCAAACGGTGACAGTGCAAAAGCCCCTAATCATGCACAATTGCATGATTTATCGTTTAGGACAAATAAAACCGTTCTTTCTTTAACAAAAATTTACAAGCTAGGTATAAAATAATATTAATATTTACAAGTTATCCCATCACATTTGTTAAACATAGTTATAAAGAGAGAAAAATATATACATATATGTTGAGGATCCCACGTTAAAAAAATAAGTGAAGACCTCACAATTTATAAGATAGTCATTGCCAATTAGTTTTTAGATGGAACCTGATGTTATCTAATAATATATACATATATTGAAAACAATTTTTTTTTTAATAAACCAAAGAAAATTTCACTATTGTTATTATTACTATTATTATTTGGTTGGTGGGGGTCCAAATAAAAGGATTTGAAGAAGAAGGAGGAAAAAAAAGTGGTTGATAGCTTTTAGAGAAGAGTGTGTGTTTGTTCCATTAGGATGGCTTGTGGAATTGAAAATCTAAGCTTTGTTGTGAGTGTGATGCACAATTCTTGATTACGACAGATTCCTCACATTCCCTTCTTAAGTATTTGGATCTTCCCACATAAAGGGAGAATTCAGTGCTCTTTTGCCCATTTATATATTCATCTCCATATCATCAAATCTCATTTTCTTTCACATCTTTCAAATCCAACTCCATTTATTTAACAACCTACCATTTAATTTAATATATCAACCTTATGCTATTAAATTTCCGTTGACACATGTTCATTGGTTCAACATTGACATAGGGGTGAATCGGCATTTTCATTATACTGTAAAATATCGACAAAACAGTAATAAAATAGTAACAAAATGTAACTGACATGAATATAATACTAATGATTGGTATTTCAACTCATTTAAAAGTGTAAAAAGTTCATTTATTAATTTAAATATATATTTTTTAAAATTTTTTTAAGTTCCTTTTTCCATAAAATATCTATCGGCACATTGACATTTTATTGATATTTACATAAAATTGAGATCTACATCAACACTTTCGTTGACATCGACATTTTAAACCTTTAAATTTATTTTTTTTGTTAAATAACAAATTTGGCTAATGTGGTTTTAAAATTTCAATTTAGTCCTTGTAGTTTGGATTTCATTCAATTTTCATCCTTTTATGATTTGGATGGTTCTTATGCGTTCATCTTGTTTGAAGAAATTGAGAAACACACTTGTTGTGTCGTAGTGAAGACCACTGCCTTGAAAGCAATTTCGGCACGACCACGGTGCTAAATCGTTTGACGCCGGTTGCTCCCCAAGGTTAACACAACACCCTCCTCGTTCGTGCACTCGAGAGAGAAGGATTGGAATCAGAGGAAAATGTAGGAAGGAAGAAAATGAATTCGATACCTTCCACTTTGCTCAAGGTCTCCTTTT
Source organism: Luffa acutangula (assembly GCA_036850905.1). Classification (NCBI taxonomy): domain Eukaryota; kingdom Viridiplantae; phylum Streptophyta; class Magnoliopsida; order Cucurbitales; family Cucurbitaceae; genus Luffa; species Luffa acutangula. The sequence continues at coordinate 48,899,858 of CM072093.1, forward strand.
ATAGGCTCAAAACCGTAACCATCATCCCTCAAAAGGAGTTCCAGCTGCCACGTGTCAAGCTGTAAGAAGTCCATGCAGAACTCCTCGGTCAAAGGCTAAAAAATCGGTCAACACTCCACGGTCAAAGGCTGACTGGTCAACTGAGGCATGCGAGCTGGAGCTGGAGCTGGACGTTGGGCTTGAACCGTGGACCGTGGACCAGACCGGACCGAACCGAGCTGTGACACGTGGAAGCTTCTGATACGTTGGATATTGGGAATAAGTAAGAAATATATTTTTGGCAAAAAAGAAAGAGTAAAACCCTTTCTTTATTACGCGCGAGCGCGGTTACCCGAACCCGTCCGACCGACGGCAGCGGCGGCGGCGCGCGCGTGTGGGAAGTGGTCTAAGTACCACCCTTAACCACTTTTACAAGAGTAGGGAAGAGTGATTGTATAAAAACACTCCTCCCAACTCCAAATCTTTCCATGTGGGACAAACATAAAGTGAAACATGAAAAAGCCAAAAAATATTCAAGCAAATATGCTAGTCATTCCCAACAATCCCCCACGAATGACGGTGAGCAATATTTCTCTAAGCAAAGGAGGAAATTCAACTTAAGCATTAATATCTTTCGATTTGAATTAATGCGTAGTGAAGCAAGGCAATAACCAGCGTGGTGAAAGTAAGTTACCTTTTGAACTTTCAACAGTCATGGTTTAGACCCCTACAACACGTTTGTATCCTCATATTTTCCCTTGATTCCGCGATACAACAGTCGAACAAGTGCTATTTAAGGCCATGCACTAGCACCTTGGGTTATCGTGAGAGCTCTAGAAAGAGAATGCTTTACACTCTTTCATAGAAGGCGGCCACACCTTCACTATCACGTCATGCTTCATCAAGTCTACCGCAGTAGACCACTCAAAACTTGAGCTATGAAGACTTTCCAAACTTTGTCCATCAAGTCCATATTTGGACCACCCAAATAAAGGGCTATGGATTTATTTCAACAATTTAAGTCCCATACATCCTGAGGACTCTAGGATTACTCTCCTTGTTAGGCCTTTGGTGAGAGGATCTGCCAGATTCCTCTCAGACCTCACATACTCCAAGGAGATAACTCTCCCTTTCAATAATTGTTTCACAACTCCATATCTCAGGCGTATATGCCTTCTCTTGCCATTGTATACACTGCTTTTGGCAATTCCTATGGCAGCTTGTGAGTCACAGTGCAAAGAGACTGGCACTGACGCCCCCCACAGTGGTACGTCTTGAAGTAAACTTCTTAACCATTCCGCCTCTTGCCCTGCAAGTTCGAGAGCTATAAACTCAGACTCCATGGTGGATCGTGCAATGCAGGTTTGCTTTGCAGATTTCCATGATATAGCTCCTCCACCAAAAACGAACACATACCCGCTAGTTGAACTTACTTCGTCGTTATCAGTTACCCAGTTTGCATCACAATAACCTTCTAACACTGCAGGAAATTTATCAAATTGCAAACAGTAATCTATTGTACCTTTAAGGTACCTCAACAAACGACGAAGTGCAACCCAATGTTCTTTATTAGGATTATGTGTATACCTACTCAATCTACTCACAGCATATGCAATATCAGGTCTAGTATAATTCATCAAATACATCACACTACCTATAATTTTTGCATATTCAGATTGAGAGACACTATCCCCTTTATTCTTCTTAAGTTTCATACTAGCATCATAAGGTGTTCTTGCAGGCATATCATCAAAACAATCAAATCTCTTTAGCATCTTTTCAACATAGTGTGATTGATTCAGAGAATACCCATTTTCGGTTTTCCTCAATTTAACACCAAGTATCACATCAGCCTCACCTAAATCTTTCATCTCAAAGTGTGAGGATAAAAACAACTTGGTATTATTTATTACTTCTAAATTCGTACCGAAAATAAGCATATCATCAACATACAAGCAGATAATCACATAATCAACACCAAACAATTTCGAGTAAACACATGTGTCAGAAGAATTTACCCTAAACTCATTGTTTACTAAGGTATTATTAAATTTCTCATACCATTGTTTGGGAGCTTGTTTAAGACCATAAAGAGATTTTTTAAGCTGACATACCTTGTCTTCTTGACCAGAAACTACAAAGCCCTCAGGTTGTGCCATATATATCTCCTCTTCTAAATCTCCATTGAGAAATGTTGTTTTCACATCCATCTTATGTATTAACAGCCCACGAATAGCTGAAAGAGCAACTAGACATCTAATAGTAGCTATTTTAGTTACAGGAGAATAAGTATCAAAGTAATCAATACCTTGTTTTTGTGAATAACCCACAACCACTAATCTGGCCTTGAATTTTTCAATTGAGCCATCTGGTCTAATTTTCCTTTTAAAGATCCACTTACACCTAATAGGCTTACTTCCCTTAGGTAAATCTACCAAGTTCCACGTTGGATTCATAATTAAAGAATCCAATTCACTTTTAATGGCATCTTCCCAGAAACTAGAATCTACAGATTTTAAGGCCTCTTGGTAGGTTTTTGGATCTTCATATATTAGATACATGCATGCAAATTGATCGTCAATTTTATCTGAGTTTTCAACAAGAAAAACAGTTAAAAAATCCGATCCAAAATCTTTCTCAGTTCTCTTTCTTTTACTCCTCCTAGGTTCAGTTTCATGCATAATATCAGCAGTAGATGAAGGACAAGCAGACACCTGACTAGATCGTGAGATATTAACTGGCTCATTTTTAATCATAGGAAATATGTGTTCGAAAAATTCAGCATCTCTATATTCACAGATTGAATTATCATCTAAACACATGAACCTATATGCAGCACTATTATGAGCATACCCAATAAACACACAATCAAAGGTTTTAGATCCTACCGTAGGTTTCTTAAATACCGGATATGCCACTTTAGCTAAGCACCCCCATACCTTTAGATAGCTCAGGTTCGGTGAATATCCTTTCCAAAGCTCGTATGGTGTCTTGTCCAGCCTTTTGTGAGGAACTCTGTTAAGAACAAAACAGGCAGAAAGCACAGCTTCCCCCCCACATACTGTTAGGCAATCCAGAACTTATTAACATAACATTCATCATTTCTTTTAATGATCTATTTTTACGTTCAGCTATGCCATTTTGTTGAGGAGAATATGGTGCAGTACTCTCATGGATAATACCATTTAATTCACAAAATTCCTTGAGAGACTTGTCACTGTATTCACCTCCCCTATCGGATCTTAACCTTTTGATCTTTTTGTCTAGTTGGTTTTCTACTTCTGCTTTGTATTTCCTAAACATGCTACTAGCTTCATCTTTCGATTGCAGAAGATATATTTTCGTGTATCTAGAGAAATCATCAACAAAAGATATATAATAGTTTTTGCCACCTTTGCTAGTAGTGTTTTTGAAATCAGCTAGATCAGAGTGAATTAACTCAAGTAATTCAGTACATCTAGTTGTAACAGGCTTAAACGGTTTTTTAGCAAATTTTGCCTCTACACATACTGAGCATCTACTATCATTGGGTGATTCGGATACATTAAGAAGATGCAGTTTTTTAAGCCTTTTAATAGATGCAATGTTCACATGACCTAGTCTACCATGCCATACATCAATAGATTCAACAATATAGGCAGAACGAGATGTACTTTCATTCATTTCGGCAAGAATAGAGACAGTGTTTAACACAAACAGACCATCGACTAAGTACCCCTTACCCACAAAGTTACCATTTTTAGTGATGACAACCTTGTCAACTTCAAAAACAATCTTAAGTCCTGCCCTGTTCAACAAACTTCCAGATACAAGATTCCTACGCAATGAAGGAACATACAATACATCATTCAAAGATAATGTTTTCCCAGAAGTAAGTTTTAAGAGAACCTTCCCTTTTCCAAGTACTCCAGCAGTGGTCGAGTTCCCCATATATACGCATTCACCGTCAACAATGTCATGGAACTCGTGGAACAAGCTTCGATTTGAGCAGAAGTGTCTCGAAGCACCAGTGTCAAGAATCCAGTCTGACTTATTCTCCACCAAATTAGCCTCCACCACTACCGCAGCAATGATATCGTCTGCTTCAACCACGTTGGCTTGTGCACCATCAGGCCTCCGGTCTGGTTTCCCTTTCCTCTGGTTGCACTGATAGGATTTGTGCCCAGGTTTGCCGCAGACATAACATATCAGCTTGGACTTCTCTTTCTCTATTTTCCCGCTAGGAGACTTGAACGGATGGTTCTTCTTCTGCGAGGATTTGTCTTTATTTTTATTTTTGAACCTGTCTTTAGATGCAGCAGAAGATTCAACTAAGTTAGCATTAACTGAATTCAAAGACTTAGATTCCAACTTATCCTTTTGCCTGTTGGCTTCTTCAGTTCGCATGTGGCTGATCAATTCTTGTAACGTCAGGTCTTTCTTCTTGTGCTTTAAATGATTGCGGTAGTCGCTCCATGAAGAAGGGAATTTTTCGAGCAAGACATTCGCCTGGAGAATCTCGCACATCTTCATACCTTCTGTCAGAATGTTTGCCACTAGATTCTCGTACTCGTGGACCTGGTCCATCACTGGTTTGTCGTCCGTTATTTGGAACCGCATCCACTTTTCGACCACGTACTTTTTCCTTCCTGCATCATCGCCACCATATCTGGATTCTAGAGTGTCCCAGATAACTTTAGCTGACTTCTGAACAACGAACAGGTCAAACAGTGAGTCGTTCATGTGGTTCAAAAGATAACCCCGAACTGCCTTGTTGTCTTTCTCGAACTTTTCTGGATCAATATCATGACTGGCCTTTGGTTTTTGAGGGACAGTCTGTACTTCCTTAGAACTGTGTGGATCAGGCTGAACCTCTTTAGATTTTTCAAGGTCTACAACCGGTGCTTCTGATTTCTCCACATAATTGGTGGTTAGGATGTAGTCGACCTCTAGCTGTTTGAAGAAGATGAGCAGTTTCTGAGACCAGCGACGATAGTTAGAACCATCCAGAGGTTCTAGTTTGGATAGATCCGGAACATGCTTCTTGGTTTTGATGGACATTTTCAAATTGCTTTCAACTTGTTTGAAGAAATTGAGAAACACACTTGTTGTGTCGTGGTGAAGACCACTGCCTTGAAAGCAATTTCGGCACGACCACGGTGCTAAATTGTTTGACGTCGGTTGCTCCCCAAGGTTAACACAACACCCTCCTCGTTCGTGTACTCGAGAGAGAAGGATTGGAATCAGAGGAAAATGTAGGAAGGAAGAAAATGAATTTGATACCTTCCACTTTGCTCAAGGTCTCCTTTTATAGGCTCAAAACTGTAACCATCATCCCTCAAAAGGAGTTCCAGCTGCCACGTGTCAAGCTGTAAGGAGTCCATGCAGAACTCCTCGGTCAAAGGCTAAAAAATCGGTCAACACTCCACGGTCAAAGGCTGACTGGTCAACTGAGGCATGCAAGCTGGAGCTGGAGCTGGACGTTGGTGATGTGGACTTTTCCTAACCACAAGCGCACGGGTCAAGTAATAATATAGGGAAAGTAAATTCGAATGTCGTCCTCTGGGTTGGATTTTTAAGCAAATCAAGTATTGTGAATTATCTCGCTCAATTTTATTTAGGGATTAAAAAGTGATGAATGAATGATAATAAAACCAAATCAAAGCAAGTAAAAAGAATGGAAATTCAATTGGGAAAACTACTTAGGGAATTGATTTCGCCGATTTAGTTTAGGATTGATTTTAAAGAATAAGTTATTATGCACAATGAAATTATGAGCCAAAGACCCTTTAATCACAACTACCTCTCCCGAGTATAATTGATTCTCATGCAAATTAACCAACTTGATATCCCTATCTAAGTTTATTAATATGCAAGGCAATGAGATCTTTTAACCAATTCTAAAGTTAATCTAAAACCGTCATGAATTAGAAAGTAAACTTTATTCATGCAATCTTGAGTAAGTCTAAATCAAATCCCCTCTCCCGAGCTAGATTCGAAACTTAAATCATTCAACTAATGGCCAATTAATTGAAAGCATTAAATCAAGATTACAAACACAATAACATTGCACAACTTAAACCATAAATCAATCCATAAACTTAATCAACTACATCAATCCCTAAGCTACAAGTCTAGCTACTCATGAATGTAAATACAAGCTCAACTAAACATGTGAAAGCCATAAATCTAACTAAAGGAAGAAAAGGGAAAATAAAACTCAATGTAGACCGAATCCCGACGTCCCCGTCACGATCCCCACGAACAATGGGTTGATTTCCAAGTCTCTCCCTTTGTTTTTTAGCCTCCAAGTGCTCTGTTCTGCCCTGTTTACGGCACTCAAAAGTCCCAAATCGAACTCCCCTCAAACCTAGCCGAAAATAAGCTTTTATTCTATTTTTTTCGTCTTAGCGTCGAGACGCTGTCAAGACAGCGTCGCGACGCTGCCTCTTATACGCGCGTTCTGAATAAGGGAAAAACGGTAGCGTCGGGACGCTTCCTATCATAGCGTCTCGACGCTGTGAGCTTTACACGCCTAATCTGATATGGAATGAGAGCGTCGAGACGCTCAAGAGCTAGCGTCTCGACGCTAGCCTGCTGTTGACCGAGATTTGACTTTTTTCCACTTTTACTCTTTTCATTCCTTTGCATCTTTTCACGCCCCGAGCACCCGATTAACTCTAATATGACATTATAGCTCCAATCAACCATTTCCTACAAAATAAACATTAAAGCACCATAAAATGGCCCAAAAATCATAAAAGACTAGCTAAATTAAATAAGTAAAGATAGCTAGCTATGCTCGCTATCAGTTGGGCTTGAACCGTGGACCGTGGACCGGACCGGACCGAACCGAGCTGTGACACGTGGAAGCTTCTGATACGTTGGATATTGGGAATAAGTAAGAAATATATTTTTGGCAAAAAAGAAAGAGTAAAACCATTTCTTTATTACGCGCGAGCGCGGTTACCCGAACCCGTCCGCCCGCCCGTCCGACGGACGGCGGCGCGCGCGTGTGGGAAGTGGTCTAAGTACCACCCTTAACCACTTTTACAAGAGTAGGGAAGAGTGATTGTATAAAAACACTCCTCCCAACTCCAAATCTTTCCATGTGGGACAAACATAAAGTGAAACATGAAAAAGCCAAAAAATATTCAAGCAAATATGCTAGTCATTCCCAACACATCAAACTTCACAAATCATCGTTGCATCTACTGCATTAACTATTTCTTTTTTCATGTAGTAATTTTCTATTTGGATATTGTTGATGATCAAATTTCGCTAGGTAAATTACCTTCGCTCCACGTGATAATCGACAGTGAATTTGTTTGAGAGCGGGGGAAGACGTGGCCTGCAAAAAGGAAAACCTGCACACCGCTGTGGTGCTAGCCACACCGCCTCCTATGCTTAAGTCAGAAAACGAAAGTAGGAGGGCTAGAGAGCACGAGAGAGAGAGTCGAGAATAGAGTAGAGAATTCGGATCCCCTTCTTCAGTGGCGAAGAGTGGTATAAATACCTGCTCATGCTCCTAGGGTTTTTAGGAATTCGGAGGCGCTTCAGGACGAATCAGACTGAACCGAGGCGGCCAGAGGTGGAGGGGACCAAGCGAAGCCGGACAAACCCGGCCCGCGCAAGCGGGCCGAGCAGGGGGTCGGGCCAAAAGCCCGACCCCTTCGTGGCCCGTCCGTCTGTCCCGATTTTGCCCCTTGGATCCATTCCCTAGCTCTTTTTCTGCCCGATTGTCCTCGTCAGCTTCTTGTACCTCGGGGTGGTCCAAATTTACCTATAACAAATATAACTATGTTAGTTGACTATATTAGAGTGTAAGGCTGAGAGTAAAAAAAAAATAGGTTAGTTTTTCAAGTGAATAAAACACAGATGTATAACCATTTGAAAGATTTAACCAAACCATTTAAACCAAATCGAAACGTTTAAAATCATAGTGACTTGAAGCTAAACTCAAACTATGGTGACTATATTGAAAAATTTTAAAACCATAGAGGTCAAATTGAAACTTTATCCAAACCCTCATAACCAAATTTATAATTTAACTTAATTTTAATAGTCTGCCTTATATTTATTTTCTTATTGAGATTTGTATAACTTAAATTTAAAAGTCGAGCCTATATTTGAAATACTGAATCCATTATATTCTTAATTATGGCTCCACTAATTTAGCAAAATTACGACTCCATTTGATAACAATTTCGTTTTTAGTGTTCTGTTTTTTTAGTGATGGTTTCCTTACCATTTATTTACTACGGTTTCACATTTTTCTAAAAACAAAACACAAGTTTTTAAAAACTTTTTTTAAGTTTTCAAAACTTGGATTGGTTGTCGAAAACTTAGGTAGAAAGTAGATAACAAAACAAAGAAACTCGATTAATAGGTGGAAGTAGTGTTTATAAACCTAATTTTCAAAAACAAAAAACAAACCTACCAAACCGTTATTAAACGAGACCTGTGACACCTGAAGTTAGGAGGGGTACATGTGAATGAACCGAGATCACATCCGAATGAGAGGGATCCTGAGGACATGAAAGTATGGCATAGATAAGCTTAAAAGAATTGATACATACTACCTATACCAACAAGGTGCATCTTCCTTTTCGGTGGCTCAATCATAGGAACTTTGAAGTTAAGTGTGCTTAACTTGTGGAAGTTCTATGTTGGGTGTGTTGGGATTTATGCCCTAAAACTCGTAGATAGTGAATGTAACCGTTGACCGGATATTAATGAAATAATATTGATATATTTTTCCATTAATTGTTATTAGTTATTTTATATTTGTCTTTGCCTAATAATAACCCTAATCCAATAAACTAGACATCCAAGGCTGTAATATGAGTCTTGAACTATATGTAGCGACATATGGGATCATTGTTCAAGAAACAGCCTAAAGGGTCTATAGTATAGGGATAAGACTGGGTGCCTTATCCTGGTGACACTATGGATACGGCCCACTTTGTATTTGATACAAACGCTGCGATCCAACGCGTTCGTGTAGGAGACATGCGAGTGGGGGTATCCTATGCAATGAGTTTGCATAAGACCGGACCGCGAAATAGTAACCACTAGTTATAACACCGTTAACTAGTTGGTTTTCTATTTCACTAGGACGACCGAGACAACTTAGTCTTAATCCTGAGTTGATTATGGACTCCTGCTCATGAGAGACTGTCCTTTGATTTGCATGGGTGAGAGTGGCCAATACGCCGACTCAATAAGCCTACCACTTTGGGGACAAGATCGAATGGGGAGCTGGGAACATAATCGTACAAGATGGAATTCACTCCTTCCCGACTTTAGGGAAGCAGATGAGTGTTCCCTTAAGTGGTTACTCCGAGTCTTGAACAAAGGGCCCTACCCTCTCAATGGCACGAGAGGGTTTTCTGTTTAATGGTTGGACCATAAACAGATTGTTCATTAGAGGAGAATTGGTACTTAAGGAAATAGAGGTGACCCAGGGGTAAAACGGTAATTTGACCCAGCTGGTGTTACGGACACTCGTGAAGGACTAACTAGTCGATATTGGTCTAAGTTCCGTGGACACAGAAAATATGTCTGCAGTGAGAAGAGTGCAACTGTGAGTCTATAGTGGAATGTACACACAGTTAACGAATATTGATTATTGTGGTTAATGAGTTTAACCAATTAATCTCACATCGTTGGAGCTTCTGATCTGCAGGTCCATAAGGTCCCACTGGTAGCTCGTAAAGTAATTTGAGGCAACTAAGTAATTAAATGTAAATTGAAAATGTTCAATTTACTAAGGGAAATAAATATAATATATATTGATATATTATTATGAGAGAAATTAATATTTGAAAAGTTCAAATATAAATTTATGGAAGATTGAAAAGAATTAATTAATTTAAGTCCTAAAAGTGTTTGGGCAAAATTAATTAATTCAAGGCCGAAAATTAAATATGTGATTGGTGGTTAATTAATTAAAGAATTCATTAACCATGAATTAATCAATTATGTAAATAATTAATCACTTAAGGAAAGGAAGTGATTAATCATTTATGGGAATGATCTAATTACTTATGGAAGAAATTAGTCATTTATGGAAAAGATTAATCAATTGGGGAATTGATTGATCATGATTGATTAATTAAGGAATAAAGATTGAATCAATTTTGGAAAAGATTGATTTAATTGAATATTTTATTCATGGCCTCTCTTCTATAAATAGAACACTAGACCTAATTGGTCATGACACTTGACACTCTTGAAAGACAAGACCTAGAATTCTCTCTAGCCTCCCTCTTAGAGAAAGACTCCCACAAGTCTTTGGCCTCCTAGACTTAGAGACATACCGGTGTAACCTCTGTGGTTATTGTGTCAATCAAAGAAAAATTTCCAGCGAAGAATACCTTGAAGCGGCTGCTGCGTTTTCGTTCGTGGAGCTTCGTTGGCGAAGAACGGTCAAGTCTACAACGGAGGTTTGTAACGGTTCTTCCTCTTTTCTTTAGAAAAGTTTTAAAAATAAATTTAGATTTATTTTAGCATGTTTAAACCGATTTTACAGCGGCTTTAAAGTTAGTTTAAAGTTTTGTTTGAGTTTTCGTAACGGTTTTTAATGTTAATTAATATACGGCGTAAGGTCCAATCGATGCGCTTCCGCTGCGTTGGGACTTTTATTCCCTTCAATCGGCATCAGAGCCATCGCTGTCCCTATTAATTAATTTTAAAAAGTTGCGATAGGCTCTAATAGGTGGGATTTATGCATATTGTATGTTCGGTTTGCATTGAACTGTTTGGGTTAATTTTATGGCCATAGATTTTATTTTTATGTGATTTTGATCATGTAAGGCCCGGTGTTTCGGGTATTTTATGTAAAATCGAGTCCTATGTAAGTCCGGGTCTAGAATAGGTTTTTATGAGATGAAAATCGAAGGAATCGCCACTGAAATCGAAGCCAAAACCGAAGAAATCGTTGCTGTTTTGCCCAGATTCTGCCTCCAGACGCAACAGCGTCGGGACGCTCCTTCAACAGCGTCTCGACGCTGTCTCGATACCGAAGGCGCTAGGTAAGGAAAGCACACAGCGTCGGGACGCCACCTCAACAGCGTCTCGACGCTGTCTCGATTACGCAGGCGCCAGATATGGAAAACGCACAGCGTCGGGACGCTTATCTACACAGCGTCTCGACGCTGTCACGATGGAGGCGCGCACTAGGGTTTCAACAGGCGCGGTTCAAGCAAGGACGGTCCGGTTCGGACCGGTTCGGCTGGGCTGGGACCTATTTGGTCCGGTTCAGCCAATTTTTGGCATGGTTCGTGATTTTGGAGGCCGGTTCGAGGTGGTTCGGGGCGGTTCGAGCTGTCTAGACCAATTCCGGAGCAATACATGGATTTTTAGGATAGAATTTAGCTAAATTATTGTAATTTAATGCTTTATTTTATCCTGGGGGCCAAAATTAACCGGTTCAATTGCTATTTATATGCTTTATGGATGTCATATAGATTATTTAATCCCACCTTAGGTTATAAACATGCTCATGCATTTTTTATATATTATAAATTGTTATAATGTATGTTTAAATGCATGGATTGGTTTTCATATTTCTTAATATAAGTGTATATTAATTTATATGAAAAATTGGAAAGCATGAAGCATGTCATTGCTTAAATTAAATATAAATAGTTATGTTTAATGTGATGAATGAAGCATGCTTGGTTGATTTTCTTGATTGGCTTATAATTGTTATAATAAAAGAAAATCAAAATTGCATGAAGCATGAAACATCCATAGTTATTAATATAATTGTTATATTATTCATGCAATTGATGTGGCTTAATTATTCAATTTGAATGAGATTGTTGAATGAATTAAACCCTAGATTCTTGATTATAGGATTAATCATTAAAATTTGAAATAGTTCTTTAATATTAATGGTTAGAAACCGTCAATCTATAATCAAGATTTGCATGCAAACATAAGATCATAGGAAAAATTGAATTAATTTTAAATTGTTTAAAATTAATTAGACCTAGATCGATTTCTAATAGGATTAGAATCTTTTCTTACTTAGAATTAAAAATAGTTTTAATTTACTAAGTAGGAAAAACATTGCTATGATTATAAGGGAACTCCACCGGTAATGTTCTGTCTAAGGTTGGGGGTATTTAAGTTGACGGTTTACGGAACACCTCCTACCTGGGAACTGATCTGGAATACCGGAGTTGAATTAATCATAGTTAAATGTTAGCATGCAATGTCACTAGGTTTATTAAAAGTGTTTAATGCACCTAGATCTTTAGAGTAAAGACCTTACATTACTGAGGTTATAAGGGAACTCTCTCGGTAAAGTTCTGTCTAAGGCTGGGGGTATTTAAGTTGACGGTTTACGGAACACCTCCTACCTGGGAACTAACCGGATTGAGTTGAATTAACCATAGTAATGTTGACTTGCAATGTTGGGTTTATTAAAAGAAGTTTAATTCACCCAAAAGATTGCAGTTGAATCCTTTCCATAATTGTTATAATAGGATCAGACTTAGATAGATTGACTTAGCCGAATACTATCTAAGTTAAACAACCCTATATTAACCTTAGGACATTTTCAGTGGGAGGAAAATTACAAAACGAGATTTAAATCAAGTTTTGCTCCTACGTCCCTATATTCACAACGTGAGATTCATGCTCGGCTTCGAGTCGCCCTAGGAGCGGCCTCCCTTCGGAAAGTGTTTGCATGGGTCAATATCAAGGTGAATGGGAAAAATGTCCAGAGTAAGTGGGAGCGGGACACGTGTCAACGTATCCCTCGGTCTCCGCCCATAGTTCACACCGTGAGAGTCCTATGATCCGCCTGCAGGTTGCCCTGGCGCATCCATCCCTTCGGAGGGCCTGATCATAGGATTCGGAACATCGTGAACTCCTGAAAAGGATAGGAGCTCTTAGGCTAATCACCAACAGTTGTCTTTCCCTTCGGTAGCCTGTTGGTGCGTGCCTCTGAGATCTGAAAGTGGGAGGGTTACACTTACGAGGATGAGTTAAAATTGTTAACAAATCCTTGACCGAACAACGGTGGCTAATGTCTATAGGAATATGAGTTATTCTGGAATTAGAATTAGCTGAGAGGCGTCTCATTTCAAAGGAGGAGTACCTGATCACCCTTCGGTGGCTGATATTCTAAACCTCTGAAACGTCGTTGCAAAACTAAATCAATAGTTTTAGGGTTCTGTGATTGTCTGTTTTGCTAAATTGATTGGATTGTGTGCAATTGTTTGCTTGTATGATGGGTTAAGGCAAAGATAACTAATACGGTCATTGTTTGTTTAAATTTCAGCAATGTCTTCCTCAATTGTCTCTCTGCTTAAAAATGAGAAATTAACCGGCGAAAATTATGCTACGTGGAAGTCGAACTTGAATACGATTCTTGTTGTCGATGATCTGCGGTTCGTCTTAACGGAGGATTGTCCTCCAGCCCCTGCTCGTAATGCATCCCAGGCAGTTAAGGATGCTTATGACCGCTGGACAAAGGCCAATGATAAGACTCGCGTCTATATCTTAGCCAGCTTATCTGAAGTTTTGGCTAAAAGGCATGAGGGCATGGTAACAGCGAGGGAGATTATGAACTCTCTCCAGGAGATGTTTGGACAACCGTCCTACCAACTCCACCATGACGCTCTCAAATACGTTTATAGCTGTCGCATGAAAGAGGGCACGTCTGTTCGGGAGCATGTCCTGGATATGATGGTCCAATTCAACGTGCCAGAGGCAAACGGGGCGGTCATAGATGAGCGTAGTCAGGTTGCATTCATCTTAGAATCTCTTCCGAAGAGTTTTCTGCAGTTTCGAAGCAATGCAATGATGAATAAAATAACATTCAACCTGACTAGCCTCCTTAATGAGCTACAACTCTATCAGTCTCTTCTTAAGAACAAGGGACAGATAGAAGGAGAGGCAAACGTTGTTCACTCCAAAAGAAAGTTCGAGAAGGGTTCATCCTCTGGAACTAAATCTGTAGCCACTTCTTCAAAGAAAACTCAGAAGAAGAAAGGAAACAAGGGGAAAGCTCCCAGTACTGCTGCCAAAAGCAAGGGAAAAGCCAAAGCTGTGGCAGACAAGGGCAAATGTTTTCACTGCAATGTAGATGGACATTGGAAGAGAAACTGCCCAAAGTACCTTGCTGAGAAAAAGAAGGAAAAGGAAGGTAAATTTGATTTACTGGTTTTAGAAACATGCCTGGTAGAACATGATGAGTTTACCTGGATACTTGATTCAGGAGCAACTAATCATGTTTGCTCTTCTTTTCAGGAAAATAGTTCCTTTCGGCAGTTGAACGATGAAGAAATGACACTCAGGGTCGGAACTGGAGAAGTCATTTCAGCTAAAGCAGTGGGAGCTGCAAAGTTATTTTTTAGAAATAGATTCTTGCTTTTAGAAAGTTTGTTAATCGTTCCCAAGATTAAGAGGAACTTGATTTCTATTTCATGTTTGATTGAACAATCGTATACAGTTACTTTTGATATGAATGAAGCGTTCATTTATAAAAATGGTATACTTATTTGTTCAGCCAAATTGGAAAATAACTTGTATGTTTTAAGACCAACCGAAAACAAAGCACTTTTAAATCACGAATTATTTAAAACTGCTGAAACTCAAAGTAAAAGGCAAAAGATTTCTCCATCAAGTAACAATACTCATCTTTGGCATCTTAGACTTGGTCATATAAACATCGATAGGATCGGTCGTTTGGTAAAGAATGGACTTCTAAGCAAGTTAGAAGAAGATTCACTACCACCTTGTGAATCTTGTCTCGAGGGAAAAATGACCAAAAGACCCTTTACTGGAAAAGGTTACAGAGCCAAAGAACCCTTAGAGTTAATACATTCGGATCTATGTGGTCCAATGAATGTAAAAGCTCGAGGAGGGTACGAATATTTCATCTCATTTATAGATGATTATTCAAGATATGGTTACTTATACCTAATGGGACATAAGTCTGAAGCCTTGAAAAGTTTAAGGAGTTTAAGGCTGAAGTTGAAAACCTATTAGGTAAATCTATTAAAGTACTTCGATCTGATCGAGGTGGGGAGTATATGGATCAAAGATTCCAGGACTATATGATAGAACATGGAATCCAATCTCAACTCTCAGCCCCTGGTACACCTCAGCAGAATGGTGTGTCAGAAAGGAGAAATAGAACCTTGTTAGACATGGTTCGATCAATGATGAGCTATGCTCAATTGCCTAGCTCGTTTTGGGGGTATGCAGTGGAGACTGCAGTATACATCTTGAACAATGTTCCCTCGAAAAGTGTTTCTGAAACATCTTTCGAGTTATGGAAGGGGCGTAAACCTAGTTTGCATCACTTTCGCATCTGGGGTTGTCCAGCACACGTGCTTGTGACGAATCCTAAGAAACTGGAACCTCGTTCAAAACTGCGCCAATTTGTTGGTTACCCTAATGAAACGAGAGGTGGTTATTTCTACGACCCACAAGAAAATAAGGTGATTGTATCGACAAACGCCACTTTCTTAGAGGAAGACCACATGAGAGATCATAAACCACGAAGCAAAATAATATTAGGAGAAGCTACTGAAGAATCATCAAGAGTTGTTGATGAAGTTGGACCTTCAACAAGAGTTGATGAAGGAACTAGTTCTTCAGATCCATCCCGTCCATCTCAAACGTTGGGAATGCCTCAACGCAGTGGGAGGGTTGTGTTACAACCTGACCGCTACTTGGGTTTAATTGAAACTCAGGTTGTCATACCTAATGATGGCATTGAGGATCCATTGTCCTATCGATAGGCAATGAATGACGAAGATAAGGATGAATGGGTCAAAGCCATGAACCTGGAAATGGAGTCAATGTACTCCAATTCTGTATGGGAACTTGCAGATCTATGGATCTATAAGAGAAAAAGAGATGCAGCTGGAAAGGTACAGACCTTCAAAGCTAGACTAGTGGCAAAGGGTTATACCCAAAGGGAGGAGGTTGACTATGAGGAAACCTTTTCTCCTGTAGCCATGTTAAAGTCCATAAGAATTCTTTTATCCATTGCCACATATTATGACTATGAAATATGGCAAATGGACGTCAAGACTGCCTTTCTGAATGGTAATCTTGAAGAAAATATCTTTATGTCTCAACCTGAAGGGTTCATAGCCCAAGGTCAGGAACAAAAGGTTTGTAAGCTAAATCGATCCATTTATGGATTGAAACAAGCATCCAGATCATGGAACATTAGATTTGATACTGCAATCAAATCTTTTGGCTTTGACCAAAACGTTGATGAGCCTTGTGTATACAAGAAAGTCAACAAAAGGAAAGTAGCTTTTTCTAATACTTTATGTAGACGATATCCTACTCATTGGGAATGATGTAGGATACCTCACTGACATTAAGAAATGGCTAGCTGCCCAATTCCAAATGAAAGATCTGGGAGAGGCTCAATATGTTCTGGGAATCCAAATCATTAGGGATCGTAAGAACAAAACGCTAGCTCTGTCTCAAGCAACGTATATTGACAAGATGTTGTCTCGATATTCGATGCAAAACTCCAAGAAGGGACTCCTACCCTTCAGACATGGGGTACACCTGTCTAAGGAACAATCTCCTAAGACACCTCAAGAAGTTGAGAACATGAGACACATTCCCTACGCCTCAGCTGTGGGCAGCTTAATGTATGCCATGCTCTGCACTAGGCCTGACATATGTTATGCAGTGGGAGTAGTCAGTAGGTATCAGTCTAATCCAGGGTTGGACCACTGGGGAGCGGTTAAGAATATCCTCAAGTATCTTCGGAGAACGAGGAACTACATGCTTGTGTATGGAGCTAAGGATTTGATTCTTACTGGATACACTGATTCTGACTTTCAAGCTGATAAGGATTCTAGGAAATCCACATCAGGGTCAGTATTCACCCTCAATGGAGGAGCAGTAGTGTGGAGAAGCATCAAACAAGGATTCATAGCAGACTCAACCATGGAGGTTGAGTATGTAGCAGCTTGCGAAGCAGCTAAGGAGGCAGTGTGGCTCAGAAAGTTCTTGACTAATTTGGAAGTAGTTCCGAATATGAACGTGCCCATAACACTATACTGTGACAACAGTGGGGCTGTAGCCAACTCAAAAGAACCTCGTAGCCACAAACGGGGTAAACACATCGAGAGGAAGTATCACCTGATACGGGAGATTGTGCAAAGAGGAGATGTGATCGTCACTAAGATCGCCTCGGAGCACAACATCGCTGATCCATTTACAAAGGCTCTCACGGCTAAAGTGTTTGAGGGTCATCTAGAAGGTCTAGGTCTACGAGATATGTATGCCATCTAATCTAGGGCAAGTGGGAGAAATGTATAATGGGTATAAGGATGCCCTAGTTCATTGTATTTCCAGCTTTAGATTATTGCATTTACATCCCACTAACTAGTGTTTTAGTTCAAGTGGGAGTTTGTTGGGATTTATGCCCTAAAACTCGTAGATAGTGAATGTAACCGTTGACCGGATATTAATGAAATAATATTGATATATTTTTCCATTAATTGTTATTAGTTATTTTATATTTGTCTTTGCCTAATAATAACCCTAATCCAATAAACTAGACATCCAAGGCTGTAATATGAGTCTTGAACTATATGTAGCGACATATGGGATCATTGTTCAAGAAACAGCCTAAAGGGTCTATAGTATAGGGATAAGACTGGGTGCCTTATCCTGGTGACACTATGGATACGGCCCACTTTGTATTTGATACAAACGCTGCGATCCAACGCGTTCGTGTAGGAGACATGCGAGTGGGGGTATCCTATGCAATGAGTTTGCATAAGACCGGACCGCGAAATAGTAACCACTAGTTATAACACCGTTAACTAGTTGGTTTTCTATTTCACTAGGACGACCGAGACAACTTAGTCTTAATCCTGAGTTGATTATGGACTCCTGCTCATGAGAGACTGCCCTTTGATTTGCATGGGTGAGAGTGGCCAATACGCCGACTCAATAAGCCTACCACTTTGGGGACAAGATCGAATGGGGAGCTGGGAACATAATCGTACAAGATGGAATTCACTCCTTCCCGACTTTAGGGAAGCAGATGAGTGTTCCCTTAAGTGGTTACTCCGAGTCTTGAACAAAGGGCCCTACCCTCTCAATGGCACGAGAGGGTTTTCTGTTTAATGGTTGGACCATAAACAGATTGTTCATTAGAGGAGAATTGGTACTTAAGGAAATAGAGGTGACCCAGGGGTAAAACGGTAATTTGACACAGCTGGTGTTACGGACACTCGTGAAGGACTAACTAGTCGATATTGGTCTAAGTTCCGTGGACACATAAAATATGTCTGCAGTGAGAAGAGTGCAACTGTGAGTCTATAGTGGAATGTACACACAGTTAACGAATATTGATTATTGTGGTTAATGAGTTTAACCAATTAATCTCACATCGTTGGAGCTTCTGATCTGCAGGTCCATAAGGTCCCACTGGTAGCTCGTAAAGTAATTTGAGGCAACTAAGTAATTAAATGTAAATTGAAAATGTTCAATTTACTAAGGGAAATAAATATAATATATATTGATATATTATTATGAGAGAAATTAATATTTGAAAAGTTCAAATATAAATTTATGGAAGATTGAAAAGAATTAATTAATTTAAGTCCTAAAAGTGTTTGGGCAAAATTAATTAATTCAAGGCCGAAAATTAAATATGTGATTGGTGGTTAATTAATTAAAGAATTCATTAACCATGAATTAATCAATTATGTAAATAATTAATCACTTAAGGAAAGGAAGTGATTAATCATTTATGGGAATGATCTAATTACTTATGGAAGAAATTAGTCATTTATGGAAAAGATTAATCAATTGGGGAATTGATTGATCATGATTGATTAATTAAGGAATAAAGATTGAATCAATTTTGGAAAAGATTGATTTAATTGAATATTTTATTCATGGCTTCTCTTCTATAAATAGAACACTAGACCTAATTGGTCATGACACTTGACACTCTTGAAAGACAAGACCTAGAATTCTCTCTAGCCTCCCTCTTAGAGAAAGACTCCCACAAGTCTTTGGCCTCCTAGACTTAGAGACATACCGGTGTAACCTCTGTGGTTATTGTGTCAATAAATGAAAAATTTCCAGCGAAGAATACCTTGAAGCGGCTGCTGCGTTTTCGTTCGTGGAGCTTCGTTGGCGAAGAACGGTCAAGTCTACAACGGAGGTTTGTAACGGTTCTTCCTCTTTTCTTTAGAAAAGTTTTAAAAATAAATTTAGATTTATTTTAGCATGTTTAAACCGATTTTACAGCGGCTTTAAAGTTAGTTTAAAGTTTTGTTTGAGTTTTCGTAACGGTTTTTAATGTTAATTAATATACGGCGTAAGGTCCAATCGATGCGCTTCCGCTGCGTTGGGACTTTTATTCCCTTCAGGGTGATCTCCTAGGAATTTTCCAATATCGAGGCTGTTAAGGGTTGAATCCGAATTCCGAATCCGAATTCCGAATCCTGGGCCTGGGACGTTACAAGACCTGCATAAATTACAAACTCACAAACTAAACATGGAGCCACATAAACCTAAATATTTCTAGAGCTCATTTCTCTTCACCATCCAAACATATTGACTTGAGGCTACACAAACTTAACATTATTATTATTTTTTATTTTTTTTATTTTTTTTTTAAAAACAAACTTAACATTATTATAGTCTTGAGCTAGAAACTCTCTTACGTAATGTTTTATTAACATTTAATGAATAATTTTTGTGTGCGTGATATTTAGCCACCTTCTTATAATCATACGGTTAAATTAATTGGCCAAATTATAAAAAATACCCCTGAACTATGGAGTTTGTTTTAAGAATGTCCCTAAACTTTGAAAAGTTTCAAAAATACCCCTGAACTATGAAAAATGTTTCAAAAATACTCTTGCCGTTAATTTTTAGATGGAAGTTATTAGAATTTACGGTGAGAGGAGGAAAAAAGAAGAAAAATTTTTCAATAATGGTATTTTTTAAATTTTTTTGAAAGTTCAAGGGTATTTTTAAAACTGAATCTTTAACGGTTTCCATCCAAAAATTAACAGCAAGGGTTTTTATGAAACATTTTTCAAAGTTCAGGGGTATTTTTGAAACTTTTCAAAGCGAAGAAGCATTTTTTAAACAAACCCTATAGTTCAGGTGTATTTTTTTTTTTTTTTTTATAATTTAGCCTATATTTTTTGTAAGATAGCCTTTTATCCAAAAACAAAGAGAAGGGAGACTAGCTACAACTAAACCCTACCGAGCTAACAATAAAAATCAATTAGATTAGCCGTATTAATTATAGTTTAAGTGGTCGAAACGATAATCAACATGTATATCCTTGACCAAAGAGGTTAAAGGTTTGAATTCTCAATCCCTAAATGTTGTTGAACTAAAAAAAAAAGCCAGACATTAATGTTTTTCTATTATAATGACTTGGAGATTCGAACTCTCTTCTATCATTAGTATTATAATATTCTCTTTAAAAAATTCTTTTCAAAGAAATATTTTATTTAGAAAACGGAAAACTTTAATCCTTTTTATATAATTTAGGCTCCGTTTGATAATCATTTGATTTTTTGTTTTTTGTTTTTTAAAATTAAGCTTGTTTTTCCCTAAATTCCCTACAATGATTTTCATCTTTGTTAATGATCCATTTGAATTCATAGCCAAATTCTAAAAACAAAAACAAGTTTTTGAAAACTACTTTTTTTTTTTTCAAAATTGGACTTGGTTTTTGAAAACAAAGAAGAAAATTGATACTAAAACAAGGAAACTTATAGGTGGAAGTATGTGTGTATAGGCTTAATTTTCAAAAACAAAAAACCAAATGGTTATCAAACGGGGCCTTAAATGTATGAGTCAAATTACTCTACTATTGTTTTTGGAGATGCTTTTTGCAACCCGTAATTAAATATAATGAAACTCTCCCCATAAGTATTTTCTTGAAAAAAAATGTTGGTTAAGTGTGCAGTAAAAAAATGCTGGGTAAAAAGAGAAAGCATCTGGAGAAGGTAGGATTTGCAATGCAAATGCGGCCGCAAATTTGCCCATGTGCTAAATAAGGAAATTTTTTATGGCAGCAATTTGCACCGCGTTTTGCAGGCGCTAATCTTGTGCGAACTCGAGTCCGAAGAATGATGTCATGCAAATTCCATTTAAGGAATTTTGAAACTGATATAAGTAACGAAAATTTGACTTAGGTCAAATTATTTTCAAAATGTTCTCAACGTATCTCTTCGACAACACCCCTAAACAGACTGCAAATATTTGAATATTATTTGCTTGATTGTTTTCATTACTAAGGAATGACCCTTTATACACCAAGAATATACAGCAAAGGAAAGAATAATTACACTAAATTTACAGCAATTAAAGGCATGAATTAAGCAAAATAATAATGGAAAATATTCTCTAATATGCCCCCTCAAACTGATGACGGAAGGGAAGTCAGAAGTTTGTCTCGAAATGTCACGAATGTTGCAGATGACAATGGTTTTGTAAATAAATCAGCCAACTGATCCTTTGAAGATATGAACTTAACTGAAATATCTTTGCGAGCAACCTTTTCACGAACAAAATGGTAGTCAATCTCAATGTGTTTTGTGCGAGCGTGAAAAACTGGATTATTGGCAAGGGAAATAGTTGAAATGTTGTCACATAATAATGTAGGCGGACTTGATAAGTGGACATGGAGATCACGAAGAAGTTGTCGTAGCCAATATAGATCTGCTGTTGTAGTCGCAAGAGAGCGGTATTCAGCCTCAGTGGAAGAACGTGAGACTGTAGGTTGCTTTTTGGCTGACCAGGATATTGGACTGGAACCAAGGAAAGCAATGAAGCCAGATGTGGATCGTCGGTCAGAGGTGTCACCAGCCCAATCAGAGTCACAAAAGGCAGAAAGAGACAAAGTGGCACGTCGAAACAGAATGCCAAGGGGTCTGGTGCCAGAGAGATAACGCAAGATACGTTTGACAACAGAGAAATGAACAACTGTAGGGCGATGCATGAATTGACTTACACGATTCACTGCAAAGGAAATGTCAGGTCGTGTAAAAGTAAGATACTGAAGAGAGCCAACCAGTTGACGATAAAGCGTGGCATCGTGAAATAGCGGTGCAGAGATATGGAGATCAACTGTAGTAGACATGGGTGTTAAGCATGTCTTAGCAGATGACATTCCTGCAGTGTGAAGTAAGTCAGTGAGATACTTAGCTTGATTGACAAAAATACCATTAGTGGTAGTGTGAACTTCCAGGCCAAGGAAGTATTTCAGTGCACCAAGATCTGATATCTGAAACTCTGTTGCCAACTGCTTCTTTAATACTGATATATAGGAAGAATCTGGTCCAGTAATAATTATATCATCAACATAAAGTAACAGATATGTCAAAGAAGATCCAACTGAACGTACAAATAAGGATGAATCAGCAGCAGAAGCAGTAAATCCCAAGGTAAATAGATATGATGTAAAGCGATCGAACCAAGCTCGATGAGCTTGCTTTAGACCATATAGACTTTTATGAAGGCGGAAAACATGATGTGGACTGGATTTGTCAAGAAATCCAGGAGGTTGAGACATATAAACTTCCTCCTTTAAGTGACCGTGTAGAAAAGCATTCTTTACATCCAGTTGAGTTAAAGACCACTGATAATGAGCAGCAAGAGTGAGGATAACTCTGATTGTGGGCTTTTTAACAATTGGACTGAATGTTTCAGTAAAGTCAAACCCTTCGACCTGATGATATCCTTTAGCAACTAATCGGGCTTTATATCGAGCAATAGTACCATCAGTGGTATATTTGGTCCGAAAGACCCATTTACAACCCACAACATTCATAGAAGGTAGACGAGGTACTAAGGACCACGTACCTTGTTCCTGAAGGGCATCAAACTCCTCACACATAGCGGATCGCCATTCTGGATACTTCGAGGCAACAGAATATGAAGTAGGATCTGTTGGAACTGAAGTGGTCATGGTGGAAACAAATGCCTTGGGCTTGAAAATTCCTGACTTTGCCCGTGTTTGCATTGGATGATTATTGACAGTGCTTGCAGTAATGTGAACATTTTGGGATACTGAATGCTCATGAGATTGTTCATTTGCCGGTAAATCTGCAATACTAGAAGAAGAAACATGCAAACACTACAACAAATTATACATTTAATGTCGGACAGAAAAAAACACATGGGACTTTTAATGTCAGACGAAAAAAAGTGCGGGCCTTTTAATGTCAGACGCGCGTTTTTTAAAATTTCGGACGTTTAATGTCGGGCATTGCCCGACATTATTTGTTACGATTTAATGTCGGTCGAATTTAACCCCATTAGTCCCACTTTACGCTTTCTCTCTCCCTGCAAAAAAAAAACCCTTATTTCCCTTTTTTGCTCTCTCACCGACGACGATGCCTTTGTTCCTCTAACCGATTTGATTTTCTTCCCCTCACATTTGCAGCTTCACGCCCTGATTTATCTCTCACCTAATAACCAATTTTCCACCGCTAGTTTGTACCTCACCGACGACGCAAGTTCTTCTTCTCACCGACGGTGCAAGTTCGTCCTCTCACCATCTCACGTTGTCGCCGGTCGGGGTTTTTTGTGGGGTCGCCGTCGTTAGCCGTGGGTCATCGCCATGGGTCAGCCTCGTCGTGGGGAGTCGTCGTGGGTAGTAGATTTGAGCCAGTGAAGGTCGTGGGCAGTAGATCTGAGGTCATGGAAGTCGTGGGTTGTTGTCGTAGGAATATATTCAAAGCTTATGGTCGGAGTTGTTCGAATCTGATCGGTTCTTCGTAGATCTGAGATCTGAGTCGTATCTGCTTCGATATGGGTACTTCTATTCATTCGGATGTGAAATTTTCAAATTTGATCTTTTTTTTTTTTTTTTTTTTTACTTTTGATGTGAGTTTCTTAAACTTTTGTTGAGGATTCCAATGTTGAGATGTTTGTTTTCTTTTTCTAACTTAGAAAGCTAAAGATCTGTGGCTATTTTATGGCTAAGTGAACATTTAAAAAGTTCAAACCAGAGGATATGAAAATCAATAATGAAGGGTTTGCTATTCAAATTAAGGTTTTCTACAATCTTCAATTATCATTCTATTTTTGAAATCCTATTGTTTTCTTTTTTATTTTGCTTGCTTGTTAGTACTGTTGTCTGAAACTAGTAAAGATGGATGTTGGTTGCTGCAATCCCCCAACCCCCGAGCACAAACTTTCTTTTCTTGGGGTCCTTGTTTGGTTGGCTTCTTTTTGTTATTTGAGAGGGTGCTTTATTCTTTTTTGGTTTTTTGCCTTTGTGTTTTTAGTTTACTTGGGTGTTTTGTTTTTTCATTCCCTGTGGGAATTTGTATCCTTGAATTTTTTATATCTTCTAATTCTGGTCGCTGGCTCGCCAAATGACGGTAACTCTTGAAATTGTGGTTCATTATTAAAAAAAAAAAAAAACTTATGGTCATTTATCTGTTATGCTGCAGATATGTCGGACACTGGCGTACATACATAATTGCATTGGTATCTGTCACCGGGATATCAAACCTCAAAACTTACTTGTAAGGTTTTTCTCTCACGAGTTTCAGGTTTATATGTGAAACTTATTGCATATGAGCTTAGTATAATGTTTTATATGCTATGTTATCGTTCCTAATTGTTTCAGCCAGGTTTGCATGTGTTTCTTGTTATGTTACAGTGTCACCTTAAGAAATAATATTAGTTTCATTGTGGTGTATCTGATACCATGTAGGTGGAAATATTTAACCGGATTGAAATATTTCGTATGTTTTATTGATTCTTTCATATATTAGGGGATTTCACTAGGAAAAAGAAAATGTTTCATACTAATGGATTTGGTTCCATAGACCGCTTTCCTTTGATTCTCCATTTCTACTCCAGAAATTGCCATAGAAAAGAAAAAGGGAATAAATTTGTGATTTTTGGATTGAATGTTGACGAAAACCCTAATGTGGGGCTTAGAGCTTTTCTCGCATCATTTTGGGATCTGTTTGTTAGGTTTTTTGAGGATATTCCTCTATTTTACTCATTCATAATTGAGTTTCAACCTCGTTATCTCATACATTTACTTTTTTGTGCCATATGGTAGCCTCTCTTGCGTTCTTTTCATCTTTTATAATTTTGTTATCCAAAAACATTAATCACAAAAGAAACAAAGCAGGGTGCAAGTTTTAAAATTTCTGTAATTTAAGATTATTTTTGGAATTTAGATAATTGCGTGGGTCACCAGTGCTATGAGTTTTGGTACTAAAGAACTTCAACATTACTTGATTGAATTAGTTGTATATATTAATTATAAAGATGTGAAAATTTTGCTTGGTGGTTAACTTGACTTAAAGTAGAAGGTTTATGGGATACATCTTAATGCTATTGCTATCAGCACATAATTGTGTTCTGATATTGTGACTGTTGCTTTCCATATAAGGAGTTGGCTTAAAGTCTCTGGTAATGTCTATACGTTCACCTATTATACAATTTCTCGAATATTTGATTGGCTGGGATATTCGGATCAATGGATTTATTAGTAGAATGTCTTCATATGTTTCTGTCCATTATTTATTTTCTTCTTTTAGTTTTGCTTAATTGAAACTAAAAGGGAAAAAAAAATGGATTACTAAAATGTTTTTGAGTAATGCCTCAAGAAAAACTTTTCATTTCCAGGTGAATCCACATACACATCAGCTCAAACTTTGTGACTTTGGGAGTGCAAAAGTATTGGTTAGTACTTTTTGAACCATTTATGGAGTGGAGGCCTGTTGCCTTTTTTCCTTCTGAATTTATTAAATTTGCTTGCCATTTGTTCAGGTGAAAGGGGAACCTAATGTTTCTTACATCTGCTCAAGATATTACCGTGCCCCAGAACTCATATTTGGTGCCACTAGTACACTACTGCAATTGATATATGGTCAACAGGGTGTGTAATGGTTGAGCTACTTCTTGGAAAGGTGGCGTACTCAAATCAACTATATGGATTTTGTGTGTGTTTTATTCATAATATTGATGATTCTGGTAACTTTTTCAGCCTCTTTTTCCTGGTGAAAGTGGTGTTGACCAACTAGTTGAGATTATCAAGGTGGGTCTATCAATTTATTGCCTTATTTTTAATTCTTTTTCATTTTTTACCATTCTCATTCTAAGTTCAAGTCTCGACTGGACATTGGGGCAGTCCTCAAAAGTAGGTAGATTTGTTATAGCATTCAAGGTTGTAAAATTAGCTTCGGTACAACTTGGTATAACATATGTGGTATGTATTTTTTTTTTGAAAAGCATATGTGGTATGTATTTTTGATTAGGAGAACTAGTGGGTGCTTTTAACTTCTCGACAGGATGATAGTGGCTTAGACTTCATGTTTGGATGGGGTCTCCTATAGCTCTTGTGATTTGATCATTTGTCGAGTTCATTTTTGTTGTGGTTCTATTGAAGGAGATACATGTCTATCATATGTTTGCATTTGAAAACTGATATTGTTTACAAAAATAACATTGTTTAACGTGTCATTTCAAAATTTCAATCACGTACACAGGTTTTGGGGACTCCAACCAGAGAAGAAATAAAATGCATGAATCCAAACTACACTGAGTTCAAGTTCCCACAGATTAAGCCTCATCCCTGGCATAAGGCAAGTCTATATTCCCTCACTCTTCCAAATTCTCTCTATGCAATTTTCAATTAAGCTTCAAGAGATTGGCATCTATTTCCAAATAAAGGTCGTTGTTTGAAAGAGGCATGCTTACTATCATGTTTTGATTCATTGTTGGATACACTATTCCTTTCACAATTTCAACCTTCAAGTGTATCTTTTTGAATGTTGAATAATTTTTACTTGGTATCTCAGTTGGATTAATGATGTATCATTCCCTCCTCAGCTCCTGTTCTTTGTGTTCTGCTCATTTAAGTAGTTACGAAATGTTCAACCTTTGGGGGCTCCTCTTTAGTGGTATTATTATGTTGCATGCTTGAGAGTGTTTATTCTTCATTAACATAAATAGGTGGAATTTGGCTAGTAGCTTGTGCATAGAATCAGTTAATTACTTTACAAGGTAAAGTAGTTGTGGTTTTGGAATATTGATACATTGCAAGGGAAAAGCTTGCGTATGCACTCTTGGCCTTTTCGTTTTTCTGTTTCAGTGCTGCATACTTTTAATTTGTCTTGGTTTGTCCCAAATTGGTTTTCTAATATATTAAGTTGCATTTCTTTGTACTCCTACTTTGTTGTTGTAAAATACACTTAGCTAACCCCCCATTAGATAAAGGGGCTCCGAATTGCTTGCTGCATCAAACAAATTTCTTACCACTCATTAATTACCACCATTTCCTTGATTTCTTACCACTCCTTGGGATCTTTCTTTTTTATTAGTTGGTGTTAAAAGTTAATAAATTTAAAAATGTTCTCCAATATGTGTAATTCATTTTGCAGGTTACTACTACGATAGTGAAGATTGCAGAAAAGTCATGGGAACATGTATCTGTCAATGGTCAACCACATAATCATGGTTAGTTGTTCATCTTTGTAAATGCTAACCAGTGAATAATTCCTAGTTCTTTTAGACGAACTTTTAGAACTCTTTGCTGAGAACTAACTTTTATCATCACATACACCCTTTGTGAAGATATTGAAGATGATAAAAGATTTAGTTAAAAAGAAAAAGTTATAAGGCTTATATTATTTTTGGTTGTGTCCGACATTAAAACTTTTAATGTCGGTGTTTTTAATGTCGGTCAGTGACCGACATTAAAGACTTTTAATGTCGGGCATTGCCCGACATTAAAAGCCAAATTTGTTGTAGTGAAAATCTCTCGGGGAGAAGAATTAGTGTCAACAGTAGATAATTGGGTAGGTAGGGAAGGTGAAGGTGGATTTGGGGATGTATGTAAAAGGGTGAGTAAGGGTGTTATGTCAGGATGAGAAAGTGGGTCAGGTTTTGGAGAATCTAAAGGTTTGGCAAAAGGAAATATTGTTTTGTGAAAAATAACATGGCGATAGACAATTGATTTTTTGGTGATAGGATTGTAACATATATATCCTTTATATTCTAGAGTATAACTAAGGAAAATATGTTGAGAAGTTTTAGGTTCAAGTTTATGCTTCGTGTAAGGTTTTAATAAAGGATAACATGCACACCCAAAAACTTTTAAATGATGTAAATCAGGAGTGTAACCAAACAGTTTCTCAAAAGGAGATGACATATTAAGAGAAGGAGTAGGCATACGGTTGATTAGAAAAACTGCAGTTGAAAAGGCATAAGGCCAAAACTCTAAAGGAACAGAAGAATGAAAAAGAAGAGACATTGCAGTTTCAACGATGTGACGATGTTTACGCTCAGCTACCCCATTTTGTTCGGGTGTGTATGGACATGATTTTTGATGCAAGATACCTTTAGAATTAAAGAAAGACAAAGTAGAAGAATTGCAAAACTCTCCACCACCATCAGAACGAAATATTTTTAATTTTGCAGATAATAAATTTTCTACAAAGGGAACAAATTTTAATATAATTGCATGGACATCAGATTTAGAAGAAAAAGGAAAAAGCCAAGTAAATTTGCTAAAATCATCTATAAAACTAACATAATAACGATATCCATTAATAGAAGTAATAGGAGAAGGTCCCCCCCATACATCGCTATGAATAAGTTCCAAAGGAGAAATGGAAAAGGAAAGAGACATAGGAAATGAAAGTTTAGACATTTTAGCCTTTAAGCAACTAAGGCATTCGCAAGTAGAAATAGAATGAGATAAAGAAAGACCAAGACGAGATAAACTAGAGCGTAATATTTTAGGAGTGGGATGACCAAACCGATGATGCCACAGAGAACACTCTTGTTTTGCCATAAAATTAAAGTTTTTGGGGTGCATATCAGACGATAGTGTAGATGGACTTGGGATGGGATAGAGGCCATTGATGCTTTCACCAGTGTATAAAATTTTGCCAGTGATTTTATCCTGAATTTGGAACCAGTCAATATCAAAGATAAAAATACAATTATTATCTAGGAAAAATTTATGAACAGATAAAAGATTTGCTGCAAGGTCAGGGGCATGAAGAATTTTGGAAAGATTAAAGGTATGAGAAGAGGTAGAGAGTGTACCACTGCCGGTGTTTTGGATATTTAGAGGTTGACCATTACCCATTGTGACAGATTCTTCCCCATTATAATTGTTGGAGAGATTGAGATTTGCCAGGTCGTTGGTCATATGAACATTGCAACCACTGTCAGATAACCAAAAGGCATTAGAATTATCATTTTGAGAATTTGAGTTCATGGAGTTTACCGCCATAGCATCCAATTGAGCAGGTGGATGACGACCCTGATAGGAAAAATTCATCCTATTATAGCAATCAAGAGCCCCATGTCCAGATTTTGAACATATTTGACAGAAGATGCGACCTGATCCGAAACTAGAATTAAAATTGGAGGAAGGAGAGCCCAAAATGCTGCCAGACCCAGAAGATGATCCAGACCTGAAATTGGATCCGAAACTAAGCTGCTGACCCGAAGCGTGTGAGGGTAATCCACGTGAAAACTGATGGCCTGCGTGAGAATAATTTGTTCCTAAAATTGGGCCGCCTGAAGAATGATTAAATGGGTCGTTATTGTTGGAAAAATTATGTGGCCCATCAAATCCACGCTGATTACGCTGAAACCCTCGACCTCCACGCGATTGTTGCCCTCGTCTTCCTCTGCCCCTAAAATTAGGGCTCTGAACTGCAGCCATGGTCGTAGGTAACGCTTCTGATGTGTGAAATTGCAGCGTTTTTTCTTCAGCATCTAGCAAGACATGAAGTTCTTCTAGAGATAGAGTCCCACTTCGAGTTCGAATGGATGTGCGGAAGGCGTTAAATTTAGCTGGAAGCCCATTCAAGGTATGAACAAGAATTTCTTCATCCTCAATTTTAACCGAAACAGCAGCAAGTTTGTCAACAATATCCTTAATTCGACAAGTATATTTTTCAATGGATTCTGAAGATAGTTTCTTGATTTTATACAGGGCAGAGCGTAAATCAAGAATGCTAGATCTAGTATTTGAGGCATATCGTTTTTCTAAAGAAAACCATAAATCCTTAGAAGAAATAGAGCCAACTACATGAGCAAGAGCAGATGGAGATAAAGTGGCATTAATCAGGGTAATTAGAGCTTGATCACGAGATACCCATTGTGTATAATCAGGACTGACCTGTGTTGTTTCTGTCCCTTCAGAAGAACGGATGTACTGAACTGGTTTGGGCAGTGAATCGTCTATATGACCAAACAGAGAGTGAGCCTTCAAGATTGAGGAAACTTGAAATTTCCACAGCACATAATTTGTGGAATCCAAACGGAGCGGCACGAGATTGCAAATATTCGATAAAAGAAACAGCGGTGAGGAAGTGGCAGAAGATGATGATGATGCAGAGGTGGTTGATGAAGACGATGCGACTGTGCTGGCCATTGGAATAGATGCAGAACACTGAAGCTGATATTGGTTGAAGATGAGAAAAAAAATTGGCCGAATGTGGGATGACAAAGATTAAAGGGAAAAGGCTGGAGCTTTTGAAAAATAGTAAGAATTTCAATTCAATGCTCTGATACCATAAACAGACTGCAAATATGTGAATATTATTTGCTTGATTGTTTTCATTACTAAGGAATGACCCTTTATACACCAAGAATATACAGCAAATGAAAGAATAATTACACTAAATTTACAGCAATTAAAGGCATGAATTAAGCAAAATAATAATGGAAAATATTCTCTAATAACCCCAAGCCTCTCCGATGCGAGCTCCGACCACTTTCACCATCGAAAACCACGTACATTCTGTTCAGAAACTGTCGGCGACTCGTTTCCCCTCAGACCCACGAAGTTAAACTTGAGAATGAAGCCCCAAACCACTTCTCAGTCGAAGAAATCGACACCCTCACGTAAATCTTTAGTAGTTTCTTCTTCTGAGAGGTTGAAGGGGGTTTCGAAACCCATTCCGTCACCCCGCCGAATGAGTACCCGCCATTCAGAGCGTTCGGCCGCCCTGAGGTCGAACCAAGCAAAAGGTAAACTCCCACATCCTTTTACTCATGCAGGAAAACACTCTAAGGAGTGGGAGAAAGACTTGCAGGAAGCGACTGAGATTAGTCGAAAGGCTATCGAAGAAGCCAATTTGAGATAGAGGAAGAAGAAGAGGAAGTTACACCTCTTGTGCGAAGGAAGAAGATCGTGAGGGAAGGAGAGAAGAGGGAAACGAATGTGGCGGTTCTGGTTGTTCACCAAAGAAGAAGAGAAAAATCAGAGCCTGAAGGCCCAGTTGCATCCGCAAATGCGTCACAAATTGAAATTTCAAATGTTGGGACAAAAGAAATTATGCCTGCAAATGCGGCGCAAACAGAAGAAAATGCACCCGCAATTGACCCATTTTCTCTTAGTTTTTGTCTCCCTTAACTTTTTCTTTTGAAAAATATTATTTATTTATCTATAACGTTTGTTTCCCTCTCACACACATTTTTATGTTTTTAACATCTCTACATCTCTCAAACTTTTCTACTACTTTTGAAATGTAGGAAAAAATGGTTATAAAACTTATCTGTTTTTTGTTTTTGTTTTAAAGAAAAACTAAAAGAAGAAAAAAAAAAGTTATCAAATGAGGATTAATTAGTTTCTAAAATACTTTAAAATTAATTTGTTAATCAAGGGATTACACACTCTCACAATTCAAAACTGGTTAGGGATATAACCGAAACTTTGTAAAGTTTAAAGACCAAATAAAAATAACCATTAAATTTCAAGGACTAAATTAGTAATTTAAGCAAAACTTTCAATATTTAAAGAGAAGAACTATAATT
Source organism: Luffa acutangula (assembly GCA_036850905.1). Classification (NCBI taxonomy): domain Eukaryota; kingdom Viridiplantae; phylum Streptophyta; class Magnoliopsida; order Cucurbitales; family Cucurbitaceae; genus Luffa; species Luffa acutangula. Next base: position 48,931,616 of record CM072093.1, read on the forward strand.
GTATTCTCACCCACTTGAAAAATGAGAAATAATTTCACAAAAATCACAAATCACAATGGTTGGCAAACTATAATTGTTCTTTTTGTAAAATCATGCATTTTTCATTTAATTTAGAGAAAAAACAAGGGCAAGAGGGAAGAACATCAATTGGCAGCTATGAGTAATGAGTGCATGAACTAAGCATTGCCATAAGAAGATTGACATTGAGGTTGTGGGTCTAATTTGGTTGTTTATAATAAAATTCAAAACCATATAAAGATTTCCACTTAAATCATAACATTCATTACCTGGGTCCCTCTAGAATTTCCTTGGCCTCTTAATTCTCTATCAACATTCTTCCTCTGTCAACTTAGCAAATGGGTAACCAATCTCCCCTAGAGGCCCTACACTTAACTAGCTCTTTCATGTAACAAGGAGATTGGACTCATATACTGAATTGATCAACTTTATATATCATGTTCTCTCTTTCAGCATTTTTTGTTTTCTAATTTGTTTCACTAATTGATGTTTTCCCCCCTAAGATTTGGTCTTTATTTATTTAAGAAAAATGGTTGGGAATTTAGGGCCTTTTCTATTGTAGCTTAAATGGATGGTATGATAAAATATATAATACGCAAGAAAAGAATTTGAAAATATGAAGATAGGAAAATACACCATACTCGATTTAAGTTGGGTTCATTCCAAACTCTCAATACTACGTCCAACCTTTTGCGACGGTAGGTTTTATTATAATGATGAAGATTACGATGAGATTAATAAAGAGATTTGCTCGCTCGTGCTTAGAGATGCTTTATATCCTCTCTATTTTCTCTCCTCTTTAAGTTCACTATGAAAAGTTCTCACCCTGTGATATGGCTGCCTTCTTTTCTCTCACTCTCTATAATTCTCACAAAAAACATAATACATAAGACCATATATATAAGGAACCATACAAAAAAGGTATCTAGGAGCTAGGGTTTACAAGTGAAAACCATGTTAGCATCACAAGACTAAAAATGGGACATTGGTGCTTTCAAAATTCAATATTTTACTTGGGTAAGCACCACATCGTTGTGGGTGTGTCGTTGTGGGTGTGAGGCGTCTAGACATTGGGTTTCGACACCTAGATGTCGTAGGTGCTCTCAATTTCTTTCGATTAATAGTAATATTACATCATTGTTATAGGAAGGCATCCAACTTCCTCTTCTCTCTTGAACTTCAATTTAAACGTCAATCAGTCTTCAAATAAGTCTCAAACTTAGTCATCTTGATAATTAAGTTTCACAAGATCAAACACCAAACGATTTTGATTTCTCCTTCAACTTGATTTTTTTATTCTCTCATGGGACCATCTTTACTCCATTACAACATGTATCACTTATTAAATAACAAAAATAGCATACACAATCAATAAAAAATTCAGCAATTTGTTGACAAAACTAGATGAGGTGTTATATGCAATGAAATAATCAATCTCTCTCTCTCTCTTTTCTATATCTCTATGACCCATACAAAAAGCAAAGGCTTCTAAGGGAGAGAATGGTCATCATGCAAAAGAGAGAAGGTGACCAAACAATGGAAGAGCAACAATCAATGACTTCACCCAACCAATTATGAGGTCAAAAGTGAGAAACCCACCACAAAAGACACATTCATAATTCCACCAATAAAATGAATATAAAAATAACTAAGATGAATCAATGAACACAAATTCAAACAAACTTACAAAAATTTCCCCCATGAAATACTAAGATATAATATACATATATAGCTAGTGCCATTGAATGTGCAGTCAAAACAAGCTAGGCACACTTTTCACCCTTTTCTTTCACTTTCCCATCATTTTTAAAGCAAAGCTCAAACCCACATTGAAACCAACCCAAAAACTTTCTTCTTGCTTCAACTGCACTTGGAAGAAAAGAAGGAACAAAGTTCCTCTCTCTCTCTCTCTCTACTCTTTTGTGCTTCTTTCTTTCAGTTAATGGAGAGCTGATCATTGGACATAGGGTAAGATGAATAAATCCCTTCTTATATCCTTTTTTTTTTTTCATTTTTGAATGAGTTAAATATATATTGGGTATTCTCTTTTGCTGAATTTGCCCTTCTTAAATTTTAAAAATCAAAAGTTAGAAGAATGTAAAAAAGTTGGATCTTTCTTATGAAGATTTCTGACTCCATCCTGTAATTGAGTTGTATGTATGTATTCTATTATTCATATGCATGACACCACATTTGAAAATCATAAAATCTCTTTGTTGGAGGGGGTGTTTGGATGCAGGGATAGTGTGAGACACAAAGCATGGAAGAGATAAACCCTAATCCATGCACAAGGTCATCATCATGCATGTCATTGGAGAAGAAATCAACAAGGCCTCCTAAGGAGCAATTGAACTGCCCAAGATGCAAGTCAAGCAACACCAAGTTTTGTTATTACAACAACTACAGCCTAACACAACCAAGATACTTTTGCAAGTCTTGTAGAAGGTATTGGACTGAAGGTGGGTCCCTCAGAAATGTCCCTATTGGAGGAGGCTCAAGAAAGAACAGAAAACCATCAACAACAACAACAACAGCAGCAATGTCTTCTTCTTCATCCTCATCTAATTCAACTGACCATTATTTCCACACCCAAAACAACAACAACAGCAACCCAAAATTACCAAATTACCCTTCATCTCAATTTTCCACTCAAAACCCAGTTGGGAGAGATCTCAACCTTGCTTTCCCTTGTGGCATGTCTCATTTTGTTGAGGTCCCTAAGGTTGAAAATGTCAACAATGATAATTGTGGAGGAATTGGTAATTTTAGGGGTTTGAGTTCTTTCATCCCAAATCTCATGCCAAATTCCAACAACAATAATAATAATAATGCTAGTTTGGGGATTGATAATGGTCCATTTCCAAGTGGGCTTTCTTTGCCTCATGATGAGTTTAAGCCAAGTTTGGGAATTAATTCTGTTGATGGGCTTGGAGATGGAAGAAATTTGCTTGCTTTTCAAGAATTGAACCAACATTCTTCTGCAGCCCCAAATGAATCTGATCATCAAAATCAAAGACAACAAGGGACTAACATTTCAACTGGATATTGGAGTGGAATGCTTGGGGGTGGATCATTGTAAGAAAGTTTTAACTTTTTTTCCTTTTTCCTTTTTTTTTGGCCTTTTAGTTTCAGCTCTTTCAAACCCTAGATCTCTTTTTGCTTTGGTTGCAGCTTAATTCATTGAAGTAGTATAGTGCTTGTAAATTTAGTCACTCTCATTCTCTCTCTCTTCACTACTTGATCTAAATATTTAGAGCTTTTTGTATGTAAATCTTTTGTTTTATGTTTTTTAAAATTTGAAGTTTATTTGCTAATATTTTCCCTATATTTTCTACTTGCATAATCAATAGTTTTTAGAATCATGTTTCTTTTCCTCTTAAACATGGCTAAAATTTGAAATGTGTTATTAAAAGGTTGGAAACTAAAGAAAGAAAACCTAGTTATATGTAGTTTTTATAAGATTAATTATTACTCTTCCAAATTATTAAACAGAAAACAAATTACTATCAAATGGTGCCTTAATCCTTTTTTCTTTTTTTTGAAAAGTTGCCTAAATCAATTTGTTTGTTTGAAAGTTTAATCATAAATTACACCATGTACTAAATATGTATTTAAGGTACCTATTATTTGATTAATTTATTATCATGTGCTTGCTTCGTAAGGAGAACAAAATATAGTATCCACTAATATTTGATTAATCAGTTTTGCTCTCATGAAGACTTAAAAAGTTACTGTTTGGTTAAAAAATTTACATATATTGTTTAATTCTCTATCTTTCAAGTCATATGAATATGAAATTTGAAAAAGAAAAAAAAAATGTATATGAAAAGGGTTTGATGGACTGCGATAGGAGTCAAATTGGAATTAGAGAAAGTATAGAAATACAAAAAAGTAATCAATAAAAGGCTAGCTATATACCATCATTGATGATTGTGTCCACTTTTTATTACACTTTATTCCATGCCTTTGAGGGATTTTGTTTTTGGAAACCACTACCCAAAAAAGTTCTTTTCTAATTTCATTTTAAATTTAGCATAGGCAATGGAATTTAGGTGATGTCAAAAGCACTTTTGCCCAAGAATGGTACTTCCCACCTGAAACTGAAATTATAATGTTCGGAAGTGATTTATGAGTGTTTTTTAAAAAGTCCAAAACACTTCAAATACTTTGTGAGAAATTATTTGTAGAGTATTTTTGGCTTCAATACTCCTTGGTCAAGTGGTTTGCATTTGTATGGATGGAAAAATATGAGGGGCAGTTTTGAAATGGAAAAATATGAGGGGCAGTTTTGAAATATGTGCAACGTGTTTTCTGTCTGACCTAAATTTTTCGAGCGTCCCATTTTTATCCTAGTGCGACCTGTAAACTAACCGGTCCCTACAAATATGTACACGGTATCTAAACTTCAAGCCCAACGAAATCTCTTCAAATTCCGTTTCAAATTCAAATGTTAGATTCTAAAAACCGAATTCATATCAAAATAACAAATTTTTTAATGTATGTTAAAAAAAAAGGCTAATAATCGTTTATGTTAATTTTAATTTTATTAAATATACATCGAGGAAAATCCACGACAAGATCAACGAACATAAACAAATATTTTCTGTTTTTTCTTCAAACTTTCGAATCAATTGACTCCACCATCAACATCACTAAATGAACATCGATGAGCATAACTTACACCATATGCCAGGTATTTTTCATTGCATTCCAGGGTATTTACATTGAATGTTCCAGTATAAAAATTCTGGGACTTAAACATTGTTTATTCCAGCACAAATGTCTCTATTGGACGTGACAATACTTTTCAATGGGAGTTGGGATGAAAACAACCGATACCATGATTTCAAGGCAACCTGTGTGTCGATATCGTTGGGGTGCACAATACAAGACTTTACTGAAAGCATTCGAAGCAAGATTTTCTCAGCTGGCAACCACGTGATCACTCGGCTAACCATGTATAGGAATGGGATCAACAAATCGAATATAATTTGAATTACTGATGACAGGGATGTTTTATGGTTCATGTCGAACATTGTTGATGGGGTGTCTAGTGATATATGTGTTGTTGTCGACCACGTTGAAAGAAATACACTCATGGTAAATACAATGTGTCCTGAAATTGGAAATCATGGATTAACCCTGCAGCATAAAGTCAGCAAAAAAAAAAAAATTAGCGACTACATTGATGCCGACCCCCTAGCATTATCCTTACCGAGGAGTGAAGATTCAGTTTTTAAGCAAGGACCAGTTGAAGAAAGCAATATACTTACTTTAAAAAATAGTTTCCAACTACGTACCATTAAATCAAATAAGAAATCGTTTGTTGTTGGATGTAATGACTTGTTATGTTGTTGGTACATCTGAGATATTTAGAAGGAGACTTGTCAATGGTTTGTAAATTTGTGGACATGCATTAATGCCCCATTGATATTGTAAAAAAATGACCACAGACAAGTCACGTCTTGGATTGTGGGAGAGTGAATCAAGTCACTTTTAAAGGTAAATGACAAGACTCAGTGTCGTCTGCACGATGTTGTTGATTATATGAGGAGAAAACATGGTGTTAACATTAGCTATGACAAGGTGTGGAAGGGTCGAGAGCTTGCATTCACGTCTATTAGGAGATTGCCAGAAGCTTCATATGCACTAATCCCAACATTTTCGACTGCCTTAATTGAGAAAAAACTCAGGTTTAATGTGTTATATATTATACTCATACAACTCAACATCCACATACATTGTATTTGCTATGTATACCACCGAGTAACACCGCTTGTTTTTTGTTTTCTCCTTTTTGGCAGACACATATTGATCGGACGAGGTTGTCGAGTTTCGTGACCAAATAAATTTATAAACTCTAACTCTATGCTACTTTGCAGTAGGTAGTGGCCGGGTTGTCCACATGGAAAGGATGTTTCTAATTAATTTTCGAATTCTTGCTACCACACAAAAAGGGGTGAAAAATGGGGGGGTGGTTTGTCACTAACCGAATTAATAAATCACAAGAAAAATAATTAAAAATGTCGGAAAGAAAAGAACACCATGCAATAAAATCAAATAACAAAAAATCACGAAAAATCACTTAAGAGACGGGGTTGTCAAATTGGTATTTCTTGAATTAATTTATTTACTATGTAACATTGTTTACTCTAAAGATACAATTCATGAATAATCTTACTACCCGGAGTGCTTCTTGGTTGTTCGGATAGTCCACCTACTTAACCTGTGTCTAACCAATTAAATTACCTGATACTCCACGAATTCTTTAATTGGTTAACTATTTTAATGGCGTCCGCTGGCCCTCATTGTTAGACCGATAACTCCTCAATCTAAAACTAATTAACTAAATTAATATTTAGATGAATCCTAAAAAATATTAATTAGCTAATCGCATTAACCACGCAAGGCCCAAAATTCTCTAATTAAATTAGGAACTAAAATTCTCTAATTAAATTAGACCAATTTCTCCTATGTTCTTAGGTGTATCGAAAGTCTACGCTAGCCTACAATTGAACTAACGATGGATTCGCGACCTCAACCTAGTAGCTATCTAATTATAACAAATAAATCATACAACCAATCTAAGAGACGTCAATTCTTAAATTAAATATGCAAACACAATTGTATAAACGAGAATCATAGTATGTAATAAGATTTCATTCATAAAACTGATGTAAAACTCCATCAAACTCAACACAACAAACAAATCATCCAAGAAATTTGGACCAATCCAACAATCTAAGGGTTCTAGCCTAGCATACTAACGGTAAAAACAATAATTGAATTGAAATCCATTACAAAAATATAACCAAACAAGCCTAAAATATCAAAGAATGCTAAAGAAATCGAGAAAATATACAGAGAAAAACGGAGAAAAACGATAAAAATCTGACCTAGCGGCTAAAAATAACGATAGAACATATTTATAATATCACGATAGCATCTCGACGCTGGAACTTCAGTCCGCAAGCTTGGAATTGGGATAGGGTCAAGACGCTGGCAAAATAGCGTCTCGACGCTACCCTCTTGGGTAGTCTAGCTGGAGCAGCGTCTTTTTGCTCAATTTGACCCCGATTTCGAGATTCGAACATCTCGTTCTCATCATTTTACTTCTGCTTCATCTCGAGGACTCCAAAATAGCTCAAAAACATCTTTAATATCCCGAATTAGCGTCAAATTGACAAGTTGGTCTAATAAACCTCTTGTGCTCAAAATCCTATAAAACAAATAATTAAACCGTAAAATACAAACTAACAAGATTAAATTAAAGGTAATTAAATAGCACAATTCAGGTGCTATCACATACACTGCTTTTGATGTTGGCGATCAAGGCAGGTACAAATACTTTTTTATGTGTCTTTCTACTTCTATACATGCATGGAGATATATTGTTTCTCGGTTATCCCTGTTGATGGTGCAACGTTAAAGCACAAATTCTTTGGTACTCAACTATCTGCGTGCACATTGGATGGGAACTCTCAAATTGTCCCATTGGCATTTGCAATTGTAGATTTAGAGAATGATGTTTCATGGATGTGGTTTTTTCGTAATTTGAAAGATGCCTTAGGTGAGCACAAAGAGCTAGTTATTGTTTTCGTTGGACATCTCAGTAACCCCAATGGTGTTAGGAATAACTACAATTTTGCAGAGCATGGAATTTGTGTGTAGCACTTATTGAGAAACCTAAAAAAAAGATACAAGTCTAACTTGATTGACAATGCATTCCATATGTGTGCAAGGGCATACACAACCATAGACTATGAATATTACATGAGACAGTTAGAAGATATAGTCCCCTCAATTAGGACGAAGTTAGAAGGCGTAGGGAAAGCTAGGTGGGCAAGGGCGTTTTTTACAAGAAAGAGATACTCAATAATGGCAACCAACATATCTGAGAGCATGAATGCAAATTGAAGGATGCACACTAATAGCACATAATTCGTGATATTTTATCACCCTTGATCTAAACTTGTTAAAGCTATTTTATGGTTTATTTATCTACTTCATAAGTAATTTGAGCACTGGAGGTGTTGGGAGAGGATCGCACAATTTAGTGTCAATTCGGGCTATGTGGAGCATTTTTTAGCCAACTCGGAGTTTACGGATGAAGAGGAGGTGAAAAGACCTGAGCTGACCATGGCGAGCCTGAAAGTAAGTGTCGAGGAGTCAAAGGTTCGGGTCCCAAGCCAATCAAACAAAAAAGAAAGCGGAAAAATAAGGCAGAATGTTGGAAACTGGCTTAGTGTCGAGTTGTTGGCCTTAGCGCCTCGAAGTTTGGTTCAATTATGTGTGGAAGCCTGAATAGGTAGCGTCGAGACGCTATGACGATAATTTAAATACTAGGTTACGTTTTTTTATCGTTGTAGGTTAGAATTTTCCGATTAGTCTCGTTTTTCTATGGTTCTTTCTGTATTTCTTTGTTTCTTAGACATCATCTTAAAATGTATTTCCTTCATGTTTTTGTTGATTTCTCTTCAATTATGCTAACTTAAACCTTATTTCATTGGATTCTTGAGATGTAGTTGGATTGAATTGATCTGATTTTTGTGGAGCTTTCTGGTGTCATTTTTATTATGCTGAATCTCTATGTTCATCCATGTTTTCCTGTATAAACCATTGTCTTTGAATGCTTTCTTAGGCAATCTATTAGTTATTTGAGATAGCCAATAGGTTTGAATCATTCCTTTGCATTTTTCTACACGAATTTGCATAGCTCGCTTGATAGAACCTAAGATGAGTGGAGAAATTGCTTAATTAATTTAGGATTGCATGTTCTAGATTTAATTTAGCAATTTCTGACACTTAATTGTAATGCGGCTAATTCGATAAATAATTATGCGAGCTAACGGATTATTCATTCGATTAGTTAGATTAGAATTGTGGGCTAGTAGTCTATTGCATGAGGGGTAGCGAGCATAATTTTATATTAATTAATTAATTAATCATGCGGGCTAACGAGTTAATTAATTGATTAACACAGGTATGGAGGATGCAAAAGCTGAATTACCAAGAAGCATACTGGGTTCATAGGAAATTTATTAGAATTTATCTTTAGAGAAAGTAAGGAGACAGAAACTAATCAATTAATCCAACGAACTAGCTAGAATCCAATGATCTTTTCTCATTGCTTGTCCAATCAATTTGTCTTGTTGATTTATTTTCATGTGTTTCATTTGGTTTTCTAGCTGTTATGCGACTCCGTCTTTCTATTTATTTGTTAGCAAATCTTTTCAAACTCTCCTTCTTCTTGTGTGACCCATATAAAAACTCGAGATTAATTAGAAAACCTCCTTCCAAGTGGACGACCCGACCACTACCACGACAGAGTAGTTAAGTAGCTGGTTATAAATTTTATTTGGTCGAGAGGCCTCGACATCCTCTCCATCACACACAAACTTCTTGTTATTCATCTTCTTGAAGTTGCACGCAATCTGATGCAAAGATGGTTTTATGAACGTCAGACATTTTCAAGTTTTCTATGCACATATCTATCTCCATCGACATAAAATATGCTTTGGTCTTCACTAAACAAAAGTCAGACTATGGATATGAGTTTTGAATTTATTTATTACAAATAATTATCACCCCAAAATCTCTTTTCATTTTGTTTTTAATATATTTATATGTTGATTGTTGATAAGCGACTTGTTGAAGGTCGTATCAAATAATATTTATTATACATAACCTCTAGAACTAACTTGTAGCAAAAGTGGTCGAGGTCGATCACAGGTAGCAGAATAATTAACTTATTTAATTAGATTTATCAATTAGTAACAAGAAGGGGGGTGGATGATGGATTTAACTAAAAACATAAAATTGCAATGAATTAAAATAACTGAAAATTAAAGACAAGTTGGCTAATCTCACCTCGGTATCGCACAATTGGTTATTCTAACTTGGGTTTGGCAACTCAATCATGAACTCTCAAATTGACAAAATTATTATTAACCGTGTAACTACCATTGAAACCAATGATTTTGGACCCTAACTTTTCCAATCCGACCAACACATCGAAGTCGGAGCCTAATTAGATTTCTAACCAATGACATATCATTAATAAGAATCTAATTGCATTAAGTGAATTGGACCATTAGATAGATTCATATAAACTAGGAACAACCTGGGTTTATACAATTCTAAGTTTAAATTCCTAGTTCTATTATGCAATTGAATTAATTGGGACAACGAGCCTTTTAACACAATTACATAACGAACCTATTACTAACTAATTTAGCAAATCAATTAAACCAAGTCATGAAAATAGGTTGTCATGATATTCTATTGATTTAATTGTAATCAAAAGTGGGAATTTAAATCACAATCAACAATAATTCATTAAAATCATAAGCAAAAGCCTCAAGAGTATGCCAAACTTACATTAGAAGTCCCCAATTGCGACAATATAAACTTAGTTGGTCATCGAAACGCTCCAATTAAGCTCCTTGGCTTGATTTGCCATCCCAAAATACAAGAATAGTAGTCTAAATTACAGTAGAATACACAGGAGTATAGGGAGAATGAGGAAGAAATCGGCTAGGGGGAAAAACTAAGATACATTTGACCTAAAATCGCAAATTCCCTTAAATACACAGGAGCAGCGTTGCGACGTTGCGCTATATATATGGAAAATATCATATTCTTGCATGAAAATCATCAGCTGAGGAATTTCCTAGCGTCGACGCTAGGCCACCAACGATTTGTGTGGCGTTTTGTGGCGTCTTGGCGCTTCCTTCTCGGGATTTTTGCTTGGAATTGAAGTATGCAAAGTTTTGAGACGCCATCCACAGGGCCTAGATGTTGGGGCTCAGGAAAATAGCTCAATTTGCTCCGGTTCCGCTCGTTTAAGCTCCGTATTGGCTCAAAACCTCCGTCAAGGACCTATACACATATTATACTCATTTAAAAGCATTTTTTCGCAAAGAATTCAACGAATATAAGAAAAATATGAGAAGATTACTCTACAAGCATTTGATGCTATCAATTGTTTCAGATTTACAATATTAATCAATATCAATTTGAAGTACATGATCGGACGAAGAAGTTTGAGGTTAACATTCTGTCTCGAACATGCAATTGTAGCCGTTGGGATCTGGACCTAATACCATGCACACACACATGCCTTGCGTTCTCTCGAAGGAACCTGGAATTTCAAGCGTATTCACATGAGGTCTCTTGAGTAAATTTATAATCGACGAAACCAAAACTAACTTGTATATCTTGTGGCCGAGATTGAACACATGGAGCGCAATTATAATTTATCTATCTTAGATTTATTGTGATGACTAGACTAATGGGAGGATTGAGATGCGAGGAAAATTTGCGAGGGAAAATATATTGCAAGAAAAATAAATGCTAGAACTAAAATGCAAGGAATAAAAAATGGGAAAATAAAAAGGGTGGTAGATCTCACCTCGAGATTATGTAATCGATTCTCAGGATGTAAGTTTGGTAATTTCAATAATTGACTCTCTTAATTAATTGAATTATTATCGAATTGTCTAACCGTCATTGTATCTCGTGATTAAAGACCCCTAATATTTTTCAACCCGATCAACACATCGAAGTCGAAGCCTAATTAGATTTATAATTAACAGCGCAAAATTAATTAGCGTCTAACCACATTGAGTGAAAGTGGATCGTTAGATAGACCCGTATAAATTAGGAACAACCTGAATTTATACAATTCTAAGTCTAAATTTCTAGATTTTTCATGCAATTGAGCAAATTAGAATAACACGCCTTTCAGCACAATTAACACAATAAACTATTACTAACCAATTTAGCATAACAATGCCAAAGCGAGCTTAGCCCGACGGTAATTGGCATGTACCCTCGACCATGAGGTCAGAGGTTCAAATCCCCCCACCCCCAAATGTTGATGTACTAAAAAAATTAGCATAACAATTAAACCGAGATACAATTGCGTTGAGCACAACGTCAAATAGTGTCTTGATGCTCTTGCCTCAGGTTTCCACTGTGAATCTGTGCCCTTAATTGGCTTTTTGAGTTGACCTTTGGGTTTCGACAAAATTTTACTTACTTTTAATTACCAAAATGTCCTTTTTGACTCTAAAGGCTCCGAAATGACCAATAACAATATTATAGTCAAAATTCGTCGTTTTTTTTTTTTTTTTTTTTGCATGTAGTAGCATAAAGACAAGAAAAAAAATTAGGGAAATTAATGTGCAACAATTTGATGCTATCACATTCCTATCCTCGAAAAGCCTAAATATTATGGGTTTTTCCATAACTATTTCTATACATAGAGATTAGTTGTTTCATTATTCTCAAATATAAAGTTTACTACTTATGCAATCAAGATGAGATGTTGGAAGGCAGAATTTGATTGCAATGTCACTATTGATACCTTGTAGCTAGTTTACTAATTGTCATTATCCCACCTCCCATCATACAATGTAAAAACGAGAAGACTAGATATCTATTTTTTAAAATAAAGAAGAAAATCACTTTACATAAATAAAAGAATGAATGAAATTCAAAATAAATGAAAATTAAGACAAGGCAAAATACCTATGATCAATAGCCCTTAAAGAAGTGCAGACCAAAAATCGATCGACGTTCAAAATGGTTGAGAAAAATGATGAAGATGATGATTAGTTAATCAAAAACTAGAAATCTAATCGAAAATTGAAAATGAAAACTCTAAGGCCCCGTTTGATAACCATTTGGTTTTTGGTTTTTCAAAATTATGCTTATTTTCTTTCAATTTCCTCACCATGGTTTTCATTTTTGTTAAGGAGACATTAGAGTTCTTTGTCAAATTCTAAAAACAAAAACAAGTTTTTGAAAATTACTTATTTTGGTTTCCAAAAATTGACTTGGTTTTTGAAAACATGAGAAGGATGTAGATTACAATCAAAAGAAATGTATGGGTGAAAAGAGTGTTTATAAGCTAAATTTTCAAAAACCAAAAACAAAAAACGAAATGGTTATCAAACGGGGCCTAAATTTTTTGTAATCTTTCGGTTTTCAAAAGAAGATAAAATCTGAATTTGAATTTTGAAATATAGGAGAGAAGATAGATGATGTACCTAAATTGATGCCTTGATTGAGAGAGAAACATAATATTATTATTATTTATTTAAATCAAATAATAGTAGTCTAAAAAATAGAGTGTGAACATGAAACTTGACTCGGGTACAATTGAAAGAACCATTAGTGCAAAAAATAGATTTAAAAAATGGTTTAGCCATTTTTAAAAAACTTGTTTGTCCATTTTTTAAAAGTAGTATTTGGCCATTTATAGGAATTTCCCATATTAAAATATAGCTTAATTTATTCCCTTAGGGGTCGTTTGGCCCACTAGGTTGGTTATAATAGTGGGGTTTATTATAACCAACCCAATGTTTGGGTCACCAACAAAAATAAGGGGTGGAGTTGGTTATTTTTCCCCCTCCGTGTTGCTATAGTAACCACTATTCAACTCACCCCAATTATTCTATTCATTCTCTACAGTAACTCTTTTCTCTCTTCTTCCATGTGACTCATTGACCTTCCTACCGACAACCGACCGACAACTTTTCCGGCGACCACCGACAACTTTTCCGGCGACTGACATCGACTTTCCGATCACTTTTCCGGGGATCACAGACGATTTTTTTTTTTTTAAATCTTCTCTTCTCGTTTTCATTTCGAAAAATATAAAAAACGAAAAATAAAAAAAATAAAAAAAAAAAAAAAAAAAAGTAGAAGAAATGAAAGGAAAAAAGAGGGAAAAAAATTCAGTCGCCGAAAAATTTGTTGGTGGTCGTCGGAAAAATTGAAAAAATTATAGGGAGTTAGATACTAGGTTGTCTTTGTATAAATATGGAGTTTTATTATATAATTACTTTTGATAATGAAGTATATGAATGTTTACCTTCATCGTACCATATTTTTCATTCTAAATTATACTTATCGTATTTAAGTTTACCGTGATAATAAGAATTTTTTTAAAAAATACTACTCAAGTTTTTATTTCATGTGATTTCTATTTTATTTGATTCTTTTGATAATGAAGGTAAAATGAGTTTTGAATAAGCATTTACCATTTTTATGTTGGAAATACAGAAATGAAACAAATATGGTTTTTCTATATGAAATCATAAAATTACTTATTTTGTGAAAAAAACCATGACTCTGAAACAAAGAAAATCTATTATATTATATGGGCTTCCATCTCAAAACAAATTGGCAATGAGTGGGTGACCCTTTTAGCTTATAAATTGTGAGGTCTTCACTATTCTTTTCAATGTGGGATCCTCAACAAAATCAACCTTTATCTTAAGTTATTCTTGTTTCCTTTTAAGTTAAGCACAAAATTTAACCCTATACCTATAACTTTATTATTATTCTTTTTTTTTACCGCTAAACTCAAACATTTTTCTTATTAATATTTGCAAAATATAGTATTTGACGTACATAGTTGCATGAGAAAGATAAACAAAAAATTCAGGAAAAAAAATAATTAGCTTGAACCTTTGATTCAGAACGTAATGTTAAACACATCAACATTGCAAACACAAACTATTTTAACCCAGACTAAAATAATCTGCACCCCAAACACAGACTATTTTAACCAACTCAGTGCCCCAAACAGCCCGTGACTTTAAACTTTTATATCTCAATTTACTTTATTTTTTTATTAAAAGAATTGTAAATATTCATATTCATTGTAAAGTTTTTTTTTTTTTTTTTCGTCGTCGGCATTTAAGTTCACTAGATGAGCAGAAGTAATTTTCATTTATTTTCGGCTAAAACGAATCGTTTTGAGCAAGATTCAGTAAAACCTAATAAAATTAAATCAGCGCCGTTGCCGGGGATCGAACCCGGGTCACCCGCGTGACAGGCGGGAATACTCACCACTATACTACAACGACTTGATATTCCAGAATTCTAAATTTAATAATTTGTTATTGCCTTTTGTAATTTTTTTATTGTCATTTTTATTCTTCGTGAGATGTTTAATGCGCACTATAAAAACGTGATTTTTTTTTTTGACGCAAGCAAAATATAAAACTCATCGTATTTTGTTTTCTGTTTGTTTTTTTTTAAAGATATAAAGTCATCCAATTTTGTTAGTTTAATAATAGTGGAGTTAAGGATTCGACCATCGACTTTTGAAATATTAATGTGTCACATTTATTAAACTATGTTCAAATTGATAAAATCTAAATATATCAAGTAAACATAACCAATCTAAAAAAATTAAACATAATGCACACAAAAGATAATATAGATAATAAATTATAAAAAAATCATTTCTAACCCTAAATTTGGTAGTTGTATCAATTTTAATCCTCAACTTTTAATTTCATCAAAATGAATCCACCATATCAATTTTAACCTTAAAATTTAAATTTCATCAAATTCAACCCTAAACTTAACATATTGTATCAATTTTAACCTCAGACTTGTACAAATGTAGTGATATATAAACCTTTAGTTCTCTTTCCATTTAAACCACCATTAAATCACGTAATTGAATTTTTTTTCTTAATTCACATTACACTTGAATTAATTTCTTGCAAAAAAAAAAAAGAAAGTTACACTTTTTGTCCCTGAAGTTTGAGATAGATTGAATTTTGGTCTCTAAGTTTTCAAACTCAATAATTTTGTCCCTAAAGTTTAGATTTCATTACACTCTTGGTCCCTCCATCAAATCTTTCGTTAATTACTAACAAATTTAAAACGTGGCATTCATTTTTTATTAAAAAAATATTTTTTATTTTTAAAAAATAAAGTAAGATTTTAAATATTTTTTTTTCTTTTTTCTTCATTTTTCTTTCTCCTTCTTCCTTCTTCTTCATCTTCTTCCTCTAACCCTAATGTCACCGCTGACCACCGGCCACCGACAATTGCCACTGTCGCCACTGTCAATCCCATCGATCGGCCACTGCCACAGATCGCTAGCACCATACATTTTTTAAAGAAATTTCTCTTTATTTATCTTTTTTGTTCTTCTTCCTCTTTTCTTCTCTTTTCTTTCTTTTCATTTTTATTTTTTCAAAATTAAAAGAAGAAGAAAGAAGGAAAAAAAGAGAAAGAAAAACGAGAAAATTTTTCCAACGTGTGGCCGACAATGGCTGCAATAGGGTTAGAGAAAGAAGATGATGAAGAAAAAAGAAGAAAGAGGAGGAAGAAGAAGGAAGAAAAAAAAAAAGAAAAAATTAAAAAATATATTTTCCTTAAAAAAATAAAATAAAATATTTTTTTAATAAAAAATGAATGGAACATCAACCATCTGTTAGTAATTAATGGAAAATTGGATGGAGGGACCAAAAGCTAGTGTAACGAAATCCAAATCTCAAGGGTAAATTTGTTTAGTTTGAAAACTCAATGACCAAAATGAAACCCATCCCGAACCTTAGTGACCAAAAGCGTAATTTTTCCTTCTTTCTACTCATTTTAGTTTTTGCTATTTTTAATTGGGTCATTTGCATAGATGACAAATTGGACCAAATTAATAGCAAATATAGCACATTTGCAAACTAATTGCATATATAACACAATTGGTTGTAAAAGACCCAAAAGCCCATCAAAGTCCATTCACCCCAAATATTTTTGTCCATCAATTGATAGTTTTTAGCCTACAAGCCCCAATCCCTCGTTTCCGCATTTCAATTGAGAAAATCAATCAATGTGTTTTATTTATTATTTTTATTATTTTTATTTTTAAATCAATTTATCTCGTTTCTCTACTCATTTATGTTGATTTATGTTTTTTCAACATCGGATAGACTCCAATAATTGAAGTTTTTTTATTACTTTTTTTTATTAATATCGGAGATAGACTCTAATTATTAGAATCTATTAGTAATAGTCACTAATTGATCGTTGACTTTAACAAACTTTTCTTTATAGTCAATTCAAAACGTTCTAATCCATTTTTAGAAAATTGTTGATAGTCATTTAGACTTCAATTAATCAATCATTGATAGACTCCATAATTTGTACAACAGATTGAAGTTAATGGCTCAAGACTAGTTTGTTGGAAATCACAAAATCCCGAGGATTGACAAAATATGAACGAGAAGATATTCTTGGCGAATGATGTAAGTTACTCTTATGCTTTTTGTTTCATTTCCAATTTTTTTATACATGTGCAATTTTAAAAATTCATATATCCGTGTCTATATATCTATCACTAATAGACTTTGATTAATTAGATTCTATCAGTGTCTATCACTGATAGAGTTCAAAGTCTATCGCTGATAGAGTTCAATAGATTTCGATTAATCGGAGTTTATCAGCGATAAACACTGGTAACACTAGGAATAATCAGAGTTCATCAATAAATTGATAGATTCTGATTAATCAGAGTCTATTACTAATAGATATTGATATCAGTAAAGGCTGATATATTCTAATTAATTAGAGTCCTATCAGTGATATACTCTGATAGATTGTGCCTGTTGATGGAGAAATTTTGACCAATCAAGAATTGCCACGTCGTTACATAAAATTAATGACGAAATTAAAATTAATTAAATTTGGGACCAATTATAAATTGACATGTGTCCCAAATTTAATTTGAAAACGAAGTTGGTCAATTATAAATTTATAGAGCCAAATTTCTATTTGATCAATTAATTAAAATTAAATTATTTTGATCAAATTATTTAATTTGACCAATTAATTAAATAATAATAATGATTTGGATCAAATTTGGGTCTTTTAAATGTTTGGATCATATGGTTTTGGGTCAAATATGAACCAAACCCAAGACTAAATGGTTCAACCCAAGACCAATAAAACCCAAGACCAAGTTGTTAGGCCCAAAAGTCTTCAGGACCCATCCAGCGAGAACTCTATAAATAGAGGAGTTCTCCACCATTTCAGGATTCAAAATTTTGGAGCTCTCAACCAGACCTAGAGAATTCAGAGAAATTTTCCCCAAAACGGAAGACTGAAGACTCTCTGAATCTACAAGTTTCCAAGTATTGAACACTTCTTGAAGACTGAAGACTCTTTTAAACTCAAAGGACTTCAAGCTCCAAGAATCTATCGAAGCTGCAAACTCGAGATCAAGCATTACAGCCCTCGAGTGAAACAAATCCACACACAAGAGAGAGAATCAGAGGATTATGTACTAGAGATTGTATACTCACGCGCATACAACATTAATACAAATCAAAGTTTATTCCACGTGTCTCCATCCCTGAAGTTACGTGTGAACAAATTGGCACGCCGAGTGGGACCATCTCTACCTCTCATCTCTTTCTTTTGTTTAAAGATCCAACCAATGTGATGGCACCAAAGAAAGCTCCCACTAAGGTTACCACATCAAATGACTCTTACACTAGTCATGTCACTCGTAGTCGTTGCCAAGGAATTGAGATCAAGGAGGATCATACTCCTCTTGCTGTTGCAAGCAGGATCTCAAAGCTGATTGAAGAATCCTCTAAGGATAGGGTTGCAGTCAAAGACAACCCACTGTTCGAATCTGTCGTTCCAACATCTAAGCAGCCAAAGGATAACTAAATCCTGATGTGATGTCTGCCATGGTGGCTGATGTAGACCAGGATGAAAGAATGGCAGAGATGGAAAGAAAACTCAATCTCTTAATGAAGGCAGTTGACGAAAGGGATTTTGAGATTGCCTACTTGAAGAACCAGCTGCAAAACCAAGAAACGGCTGAGTCTAGCCAGACCCCTGCTGCAGGAAAGAATGATAAGGGGAAGGTTGTCGTGCATGAGGACCAACCACAACACTCCGCATCAGTTGCTTCTTTATCTGTCCAACAATTACAAGACATGATCACGAATTCCATCAGGGCTCAATATGGTGGACCCACTCAAAGTTCCCTCTTGTATTCTAAACCTTATACAAAGAGGATTGACAATCTCAGACTTCCCACTGGGTATCAACATCTCAAGTTCCAACAATTTGATGGAAAGGGCAACCCAAAGCAACCCATCGCCCACTTTGTCGAAACCTGTGAGAACGCCGGTACTCGGGGAGATTTGCTTGTTAGGTAATTTTTCCGTACACTGAAAGGAAACACGTTCGATTGGTACACTGACCTGGAGCCTGATACAATTGACACCTGGGAACAAATGAAGAGAGAGTTTCTGAATCGCTTCTACAGTACGAGGCAGACAGTTAGTATGATGGAACTCACGAGCACAAAGCAGCGAAAGGGTGAGCCAGTCATTGATTACATCAACCGTTGGAGAGCCTTGAGTCTCGACTGTAAAGATAGACTCTCCGAGGTGTCCTCTGTTGAGATGTGCACCCAAGGTATGCACTGGGGACTTCTTTATATCTTGCAGGGAATAAAACCCCGAACCTTTGAAGAATTAGCGACACGCGCTCATGACATTGAGTTGAGCATCGCTAGTAGAGGGAATAAAGATCCCGTAGTCCCAAACATGAGGAAAGAAAAGAAGGAAGTCAAAGGCACTGAGAAAGTTACGAACAGTGCCACGAAAGAATCCATGGTCGTCAACACGACCCCTGTGAAGCTTTCCACCAAAGGAAGGGAAAGCAAAACAAATAGGCGAGAGACGTCGCCTAACTTTAAAAGAAAGACAAGAAAAGGTATATCCATTTCCAGACTCCGACATTCCAAATATGTTGGAACAACTATTGGAAAAGTAACTAATTGAACTCCCAGAATGCAAACGACAAGAAGAGTTAGGGAAAGTCAATGATCCTAACTATTGCAAGTATCACAGAGTCGTTAGTCACCCGGTGGAGAAGAAAATGTAAGTACTACACGTTTCTTCTCCCAGATCTAACACGTGGATTCAACTAAGAAGAAAATGCACAACAGACATGCATTCTTCAACCCAAACTAGACCAATCAAAAGAACTTCCCCAAATGCACTCTCAGTGACTCGTGAAGAAGAAGAAGCAGAAGATACAAACACACACACACAGAAATTGATTATCAAGAATAAGAAGAAATGGAGACAAGATGTATAGTGGTTCGGCAACAAGGCCTACATCCACTCTAGGAAGGGAGCTGTTTATTTCAAGGTCAGAATTACAGAGATTTTACACAAGGTACCTCACTCTCACTGATCAATTACTCTCTTACTTTGCTTTTGATCTCATGTTGTATATATACTGCTGAGAGTTTGTTTTTCTGTTATTACAGAGACATAGAGTTGATTGGTTACAACTAATTTCTCAGGTAAATTTCTTCACAATTCTCCACCTTTGTAATCGAACAACTCTGAGTCGATATCTACCTTCCTTCTTTTGATTTCTGTTCATCCCTTCTCTGATAGGAAGAACCCTACCATTTCAAGACAATGCTGAAATTTCAGCTGAGACAACGGCTTCGTCAGGATGTCAGCGGCGTTGTCAGAGGTATGAACTTTAATAACTTTGATTTCTCCCTTCTCGATTTCTTCTCGAACAAAGTGATATTTGATATCAATATGTTTTGTCCTATTATGAAATTGAGGATTCTTAGATAGGAATATGGTGCTCTGGTTATCACAGTAAATCTTGATTTTAGGTTGCTTTACTCCAAAATCTTCTAGCAAACCCTTGAGCCATATTCCTTCTTTTATTGCCTCTGAGAGAGCTATGAACTCGGCCTCGATTGTTGAAAGAGCTACTACTGACTGTAGTGAAGCTTTCCAACTGAGTAAGTTTTTGCCGAGTAAGAAGAAATAACCCGTGAGAAACCTTCTAGGTCTCCTGCAAAGTCAGAGTCTACAAAACCATAGACTTCATTAGAGACTTGGTTATTTCTTTGATAGCACAATGTAGCTCCTGTTGTACCTTTTAGATATCCTAATATCCATTTGATCGTTTCCCAATGCCTTTTACCCGGTTTAGCCATGTATCTACTTACTAGGCTTGTGGCATAGGACAGATCAGGTCTTGTTGATATCATAAGGTACATTAAACTCCCTACTGCTTGTGAATAGGGTATTGTTGACATGTAGGTCTGATGTTCTGGTTCATCCTCAGTTGGTGAGTTTGAAGCTGAAAGTTTAAAATGATGTGTCATAGGAGTTGAGACAGATTTAGCATTATCAAGTTTAAACTTTCTTAGTACCTTGTCATAGTAGTCTTGTTGGCTGATTAGGAGTGTGGAGTCTTTTCTCTTTCTGCTAATTTCCACTCCTAATATTCTCTTGGACTCACCTAAATCCTTCATGTCAAACTCCTTCTTGAGAAGAATTTTAACCTTTTCCAAATCTTCTTTGGTTTTGTCGGCCAGAAGCATGTCATCTACATATAAGAGTAGATGAACACAGTGTTTAAAGGACCTTGAGTTGGTATACACACAGTTTTCATATGAGCTTTTCCGACGATCGTCGACGACTTTTCCCTCAATCGCTGACGAATTTTCCAGCAATTGCCGACAACTTTTCCGACAACCTTTTTTTTTTTCCTTTTTTTCATATTTCTTCTCATTTTCATTTTGAAAAATATAAAAAATGAAAATAAAGAAAAAAAAAAGAAGAAAAGAAAGAAAACGAGGAAAAAATATTTGGTCGTCGAAAAATTTGTCAGCAACCGTCGGAAAAGTCGTTGAAAACGTCGTCGGCATTAGGGTTAGAGGAAGAAGAAAATGATGAAGATGGAGTTTGAGGTTGAGTAAGAAGATGTAGATGATGATGGAAATGGAGGAAAAAGATGATGAAGATGAAGATGGAAATGGAAATAGAGGAATAAGATGAAGATGATGGAGATGGAGATGAAGGAAGAAGATAGAGATGGAGGAAGAAAATGAAAAAGAAGGAAAAAAGAAAAAGAAAAAAGAAATACTAGGTTGAGTTGATTTAATACCTTCTGGACGAACATAGTTGACCCACCACTCCTCGACCAATGTGCTACTTCACAATTATCTTTGCTTTCAAGAATTTTCTATGTATCTTTTGTACTCATACATTTTTAGGAAAAAATATTTTTGTGCCACCATAGTCGTGACCCATAGAAGGCAACATTACCTCCCAGATTTTTTTTTTTGTGAAACTTTAGGGAATTAAATACTAGGTTGTCTTTCTACATATATAAATATGGAGTTTTATTAAATATGGAGTTTTATTGCATAATTTCTTTGTACATAAGCATTTACCATTTTTACGTTGAAAATACAGAAATGAAACAAATATGATTTTCCAATATGAAATCATAAAATGACTTCTTTTGTGAAAAAATCATGACCCTAAAACAAAGAAAATCAACTCTTATCTTAGGTTATTTTTGTTTCTTTTAAGTTAAACACATCATTTAATCCGTATATCCAATACTTTATTTTTTTTTTTACAACTGAATCCAAACAATTTTTTATTGATATTTGCAAAATATAATATTTGACATACAAAGTTGTATGAGGAAAATAAACAAAAAAAAAAAAGTCAGGAAAAAAACAGTCAACTTGAACCTTTGATTCAGAATCTCATGTTAAATAGATCGGCACCCCAAACACAGACTATTTTAACCCAGACTAAAATAAACTGCATCCCAAACACAAATTATTTTATCCCAGACTAAAATAATCTGCACCCCAAACACAAATTATTTTATCCCAGACTAAAATAATCTGCACCCCAAACACAGATTATTTTATCCCAAACTATAATAATCTGCACCCCAAACACAGATTATTATAACCCCCAGACTATTATAATCCCCAGATTATTATAACCACCAGATATTATAACCAATTCAGCGCCCCCAAACAGCCCCTTAGAAATAGATCTAAATGATCCTCAAGTTAAATTGACCATTAATTGACTAACAAAAAATGATGTAGTATATGAAGATGACAAATATTTATGGTGCGACAACTTGTATGTACTCTATTTGCATATTATGTGGAGTATACTATAACTTTCAACTCTTCATAATCATCAAAGTCGAAAGGAAGCTCCAAAGGAGAGTGACAAGATGTGCTAATCTGCTTATGTTCCATAGAAAATACTCCTACGAAAAAGCCTAGTGCCAATTAATGCCTAGAATCGAGAATATGAGAAAGACATACTTTGATGTATACATGACAAGATGTGTTAAACCCTATACATGTCAATTTATTTCTTTAGGTCTCATCGATAACCATTTGATTTTTTGTTTTTAAAAAATTAAGATTATAAACCCTATACAGTTTCAAAATATATATATATATATAAACCCTATATATTTCTACCTATGAGTTTCTTTATTTTGTCATCTACTTTCTAATAGCGTTTTTAAAATTCAAGTCAAGTTTTGAGACTAAAAAAGGTAGTTTTAAGTTTTATTTATTTATTTATTTTTATTATTATTTTTTAAAAATTTGGCTAAGAATTCAAATGTTTATTTGAGAAAGGTGAAAACCATAGTAAAGAATTTGTGAGGAAACAAGCACAAACTTCAGAAACAAAAAACTAAAGATGAAATGGTTATTAAGCGA
The DNA here is from genome assembly GCA_036850905.1 of Luffa acutangula. Taxonomy (NCBI): domain Eukaryota; kingdom Viridiplantae; phylum Streptophyta; class Magnoliopsida; order Cucurbitales; family Cucurbitaceae; genus Luffa; species Luffa acutangula. The sequence continues at coordinate 48,954,999 of CM072093.1, forward strand.
GACCTTAGTTAGTAAAGTATAGCACAATTATTTATCTAAGGTTGAAATAGAGTGTAGAAACATTGAAAATGGGATAACATATGATGTTATGCATATATGTTAATGACATGTACCTAAATCTTAGATAGTAAAGCATTGCATTCTTGTAAGAACACTACTATCATATCAATTATCGATAACAATCATTTATGTGCGTTATTTAGCCTTACAAACTTGGATTATTGCTAGGAAAACAAAGACTTAGTGCTTAATTTCTTCTCATTTGAAGTCAAAATAGTCAAAAGTTTACAGATCATGGTAGTAATCTTAAAATATAGAATTTAGGCTTAATTGTTGTAAAAAGAGAGTATTTTATTAATAATTGATCATGTTTAATAGTTTTGTGCAGAGGTCCAAATTTGCATTTGATATGGATCCACATCTGGAAAAGGAAAGTTTAGCAGAGCAAAGGATAAGAAGATTTGTGCCCACATTTGGAAACGAAAAAATCTGGCTAAATACGAGATAGCAAAAGATGTGGAAAATGCGTTCAAGATGCGCCTGCAAACTAATAAGGAAAGAAGCCCCAAGCTTAAGGCAGAATGCTTCAAATAAAGTGCACAAGGAAATGTGCTGCATTTGCGGCCGCGACTAGGGTTTCTGACAAAATTTCGAGATTGGCAGGATTTTCACAAAATCTTTCGTGGATCAAATATTTCGAACCAAATCTCCAAAGATCATGAAATTACATTTTGTATGGACTTATCACACTGATCTCGACAACAAATCCTATCTTCCAAGGTCTATAAACGACGTGCAAGACCAAGAAGCAAAAAAAGCTCGGATTTAGTCTAGGATTCTCTCTATGTTGCTTTTCTTTCTCATCATCTTGTAGCCAATTTGAGTTTCGTTTCTTCTAGCCTTTGTCAACTCCTCCATTTGAAAGAAGTAAAGGAGAAAGACTCGTCTCCCCTTGAAAAAGGCAAGAGCAAGTTAGATAGAGAGGAGAAAGAACCTTAGTTTTAGCCTAGTAGTTTAGAGTCTTTCTTATTTCATTATAAGTGTTATTTACATTCTGTTTTTGCTTTATTTTAGTTGTAAGTTCAGTTCATGTACTTTTCATTTATCACTATGAATGCAAGTTTATTTTATATCTCGTGTACTTTTAATTCCATGTCTTGCATTTTAATTTCACCAATGAGCAAAGCTTCTTCTTGAGAATTCAGGTATGTGGATAGGTTGAGTAGAAGAAAACCCCACCTATGCAAAAGCAACCTTGCTCCTACTGAGCATTTTTTGTTTTTGCTGAAGTTTAAGTTTCATTGTTAGCTTAAACTAATCACTTGAGTTAACATAGTTTTTGTTCAGCTGGTGGCTGAAACGTTGGAGTTGAGTGTGTGGGTTCACAAAAACAATAGTGGAACAATTCCTAGAAATAGGACTTTGTTTCTTGCATCCTAGACATAGGACTAGAACCACTAGGGTTTTAAAGTCGTGTGCGTGATTTATCTAAGATTTATTTAGCCCTAGAAATAGGCACTCTAGTTAATTTAGTCTTCTAAAGGCACCAAAAGCGAAGTTGAATAGGAGTCGGACTTAACTCACAACTAAGTTGTTAGGACAATTGCAGGCACAAACTGGTAGCAATCTGTCTGCACCATATCTATGTCGGCACTTATAGGCAGTATTCTGTGTACTTGCTGAGCAATTTGCACGCGGGCGCAAAGCTGAGCGTATATTCTGCTATTGGTTGATATTTACTTGAATTTCTCATCTTATATCATATATTTTACTTTCTTTACTTTATTTGTTTTACACCATTAATATACTTCTTTTTCTGGTTAGCATCTATCGGTTGCAAATTTAAAGGAAATTATTGTTTTCAAATTCGTAAAAGTGTATTAAACCAATTATTTTTTCCTTGGGTTCGATATTTGAAGTACTATCCACTTATTACTGTTGGGTTTTTTTCCCTAAAACTTGTGGATAGTAAATGTAACAAATTAATTAATATCAATAAAGAGTTATTGAAATTATTCAATAAGGAGTTATTGGATTTGTTATTCTTAGTCTTACAATAATTAACCTTAAATCCAATAAACTAAACATCCAAGGTTGTTTTATGAAACTTGAACTGTATGTAGAGACATACGGGGATCAATGTTCAAGTAACAACGTAAAGAGTCTATAGTATAGGGATAAGGTTGGGTACCTTATCCTGGTGACACTATGCGATATGACCCACTTTGTATTTGATACAAATGCATTGATCCAACGCGTTCATGTAGTGGACATGCGAGTGTGGGTATCTTATGCAATAAGTTTGCATAAGACCGGACTAGTTAGGTTTCTATTTTAATAGGATGACCTAGGTAACTCAATCTTAGTCCTTAATGTGTAATGGACTCTTTTTCATGAGGGATTATCCTTGGATTTTTATGGGTGAGAGTGGCCGAATTCGTCGACTCAATAAGCCTACCATTTCAGGGATAAGACCGAGTGAGGGTTGGGAACATAACAACACTGTTGGGTTTTATGACCTAAAACTCGTAGATAGTAAATGAAACAAATTAATCAATCTCAATAAAGCGTTATTTGAGAGATTCAGTAATTTGTTATTGAATAATCGAGTTTGCATTAATTAACCCTAAATCCAATAAACTAATATCCAAGGTTGTTTAAATGAAACTTAGACTAGTATGTGGGGACATGCGGGGATCAGTGTTCAAGTAACAACCTAATTGGTTTATAGTATAGGGATAAGGTTGGGTACCTTATCCTGATGACACTATGAGATACGACCCTCTTTGTATTCGATACAGATGCATTGATCCAAAGCATCCATGTAGGATACATGCGAGTGGGGGTATCCTATGCAATGAGTTTGCATAAGATCGGACTGTGAAATAGTAACCACTAGATGTAACGTCGTTGACTCGTTTAGGTTTTCATTTCAATAGGATGACCTAGGTAACTCAATCTCAATCCTAGGTTAGTTATGAACCCCTTTTTCAGGAGGGATTGTCCTTAGATTTGTATGGGTGAGAGTGGCCGGTTCGCCGACTCAATAATCCTACCATTACAGGGGCAAGACCAAGTGAGGGCTGGGAACATAACAGTACAAGATGGAATTCACTCCTTTCCTTATTGGGGTAAGTAGATGTGTGTTCCCTTAAGGGTTGATTTTGGGGCTTGAACAAAAGTGTGTTGTCCTCTTTTGGCCCGAGAGAAATTTATGTTTAGTGGTTGAACCTTAAACAGGTTGCTCATTAGAGGGATCAGTGGTACTTAAGGATCCAGAGGTAACCCAAGGGTAAAACGGTAATTTGATCCAACTGGCGTTGCGAACACTCGTGAAAGATTGACTTACTGTAATGGTCGATATCTGTGGACATAGAAATATTCTACAGTGAGAAGAGTGCAGTTGTGGGTCTTTAGTGGAGTGACCCACAATTAACGAATGTTAGTTAACTTGGTTAATGAGTTTAGCTAGTTAATCTCGTATCGTTGGAGCTTCTGATCTGTAGGTCCATTAAGTCCACCTGCTAGCTCGTAACGGATTCTGAGATTAAATAGTCTTGATTATTAAAGGGAATTTTAGTTAATTGTATTTGATACAATTAATATAATGTATGGAGATACATTATAGTATAAGTTTAATTAGTAAATTAAACTTTATAATAAAATTAATTTTGGATGTGATTCAAAATTAATTAATGAGAGAATTATATATTTGAAGGAGTTCAAATATTAAATATGAATTGAATTCATATTAAACTATAGGTTAAAAATAATATGAATAGGGATTCATATTAAAACTATAACATATGAGAGAATTATGAATTTAATTAAATATGTGATATTTGATTAATTCATAAATTAATTAATTTCAAAAAAAAAATCATAAATTAATTAATTTAATTTAATTTGGTTAAATGTGATTTAATCAAATTAATTCTATAGTGAATAAATAATGTACATGTGATGCACGTTAAAACTATAGGTTAAATGAGATAGATACATTTGAATATGATTCAATTGTAAAATTAATTAAGTATATGATATTTAATTAATGTGGGGAACAATTAATTTAGAATTAATTGGTTGACCTAACTAATTCAATTAAATATCATTTCATTGAATTAAAACTATATATTATAATTAATTTAATATAAGTTGTTGTAATTAAATTAATTTGTTACATAACATATAGTTAATTGGATTGTTAACTATTATATGATAATAATTAACGGTCCAGATTTAATTGATTTCGATCAAAGGTCAGGATTGGTTAGGGAAGTTAATTGTAACTTCCCAACCTTTACGTACGTGGTTTTCCAATTGGGGTAATCTCACTCTCTCTCTCTCTCAGTGATTCCATCGATTTTCACAGAAAACTCAATTCTCTCTCAATCTCACAAGTTCTCTCAAAATACAACAACATTCTGCTGTTTTTGTTGCAAAAATTCCCAGTTCAAGACATGGTTTTGGCTCCCACAAGCCGGTTCTCTACAACCCAAGAGAATAGCAGGTGTTCTTGAGTGGTGGTGTTCGAGAAATTCACACAGTACGTGATTTTGGAGCGTTTTGTTGTTTCGACGTCAATTCACGTAAGTTTTTGTGAATCTAAATAGTTTATATCTGATAAACATCATGCTTAATATGTTTTATGAAATTGTTTATGTTTTTGCCCAACGTATTGGTTTTTTAATTCACTGAAATTTAATCACGATCGATGTAAACCGCTTCCGCTGAGGATTCAATTCCTTCAAATGGTATCAGAGCCTTTTTCGTATTTGAAATCTCAGTCTTAGAATTTGCGTTGAGATTTTGGTGGGATCAATTTGCATATTGGATGTTTATGGTTTACTTAAAGATTGTTTAGGTATTTTGGCCTTAGATTTACAATTTTCTCTGATTTGATCATGTGAGGGCCCATGTTTTTGGGGTAAATTATTGTAAATCGAGTCATGTAAGTATGTGTCTAGAATTAGGAATTCAATCGTGAAATCGGTGCTCGAATCGAGGTCCAATTTGGTGATTTACGGCTGCTGGAACGAAGAAAATCTGTAAATCTGGGCAACCCGAGGCGTGGCGCCGAGATGTTGCTCAACGACGTCTCGACTTCGAAGAACAGACCCTGGAATTTTTGTGTCGGCATCTCGATGTCGGCGACGGTTTCGCTGAAGCGCGGGTCATACAAGATTGAAACGGTTCAAGGGTATTGAAGCAGTTATGGTCCAGTTCACTACTAGTGCGGTCCGGTTCATGCTACTTTTGGACCGGTTCGAGCGATTCAAACATGGTTCGGTCTGGTTCGGAGCAGTTCGAGGCGGTTCAGACCACTTACAAGGCGATTTAGGGCTAGATTTTGATTAACTATTGTAATTTTTCATTAATTTTTCCCTAGGGTGCCAAAATACCGATCTTTATAGCTATTTATTGCTTTATGAATTTCATTTAGCTAGATCCCACCATAGGTTAAGCATGAATCATGCATAATAGTATGTTATAATAGTTATAATGTATGGTGTTTATGTATGATTATAAATTTCATGAGTAATTTAGTATAATTGTTATATTTAATATATGAAATTGGAAAAGCATGATGCATGACATTAATTTAGCTAAATATAAGGGTTATATTTAATTAATGTAGCATGCATGCTTAGGATTATTTTCATAGGATTAATATAATTAGTTATCTTATGGATGAAAATAATAATTTAAATGCTTGATTTTCATGTATGTTTTAATATAAGGGAAAAATACACTTTTGGTCCCTGAGGTTTGGTTTAGGTTTCGTTTTGGTCCCTGAGGTTTCAAACTCAACATTGTAGTCCCTGAAGTTTGCATTTAGTAGCATTTTGGTCCCTCCATCCATTTTTCGGTTATAAACTAACGGTTTGCTAACGTGGCACCTATTTTTTTTATTAAAAATTTATTTTTAAAATTTTAAAAATAAAATAATTAAAATATATATATTTTTAAAATTTTCATTTTCCCCCTCTTTTCTTCCCTCTCTTCTTCCTCCACCATCTTCATCTTCCACCTTCTTCTCCTTCTCCAACTCAGCAATAGCCGGCGGTCGCCGCCGGTAGCGACTTTTTTTTTCTCTTCTTTCTTTCTTCCTTTCTCCTCCTTTTTTCTCTTCTCTCCAGATTTTTCTTTTTAAAAAAAATAAAAATAAAAAAAGCAAAGAAAGAGAGGGAGGGAAACGGGAAGGGAGGGCTCCCTCCCTCCTTTGGAGAAAAGAGAATGAGAAAGGAGGAAGAAGAAAAAAAAAAGTTGCCTGCAGCGGGCGGCGGCTGCCGATGAGCAGTGGTCGCCAGCCATGGCTGAGTTGGAGAAGAAGAAGAAGGTGGAAGGGTGGAGGAAGAAGAGAGGGAAGAAAGGAGGGGGAAAAAGAGGACGGAAATGAAAATTTAAAAATATATATTTTTAAAATTTAAAAAAAAATTATAAAAAAAGTAAGTGCCACGTCAGCAAATCGTTAGTTTTTAACGAAAATATGGCTGGAGGGACCAAAATGCTACTAAATGCAAACTTCAGGGACTAAAATGTTGTGTTTGAAACCTCAGGGACCAAAACGAAACCTAAACCAAACCTCAGGGACCAAAAGTGCATTTTTCCCTTAATATAAAGTGTTATATTAATTATTAAATTGAAAATGGAAAAGCATTGAGCATGACATTAGTTTAGTTTAATATAAGAGTTATATTAAATTAATGTCAACAAACATGTAATTTAATTTCGTGGATGTTTAATTAGTATAATCGATATTAATCAAATGAAAATTGAAATTTCATGTAGCATGACACCACTTTAGATTAATATAATTGTTATATTAATTAATCATTATGGATGTCATGTAATTATGGTGTTTGTATAATTTGAATTAGATTGTTATTAGAGAACACCATAGGAGCATGTTATAGGGCTAATCATTAAAACTTGGAATAGTTATATAATGATTAGAAACCGTCAACCTATAACAAAGAGTTGCATGCAAACATAGGATCTTAGGTTAAATTGAATTAATTTTAAAATGTTTAAAATTAACTAGACCTAAGCTCACTTTAATTCTAATAGGATTAGAATTATTTTCTTACTTGGAATTAAAATAGTTTTAATGAACTAAGTAGGAAAGACATTACTATGTTTATAAGGGAACTCTCTTAGTGAAGTTTTGTCTAGGCTGGGGTATTTAAGTTGACGGTTTACGGAACACCTCCTACCTGGGAACAGACCCAGAACCTGAGTTGAATTAATCATAGTCTAATGTTAGCATGCAATGTAACTAGGTAATTAAAAGAGTTTAAATATGAGTCTGATAATGATAATGCTGAATCTATTGAGTCTGATCCTGGCATTCCTTAATGCATGGACCCTGATAATGTTAATAACTTTGATTCGTGTCCAAATGATGTATATAGCATAGAATCTGACCCAGAGGAGCTCGAATCTGTGCATAGTATAGAATCTGACCCAAAAGAGCTTATATTCTTTAATTCTTCTGATACTGAGTCATATGACAGCTTAGTTGAATCATTTTTTAATTTTGAGTCTGAGGAATCTTCTGAGCATATAGATATTGAATCTGATGAATGGACTGACATGATTGATAGACCATCTTTAGATCCCAGACCGGTAGATATCATAACGCTTGATGACTCTGTTAACAATTGTTTTGTGAATAGGGATTTAGAAAAGAGATTTGATGCGGCTACTTATTTTCTGAAATGTTATTATAACAATCTCTTTAGTAACGATGGGCTAGGGGAAAGTTTTTTTTCTCCCCTGTTTACAGTGTGCAATTCGGTGCGTGATTTTTTGCAGGGCCCGGAGGATGATGAAAACTTTTATTTCGAGCCTCCGTGAGCGTGTCGAGCCTCATCTAGCTAAAGACGTTAAAGAAAGCGCTGCTTGGGAGGCAACCCAAGGATTAAATTTTAGGTAGTTGTTTTTGTGGTAAATAATTTTATTTGCTTCGTGATCCAATTTTGTTTTGCAGGATCACCTTAAGCAAATCCCAAAATTCCAAAAATCCCATTTTTCTGGATCCAAAGGAAGAGGATGAATCGCTTCTAGCTCAGGGAAGTCTTAGTATCCCTCTTTATGCTTTACTGTTTTTAAAACATTGGGGACAATGTTTAGTTTAAGTTTGGGGGGGGGGGAGACTTTCGTTGTGTTGAGCATATATAAATTCTTTTTGATGCATGAATAGATAGCTATGATAGCCAAGGATGTGATTTTAGAAGTTTTGGGAGAAAATGATTTATATGTTGTGGAATCTGGGAGCACAACAGAAATTGTGAAATTTTAAAATTTTTTTATACTTAGTTTTGATGTTTAAAGCATGTGATAGCCTTATCTAATGATGTCTTTGAAAATCAAGATTCTTATTATGGTTTTTAAAGTTTGTTGTCACCCCGATAGGCTTAGTTTCTAATATTAGGAAGTTCATGCTTGATTGTTCTATAAAGCTAGGTAGAAAAAAAAATGTTATGCCTACTGAGAGAAAAGCAAAAGCAACAAAAGAAAATGAGAGAAAAGAAAAATCTGTTGAAAAATAAAATTGAAAATTTTTGCTTGCCCAAAAGAAAAAAAAAAACTAGGGGTAAAAAGAGCTACCTGCGGTGTGATCAATTAGGCTAACCAAGAATGAAATTCGGATTAAGGGTCCCTGCACCGTAGTGTGAAAGCTAGTACCATTAGATATCAAAATACAAGTTTGGGGGAGTAGCAAAAGAAAAAGAAGAAAGTGAAAAATCATTTGTGAAGTTTGCTCCCCCATGAAAAAGAAAAATGACAGGCACCCTAGTTTCTTTTTTTTTTTTTTTTTTTTTGAATGATAGAAGAACTCTGACCTATTAGGGACTCTTAGCCAATGTAGGGGAAAACAAATGGAAAAAGCCATAAGACTAATCTAGGTTAGTAAAAGAATCAATAGATAAGTATTGAGCATGTTATTCATTAATCTTAAGTTCAAACTAGTTTAAGATTTCTTCATGAGTATGTGGTGCTTGCTAATTCCACTTGCATGCTTTCCATTCTATTCGAGTTCCAAAAATCATTGAGGCTTGAGTGATTCTATTTCATGCATCCTTTGGATTTATTTTTCCCGGGACTAGCAAAAGCTTAAGTTTGAGGGTGTGATAGCTAGCAAAAATGTCGTTATTTTAGTCCCAATTTATTAGGCTTTTTAGTGCTTTAATTGTGTTTTTATTGAAAATATTTAATGTATTTTGTCATTTGGTCTCTAGGAGCAAATTATGGATTTTGGTGAAAAAAGTGCCAAAAAAAAGTCATTTTAGCCCAATTTCCATACTTGGATCAAGGGGGAAGCCAAGAAGATCAACCATGAAGATGAGGCCCAAAGGAATTGAAGTTGGCCCAAGAAAAGAAGCCCAAACCTCAGCTGAATGTTCTGGAAATCGCCTAGCGTCGAGACACTGTAGGGACAGCGTCGCATTTCTTGGTCGCCAAGTCAATGACGTTACAGCTTCGCGACACTGTGCCAATAGCATCGCGACGCTACCCCAATTCCGAGCCTATAAAAGGCGCCCCTTGGTGCCATTTTTTATCATCAATCATCATTTCTTCCATTCTTTCCTTTCTTCCCTTCGCTCCTTTGGAGTCTCTCTCAAGGCTTTCTAGCCTTTTTTAGAGTTCTTTAGTGGGAAAATTTTGGGGAATTTTGGGGAGCATCTTATGATGCTCAAGGAGTTTTCGGAGGGACTCCAAGCGCCAGCGACGGGGTCTTCAACGGTCAATTCCTTCCCTTTTATTATGCTCTTAATTATGCTTTTCATCGTAAATTTTGTGGATATTTTAGCTATGTATAGCTAAACCCCAATTTGGGGTCTTGAAATGAAATTATAGTTTAAATGTTGTTATAATTGCATAGCTCTTGCCCTTTTTACTAATTATTTGTATGGATGTGCTTAATGCTTTATGCAATCTGGCCAATTGTGTAATGATTCGTGGAGACTCGACGGAGAGAAGTTAGGATAGATCATAATCCATGCAACTAGTTTAATTGTTCGTCGTGACAACGGGATTAGTTGATTAAACTTAGATTCCTAAAATGAATCAGAACGTAATAATTAACGATTTTTAATGGCGCTAAGGACACTTAGGTTGTTAAAATGAATTGATTACAATTAGGGCAGACCGATAGGAGAACCTATGTGATTAACGGAGATTCTAGTATTATAATTAGTTGGGCAATGAGATAGGATAATTATAATAACTATTTAGCTAATAGTTGATTTTCAAGACCCCACTTCCCATTAAAAACTCTTTCTCCATATTTTATTTTCCTTGATTGATCAAATTGATTTCTTTAATTGCTTTGATTTTTTAAATTCTCTTTATATGCATGTTTGGTCCCTAGATATTATTTATCCCAAGTATTTTTAGTGCTCAAAGAATCTTTGCTTGCTTAAATTTCGCTTCGCCTCCCTGTGGATTCGATACTCGGTATTACCTACCGTTTTATATTACTTGCAGCTCGTGCACTTGCAGTATAGGCATGAACAGGAGGAAATATGACAAAACAAGATTTTCATAAATCAAGTTTTGCTCTTACGTCCTCGAGAGTTCACATCGTAAGATCCATGCTTGGCCTCGAGTCACCTTAGAAAGGACCCCCAACAGATGGTGTTTGCATGGATCAATAGCAAGGTGAATGAGGGAGTATTTTATAGTAAGTGGGAGCAGGAAACGTGCCAATGTATCCTACAGTATCCTCTATTAGGTTGCACCGTGAGATTCCCATGATCTGCTTGCAAGTCGCCTTGGGAGCGATCACCCTACGGAGGGCTTGATCATGGGAGTCGGAACAACACAAACTCTAGAAATGGATAGGGTTTCTTAGGTCCATTTCTAACTTTGACTTTCCCTACGGTAGCATTGTTGGGGCCGACTTCTGAGATCTGAAAATGGAGGGTTACACTTACAGAAAATTGTTAAGTTGTTAATGATTTCCTGACCAAAAAACGATAGCTAAGAACTATTGGAATATGAGTTATTCTGGTAATAGGGATTGACTGAGATTGTCTCAATTCAGGAGAGGAGTTGCTGACTGCCCTACGGTAGTTGTTGCTCTAAACATTTGAAGTATCATTGCAAAATGAATGATTTTACTATGGGTCCTTCATTACTTTTGCTAAATTGATTGGATTAATAACAATTTTTGTGTAATGGGTAAATGCAACAAAACTAATTAAATTAATTTATTTTTTTTCAGCATGAATTGTTCTGTGGATGTCTTTAACAATGTCGAATTTAAATATGGTATATCTAATACAACAAAGGAAATGAACTTAGACACTAATTGCGTGGCAAATAATTTGGGTTTGGTCTTAACTGAGGAATGTTCTTAGGCCCATATGTCTCATTCATCTGGAATTGTTCATGATGAATATGACTTAAACTACTTAGCAAATCTAAATGACAGTAACTGTGATTTATTGGTCATTGAAACGTGTAGAGTGGAAAATGATGATACAACCTGAATCCTTGATTCAGGTGCCACTCATCACGTATGCTCTTCCTTTTAGGGAATGAGCTCCTGACAACAATTAGATGTTGGGAAAATGACTATCAGAGTTGGGACTGGGGAGTTCGTTTCAGCTAAAGCAATGAGAGATATTAAGATGTTCTTCTCCAAGGAACGTAATATGTTATTAGATAATGTATATATTGTTCCCAAGATAAAAAGAAATTTGATTTCTATTTCTTGTTTGCTTGAACAAGGATATTCAGTGTCATTTTCTGTAAATAAAGCTTTCATTACTAAAAAGGGTGCTGATATCTGTTCTGCAAAAATGGAGAACAACTTATATGTTTTAAGACCAATAGAGTCTAGGGCTATTTTGAACAATGAGATGCTTAAAATAGTTGAGACTCAACCAAAGGGGCAAAAAAATTCTCAAAGTACCCATCTTTGGCACTTGAGACTTGGCCACATTAATCTCAATAAGATTGGAAGATTGGTTAAGAATGAACTTCTAAGCGAGTTAGAAGATGGTTCTCTACCTCCATGTCTCGAAGGTAAAATGACCAAACGACCTTTTACTGGAAAAGGTTATCATGCCAAGGAGCCCTTAGAGCTCATACATACGGATCTCTATGGTCCAATGAATGTTAGGGCGAGGAGGATATGAATATTTCATCTCTTTCATAGATGATTATTCAAGTTATGGTTATTTATATCTAATGAGTCATAAATTTGAAGCCCTTGAAAAGTTCAAGGAGTATAAGACTGAAGTTGACAACTTGTTAGGTAAGACCATTAAAACACTTCGATCTGATCGAGGTGGATAGTATATGGACTTATAATTCTAGAACTATTTGATGGAACATGGAATCACGCCCCAACTCTCAGCACCTGGTACACCACAGCAAAATGGGGTATCAGAAAGGAGAAATAGAACCTTGTTAGACATGGTTCGATCTATGATGAGCTCTGCTCAATTGCCTAATTCCTTTTGGGGATATGCAGTAGAGACTGTAGTTTATATTTTGAATGTAGTTCCCTCAAAGAATGTTTCTGAAACACCTTTTGAGTTCTGGAGAGGGCGTAAAGCTAGTTTACGTCATTTTAGAATTTAGGACTGCCCTGCACATGTGCTAGTGGTAAATAGAAAGAAATTGGATTCAAGTTCAAAATTATGCCTATTCGTAGGCTACCCAAAAGAAACAAGAGGTGGATACTTCTTCGATCCACAGGAAAATAAAGTATTTGTAACGACAAATGCTATTTTCTTGGAAGAAGACCTCGTTAGAGAACATAAGCAACTCATAGCACCTTATTCGTGCTATTTTATTACCTCTAATCTAAGCTTCTTAGAGGGATTTTATGCTTTAATTTTCTTATTTGCAGGTGCTACGAGCATAGGTGATATCAGGAGCCAACCGCACAAATTGGTGTTATTTTGGGCCAATTATGGAGCTTGGGAGGCATCTCGATGTTCTTAGGCGGCAAGGAGGTGAAAAGACCTAGGTGGATTGAAGCGGGCCTGAAGAACTACACCAAAAATTGAAGGTTGAAGCCCTGTACCGAGACAAAACCGAGAAAAAAGGCAGCAAGGCTCGGATTGGAGACGACATCGAGACGCCGATGCAAAATCGACACGGAATACAAAGTTCGTGGCGTCAAGATGCCGAGCCTGGCGTCGAGACGCTACAAAATTTTCTATAAATACAGGGCTTCGGTTTAGTCCGCCGTTGTAAGGACTACATTGCCTTTTTGGCATTTGATATTTAAAAAAAAGGGAAAAAAAATTGAAATTCAATTGCATGGCTGAAGACACATGTATGTTAGATATCTGGTGTGTATGTGAGTTGGCATGTGGAACAAGAAAACCAAGAGTTGCAGTTGAGGAAAGATTTAAAAAAAACAAAACAAAAAAAAAAAAGAAATAAAAGAAGAAAATGGAGAGAAACGGGAAAGTACGGGAAAAGGAAGAAAGGAGGTGAGAGGTAAGAATGGAGTGAAATTAACTACAAACAAATTTTGGAGAGGAATCTCTATGATTCCACCGAATCCAAGCTATTAAGGAACCCATGATCAAAGATTTGAAGGTGCAATTTTGGTATTTTTTTGTTTGTAAATCTATTGTGGAGGTTTCCAAATTTGATTATGGTGTTATTTAGATAGGTAGAGATGAAGAAAGGGAGTTTGGGGTGTTTAAACTTTAAATTAAGAGTCTCACGTGAATGTTTCCTTGCTTGTGTACCTTGCCATCTAATACTTGAATTAGAGTGAGGCCAAGGTTTGATTTTGGAGTTAATTGATTAAATGGGAATGAGAAAAATGAAATATGGGTTCCTTAAATCTTGAACTTAAGAGGAGTTTTTGAATCTTGAACTTAAGAGGAGTTTTTGACTTACTTAAGGATAAAAAACAAAAGGAGTGAGTCATGATAAAGATTTGAAAAAAAAAAGGATCTTTGGGAACTAAGATGATGGAAGCTTACAGGTTTAAGATTTTTTTTTAAAAAAAAAAAAACAAGCATAACAGAGGGTTGGATTGGAAGAAAGAGGCAATGAGTTTGAGGTGAAGAAGATGAAGAGGCAAGGAGGAGAAAATAAAACAATAAAAGAATGAAATGGAACAAAAGTGATGGGCTTAATGAGGAGAGAGAGAGGGTTTCACGTGGGAATAGAAGTTGAGGAAGGAAGGAAGTATTATTTTATCATGCTAAGATGGGATATGAAGGAGGAGAGAGATAGTTGCAGTGGAAGGAAAAGACAAATTGTACCTTAGTAATTATTGAGATGAGAGAGAAAGTATAATTTGACATTTTAATTGAGAGCAATGATGGGGAATTAGTTTGATTTGCTTAAGGTGAAATTTACATTAATTTCATTTTGAGATTAGTTTATAACATTTGTTATGATTATTGAAATTTCAGATTGGAAAGAAAGTGGAACAATTTACAATCCAAAGCATTGGCGTCAATAGTTCTGTGAGTGGTTATTTTACAAAATGTTCCATTGTTATTTAATAATTATTATGAGATTTCCAGAGCTTTACAATTATGTTAGAGTTTTAAAGAGACTATTATGAGATTTACAAAGAGTTGCTATGATTACCAATATTGTTTTGGTTTTCAAGTCATTCGAGAATTCAAGAATTCAAACAAGTGTTACAAATTTTCCGTGTATTATGATTTTAGCCAGAATTATTATTTAGAGTTATGTGAGATATTTTATGGTGATTTGATTAATTAAAAGTATTTGTGTTATTTGAGAAATCTCTTAATTTATGAAATGTTTTTTTAGAGAATGAGAATGGTTTTGGAGGAATAAGTTGATGCTGAGTTTTTATGTTAAAAGTGATTTGAATCCACTAGATCTATGTACCCATGGTGATTACCCGTATACTACATGAATGTGTTTCCGTAGTACAGAGAGGGGTCTTTAGGACCCACTCTAGCATACGCGAGAGCTTTGGGTCGTGTTAGAGTGTTTAGCATTATTGCATCTGATTTAGTGCCGGAGGATGAAAAGTCCTTAATTAAGTTGCTGCAACAATACCGCAAGGCAATAGATTGGACATTAGCTAATATTCTGGGAATTAGCTCATCTTTCTGTATGCATAAAATCACTCTAGAGGAGGGATCCTTTAGGAGTATTGAGTAGCAGAAAAGACTTAACCCTGCAATGAAAGAGGTTGTTAAGAAATAGGTGATTAAATGGTTGGATGCTGGGATTATTTATCCAATTGCAGATAGTAATTGGGTGAGCCCTGTCCAGTGTGTTCCTAAAAAGGTAGGTGTTACACTAGTAACTAATAGGGATAATGAGTTGATCCCCACTAGGAAAATAACTGGCTGGAGGGTTTGTATGGATTACAGGAGGCTTAATAAAGCTACCCGTAAGGACCATTTCCCTTTACCATTTATTGACCAAATGTTGGATAGGTTAGCTGGTCAGGCTTACTACTGTTTCTTGGATGGTTATTCTGGGTATAACTAGATTACCATAGTTCCTGGGGACCAGGAAAAAACAACTTTCACCTGCCCTTATGGGACATTTGCTTTTAGGCGAATGCCTTCTGGACTTTGAATGCTTCAGCAACATTTCGGCGGTGTATGTTAGCTATTTTTTCTGATATGATTGAGTCCACATTAGAGGTATTTATGGAAGATTTCTCAGTTTTTGGAGGATCTTTTCAAGAATGCTCGGATAATTTAGGAAAGGTGCTAAAAAATGTGAGGATACTGATGCATGTTGGGTTGAATGTAGATGTTGGAAAAGATTAATAATAAAGAATAAGAATAATTCCAATCAACCTAGTGCAAGTATACACTATTGCATGTAGTAATAAAATCTCTGGAAGTATTCCAAAGGTATCGATCCCACAAGGACTAAATTGGAAACACAGATTTGAAGAAGAAACTGCTCAAAGATTGCTTTTGAAAGGTAACCAAAAGAAATAGTTGATGTTGGGTTTTGTAAAACAAAGAAATAAACAAGTAAAGAAATAACAATAATAAATAAGCGAGGTATTCGATGTAGCTTCAACCCTAAGACAAATAACTCTAATCATGGCTTATTTAACCTAAGTCTATTCATGCATTGGGTCAGATTTAACTTCTATTTGGCCTTGTTCCCAAGAACCGTTAGAAGGCTAAACGGGTACCGTTATGCACATTTCTGTGACTCGACTTCGACATAGATAGTTTATGCATGCAACCTATAACCCTATAGTTGTTATAAGTGATGCGCAAATTGCTTAACGCAAGTGTACGGGCCAAGTTATAATATAGTGATTTTAAATCGAATGTCGTCCTCTGGATTGGGTTTCTTATCAATTTAACTACTGCAAATACTCTAATCCAATTTTATCTAGGGAATTAAACTTGGTGAGAATGAATGCAAAAATAACACGAAGCTAAAAGTATGGAAATCAATTGATGACAAATTCTTAGGGAGTTGATTTCACCAATTGAGTTTATGAATTAATCTATGGATAATTATCATGCTATGATTCATAAATCTTGGAATGCTAAACTCATACATATCTCTCCCGAGCATACATAATCCTCTCACATGCAATGAATCCAATATCCCTATCTAAATTCATTAACATGCAAGGCATTAAGGTTATCATTTTTAACGATTTCTAGAATTATCTTTTATCTCCCGATCTCAAGACTATCCTAGTTATGCATAATGAGATCTAAGCTAAACCCCCTCTCCCGAGCAAGATTTAAGCACAATCAACAATCAATTCATGGCCGGTAAATTGAAAGCATTAAATAAACATCATGCATAAATAAATTCATAGCAAAAATTCATAATTGCCGAAAAGGCTACATCAATCCCTAAGATAAAGAACCTAGCTACTCATACAACACGTTACGATATAAGCTAAGTCTAAAACAACCAGTCAAAACAACTAAAGTAAGAAGGAAAGAAGATTAAAAGCTAAGTTGCCGAGACTGCACGTCCCCATCACGATCTCCATGAGCAAAGCCTTGAATCCCACTCCTCTCCACTTGCTTCAGCTTCCACAGAAGGTTTTTAGTTGGGATTTAAGCTAAAATTGCATCAAAAGAAGTCCCCTTGGCCAGCCCTAATTGCAATCTATTTATAGGAAAAAAGTCGACAGTGTCGAGACGCTCTAGGCACAACGTCGCTACGTTATCGCAATACCAAGCATTCCGTTTTAGAAATTTTTGAGAGCGTCGAGACGCTTTGGTCACAGCGTCGCGACACTGTGACCTTTTGCTGTCTGATTTAATTGAGGAAACCCCAGTGTCGAGATGCCCAGAACCAAGGGTTTCGACGCTGCCCCTCGGTTAGCACACTTCACAAGGCTCTTAGCTTCGATTCACTCCGTTTCTTTGGCATCTTTTTACCGTCCTGAACACTCAATCATTCCCAATTTCTCAATTTAGCTCCATAACATATTTTCTACAAATAAAACACTAAAATGCATAAATTTGGCCATTCAAGTATCAAAGACTAGCTGAATTAATTAGGAAAAAATAGCTAGCTATTCTCGCTATCAATAAGGCGACATTCCCCTATAACACCGAATGCACTCTCTCGAGCCCTTTCTCCTATATAACCTTTATGAAAACCGCTATTGTTTGTCCCTTTCAGGATCAAACTCACATAACATGGAAAGTCTAAGTGATCAATTTAAACTTAGCAAGATTAAGAATGATATTCAATAAAGAGTGACATGCAATAAATAAAACTTAGGCAAATAAGCACTTTCAAGCCATTTAAACCATAAGAGAATTCACTATATCGAACCTCTCAATGGAATTTAGCTACACATGATGGAATATAATTCAAATGAGCAACTTTTCATTGACATAATGAATAAAGACTACAGAATAATCAAAAGAAACAAGTGCTGGAAAAATATAGTGCAGTAGCTAAAACTAGGGTTTTTCACTTTTATCCAATCCTTCTAGAGTTCTCATGACACTATACTCTCCCTTTACAAGTGGGAATATGGTGAAATCTCTACAAACACTCGGGTTTGATGTCTAACTAAAGGTTAGAATTTAATCATCTAGCAAGGACCTCGGGCAACCCTACTTATGGGCGTCTACTAGGGTTTAGTCACCACTATTTTCTTCCCAGTGAGTTCTACTTGAATTTCCCTTTGAATCGAAGCCTTTTATAGTGTGAGGAGTGGTTGAGGAGTCACGAAAATGGTGCTAGCAGGTGGCCTAATCAGTTTCGAAGTCAAAACAGTAGGTTAGGTGGGCAAAACTCTCGTTCAAAACGACCCGCGACGAAATCAGAATGGTCTTCATCTGCCAAGAAATGTAGTCGCAATCGATTTTTGTGTTGCCAGAAATGCGGTCGCATTTCTGGGAAATCCCAGATTCCTTTGTTTTCTGCAAAACACCAAAACCAAGTCAAATTCTTACCAAAATGAGTTCTTTTAAGAATAAATATGCATAATTTGACATACATGACTCTCAACTTCCTAATTCATCAACTTTAATCGAAAACATACAACTTTGACAAGATAATGAGCTAAATATAAGGGTAAAATAGGTATATCTTTTACCCCAAACTTAACTCATTTCTTGTCCTCAAGTAATAACAAATCAGAATGTTAAAGATTACCGAAATTGCCCAATCAGAATGTGAGAGCTCAATAGTAATTGCAAATCAAAATATTATAGATCATATGTAATTGCCAATCATAGTACTAGAGTCTTGAAGGAATGAAAATCCTTTGCAGCGGAAGCGTATATCAGATCGTTTCATTCTTAATTGGGTTTCATAGAAATACCGATACATTGGCCTTAAAATTATAGAACAATTCTATAATCTAAACAAATTAAGCATGCAATTCTAAATTCTAAACGATTTAGAATTTGAGAAACTTACTTGTTGTGCGCAAAGCGTCTCTGCACTATGCTCCAAAAACACGAACGATTCGTCATTGATCTCTCCAAGAACACCACCATCAAAGAACACCCACTATCCTCTGGATTACTGAAGTAAAGATTGTGGGATCTCGTTTGTCTTGGAAAAGGGAAGGAAAATTTCAGCATCAACCTTGCTGTAATTTCTTGAGAGAAATTGAGAGAGATCTTGAGAGCAAATTTTCAAGAGATAGATTTGTGATTATTGTTGGGTTCCTAGAGTGAGTAGAAATATGGTATAAAAAGACTCCAGAACTCTGTGCAAGTATACACAGTCCGCAACAAGTAATAAGTATTATCAATCCAAGACCTGAACTAGCTTTCACTTTATCTATTTTGTATAACTCTTTAATTGTTTCAAAGATGGTATAAATGATTGGTTTTTATAAGAATAATGTTGAAGCAAAATAAATGGCAGAACAAAAAATAAACAAAAAGGTAGACAAATTAGAAACAGGCGCTGGTCAGGATTTAGTAATTGTTTTAAAAGATGCTCTAGCAATATTATTGATCATGCAAAACTCTCGCAGTCTTATTAGCAGATTCCTCCCAAAACTCCGGATCTTTTGGAATGTGTTTCAACCCCAATGAAGCTCTACCGATCAAGCACTAGACAACTGGCTATCTCTAGCGCAGTCACTGGCGTTCACCAATACACAATGATCTAGTGTGATTAATCGCCACACACTCCCTAAATCATCCCTGAAACTATAGAGAGGTATTCATACCAGCTGGCCAGGTGGGCATAAAATATAAATGAGCACAACAATTCATTAATATGCATTAATCAATATTTATTACTAGAATTAAGCACGACAATCACATTGTTTCCTAACCAACGCCTAAGCTACTTAGTTCATAAAATGCATGGAAACACAAGTTACAATCTGAGTATGCATATCCATAATCACAAGATAATGAAAGGAAATATTAATCTCATCGATCAGCTTGCAAATGATGGTTTTCTTGATGGTCTCCAATCTCTCTCCTCTATTCGGCTCCCAAAGGTGGAAGTAACCTTTCCAAGAATGGAATATTTTCTCCCAAAAGTGGAATGTTCCTCCCAAGGATGGAATGAAGTTGACTTGGGCAGCCATCTCCTTTTATAGAATGATAGGAGGCTTGAATTAGGTTGACCTAGACACATGGATGGCTCTCCTTGCTCCTTTATCCCGAAAATAACTCAACAAAAGTCGGTTCATTAAGTTGGCTAACGAGCTATGACGTGGCAGTTTTGCTCCTAGCTTTGCTCCAGCACAGATTTTGCTCCTATAAGTCGCCCAACAACATATTCTGCATAAAATAATTTCCAAAGCTTTCATTCTTCCAAATGGGTTAAAACATATAATATATATCTAAAAGCAACCCTATTAAGCACAAAAGACACACAAATCCCTATAGAATTAAGGCCTAAATAACTACCTTTCGGACAGTTATCAATTATGCAGAAATCCATCTGCATAATGCCCATCCCCCGTTGGTTGAAGGAGTGTGGGGAGTTACAATCGTGTAACTCCTCAATGAGGTGTCAAAACCTCATTCCTCAATCCATATCAATTTAACCATTAAATTAATATATGTTTAAACTATATGTTATACAAATTTAATTAATTTAATTTAACCAAATCAATATTCAATTAAATTAATTTTAACATATAGTTTTAAATTCAATTAAATCATATTTAATCGAATTAATTCAACCAACTAATTAAATATCATATATTTAATTTAATATAATATTTGAATCAAATTCAAATATGTCTCTCTCACTTAACCTATAGTTTTAATGTGCATCCAATGTACATTAATTATGAACTATAGAATTAATTTAATTAAATCAAATTAAATTAAATTAAATTAATTAATTCTCCAATTAATTAATTCATTAATTAAATATCTTATATTTAATTAATTTACTATTTGAATCATATTCAAATAATTCTCTCATAAACGATAGTTTTAATATGAATCTTATTCACATTAAATATAACCTATAGTTCCAATACGGATCTAATTCATATTTAATATTTGATCCCCTTCAAATATTTAATTCTCTCATTAATTAATTTTGAATCACATCAGAAATTAATTTTATATTATAAAGTTTAATTCACCAATTAAATTTATACTATAATGTATCTTCATACATTATTTTAATTGTATCAAATACAATATAATTCCCTTAATGAATTTGAACACACTTCAAATTCTATTCAAGACTATTTAACCTCAGAATCCTTTACGAGCTAGCAGGTGGACCTAATGGACCTACAGATCAGAAGCTCCAACGATACGAGACTAGTTGGCTAAACTCATTAACCAAGTTAGTCAACATTCGTTAACTGTGGGTCACTGCACTAAAGACCCACAACTGCACTTTTCTCACTGTAGAATATTTCTGTGTCCATGGATATTGACCAATAACGGTAAGTCAATCCTTCACGAGTGTTCGTAATGGCAACTGGGTCAAATTACCGTTTTACCCCTAGGTTACCTCTGGATCCTTAAGTACCACTGGTCCCTCTAATGAACAAGTTGTTTAGGATCCAACCACTAAACAGGAGTTCCTCTCGGGCCAGGAGAGGACGGCGCGCCTTTGTTCAAGACTCGGAATCAGACCTTAAGGGAACACACATCTACTTGCCCCATAGGGGAAGGAGTGAATTTCATCTTGTATTGTCATGTCCCCAGCCCCCCACTCAGTCTTGTCCCCAATAAGGTAGGCTTATTGAATCAGCATGCAGACCACTCTCACCCGTACTAATCAAAGGACAATCCCTTGTGAGAAGGAGTTCATGACACACTCAGGATTAGGATTGAGTTACTTAGGTCATCCTATTGAAACAGTAACCTAACTAGTTAACGGTGTTACATCTAGTGGTTTACTATTTCGTGGTCCGGTCTTATGCAAACTCATTGCATAGGATACCCTCGCTCGCATGTCTCCTACATGGACGCCTTGGATCAATACGTTTGTATGGAATACAAAGCGGGTCGTATCACATAGTGTTACCAGGATAAGGTACCCAACCTTATCCCTGTACTATAGACCTTTTAGGTTTCTACTTGAACACCAATCCCCGTATGCCCCCACATACTAGTTCAAGTTACATGTAAACAACCTTGGATCTTAGTTTATTGGATTTGGGTCATATTGTGCAATTCTAGACTTAATATGACAATAACACTTTATTGCAAAAACCTCAATAACACTTTATTGCATAAACCTCAATAACACTTTATTGATACAAGTGTATAATTCGTTAATCATTCACTATCTACGAGTTTTAGGACATAAAACCCAACAAACTCCCACTTGGACTAAAAATCTAGTTTAGTGGGAATGTACAATAATCTATCCCAGCAGTGGGTGTATAAATACATGTATAATACATAAAACGTATTTACAATGTACAAATACAATAAACTAGGGCATCACTATACCCATTACATAATGGTGTCACTATACCCATTACACTTCTCCCAACTTACCCTAGATTACATCTTTGTACATAACTCGTAGACCTAGACCATCTAGATGACCCTCATACACTTTAGCCGAGAGAGCCTTCATGAATGAATCAACAATATATCCTTTAGATTCAATGTGATTACTTGTCTTGCAATAGGCTAGTTCATATTTGGAACACCTTCCAAATTAGGCTTGAACTTCCTAAGTCTTCCAGTCTCTATTGGTGCTTCATAAGCAACTGCTTATTGGCCTATATTGTCGAGATTACAGATTAGTCGAACTATAGCTCCTCCATTAAGAGTGAAGACAGACACTGATGTAGATTTCATCAAATCCTTATCAGTTAAAACATCTGTGTCAATGTATCCTGTAAGGATCAAATCCTTAGCACCATACACGAGCATATAGAACCCCGTTCTCCTAAGATTCTGGAGGATGTACGTAACGACACTCCAGAGATCAAATCCTAGATTTGATTGATACTTACTGACAACCCTACTGCATAGGGCATATGTCTCATGTCCTTAATTTCTTGAGGTGTTTGAGGACACAGTTCCTTAGACAAAAGAATTCCATTCCTGAAAAGGTAGTAAACCTTTATTGGAATTTCGCATCTTATATCTAAATAACATCTTATAGACATAAGACATTTGAAACAAGGCTAGCTCAGCTTCTTCCAGATTTTCATTTGGAAATGAGCTGCTAGCCTCTTTTAATGTCAGTAAGATAACCTACATCATTCCCAATGATTAGGATATCAATCATATATAACACTAAGTGAGCTACTAAATTATTGATGATTACTTGTAAACACGAGACTCATCAATGTTCTGATTAAAGCCAAAAAAAATTGATCACTGTATCAAATCTTAAATTCCAAGATTGAAATTTTTAGGTGTTGGGTTCCTAGAGTGAGTAGAAATATGGTATAAAAGACTCCAAAACTCTGTGCAAGTAATAAGTATTATCAATCCAAGGCCTGAACTAGCTTCCACTTTATCTATTATGTATAACTCTTTAATGGTTTCAAAGATGGTAAAAATGATTTATTTTTTATAAGAATAATGCTGAAGCAAAATAAATGACAGAACATAAAATAATCAAATAGGCAGATGAATTAGAAACAGGCGCTGGTCAGGTTTTAGCAATTGTTTTAAAAGATGCTCTAGCAATATTATTGATCGTGCAAAACTCTCGCAGTCTTATTAGCAGATTCCTCCCAGAACTCCGGATCTTTTGGAATGTGTTTCAACCCCAATGAAGTACTACTGATCAAGCACTAGGCAACTGGCTATCTCTAGCTCAGTCACTGGCGTTCACCAATACACAATGATCTAGTGTGATTAACCGCCACACACTCCCTACATCATCCCTGAAACTAGAAAGAGGTATTCATATCGGCTGGCCAGGCGGGCACAAAATATAAATGAGCACAACAATCAATCAAGATGCATTAATCAATATTTATTACTAGACATGAAGCACGACAATCACATTGTTCCCTAACCAATGCCTAAGCTACTTAGTTCATAAGATGCATGGAAACACAAATTAGAATCTGAGTAAGCATGTCCATGACTACAAGATAAAACAAGAAAAGATTAATTCCCTTGAACAGCTTACAATCGACGGTCTTCTTGATGGTCTCCAATCTCTCCTCTATTCGGCTCCCAAAGGTGGAAGTAACTCTCCAAGCATGGAATGTTCTCTCCCAAAAGTGGAATGTTCCTCCCCATGGATGGAATGGTTTTGACTTGGGCGGCTATCTCCTTTTATAGAAGGATAGGAGGCTTGAATTAGGTTGACCTAGACACGTGGATGGCTCTCCTTGCTCCTTTATCCCGAAAATAACTCAACAGAAGTCGGTTCATTAAATTGGCTAACGAGCTGTGACGTGGCAGTTTTGCTCCCAGCTTTGCTGCAGCACAAAATTTGCTCCCTCAAGTCGCTCAGCAACATATTCTGCACAAAATAATTTCCAAAGCTTTCATTCTTCCAAATGGGTTAAAACATGTAATATCTATTTAAAACTAACCCTATTAAGCAAGACACACAAATCCTTATAGAAATGAGGCCTAAATAACTACCTTTTGGACAGTTATCACACCCCCAAACTTGAACTATTGCACGTCCCGAGCAATACTAACCAATCTTCCCTTAAGAATTCAAAACGTTCGACAAAGCATAACTTAATCAAACCAGACAATCCAACACTACCTTCAACCTTTACCTGAGCACTCTTTAAAACCAAGCTTTGCTGCAGCAATTTAATTCCTTCGACATGGACAAATAATCACCACTTTTTAACTCAATTCTAAGAACTTGCCACAACCTAGCTCTATATTTAAAACACATTTTCAAGGGGTTTTTATTTTTGTTTTTCAGACTTAAAACATCCCTACAGTCATAACCTCTTAAGCATGGGATGACCCACTTTCTGGTGCAGTATACCATTGCCTCAAACTCATCACCAACTAGACTAAATACTCATTGTAAAGCTAAAAAATCCTTGGTTATTCCATCTCTTGCCCCTCAGAATGGCAACATTTTATGACGAAGCTCACCTAAGTTTTGGGAGACAGAAAACTATTGGATCATCATTCATCCTTCAAAACTTTTGCTCAATGAATTTTCTCAGCAAAATTTTCAACAATCCATTTTTTTCAGCAAATAATTAATTTTTCTCATTTTTTCACATTTCCTAGGTCATCTTTTGACACGAAGACTGTGGGTATCACAAATGTCCTTGGTTACTCAATAACCTAACAAATTTTAAATGAAGGAGAGGATGCTCGAGCAAAACAATTGGAGTAGCAAAAAGTCCCCCAAACTTGAATTATTCATTGTCCCCAATGAATCATTAATTTTGCAATTATACCTCCAAACTTAAATTTTTTTATCTGAATTTTTCAACTAAGCGTGGGACTAGAACTAAGCCTAAAGTGGATCATATAAATCGACACTACCTCAGAATCTTCTTTGTCGCAGCAACAGACTAGACTAGAAGAAATGCTCCAGCAAAAGGTTTCTAGAGATCAGAATACCTTGATCTAATTAAGCTTAACCAATCCAAGCTTCAAGAATTCAAAAGAAAATTAGTTAAGTTAGAGTTACTCGGTGCTATAGAATGGAAATAACTTCTGGAAATTTCATTAAAATCATAGAAAGGAAATTACATAAGCAGATATATATATATATTTTTTTTTTTTAGAAGCAAAACTTAAAAAGAAACAAACATAACATCAACAGAAGAGGTTAGAAAATGCGCGAGCAAACAAAAGGTCAGAACAAAAATTATGCTCGCGCAGGGCCACTTCATCCATCAGTCCTCTTGGCCCTGTCCATTTTCATTCTCCTCTTCTCCTCTTTCAATCGATGGGGGCGGAATCCAGGGGTTCAATAAATCTTCAGGGAATGCTGGAAGGGTTGGATACGGTTTGGAAAAATTCTCTTACAGCGCCTTCTTTAGACTGGCATCACGATTCTTAACATAGTTCCAGAAGGTTAAAGCTTGCCTTTTGGCAAACTCCGGCCTGCTGGCTGAAAGTGCCAGTTATTCTAAAATCGTGTTGATGTCGTAGACAAGTCCACCTTGACGTGCCTCCTGCGTACGCTGAAGTCGCGCCAAGTTAGGCGTATCTATGATTCCCTTGTCAAGCAAACTTACATCCTCTGGAACCGTGGGCAGTCCTGCCCTGCTGCATAGCATCGTGGTTGTATTCGAAAAAAACAGCTTCCCCACATTCTTCTTCCAACAACCAGATATCTCATTGACAATAATTTTTCCCACATCGATGCTGAGAGACCGCAAAATCGTGAAAGCTAGAAGAACTCGTTCCCTAGAGATTGTCGAGTCATGAGTCGTAGGAAGCAACCTTTGTCTGATAAACCCCATCCATGTGTTTGCCTCCCTCTTCAGATAAGCTGACTGAAACGTCCTCTTCTCAGTTTTTGAAAGCTGCCACTGTGCCCCTTCAATACCTACCTCCCGCACAGCCTCACTTAACTGCTCATTAGATGGCGCTACGACCATCTCATTATACGCTACGTGGGGGAAATGCTGAAGGTTAAACAGTGCGTTAATAGCATTAGGACTCGAGTCGACTTCGAATCCTCGAACAATCACTTGGAAACCATCTTTTTTGTCAATATTAGCATAAAATTTGCGCACCACCTGTGCGTTTACAGACTCAGGCTTTGCACAAAACAACTCCCAGCCGTAGTCTGCAATACCAGTCTTCAGAAAATGCGGAAGATCACCGCTAAATCCTCTCTGAAATAAAAAATCTCTTTTCAGAAGCTAAGCATATTTTGCTCTGGCAAAATTGTTGAAGAAGCGATCATACGACAATTGTGGCTCATCTATCTCATCAGGTTCTTCCGATGCTTCGACAACACTTTTTCCCTTCTCCGCCCTTCGCTTGAGCAACCGCTCTTCCTCATCTTTTTTCTCTGTTTCTTCTCTTACTTTTTCTTCGGCCCCTTTCTTCTCCTGCTCTTCTTTCTCTTCTTTCTCTCTTTCTGAATCAGTAGTTGGAGGCGAAGGGGTGTCAGTTCGGACTACCTTGATGCGACCCGCTTTCCTCTTAATGCGGCGACGTTTGGGTACTTCCGGCATGATTACCTCCACTCAAGCCTCCTGCACTGGCTCATCACCTCCTTCAGGCGCAACCTCTGGCTGTTCTTCCCGCACATCCTCATTCTGTTTTTCTTGAACCTCTTCTTGAACTTCCTCTGTAACTCCTGGTTCAGTCTGTTCTGGGTTTTGTTCTTCTGGTTCTTTCGGGTCTTCATCAACTACCGTGGCAGAAGCATCTTCCATACCCTTCTGAACATCTTCTTGGTCCTCCATCCTCTGTTGACGTCTTCTTCTCTTAGCTTCTTTTTCTTCTGGCGTCTTCTTCTTATTCGCCTTTGTTTTCGGTACTTCAGGGGCAACAGGTACCTCATCTTCCTCATTATCTCTTTCTTTTCTTGCTCTTGTTTTAGCCATTGAACACTCAAGAGATTTACAGTAAACGAAAGCGAAAAGGAAAGAAAAAGACATAAGCAAGAAGATATATTAAGAAAGACGTACCGAGAGTTGTCAATAAATAGGGTTTCAGCAAAATAGAATCTTAACAGAAAGATCTTGCTCCCATTAATTAACATTACCGTTTTAAATCGCATGCAGCTTAGTGGAATTAAAACCATCAAACGGTAAAATCAGAATTCCAATCAGCCCCTGGTAAATAATTATGTGTTGTCTAATGATTAAGCCCTTGGATTGCCTCTACGCGCACGTGGCAGCAGCATAATTCCTCATGCAATTTCCTGCACACGGAAATTCAAAATTCAAACGGTAAAAAGAAATTAATTCTCAACAAAACCCTTCCTATTGAAGGTGTTCATATAACACATGCGGAAGCAATTGAAGATCGGAAGAACCTAACTACATCAATTTTGGACCTAAAGCATGCTTGTTCTAGAAAAACAGAACAGAGGAAAAAAAAAACACCAACCTTTTTGTAGCTCAACTATATGATGCTCCTTGTTGTGTTTTCTTCTCCTATGCTCCTTGGACCACCTCTAGAGTCTTCCCTACTATTCTCCGGGCCTGAACGACTTGTGGGATTCTATATAAGATAGGGAATAGGAAGGGAAAGCTTGAAGGATCAAGCTATGAAGAAGTATGAGAGATGAAAGAGTTTGAGTCTAAAATCCAGCAGCATAACAGCAAGGAAAAGGCTCTCATTGTTTTGAATCTGATTCAAGCTCTTTTTAAAGACATTCTCCATGCAAGGAGTACCCTCAAGACACAAGACACATGGTAGTCTTGCAAGCCAAAGTGGATTCTAAGTGTCTATCACACAAGACATGCAACTATGCATGAGGTGAGTTGTTTTCCACTTTGAATGATCATGCATAACTCGTAGATAGTGAATGTTAAACGAATTATATACTTATTCGATAAAGGCGTTATAGAGATTGATTCAGTAAAAGTCAATACTGAATAAAGTAAATTGCACATATAATAACCGAAATCCAATAAACTAAGATCCATGGCTATAGGATGAACACTTGAGCTTTATGTAGAGACATAAAAGTGGATCAAGCTTGAGTAATAGCCAAAACGGTCTATAGTATAGGGATAGGGCTGGGTACCTTATTCTAGAGACACTATGAGACGCGACCCACTTTATAGATAGTATAGACGATGTGATCCTAAATCGTCCATGTAGAGACATGCGAGTGGGGGCGTCCTATGCAATGAGTTTGCATAAGACCAGGACCGAGAAATAAGTCGCTCTCGCTTTATAACATCGTTTACTGACGAGACTGGTTATTTCATGTGATGACCTATGTAACTCGATCTTAATCCTGAGCTAACTATGAACTCCTGTTTATTCGGGCTTATCCTTAGATCTGCATAGGTGAAAGTGGCTCAGTATCACCGACTCAATAAACCTCCCATTTCAGGGATAGAAACGGGTAGATAGCTAGGGACATAGTCATGCAAGAAGGAATTCGCTCCTACCTGAATTAGGGATAGTAGAGAGGTTGTTCCCTTAAGTGCTGACTTCGGGGCTTGAACAAAGGGATCCCACCCTCTCATTGGCCCGAGAGGGACTCGATTTATTGATTGGACCATAAACCAATTGTTCCTTAGAGGATCAGTGGGACTTAAGGAACTAGAAGTACTATAGGGGTAAAACGGCTTTTGACCTAGCTATTGTTCGGATAGGTGTCCTAAAACTCGTAGATAGTGAATGATAAATGAATTTAATACTTATTCGATAAAGGCGTTATCGAGACTAATTCAGTAAAGTTATTACTGAATAAAGTAAATTGCACACATAATTACCCAAATCCAATAAACTAAAATCCATGGGTATAGGATGAACTTTTGAGCTTTATGTAGAGACATAAAAGTGGATCAAGCTTGAGTAATAGCCAAAACGGTCTATAGTATAGGAATAGGGTTGGGTACCTTATTCTGGGGACACTATGAGACGCGGCTCACTTTATAGATGGTATAGACGATGTGATCCTAAATCGTCCATGTAGAGACATGCGAGTGGGGGCGTCCTATGCAATGAGTTTGCATGAGACCAGGACCAAGAAATAAGTCACTCTCGCTTTATAACACCGTTTACTGACGATACTGACTATTTCATGTGATGACCTAGGTAACTCGATCTTAATCCTGAGCTAACTATGAACTCCTATTTATTCGGGCTTATCCTTAGATCTGAATGGGTGAGAGTGGCTCAGTATCGCCGACTCAATAAGCCTCCCATTTCAGGGATAGGAACGGGTAGATAGCTGGGGACATAGTCGTGCGAGAAGGAATTCACTCCTACCCAAAATAGGGATAATAGAGAGGTTGTTCCCTTAAGTGCTGACTCCAGGGCTTGAACAAAGGGATCCCACCCTCTCATTGGCCTAAGAGGGACTCGGTTTATTGGTTGGACCATAAACCAATTGTTCATTAGAGGATCAGTGGGACTTAAGGAACTAGAAGTATTATAGGGGTAAAACGGTTTTTTGACCTAGCTATAGCTACGAACAACCTGTGAAGGATTGACTTACTAATCATGGTTAAATCAAGTGGACGGAAATATAGCTATAGTGAGGGGAGTGCAACTATCGGGCTATAGTGGAGTGTCCCGGTAGTTAACGAATGTTGGCTAGCTTGGATAATGAGATTAGTCGGTTAGCCTTAAATCGTTGGAGCCCATGATCTATAGGTCCATTAGGTCCCCCTACTAGCTCATATCGGAATTAAGCATATGAAGCTTTGAATCGTTCAAAAATCGGGAAAAAGGATATTATCGTAAATTGTGTTTGACACAATAATTTAATTATGAATTAAATTAGAAAATGAGAGATGGAGTATTTAAAAGTGTTTTGAATACCATATATATGTATTAGGAATCATATATGATTTATTGCACAAGATTAGAATGATTAATTGGATTAATCATAAGAAATCATTTTGTAATGCCTCAAAATCAATGACCTAATGTTAAATTCAATTTGGAATTGAAATAAACATTAAATTGCAAGCTTGAAATTAGATTTCAATTTGTATTTGGTGGATTTAGTTGGAAATCCACTTATGCATGAACATTCAAAGTGGAAAGACAACTCACTCATGCATTGTTGCATGTCTTGTGAGATGTACACCTAGAATCCACTTGAACTTGCAAATACACCATGTGTCTTGTGTCTTAAGGCTTGGCTTTGCATGGAGAATGTCTTTAAAAGGAGCTTGAATCAGATTCAAAGTTATGAGAGTCATTTCCTTAATGTTATGCTGCTGGAATTTGGACTCAAAGTTCTCTCATCTCTCATTCTTCTCCATTGCTTGATGCTTCAAGCATTCCCTTCCCATTCCCTATCTTTTATAGACTCCTGTAAGTCGTTCTTGGCCCGGAGTATAGTAGGGAAGACTCTAGAGGTTGTCCAAGGAGCATAGGAGAGGCAAACACCACAAGGAGTTCAACATAAGTGAGCTACAAAGGTTGGTGTTTTCTAAACTCTCTATTCTATCTTTTCTAGAACATGCATGCTTTAGGAGTAAAATTGAATGTTTTAAGTGCTTTCGATCTTCAATTGCTTCCGCATGTGTAATATGTACACCTTCAATTGGTATCAGAGCATGATTAGAGCACTTAATTCGTTTTAATTTTGCTTTGGTGGGTACCATTTTGAAATTGAATTTTCTGTGTGCTAAAAAGGAAGTGTTCTGGTTTGGAAATTTTTTGAGCATTCAAACCTTCATGAAATTGTAATTGCTCGGATATGTAAGAGTGTTAATGTGTGTACTATAGTCTGTAATTTTTATAGAGTCATTAGAGTCCATATACGCTGTAAAATCGAAGAAAAACTGGAGAAGACGCAGCAGAAAACGAAAATTCCAGCAGCAGCTTTTTTTCTTCTTCTATTCCAGAATTTTGGTCCGGTTCAGCTGCTGCCTTTTGGTCCGGTTCGGTCTGTTGCAGCCTCATTTCACTCATTGCATGGCCGGTTCATTGCTTGGATGAGCGGTTCGAGATGGTTCGTGAAGCTCGGGCGTGTTGCAAGTTTATTTATTAATTATTATTGTAATAATTAGTGAAATTGCTTGTGTTTTTTTAAAAAAAAAAATTGCCAAACTATTCCATTTTAGCTTGATTTAATTACTTTATGCATTGTGAATGTATGATTTAATTAAATGGATGTATGTGCATTATGAGCATGCCATATAGTTTTAAAACCCCACCATAGGAAAGCATGTTCATGCATTTGTTTAATTTTAATAAGTGTTATTGATTAATTCAAATGCATGAGGGAAATTTCATGTTTAATTAATATAAGAGTTGTATTAATTTAGGGAGATTCATGCTTGAATGGTTAATTAAAATTGATTAATTCTTATAATAGTTATAATTATTAAAAGATAAAATTAACCAAGCATGTAGCATGAAATTTCTTTAGTTAGTGTATAAGTGTTATATTCAAATTAGACTTGTTATGAATTGATTTTATAATTGTTATAAAAAGAGATAGAAATCTAAAATCTATAACAAGATTAAGTGCATGCTCACTTAGGTTAATGAACCTTCAACGATTCGATCAACTTGCATAGTTTAGGTCGATATCTTGTAAAACAATGGTTACGAGAGAACTCACCCGACAAGATGTTGTCTAAGGCTGGAGGTGTTTAAGTTGACAGTTTACGGAACACCTCCTACATGGGCATCGAGTCGGTTCTTGAGTTAAGTTAACTCGATTTTTATGAGCATGCGTGAGCGGTGTGAGGTTTTAAAGAGTTATCACCTAGACATCGTAGTATAAAGTGTTATACAAACCTAGACATAGGTCGTTTCTAAATGGTGTTTTTCTTATAACTTGAATGATTGATTGTTATATGCTTTTAAACACCATTAGAAAGCATGTTATAGGGTTAATTCATTAAAAGTTATAAGAGTTATAATAGTTAATGAATAGAAACCGTAAAACCTATAACAAAGAGTTGCATGCTAACATAGGATCTTAGGATCTTGTCATTCTTTAAATGGTTTAAAATGAAGTAGACCTAAGATCGCCTTTTCTAATAGGATTAGAAATATGTCTTACTTAGTTTTTAAAATAGTTTTAAAAATTTGAGTAAGTAGGGCATGAGACCTTGGTTATAAGGTAACTCTCCCGCAAATGGTTCAGAACTTGAGTTGAATTAACCAAAGTCTTACTAGCATGCAATGTCACTAGGTTATTAAAACAATTTAATTCACCTAGACATTTAGTTTAAAGACCTTGTTTAATAAGGCATAGACTTAGATAGATTCATTTAGCCGGAATTTACCTAAGTAATGGACCCTAAAACCTTACGACACTTTAGTGCGAGGAAAAGTATAGAAACGAAATATTCATATTAAGTTTCTACTCTCACGTTCCCCTGAGTTCACACCGTGAGATCCATGCTTGGCCTCGAGGCGCTCTGGGAGCGTCCCCCTACGGATGGTGTTTGCATGGGTTAATATCAAGGTGAATGGGGAAAGTGTTCATAGTAAGTGTGAGAAGGAAACGTGTCAAATGTATCATGCGGTCTCCATCATTAGGTTGCACCGTGAGATTCCTATGCGCTGTCTGCGAGTCGCCCTGGGAGCGATCACCCTACGGGGGGCTTGCGCATGGGATTCGGAACAACGCAAACTCCAGAAATGGATAGGATTTCCTAGGGCCATTCCCAACATTAGCTCTTCCCTACGGTGGCATTGTTGGGGCCGC
Source organism: Luffa acutangula (assembly GCA_036850905.1). Classification (NCBI taxonomy): domain Eukaryota; kingdom Viridiplantae; phylum Streptophyta; class Magnoliopsida; order Cucurbitales; family Cucurbitaceae; genus Luffa; species Luffa acutangula. The sequence goes on from CM072093.1 coordinate 48,988,125, forward strand.
CCTCTGCGATCCGAAAATGATGGGTAACACTTATAATATGGTCTTGACCAAATTAACGTTAGCTAATAACTATTGGAGTAAGAGTTATTCTGGGAATAGTATTTGGCCGAGATTGTCTCGATTCAGAGGAGGAGTAGCTGACTGCCCAGGTTATTCTAAACCCCTGAAGTATCGTTGCAAATAAATCAATTGTATATATGGGTCGATGATTGCTTTTGCTAAATCTGATTGGATAAATGTGATTAATGGGTTTAGTGCATGTTTCTAATAAACATTAATTTGTTTGTTTCAGCAATATGTCGAAAAACGTATGTGCTTTGTCAAATGCCAAATTAAACGGTTTAGTACATACGACTGAGAATACTTGCTTAAACGCTCAACACGTGGCAAAGAATTTAGGTTTGGTCTCAACTGAGGAATGTCCTCAAACTAACTGCATATCCAAGAAAAACATGATCCACGACTCTAAATGCGATTTATTAGTCTTGGAAACGTGTTTAGTGGAAAACGACGATTCTGCCTGGATACTCGATTCAGGTGCCACTAATCACGTATGTTCTTCATTTCAAGGAATGAGTTCCTGGCAACAGCTAATAGTTGGAGAGATGACTCTTAAAGTTGGAACAGGAGAAGTCATCTCGGCTATTGCAGTGGGAGACATAAAATTATTCTTCACCAAGGAACATTACATGATATTAGATAATGTGTACATAGTTCTGAAAATTAAAAGAAATTTGATTTCTTTATCTTGTTTATTGGAACAAGGTTACTCAATTTCTTTTTTTGTTAATGAAGCGTTCATAACTAAAAGAGGTATTAATGTTTGCTCTGCAAACTTGAAGAATAAATTGTATGTTTTGAGACCAATTGAGTCTAAAGCTATTTTAAATCACGAGATGTTTGAAACCGCTGAGACTCAACCTAAAAAACGAAGAGTTTCTCAAGATACCTATCTCTGGCACTTGAGGTTAGGCCATATCAACCTCAATAGGATTGGGAGATTGGTCAAGAGTGGACTTCTAAACAAGTTAGAAGATGACTCGTTGCCTCCTTGTGAGTCATGCCTTGAGGGCAAGATGACAAAACGACCTTTTACCGAAAAAGGTTATCGTGCCAAAGAGCCCCTAGAGTCATTCATTCGGACCTCTGTGGACCAATGAACATTAAAGCTCGAGGAAGGTACGAATATTTCATCAGTTTCATTGATGATTATTCGAGGTATGGCTATCTCTACTTGATGCATCATAAGTCCGAAGCTTTTGAAAAGTTCAAAGAGTACAAGGCCGAGGTTGAGAACCTATTAGGTAAGACGATAAAAACACTTCGATCTGATCGAGGTGGAGAGTATATGGACTTAAGTTTTCAAGACTATTTGATAGAGCATGGAATTACGTCCCAACTCTCAGCCCCTGGTACACCTCAGCAAAACGGTGTATTGGAAAGGAGAAACAGAACCTTGTTAGACATGGTTCGTTCAATGATGAGTTATGCTACGTTGCCTAACTCGTTTTGGGGTTATGCAGTAGAGACTGTAGTTTATATCTTGAACGTAGTTCCCTCAAATAGTGTTTCTGAAACACCGTTTGAGCTCTGGAAAGGTCGTAAAGCTAGTTTACGACATTTCAGAATTTGGGGTTGCCCTGCATACGTGCTAGAAGCAAACCCAAAGAAATTGGAGCCTCGTTCCAGATTTTGCCTATTTGTAGGCTATCCCAAAGAAACGAGAGGTGGATACTTCTTCGACCCAAAGGAAAATAAAGTACTTGTATCGACAAATGCTACATTCCTAGAAGAAGACCACCTCAGAGATCACAAGCCACAAAGTAAAGTCGTTTTAAGTGAACTATCAAACGAAGCTACAGAAACATCAACAAGAGTTGTTGATGATACTGGCACCTCGAGTCAATCGCGTCTTTCTCAAGATATAAGAGAACCTCGACGTAGTGGGAGGGTTGTTAGACAACCTGATCGCTATTTGGGTTTAACTGAAACTCTAGTCGTCATACCTGATGAGGGAATCGAGGATCCATTAGCCTTTAAACAGGCAATGGATGATGTTGACAAGAACGAGTGGATTAAAGCCATGGACTTGGAAATCGAGTCCATGCATTTTAATTCAGTATGGGATCTTGTAGATCAACCTGAAGGGGTTAGACCCATAGGGTGTAAATGGATCTACAAGAAAAAACGAGACGCTGCTGGAAAGGTACAGACCTTTAAGGCACGACTTGTGGCAAAGGGTTTTACCCAGCGGGAGGGGATTGACTATGAAGAAACCTTCTCCCCTGTTGCCATGTTAAAGTCGATCTGGATACTTTTGTCCATTGCCACGTTTTACAATTATGAAATATGGCAAATGGATGTCAAGACTGCCTTTCTGAACGGTAATCTTGAAGAAAGTATCTACATGTCTCAACTAGAGGGGTTCATAGCTCAAGATCAAGAGCAAAAAGTTTGCAAGCTTAAACGATCCATTTATGGATTGAAACAAGCATCTAGATCCTGGAATATGAGATTTGATACTGCGATCAAATCTTATGGCTTTGAACAAAATGTTGATGAGCCTTGTGTTTACAAAAGGATCATCAACAACTCCATAGCTTTCTTAGTACTGTATGTAGATGATATCCTACTCATCGGGAATGATGTAGGTTATCTAACTGACATTAAACTATGGCTAGCAACTCAAATCCAAATGAAAGATTTGGGTGAGGCACAATTTGTTCTAGGGATCCAAATTGTTCGAAACCGAAAGAACAAAACGCTAGCCATGTCTCAAGCGTCTTATATCGACAAATTGTTAGTTAGATATAAAATGCAAAATTCCAAGAAAGGATTATTACCTTTCAGGCACGGAATTAACTTGTCTAAGGAACAGTGTCCTCAGACACCTCAAGAAGTTGAGGACATGAGACGTTTTCCCTATGCCTCTGCAGTAGGTAGCCTAATGTATGCCATGTTGTGTACAAGGCCTGACATTTGTTATGCAGTAGGGATTGTCAGTAGATATCAATCCAATCCAGGATTCGATCACTGGACAGCCGTTAAAAATATCCTCAAGTATCTAAGGAGAACGAGGGACTATATGCTCGTGTATGGTTCGAAGGATTTGATCCTTACAGGATACACTGATTCTGATTTTCAAACCGATAAAGATTCGAGGAAATCTACATCGGGGTCAGTATTCACTCTAAATGGAGGAGCAATAGTATGGTGTAGCATCAAGCAAGGATGCATTGCAGACTCGACCATGGAGGCCGAATATGTAGCCGCTTGCGAAGCAGCAAAAGAAGCAGTATGGCTCAGGAAGTTCCTAACTGACTTGGAAGTCATTCCGAATATGCATCTGCCTATCACCTTGTATTGTGATAATAGCGGCGCAGTTGCAAACTCAAACGAACCTCGCAGCCATAAGAGAGGCAAGCACATCGAAAGGAAATACCAACTCTTTAGGGAGATTGTGCACAAAGGAGACGTGATCGTCACGAAGATAGCATCGGAGCACAACATTGCTGATCCATTCACAAAGGCTCTCATGGCTAAAGTGTTCGAGAGTCATCTAGAAGGTCTAGGTTTTTGAGATATGTACGAGAAATAATCTAGGTCAAGTGGGAGATTTGTAACCGGTATTTTGATACCTTTGCATACTGGGTATTTAGATGTCCTAGTTTATTGTATTTTTACTCTGTTATTAATACAAGTATTTATTCACCCACTGGTGTTATAGATTATAGTACATCCCACTAAACTAAGAGTTTTAGTTCAAGTGGGAGATTGTTGGGATAGGTGTCCTAAAACTCGTAGATAGTGAATGATAAACGAATTTTATACTTATTCGATAAAGGCGTTATCGAGACTAATTCAGTAAAGTTATTACTGAATAAAGTAAATTGCACATATAATTACCCAAATCCAATAAACTAAAATCCATGGGTATAGGATGAACTCTTGAGCTTTATGTAGAGACATAAAAGTGGATCAAGCTTGAGTAATAGCCAAAACGGTCTATAGTATAGGAATAGGGTTGGGTACCTTATTCTGGGGACACTATGAGACGCGGCTCACTTTATAGATGGTATAGACGATATGATCCTAAATCGTCCATATAGAGACATGCGAGTGGGGGCGTCCTATGCAATGAGTTTGCATGAGACCAGGACCAAGAAATAAGTCACTCTCGCTTTATAACACCGTTTACTGACGATACTGACTATTTCATGTGATGACCTAGGTAACTCGATCTTAATCCTGAGCTAACTATGAACTCCTGTTTATTCGGGCTTATCCTTAGATCTGAATGGGTGAGAGTGGCTCAGTATCGCCGACTCAATAAGCCTCCCATTTCAGGGATAGGAACGGGTAGATAGCTGGGGACATAGTCGTGCGAGAAGGAATTCACTCCTACCCAAAATAGGGATAATAGAGAGGTTGTTCCCTTAAGTGCTGACTCCGGGGCTTGAACAAAGGGATCCCACCCTCTCATTGGCCTAAGAGGGACTCGGTTTATTGGTTGGACCATAAACCAATTGTTCATTAGAGGATCAGTGGGACTTAAGGAACTAGAAGTATTATAGGGGTAAAACGGTTTTTTGACCTAGCTATAGCTACGAACAACCTGTGAAGGATTGACTTACTAATCATGGTTAAATCAAGTGGACGGAAATATATCTATAGTGAGGGGAGTGCAACTATCGGGCTATAGTGGAGTGTCCCGGTAGTTAACGAATGTTAGCTAGCTTGGATAATGAGATTAGTCGGTTAGCCTCAAATCGTTGGAACCCATGATCTATAGGTCCATTAGGTCCCCCTACTAGCTCATATCGGAATTAAGCATACGAAGCTTTGAATCGTTCAAAAATCGGGAAAAAGGATATTACCGTAAATTGTGTTTGACACAATAATTTAATTATGAATTAAATTAGAAAATGAGAGATGGAGTATTTAAAAGTGTTTTGAATACCATATATATGTATTAGGAATCATATATGATTTATTGCACAAGATTAGAATGATTAATTGGATTAATCATAAGAAATCATTTTGTAATGCCTCAAAATCAATAACCTAATGTTAAATTCAATTTGGAATTGAAATGAACATTAAATTGCAAGCTTGAAATTAGATTTCAATTTGTATTTGGTGGATTTAGTTGGAAATCCACTTATGCATGAACATTCAAAGTGGAAAGACAACTCACTCATGCATTGTTGCATGTCTTGTGAGATGTACACCTAGAATCCACTTGAACTTGCAAATACACCATGTGCCTTTTGTCTTAAGGCTTGGCTTTGCATGGAGAATGTCTTTAAAAGGAGCTTGAATCAGATTCAAAGTTATGAGAGTCATTTCCTTAATGTTATGCTGCTGGAATTTGGACTCAAAGTTCTCTCATCTCTCATTCTTCTCCATTGCTTGATGCTTCAAGCATTCCCTTCCCATTCCCTATCTTATATAGACTCCTGCAAGTCGTTCTTGGCCCGGAGTATAGTAGGGAAGACTCTAGAGGTTGTCCAAGGAGCATTGGAGAGGCAAACACCACAAGGAGTTCAACATAAGTGAGCTACAAAGGTTGGTGTTTTCTAAACTCTCTATTTTATCTTTTCTAGAACATGCATGCTTTAGGAGTAAAATTGAATGTCTTAAGTGCTTTCGATCTTCAATTGCTTCCGCATGTGTAATATGTACACCTTCAATTGGTATCAGAGCATGATTAGAGCACTTAATTCGTTTTAATTTTGCTTTGGTGGGTACCATTTTGAAATTGAATTTTCTGTGTGCTAAAATGGAAGTGTTCTGGTTTGGCAATTTTTTGAGCATTCAAACCTTCATGAAATTCTAATTGCTCGGATATGTAAGAGCGTTAATGTGTGTACTATAGTCTGTAATTTTTATAGAGTCATTAGAGTCCATATACGCTGTAAAATCGAAGAAAAACTGGAGAAGACGCAGCAGAAAACGAAAATTCCAGCAGCAGCTTTTTTTCTTCTTCTATTCCAGAATTTTGGTCCGGTTCAGCTGCTGCCTTTTGGTCCGGTTCGGTCTGTTGCAGCCTCATTTCACTCATTGCATGGCCGGTTCATTGCTTGGATGAGCGGTTTGAGATGGTTCGTGAAGCTCGGGCATGTTGCAAGTTTATTTATTAATTATTATTGTAATAATTAGTGAAATTGCTTGTGTTTTTTTTAAAAAAAAAATTCCAAACTATTCCATTTTAGCTTGATTTAATTACTTTATGCATTGTGAATGTATGATTTAATTAAATGGATGTATGTGCATTATGAGCATGTCATATAGTTTTAAAACCCCACCATAGGAAAGCATGTTCATGCATTTGTTTAATTTTAATAAGTGTTATTGATTAATTCAAATGCATGAGGGAAATTTCATGTTTAATTAATATAAGAGTTGTATTAATTTAGGGAGATTCATGCTTGAATGGTTAATTAAAATTGATTACTTCTTATAATAGTTATAATTATTAAAAGATAAAATTAACCAAGCATGTAGCATGAAATTTCTTTAGTTTGTTTATAAGTGTTATATTCTGATAATATAACTGCTGTATTTAATATTCTGTTATTCAGTTGTTAGGCTTTCTGTTATTCAACTCTTGTATATAAACCTTCCAGTGGGTTTATTTCTATTATGCTGAATATAAGGGAGAGTGAGAATTATTCACAGACTTCTCATTTGTATTATTCAAATTAGACTTGTTATGGATTGATTTTATAATTGTTATAAAAAGAGATAGAAATCTAAAATCTATAACAAGATTAAGTGCATGCTCACTTAGGTTAATGAACCTTCAACGATTCGATCAACTTGCATAGTTTAGGTCGATATCTTGTAAAACAATGGTTACGAGAGAACTCACCCGACAAGATGCTGTCTAAGGCTGGAGGTATTTAAGTTGACGGTTTACGGAACACCTCCTACATGGGCATCGAGTCGGTTCTTGAGTTAAGTTAACTCGAGTTTTATGAGCATGCGTGAGCGGTGTGAGGTTTTAAAGAGTTATCACCTAGACATCGTAGTATAAAGTGTTATACAAACCTAGACATAGGTCGTTTCTAAATGGTGTTTTTCTTATAACTTGAATGATTGATTGTTATATGCTTTTAAACACCATTAGAAAGAATGTTATAGGGTTAATTCATTAAAAGTTATAAGAGTTATAATAGTTAATGAATAGAAACCGTAAAACCTATAACAAAGAGTTGCATGCTAACATAGGATCTTAGGATCTTGTCATTCTTTAAATGGTTTAAAATGAAGTAGACCTAAGATCGTCTTTTCTAATAGGATTAGAAATATGTCTTACTTAGTTTTTAAAATAGTTTTAAAAATTTGAGTAAGTAGGGCATGAGACCTTGGTTATAAGGAAACTCTCCCGCAAATGGTTCGGAACCTGAGTTGAATTAACCAAAGTCTTACTAGCATGCAATGTCACTAGGTTATTAAAAAAATTTAATTCACCTAGACATTTAGTTTAAAGACCTTGTTTAATAAGGCATAGACTTAGATAGATTCATTTAGCCGGAATTTACCTAAGTAATGGACCCTAAAACCTTACGACACTTTAGTGGGAGGAAAAGTATAGAAACGAAATATTCATATTAAGTTTCTACTCTCACGTTCCCCTGAGTTCACACCGTGAGATCCATGCTTGGCCTCGAGGCGCCCTGGGAGCGTCCCCCTACGGATGGTGTTTGCATGGGTTAATATCAAGGTGAATGGGGAAAGTGTTCATAGTAAGTGGGAGAAGGAAACGTGTCAAATGTATCCTGCGGTCTCCATCATTAGGTTGCACCGTGAGATTCCAAGGAGCATAGGAGAGGCAAACACCACAAGGAGTTCAACATAAGTGAGCTACAAAGGTTGGTGTTTTCTAAACTCTCTATTCTATCTTTTCTAGAACATGCATGCTTTAGGAGTAAAATTGAATGTCTTAAGTGCTTTCGATCTTCAATTGTTTCCGCATGTGTAATATGTACACCTTTAGCTATAGCTACGAACAACCTGTGAAGGATCGACTTACTAATCATGGTTAAATCAAGTGGACAGAAATATGTCTATAGTGAGGGGAGTGCAACTATCGGGCTATATTGGAGTGTTCCGGTAATTAACGAATGTTGGCTAGCTTGGATAATGAGATTAGTCGGTTAGCCTCTAATCGTTGGAGCCCATGATCTATAGGTCCATTAGGTCCCCCTACTAGCTCATATCGGAATAAAGCCTAGAACAATAAGATAGGAAGCTTGGAATCGTTCAAAATCGGGAAAAATGGTATTATCGTAAATTGTGTTTGACACAATGATTTAATTAGAGAATGAGAGATAAAGTATTTAAAAGTGTTTTAAATACCATATATATGTATTAGGAATCATATATGATTAATTGTGGAAGATTAGTATGATTAATTGGATTAATCATAAGAAATCATCTTGAAATGTCTCAAAATCAATTACTTAATGTTAAATTCAATTTGGAATTGAAATCAACATTAAATTGCAAGCTTGAAATCAGATTTCAAAGGTGTAGTTAGTGGATTAAGTTGGATTCCCACTTATGCATGATCATACAAAGTGGAAAACAACTCACCTCATGCATAGTTGCATGTCTTGTGTAATAGACACATAGAATCCACTTTGGCTTGCAAGACTACCATGTGTCTTGTGTCTTGAGGGTACTCCTTGCATGGAGAATGTCTTTAAAAAGAGCTTGAATCAGATTCAAAAGAATGAGAGCTTTTTCCTTGCTGTTATGCTGCTGGATTTTAGACTCAAACTCTCTCATCTCTCATACTTCTTCATAGCTTGATCCTTCAAGCTTTCCCTTCCTATTCCCTATCTTATATAGACTCCCACAAGTCGTTCAGGCCTGGAGAATAGTAGGGAAGACTTTAGAGGTGGTCCAAGGAGCATAGGAGAAGAAAACACAACAAGGAGCATCACATAGTTGAGCTACAAAAAGGTTGGTGTTTCTTTTTCTCTGTTCTGTTTTTCTAGAATAAGCATGCTTTAGGTCCAAAATTGATGTAGTTAGGTGCTTCCGATCTTCAATTGCTTCCGCATGTGTTATATGAACACCTTCAATTGGTATCAGAGCATGATTAGAGCACTTAATTTGCATTAATTTTGTTGTGGTGGGTACCATTTTGAAAATGAATTTTTCTGGGTGCTAAAGTGGACTTTTCTTGTTTGGCAATTTTTTTAGCTTTCAAATCTTCATCAAATTGTAATTGCTCGGAAATGTAAGAGTGTTAATGTGTGTACTAGAGTATGTAATTTTTATAGAGTCATTAGAGTCCATATAGGCTGTAAAATCGAAGAAGAACGGGAGAAGACGCAGTAGAAAACAGCAGCAGGAGGCTGCTGTTCGTGACAGCGTCGGGACGCTCTTCAAGTAGCATCCCTACGCTGTTGGATAAAAATTCCAGCAGCTGATTTTCCCATATTCGGTTCGGTCCAGCTGAGTTTTTGGGGTCCGGTTCGGTCTGGAGCAAGCCGGTTCAGCCATTTTTTACTCTTTTCTAGCCCGGTTCAATCCTTGGAGGGTCAGTTCGGGCCGGTTCGAGATGCTCGGGATATTTACAAGCATTTATTTATAATTATTATTGTAATAATTAGTTAATTGCTTGTGTATAATTGCCAAGCCAATCCACTTTAGGTTTTTTATTTATTTATGCATTGTGAATGTATGATTAAATTAGATTAATTATATGTGCATTATGAGCATGCCATATAGTTTTAAAACCCTACCATAGGAAAGCATGTTCATGCATTTATTTAATTTGAATAAGTGTTATTTATTAATTCAAATGCATGAGGGATATTTCATGTTTTATTAATATAATAGTTGTATTAATTTAGGGTGATTCATGCTTGAATGGTTAATTAAAATTGATTAATTGATATATAATTGTTATATATTAAAAAAATAATATTAACCAAGCATGAAGCATGAAATTTTTTTAATTTGTTTATAAGTGTTATACTCAAATTAGGCTTGTTATGGATTGTTTTTTTTTTTTATAATTGTTATAAAAAGAGATAGAAATCTAAAATCTATAACAAGATAAAGAGCATGCTCACTTAGGTTAATGAACCTTCAACAATTCGATCAACTTGCATAGTTTAGGTCGATATCTTGTAAAACAACGGTTACGAGAGAACTCACCCGACAAGATGTTATCTAAGGCTGGAGGTATTTAAGTTGACGGTTTACGGAACACCTCCTACCTGGGCATCGAGTCGGTTCTTGAGTTAAGTTAACTCGAGTTTTATGAGCATGCGTGAGCGGTGTGAGGTTTTAAAGTATTATCACCTAGACATCGTAGTATAAGTGTTATACAAACCTAGACATAGGATGTTTCTAAATGGTGCTTTTCTTATAACTTGAATGATTGATTGTTATATGCTTTATGCGAGACCTGTCTCGCTCTGGATAGTTCGAAGTGCCTTGTAGCTTGTGATTGGGCAGTGTGGAATATAGGAGCGGTTATGTGCTTTTCAGGTGAATAGAAAATTTTGGTTTCCTTATATGTGTGTTGTTATGTTGTCGAATTTTCAGTAGAATAGTGATGGTCCTAAAACTAAGTTTAAATACCTTTGGGTATGAGTGCTCTAAGGACCACGTGGCTGATTAAGGTTGATCCTAGTGTAGGGACCTTAAACTCGATTAGGGCCTCAGATGAACTTAAAAGATCCTTAGGTCTTAAATAACTAGCGTGTCTTCCTTCCCCATCTCAGGACTGATAGAACTTAGTTACCTGGCACGTTTACGTGTGTTCTATTAGTTGACTGTTAGAGCTCAGTTTCAGGCACGCTAGCATTGCGCTCTCTCATTTCAGGACGGTATTGAGCTTATGATCAGGCACGTTATTCGTGCGCCAGTTGGCACCAAACATGTTTACATGCGTCAGTTGCTCCACCGTATTTTTTTATGTTTACATTCAGGGGTGTTGTGTTGGGATAGGTATAGTTCTACTAGAGGTGGCCAGCTAGTCTCTAGTTTACTTACCTTAACCGACTGACTCACACAACACTCTAGTTGACACAGGTTGGGGATAGGTTAACACCCTAGACAGAGCATGTTTATGTGATCAGTTGTGGCCCTAGGGTTAGAAACCCAAATGCTTATTCCAGTTAGGTCCCTATGTCGCTAAGTTCCAAAAATTCAAAAATTCAGTTTCGAGTTTCTAGATCTCCTGTTATCAGTTTTGGCTCTCACCCATGCTACATGTCTTTCCTTTTCGGGTGGTACTTGAGAGCGTTGGCTATTGGGAGGGTCGTGGCTTGACTAGCCATGGGAGTGCAGCTGTGAATTATGTTGTCTTTCTTAGGAATTCAATTTTCTTTCATCCTAGTATCAGTTTTATGTTGAAAACCTACGTTTCGAACGATTGTTTTTACATTTGGAACTCATTTAGATGTTTTCTTTTCGTTTTAATTGAGGAACTTATTTATGTTTTGGGTCCTATTTGAATTAAATGAAAAACGTCACTATTTTTCCGCTTTAAAGTTACAAAGTTTTACGTACTCATGCATGTAGTAGGCTGTTTTTGTTCTGATCTTGAGATTTTGCTCTCTTTTGCTTGCTTTTTCGCTATAGTTTCTGATCGGTGGTTGTTAATGGCGCAGGGATCAGAATTGGAGGACACGTCCGACATAATTTTCAAAAACTAAAAACCAGAAAACAAATGGTTATCAAACGGGGGTTTAAAAAGTTTTTACTTTCTTAATTTTCTTAAAATAAAGAGACCGAACCTGATTTGTAACCTAAAAAAAAGTTGGACAAAAACTTGAAATCGATTAAATAATGAATTTTCCAAAAAGAAAATTCACATGACCGCCGATTCACATGACTCGTCGGCGACACTCAATTCTGTTTTCATTTTCTTTCCTCTGATTTCTCGGCTTCCGAACACCAAATTTCTGTAATCATACTTCAGATCTTGCAATGGACATGGTTGCAGAGGAGGTGGATTGGGTAAAAAATGAGTGGAACGACTCTTTCCGTCAGACTCTCGACCGGATTAAGGCAATCGAATCATACGAGAAACAAAGTGGGTCGACGGAGAAGAATTCGCTCTCGAGATTGAATGCTTTGGCTCAAGATGGATTGAATCTGCTGTCTTCGTTGGAATTCAAGCTCGATCTTCTTGCGCCCCAGTTGCTCTCTGATTCTGAAGTCGAGGCTGCTCAATCGTTGCTTGAATCCTGGAAAAACCAATCCCACAAGTAATCCATCTAACACTTTCTTTTTAAATCCTGTGGTGGAGACTGGAATTTGACTCGAATTGCTTCTTTCTGTTATTCTATGGCGATGAAAGTGATCGGTGATTGTCAGTACTGGTTTTTGCTTTTTCCTTTTTTGTATATGTATATATTCCAGTTTGCGATCGAGTCTGAGAAATGCTAATGTGCAAGCAAAGGCCAACATGAGAAAAGCTGCTCAGGAGGAGGTGACTAATTCAAACTGGTTATGTACAATTTTCTTAAACAGTTATAGATTAGCTCTAGTTTTGTTACCGTCTCCATGATTTCTTGGATGTGGAAATTTATTTAAGATTCCATTATTTCTTCAATGCTAAAATTTACTTTATACTTAGAACTTCGGTGAATTTCGTTGTAGAGAGAACGCCTTCTAGGTGGAGGAGAAGAGTCCACTATTCGAAGACGAAATTTACAGTATGTTATCACTATTTAACGCTTTCAGAAGGTCTATCTAATTGTTTCTTAATATAACTTCTGAAACCCTGGTATTAGACTTCATCTCTGTTCTAATGTTGGAAACCATTTTTACTCCTTTTGCAGAACTAAGGTTGGAATGACATCTGCTGCAGAAACCATCACAGAGAGCCTTCGTCGAACCCGTCAGCTTATGGTTCAGGTCTGCTGCTGTTGTTAAATTTCTCTTCTTTCTTTTATATTTACCTTGATCATGATTGAATTTTGAAGTTCCTTTCTTTTCATGATGTAATATTCTTGAATATCTGATCTGTAGGAGGTGGAAAGAACTGCAAGCACAATCGAGGCTTTCGGTACGTTTTTTAAATTTTATCAGCATGGCATCTCTCTTCTCCTATTTTGTTTTCCAGTCGGTTAGTCAGTTTTACTTTCTTCAGTGTGTTCAAATGTATCTTGATGGTAGAAACTACAAACAAATAAACTTGTACCCTGTAGGAATATGCGGTATTAGTGGTGCCCATGATCTTTATCTTTTCTATTTTTGAAGAGAAACAAATTTCATTGATAAATGAAATAAAGGGAGAATAAGCTCCCAAATATGATCATTACAAGAAAGAGTTCCAATTGGAAAGTAAAGAAGATAGAGTATGATCTTTAAAAGGATGTTTACATTTTCACCAATAAAAAACATTGAATAAAATCAAATTCCAAAAAGCAGCCACATTTAGAGAGACGTCCTTGAAAATTATGCGATTACGTTCACACCAAAGATACCAAAAGAAAACTCTATTGATGGCGAGCCAAAGAGTCAATAGAGTTTTCTTTTTTTCATGAAAGGGACGACCCACAAAAATTGAAGCAAGGAGATCAAAAATAGTTCCAGGCAAAACCAAATTCCACCCAAAAGATTCCACCATTATGGACCAATATTGAGATGCAAAGGAACAGTGGCCAAAAAGATGAATTGGGCACTCAACACTTGCACAACACATAACACACCATGAGGGAGAGAAAACAAATGAGGCATTCTTCTCTGGAGTCTGTCTGCTGTATTAATACCACCATGACCTAGCTCCCATAAGAAAATTTTAATCTTCTTTGGGTAACGATCCTTCCATATAATTGAGAAGAGATTGTTTTTGGTTGGACCCTTTGAATGGACTAAATCTTCCATCAAAGAATGAACGGTCAATGTATGAGAGGACTCAAGATGCCAATACCAAGAATCTTGAGCATTCCTAAAAATAACGGATGACAGGAGATGTGAGAGACTAGCTCATTCTAGAATTTCCTCTTTGAGATTTAGACAAAGCCCTAAATCCCAAACTTGATATTTTGAATTCCATATTTAAGCAATCGATTCCAGAGGTTTAGATGATACACGATAAAGTCTAGGATAAAGATGATTTGAGAGATATACAAGCAAAATATGAATCATTCCAAAAAGATGTGTGTCCCATTACCAAGCCTCATTTGAATACGACTACCAACAATATCAATGGTGCTACAAATATGTTTCCAAGGTGATTTCGATGATCCAGTAGTGATGGGTTTTGGCCACCAACATAAAACATCTCTAGAATAATATCTTGTGGTAATTAATTTTCGCCAAAGACTCTCTTGTTCATGTAGAATCCGTATCCATTTAGCCAATAAAATAGAATTTCGAAGCTGAAAATTTCCAATACCAAGCCCTCCCAAAATATGTGGAAGTTGAGTTGTCTCCCATTTAACATTATGTAATCCTCCATCTCCTGTTGAGCCTTCCCAAAAGAAATCTCGAATGTGCTTATCCAAAATTTTAGCCACCTTTGAAGGTAATTTATCTTAAGCTGGACCAATCAAAAAACTTTTCCACACTTGTAGATTTTATTTTTTCCTTCAGCTAAGGAATTGGACTAAGGCATAATTTAATGTTTATGTATTTGTGAAAATCTTTGTTTAGCATTTAGTATGAGTTCCATCTCATCCAGTGATCTCTACACAGGTCACCTTGATCCTAGGGTAATGATAGAAAATGAGTACGATCTTTGTTTCCTTGTTGTTTATGGAATTCTTCTAGGACAAGTAAAAGTTATATCTTGGTCTGAATGGGGCATTATGATTCTATAGTCATTTTAATTCGTTTGTTTCGTGGACTGGACCATCTGAAATCCACGTTGTATTCTGTTGTTTATCAGTTTGTACAGGCTAGAATTAGTAATGCAAGCACAATTTAGAAATTGATTGGTATGGATGCTAAATTATGACCCTGATGTCTGGAATTCAACGTCTGATAATTAAGAAATGCATTCATTTCTCGTAGAGCTGCAAAGGATTCCCCTTTCTTGTCTACCTACAGCTTGGACATTCTTGCAGTATGAGATCAAACTTCTTTTTTTCTTCTTCTCCTTGATTTTTTTTCGGTGATGAAAGCCAGTTTTCATTCAACTAAATGAAGGTACAAAGATAAGAGCATACAGAAACAAAGGGGAAGGAGAGGAGCTTAAAACAAAACTACAAAATATTGGCTCACATTGTTAACAAGAATAAAAAAGTGATGGACGAAAGTTCAGTCATAATAACTTAAAGGAAAGAATTGAAATATGCCAAACTCCAACCTCTTTCCAAAACTCCTCAAATACTAAAAGAAATCTTGCTTTCCTTTCAAGCCCAATGAACCAAATAGCAGTAAGGATTATGACTTGCCAAAGGAGTTGTCCCCTTTCACATAATGGGGATTCAAAAGAACCTCTTCCATTATAGCACAAGGATTGTTGGAGGCTAACAACAACCCCAAAAGTTGGAAATCTATGTAGAGCACAAAAACGGGGGATTTAAAAGATACTCCTCAATCATGTGACATTTTTAAGTCGTCATATTTTCTTATTTTAAACTAGATTTTTTATAATCATATGATAGAGTACCAGCAGATGATACTGCTTCTCTGAATGATATCAGATATAAGTATGTTTGCGTGTTTTTGAACCATGGTCAACAAGTAGAGCTTACTTTACGTGTGTATTTGGTTTTTACAGAGGAATCAACTGGAGTGTTAAAGAAGGCTGAGAGTGAATATAAGGGGCATCGCTCATTGTTAATGCGAACCAAGCACTTACTTTCCACTATGCAACGGCAAGATGTAATGGACAGGTATATAGATGATTCTTGGCCACTTCTCCAAATTAAAAATAAAAAAAAATTAAAAAAAAATCTATAGTTAAACTACAAATGAAGTATTTGAACTTTGATGGTTATATCAATTTAGTCCATATTCTTTAAAAAGTTTTAATTATGTCCTAAATTTTGAATTTTGGTTCTATATAGTCTTTGTTGATAACATTGTTGACTAAACGCAACACTCCTAGTTTGACAAATGTTGATTTTGTAGAACGTGACAGACAATTAGAAGAGAGTGGTTAGACAAAATAGAATGACACAATCTAGAAAACATGATTTGATACATTGCTTCTGAAAGGGTATTGGTGCCACTTTATTTTGTCCAAATGTCTATTTCTCTTGGCTATAGTCAACCTTTGTTGAGTAGGCATGTCATGGCATCGTTTAGTCAAAAATCTTAATGGTAAGAATTATAATTCAAACTTTGGGAAAGTAAGTGTAAATTTTTAAACTTCATATACTAAATTGACATATTCATCTAAGTTTAAAGACTAAATTTTTAATTTAACCTCTTTTATAATAAAAAAAATCTAACTATGAGAGGCTATGTGGACAGGATTCTTGTGGCAGTCGGATTTTTCTTTTTCTCTCTTGCTGTTCTTTATGTCGTCTCAAAACGTATTGGGCTACTGAAGTTGCAGAGGATGGCCACTGCTGCCATCAAAGCAGGGATGGTCAAACAAGCAAATCAAATTCCTAGAGATATTGAGCATGGTAGGAATCCAGTTCAAGCCAACGACGATTTAATTCACAAAGTTGCAGATCCACAGGAACGGCATGTTTGGGACGAACTTTGAAGTGTTCATCGGGAAAGTGGATGGACAAATTTCGTATCACCATTGCTGGCCAGAGTCTTAAAAGTATACGTTTCGATCATGGTTTCTTGTGCAGTAAAATTTCTGAGTTCAGCCTGTAATTTATTTAAACAGTGTACTACTGTGTGGGAAAAACTACCCACAAACAGAGGACATTTAACTACATCAGTACAAGTAAATATTTTTTGCGCAAGAACTTTAAGCCGGTTATTTTCTTCTCCTCTGTTTGCGCAAGAACTACATCAGTACAAGTAAACAAGTTTTGGGTGTTAGCTCATTTGGTGCAATGTTGGTTAGTCTGCAGATGTGGTAAATCTGAAACACAAAGAATCAACTTGTAATGCCAACATCTGCATGGGAAGCTCTGAAAGACAGCTCCTACAAACTTCAATCTGATGATTGGGTGGATGAGTAGTACAGTTGATGAAGTGCTGCAGGATTTTGCAATAATGGCTTCCTTTCTTTATTTTATTATTTTTTTAACTGTGACATATTGTAATTGTGGGAAATAGTTGTCTGAATATTTTCTATATTAACAACTTCAGGGTATCTATAGCTATAAAAGGGTTGCTAGGAAAAGTTTGGCTTTTCAGCTCCGAGTCTTGAACTGAACTGGAATACCTATTTTTGTGACCTATCGTTTTCTTTTCAAGTGTGATTATACCCCGCGAACTGTAACTTTTTTAATATGAAAATGTGAGGATAAGTCGTTTCTCAACGCAAACAAGTTAATGAATCTCTTTTTGTAACAACTTTGTTCAGACTTGTTTTATTGAGTTTGGGGCAAAAATTCGTTTTTAAATTGCTAATTCTGACTTTAGAAGTGAATATTAAATTATTATTACAGAAATTGTTACTTCAATTAATATTATCTATTTTTATAGGTTCTAAATTTTATAGCCATGCTGGATACTCATTAGTTGTATTTGGACATTTAATATGTTTGATTTGATTTCATGATTAGGTTTGGGCATCTTTTGCCTTGGTGTTTATTGTTCTGGTAGTTGAATTTAGCTTGATTAGGAGTTTTTTAGGAGCAATATTTTAGATTTTAAATTTAGGCTTCTAACCATTATATATATATATATATATATATATATATATATATATATATATATATATATATATATATATATATATATTTTGTCTTTTTTTCATGTTCTGAAAAACCAAGCCAATTTTTTAAAACTAGAAAAAATAGTTTTCAAAAATTTGTTTTTGTTTTTGAAATTTGGCTAGGAATTCAAATGTGTTCTTAATAAATATGAGAATGATGGTAAGGAAATTGAGAGAAAACAAGCTTAATTTTCAAAAACTAAAAACTAACTTGTTGTCAAATGAGATCTTAGTTATTATTAGTTTTGAAAAGATGATAGTTTTTTTTTTTGTATGCACACTATTCGTAAATACTTAAGGAAACATGAAAAACAAAAATCAATTCGAACTCAACGATAGTGTTGTTTTCTTAAGACAATTTTGTTTCCTCTATAGTGCTTAAGGTATCAATCACATGACTCTTGAACACCGGTATTTAAGTAATTGTACAGAGAAATAAGAGAGTTTTTTAGGAAAAAGTTTTATGTTTTCAAACCATAAAATGAATCATATATTTATAGACTATTTGTAACCATTCAAATAGTCACATCTTTTTGTGTAAGGGTTGTGTCTTTTGATACATGAACACATTCATTCACATAGGGTTGTGTCCTTTCATTTCACAAAAAGTTGTAATTCTTCATTTTATTAAAATAATTTTATTCATAAATCCAACATTTTTTCCTATAGTAAAAAAAGGTGCTCAGTTTATTCTATTGCTTTAATTAAATATTTTCGATTTACTTGGATGTTTATCTAAAGAAGCAACCTATAACTTATGAACAACTTTGGTTTCTTTTTCTTAAAATATCTCTTCAAATGATTTTTTAAAAAAAAAAATTTAATCTTTTTATGTAAAATTTTTGGTTGGGTTAGATTTCATTTTGGTCCATGAATTTTCAAACTCGACAATTTAGTCTTTGAGGCTTCAATTTCGTTTCATTTTAGCCCCTCCATCCAATTTTCCGTTAAAAACTAACGGCTTGCTGATGTGGTACTATTTTTTTATTAAAAATTTATTTTTTGATTTTTTAAAATAAAATAAAAATAAATTATTTAAAATATTATTTTTATTATTTCTTTTTTTCTTTCCTCCTCCTCTTCTTCTTCAAACCCTTCTCCTTCAAACCCTTCTTCTTCCATAACCATGCCGCCATCGACTGTCGCTTGCCGGCGACGACCTTTTTTTTAAACCTTTTTCTTTCTTCTTCTTTTCTTTTCTCCCTCTTATTCTTTGCTTTTTTTTTTCTTAACTCAAGTTCAAAGTCCTCCTCCGACGATTATTTTTCTTCTCCCTCGTGCTCCTCGTCGTCGATCAGTACCGACGTCTTCTCCCGCGACGTCCCCAACGAGCAGTGGCTCCAATCCCACAAGCGCGACCATTCCGGTAAGTGTTTCACGCAGCGTGGGTTCTTTTCTTCTCTCGATTTTCCCCCTCTCTCATCTGATCTCTCTCTATTTTCCCTCTCATTCTTCGACGACGCTCGGAACACGAAGAAAAATGAAACCCACGCTGAAACCCACTTCAAAATCTTGCTGGAAAACGTTGCATATGACCAGAACACTTAAAACCGAGACTGCTGCTAAAACCCATGCTGCACGACTGGAAAACGCTGAAACCCACTTAAAAGGGAAAAATACACTTTTGGTCCCTGAGGGTTGAGTTAGGTTTCATTTTGGTCCCTGAGCTTTCAAACTAAACAATTTAACCCCTGAGGTTTGGATTTCGTTACACTCTTGGTCCCTCCATCAAATTTTCTGTTGAACCCTCACGAAATGCTGGCGCAACACCTATTTTTAATTACAAAAACCATTTTCTGATTTTTCAAAATAAAAATATATTATTTTTAATATTTTTAATTCCTCTCTCCTCCTTTTCTTCTTCTCCAACCCAATCCTTCTTTTTCAACTCAATTCTTCTTCTTCTTCCAACCACCACCACATACCGTTGGCGACCGCTGGCAAATTTTTTTTTTCTCCCCTCTTCTTTTTCCCTTCTTCTCCTTTCTTTTCTTCTTTTTTTTTGTTTTTTTAACAGAAAAGATGAGGGAGTTCCTCCTCCCCGTTTCAAGTGGGTATCGATTTCCGGTGACCAACAACTAAAGAGGAGGGCGACACGACGTGGTACTGTGGCTACAGGTTTCTGTCGACGGGAAAAATGGGAGGACGAGATGGAGGTCGCAGTTTTTTTTGTGTGTTTCTTGTTGCCGACGAAAATCACGAGCAAGAGGGGGAGAGAGTCGCGCGGTGAGGGGACAATGGCGGCGCGAGGGTGCAGCGGCGAAGAAGTACATGTTGGGGTTGGTGCCCTAAAACTCGTAGATAGTGAATGAAACAAATAGTGATATACTTGTTCGATAAAGTTGTTATTGAGTTTTAGATCACTCAAGTTATTAAATGAGTGAATTGCACGATAAATAACCTTAATCCAATAAACTAGAATCATTGGCTATAATATGAATGCTTGAACTATATGTAGTGACATAAACGTGGATCAAGTTCAAGTAATAACCTAAACGGTCTATAGTATAGGGATAAGGCTGGGTACCTTAATCCTAGGAAACACTATGAGACGCCGCTCACTTTGTACAAATGGTACAAACGATGTGATCTTGAATCGTTCATGTAAAGACATGTGAGTGGGGGCGTCCTATGCAAATGAGTTTGCATAAGACCATGACCAAAAAATAAGTCACTCTTGCTTTATAACGTCGTTTACTGACAAGACTGACTATTTCAATGCAATGACCTAGGTAACTTAATCTTAATCCTGAGCTAACTATGAACTTCTGTTTATTCGGGCTTATCATTAGATCTGCATGGGTGAGAGTGGTTCAACATCGCTGACTCAATATGTAAACCCGAGACTCTCTTTGGATCATTTAATCTTGTCATCTATTGTGAAAGTTGGACTTAAGTTGTGATGTTTCATTGTTGAAGGAAAATGGCAAGCTTTTAGTTCAAGTTGTTTTTTTTATAACCTTGGATTTTATTTAAAGAAAAGGAAAATGAAAGGAAAGGAAAAGAAGAAAAGAAAAGAAATGGGAAAGGAAAGAAAACCAAAAAAAAAAAAAGAGAAGAAAAAGAAAAGAAAGTAAATGGGAAATGACAGAAAAGCTTCCACCACCGCTTCACCCATTTTTAGCCCACTACCAGCCCATTTCTTATCATTTTTCATTCCAAAAGTTACAGAGCACTTGAGGGGGAGAGTGAAGGAAGGAGAAGAAGAAGAATTTCGTGGTTTTGAGGTTGAAGGAGATAGGAAAAGTTCATGCAAAGCCAACCATAGCAGAATCTGAGTTCAACCTGTCAACCTCTGGTTTTTTATTCGGTTTGAGCTATACAGAAGGAACTAAGATGTGAGGTTTGTTTTACTATTATTATTGTTATTATTACTATTTTTTGTTTATTCATTATCTTTTCTCCTTTTTCTTTAAAAAGGAACAAAAATAGCTCGCAACATTCCAATTCACCATCCCTACAATACAAGATCTAAAAGACGAATCATGGAAGAGCAAGGCATGGATATGGAGAAAATGAAACAAAGAGATCAATAATCTTAGTGAACAAGTAGCGAAAATTCTAGAATTACTTTCAACTGGGAAAGGAAAAGGAGTTGTAGAAGCAGCATAGGCAAGCAATCCAATCCAGGAAATCGACGATCCTACTTATCCACCAGGATTTACTCTTCAACATGTACGACAACGCATGCATGTTCCACAATCACAAACCACCCAATAGGGGTGATCAAACTGACGCCGACCACCGACAAGTCAGTTTTAATCGGTCGGTGATTGTCGGTTTTTTAGGTTATTAAGGAAACAACCAACCGAATATATTGGTCGATTTTGAGATTCTTGAGAAGAGTATCGTTAGTTTGGCGATTTGGGCTCCAGAGGTGAAAAAAATTCAAGGAGAAAGAGAGAATGTGAGAAAGAGAAACAAAAAAGAGAGGAGGATGAAGGAGGAAACAAAAAAGAGGCGGCGATTTTGATTCAAAGAAAAAAAGAAAGGAGAAAAGAAAATAACTTACATGAAAGAGGTGGCAGATATGATAAAAAGAAGAAAAGAAGGAAGAAAATGGAAGAACTCTGGCGAAGCAGATGAGTCGATGGTGGTTTTGTGTAAAAAGAAAAAGATGGAGAAAAGAAAAGAAAAGATGGGAAGGAGAGAAGAGGGAGAATAAGAGAAATGAAAATGGAAAATGGGAAATGGGAAAATGGGAAACGGAAGAAAAATGATGCAATTATTAAAAAAAAAAAAAGAATATAGGTAATCATTACCTAAATATCAGCTACTGGTTTTAGAAAACTAGCAGCTGATTTCGTCTTTTGAAACCGCTGGGAGGGTGGTAAATTTTCAATTTTTTTTTAATTATGTGCAGTCGGTTGGTTCGGTTGGCTTTAGCCTTTTTGGGCTCGCCGACCGACCGAATGGTCGGTTTTGCAGACACCGACCGAATATACTCTAAAACTGACCGACTAACGTTGGTTCGGTCGGTTTCGGTCAGTCGGATCGGTTTTTCGATGGTTTTTGCTCACCCCTACCACCCAACAATATGTTGTTATGAATCCACTATATACTCCTGTCCCAGATATGGCAATTGGAAGCTCAAGCTGGAATTCAAATCAATAATATGACAATGTTTGGTCAACAATCGGAGACGAGACAACATGAGGGCGTTCAAGCTAAGGAGACGTTGGAGGTTCTAGAAGAAAGGTTACGAGCAATTGAAGAGACAAATGTTTATGGAAATATTGATGCCACACAATTGTGTTTAGTGCCAGGTTTGATAATTCCAGCAAAATTTAGAGTCTCAGAGTTTGATAAATATGATGAATCATCATGTCCTGGGAGTCATCTCATAATGTACTGTAGAAAAATGGTTGCACACATCAATAATGACAAATTATTGATCCATTGCTTTCAAGATAGTTTAATTGGGCCAACCACTCAATGGTATATACAGTTAGACAATACACACATTCATGTTTGGAAGGACTAAGCGGACGCATTTCTAAAGCAGTATAAGCATAATATTGACATGACACCAAATCGCCTTGACTTGCAGAGAATGGAGAAAAGAACTTCAGAAAGTTTCAAGGAATACGCCCAGAGGTGGAGGAATATGTCTACCGAGGTTCAACCACCGCTAACAGATAAGGAAATGACGGTTATGTTTATGCACACTTTGCGATCTCCCTTTTATGATCACATGATTGGTAATGCAACAACTAGCTTCTTTGACAACATTGTGTTATTGGTGAAAGAATTGAATATGGAATTAAGCATGGAAGGATAGCAAGCGCTACAGCTGAATCGACTGTGGGAAAGAAAGGAACAATATCAAAGAAGAAGGAAAGGGAGGTTCAAGCAATTAGCTTTACAAACTGGAAAAATAAACCAAAGTTTGGTAAAAAAGAATACGAGCAAAAGTACATGAACAATGTCTTTGATGCTCCCTATAATAATTACGTGTCAAGTCATACATTTTCTAGAGCTACAAAGCCAACAAATGCACATTTTCCACAGCAAAATGTGCATTCAACTAGACCATTTTTGCAAGGTCAAAATAGTAGGGTCAAAGAAGATGGGGGAGAAGAAAGGAAGAGAGAGAGAGAAAGAATTTAAATAAAATAATAAAATAATAAAAATTTATTATTTTTATATGTTTTTATTTTTAAAAAATTAAAAAATAATTTTTTATTAAAATAATAGTGCCACGTCAGCAACCGTTAGTATTTAACAGAAAAATAGATGACAGAGACCAAAGTGCTACTTATCTCAAACCTCAGGGGTATTTTTGTTGAGTTTGAAAACTCATGGACCAATCTGTCACTTATAACAAACCTCAGGGACCAAACATGTATTTTTCCCTATTAAATTTATTTGAACTCTTTCAAATATTTTCTTTCCTAGTAGGAAAAGGTCTCTAATTTTAATAAATAAATAATTAATTCCATAATTAATTAATTTACCCAATTAAATATCACATATTTAATCTTAGGGATTTTATTAAAATTAATATGAATCCAATTCATATTAAATTTATTTGAACTCTTTCAAATATTTTCTCTCAAGAATTAATTTTTGAAATTAATTCAAAAATTATATTATAAAGTTTCATAAACTTTATATTATAATGCATCAATATACATTATATGATTCCCCAAATAAATTGAACACTTTCAATTTACAATTTATACTTAATTGTCTCAAGTCTCTTTACGAGCTACCAGTGAGACTTAATGGACCTACAAATCAGAAGCTCCAACGATACGAGACTAATTGGCCAAACTCATTAACCAAGTTAGTCAACATTCGTTAACTGTGGGTCACTCCACTAAAGACCCACAGTTGCACTCTTCTCACTGTAGAATATTTCTATGTCCACAGATATTGACCAATGCAGTAAGTCAATCCTTCACGTGTGTTCGTAACACCAGTTGGGTCAAATTACCGTTTTACCCATGGGTTACCTCTGGTTTCTTAAGTACCGCGGATCTCTCTGATGAACAAGTTGTTTAGGGTCCAACCACTAAACAAGAGTTACTCTCGGGTCAGGAGAGGACGACGCGCCTTTGTTCAAGCCCCAAAATCAGCCCTTAAGGGAACACACGTCTACTTACCCCAATAGGGGAAGGAGTGAATTCCATCTTGTATTGTTATGTTCCCAGCCCCCATCCGGTCTTGCCCCTGAAATTGTAGGATTATTGAGTCGGCGAACTGACCACTCTCACTCTTCCAAATCTAAGGACAATCCCTCCTAAAAGGAGTTCATAAAAGACTCAGGATTGAGATCGAGTTACCTAGGTTATCCTATTAAAATAGAAACCTATCCCGCGAAGAACGTGTTTGCATATACTGTAGACAAAAAGTAGAAAAGTCAAATGAAAACAAAAAAGGAAAGAAAAATTTGTCGAAGACTCCCCGGCAACGGCACCAATTTGATGGAAGAAATTGTCGATGCCTCTTATCAAATAAATTTATAATCCTCAACCCCTAAAGCTAACTTGTAGCAATAGCGGTCGGGGTCGATCACATGGAGTCTATGCAAACAAATCTTTAATTTCTTAATTGTTTTAGGTAACCAAAAAGGGGGGTTTTATATATGGAAAGAAAGTTAACAAGGAAAGAAAACCAAATATGGAAAATAGCAAAAGAGGAAAGTAAGAGAATTGTATTTAGGAAAGAGATCAATACCTTAAAAAGATCATGCAACCGGGCTAGACATGGTAAGTTCAATTTAATTAAATCATTAATTTCACTAATAAGTCAAAACAAATTTAAGCTCGACGTATTCCGGCAACAAACCGAGAATCATGATCCACTATCACAAACATGCAAACGCTAAGTTTGATTCTAGTTTAAACTTAATTAATTGGTCGATTAATTACCCTAAACCGCAATGGGATTTAGCCGAGTTAATTTACATGCAGCGGACAACAAACCACAATTACAATTAATTAAATCATTTAGTTCAAGGGACGCATGCGTATAAACATAACGTTAACCTATATGCTACTAATATTTAGCAAGTAAATTTAGAAAGGGCGCGGTCAAGGTTGTCAATCTTTCCTACCACAAACTAAATTTATAGAAAAAGAACTAAAATCACATAAACATGCTTTGAGAATTCAAACAAGAAATTTCATTAATAGAATATGAACTTACTCTTGACTACCCGATTACATGAATGAAGAGCTTAGCCTCTCATGGAATAAGAGCAAGCTTGCTTCTTCATGGAATACATCAAATAAAGCAATAAAAACTAAAACTAAGAAGAATGGTGGAAAAGGGGGAGAGAGATGGACTACAAAGTTGTAGTGAATTGTGTGTTGATGGATGATTCTAAACCTACACCAAAGGCCTCTATTTATAGGGATTCTTGGCCTTCAATTCGTGGTTGAATGGTGTTGAATTGGGTTTTCAAACATGGAAAAATTCTAACCAAATTTGGAAAATTTCAATTCTGGAAAACTGACTAGCGTCGAGACGCTAGGACACAGCGTCGCGACGCTAGGCCTTCAGATATGGAATGAATCTCTCATATCAACCTAACGTCGAGACGCCATGGGACACTGCAGCTTCAGCTTGGTGCCCACAGAATTTTCCTTATTTGAGCAACGTCCCGACCCTTATACGATAGCGTCTCGACGCTGTGACAGCTCCAAGGGCAAAATGGTCATTTCACGCTCCGAATTTGCTTGTTTAAGCCTCGAATCGCTTCCAAAGCTCCGGTAAGGACCTATAGACATACTCATTTTAAAGCATTTTTTTTGCAAGGAATTCAACTAACATAAGCAAATTGGGAGATTCTAAGTGTATAATAAATTGGTCTTATCAATACACCAAAAAATCTATTGAAACCATCAAGTGGTTTAATACTGGGGCAAACAAGGAAAAATGATAAAAAGATTATGTCTAAGCATGGCAAAGGGCGAGATATAGAAGAACCTATCATAGCTAAAGATATGAAATGCAAGAAGCCTGTCACTGAAGAGGAAGCAAAAGAATTCTTAAAAACAGTAAAACAAAGTGAATATAAGATCATAGAGCAATTGCATCATACTCCAGAACGAATTTCTCTACTATCTCTATTTTTGAATTCTGAGCCACATCGCAAAGTGTTGTTGGATATCTTGAACAAGGCACACGTTGGTCATGATATTTCTGTGGAAAAATTTTAGTGGAATTGTTGGAAACATCACATCCTCCAATTCTATAGTTTTTACCGATGATGAAATCCCTTCTGAAGGTTTAGGTCACACAAAAGCACTACATATTCAAGTAAAATGCGGAAACTATGTCATAGCAAGGGTGCTAGTTGATAATGGATCGACTCTCAATGTGATGCCTAAGTCTACATTGTTAAAGCTTTCAGTAGACATGTCACACATAAGATCAAGCAACATGGTTGTAAGAGCATTTGACGGATCGCGTAGAGAAGTTATTGGTGATATTGAATTGCCGATCAAAATTGGCCCATGTACTTTCAACATAACTTTCCAAGTCATGGAAATTACACCAACATACATTTTTCTGTTAGGATAACCTTGGATTCATTCTACAGGAGTATTACCATCCACGTTGCACTAAAAATTGAAATTTGTTGTTGGAAATAAACTGGTTAGTTTATTGGGAGAGGAAAATTTCATGATAACCAAGTCTATCTCAACTCTATATGTTGAAGCAGCAGAGGAAGCATTAGAATGTTCTTTTCGTTCTTTTGAAATTGCCCACGCAACTATAGTGGGAAGGTTTGAACTGACAAGATCTCACATGTCTAAGGTGAAAGAAATGGCAACTAAAGTAGTGGTAAATGGAGGATATCAGTTGAATCAAAACTTAGAAAGGTTGTTGAGCATACCAAGCAATATTGGGACATTTGGGTTGGGCTATAAGCCTACCAAATGTGATAAAATTAGACTTCAGGAAGAAAATAAAGAAAAGCGATTGATAAGGTTAGAAGGGAATGGATTCACTCCAAGTCTCAAGCGTTTATCATCATTGTATGATAACTTCAAAAGTGTTGGGTTGAGTTTCTCAACGTTGGACTCTTACTCAACATATCACTTATTAATGGAAGTGCGAAACTTGTCGATCGCAGTAATTGTTAATGAACTACCATACAAAGAGGACATAATCTACGCATGCTCACTTGATTTCGAGCTTAACAATTGGGATGTTGTAGATCTACCTATATTTTCACAAGATTTGCAAGAGTAATGATTAAACATTTATTTGTTAATTCATTTTTATCTTCTAGAGGCCCTACCCAAGGCGGTAGGTTGTTTGTTCTAAACATGGGTGTATTATTCTTGTTATCAATAAAATTTTGGTTTTCCTTTGACGTATTCTAATTTCTCTTTTGCTTTTCTTTTCTCATTTTCATTTGCAAAATAAAACACAAAAGTCCAAATGGCTTCATGGGCAATGTTCATAAGAATGAAGATGTTAGTCTTACCCTTGAGACTTTGATACACAACATGGAGTCCGATAAGGAAAGTGATATTGAAGAAGAGTTTGAACCATCTTTAGAATTATTAAGGTTGGTGGAGGAAGAGGACAAGGTTATGGGTCCTCCTCAGGAACTAATTGATAATCAATTTGGGATCTCAAGATGAAGTAAAAGAGATAAAAATTGGCACATCTATGACAAGTGAAACTCGAAAAAAAATAATCAAACTACTACATGAGTATCAAGACATATTCGCTTGGAGTTACCACGATATGCCAGGTTTAGACACTGATATTGTGGTTCACCGTCTTCCGTTGAAACCCGAACGCAACCCAGTAAGGCAAAAACTACGTAAGATGAAGCCTGATGTATTGATTAAAGTCAAAGAAGAAGTTAAAAAGCAAATTGAAGCAAGGTTCCTTATGGTGTCAAAATATCCTGAATGGGTGGCAAATATCGTTCCAGTACCAAAGAAAGACGGGAAAGTAAGGATGTGCATGGACTATAGAGATCTAAATAGAGCCAGTCCATAAATACATGAAATTTCCAATCGTAAATAATTTCAACTCTTTTATAAAAGGGAATAATAAAGTTTAAATTTGAGACTGAGTAGTGTTTCATTTTTAGAATTTGTTTGAATAAATTCTTTAATTGCATAAAAATTCTCGACAATTTTTTAGAAAAAGTAGTGTTCTCTTTATGGACACCTTACTCCATAAATACATGAAATTGCTCATCAATTTTGAATCTTCAAATTGGGAGCTTTCTTTTTTCATAAATGAACCAAAATCGAATTTCATCAATCCATTTTGAGATTTAGTAGTGTTCACTTTTTAGAATTTATGGTAATAAATTCTTTAAATACATGAAAATTCTCATCCAAATAAAGCAATTTTGAGAAAAAGTAATGTTCTCTTCATGGACCTTCCAATTCCGTAAATACATGAAATTTCTCATTAATTGTGAATTTTCAAATTTTGGGTGTTTTCCATAAATTTCCGAAATTGATTTTCTAACTCATTATGTTTTTCTAAAAACGGGATTGAGTAGTGTTCTCTTTTTGGAATTTATTTTACTAAATTTCTTAAATACATAAAATTTCTCACAATTTCCAATAATGGAGGTTAGAAAATTAAAATCTTGATTTTCTAATATTCTTGAGGTGAAAAAAGTTATTTTGGAAAACCAAAATAAATTTTCAATATTTTTTTAATGGCTTTTGTGCCACTCATACTAGTTGGTTCATATTTTGTCTCTAAAATATGGCTTAATAAATATGAGACATTTAAAAATAAAAGAAAATATAATTTTGTGGACCAATATTTACTTATTTTTTAAAATTGGATAATCCCGAACTCAAAATTGATTTACGCAGACCAATTTTGTTTTTGTTTGTTAAATTGGGTGACCAATCACACCCTTAATATGTTTGGTGGCAGCTCCAAAACTCCTTTTAAAAGAGACCCTGAAAAGAGGATGTCGGCCGCTCCAAAACTCGTTGCGACAACCATGTCGGTAGAATCCTCGAGTGTTCAACAAAGAATTTTTGAGCCTTAAGAAATAGTCATGGGTAGAATCCGTAATCTGGTTCTAAGAGCAAACTCCTCCCTAAGAAAGGAGATATGGATGGTTATCAAACGAAACTTAAATAATTAACTTATTAAAGTTCATATACCGAAAATAAAACATATTTACTTGGGTCATTATAACTAAATAATTTAACCTTAATTTATACTATATATAAAATCTATCTATACTATATATATAAAAGGGGCTATAAGAGGAGAATCTTTATGTGCTCATTTTGCCTTCATTTTTTAATGTATGTCTAT
Organism: Luffa acutangula; assembly: GCA_036850905.1. NCBI lineage: Eukaryota > Viridiplantae > Streptophyta > Magnoliopsida > Cucurbitales > Cucurbitaceae > Luffa > Luffa acutangula. The sequence continues at coordinate 49,017,679 of CM072093.1, forward strand.
CTTGCCCTCAACTTTAATTATTAGTTATTAATGGTTGAATTTAAATTTAAATTAAAATAAAAGAGTGTAAAAGTCACCTAGATTTTCGAAAGGTCACAAACAATCAATTAAAATAAAAAAGAAAACTAAATAAAGATATAGTTACGGATAACTAATTTCAAATTAGATTTTTTTTTTAAATAAAATGGCTATGAGTGGAAGATGTTTATATACTCATTTAATTGATTTTTGAAAGGACACAAGAAACCGATTAAGGTAACAAATAAATAAAACCAAATGTTTGAAATAAAATCTAATTAGAAATAAAATTTACTATTCCGGAATAAATGAAAATATAGTTATGTATAAAATTTTAAAAAATTTAAAACATAAATTAATTATATTCTTAAGATTTTACTCAAAAATTTAAATCAAATCTTCAAAATAATGTAAGAAAAAATTTAAATTACTGAAAAAACATAAGATTACTTTTCAAATGAATCTAATATAATTTTATTTTTTAAAAAATATATTGCATTATTTTGTTCATAAATTTTTTTTTTCTATTACAATTTTAGTCCTTGAATTTTTAAGGTTGTGTCAATTTGGTCTCTGAATTTTAAAATTATCCATAGATCCTTAAACTTTCACTTTTGTGTGCAGAGTTTCCATTTTGTGTCTAATAAGTATTTGCCCTATTCAACATTTTAAAAAATTTCAAAAAAAAGCTAGATACAAATTTGAAAGCTTATGATCCTAATAGACATAAAATTCAATTTTATATCTAATAGATTTGTTAATTTCTAAAAATCTTGAATATGTCATGGACCTATTAGACATGAAATTGAAAATTTAGGAACTTACTAACATTTTTAAAGTAAAAAAATCTATTAGACACAAAATTGAAATTCAATGACCTATTAGACATTTTAAATTTAGGGATCAAATTGACACAATCCTGAAAGTTCAATGACCAAACTTGTAATTCAACCTACATTTTATGAGGATTAAGAGTATGTTTGCTTTAACTTTTCAAGTATTTAATTTGGGAAAAAATTATAGTATTTGACAACAACTAAAAATAACATTAAAAAATGAGATTGAAAAATAAACAATTTTGAAACAAATGCTTGAAAGCAAATTTTTTAAAAAGAGTTTTTGGTATATAATAACATGAGTATAAAAACACTTATGAAAAAATGTAACCAAACACATGAGTGTTTAAATTCTAAACACTTTCTATACAAAATGTTTAAAATAAAATGCATTTTTGAAAAAATTTAAACTAAAATGTATTCCAAATGGACCCTAAAACAAAGTTCAAATAATGTTTATTTACGACAGAAATGAACTTAAATAAAAACTAAACACTTTTTATAGTTACATTAAATTAAAACTACAATAGCTCACATTTATGTTCTTTTTCTTTGAACATATTTTCCAAACACTCCTTAAAAATGGGGCTATGGAGGAGTATATTTGAATTCCTATTTTCCAAACACTCCTTTGTCCATTTTCGATTTTTCTTTCGTTTGTATAGTTGCAACTGTTCCTGTCCATTGAGAGAATTTAATAAGTGGTTAAACGATGAAGTAGTGCATCATTTCACATATGAGAGTGGCCTAGGCGGTAGATATGTGAAAAAAAAAATAGAAATTGTTGCATTATCTATATTACAATACCAAAATATTAACATATGTATTTGATAACTTAATTACTAGCCTAACTTTTTGCTTTGTACCATATAAGTTTTTTTTAGGAAGAATAAGACGATAATATGAATACATTAAAATAAAAAAATTTACATTATTTAATTTTTAAAAATTTATGGTAATTAAAACAAAACTATATAAAATTTATTCATTACATGCTAAAAGATTAGCATATAAATTTTGAAAAAAACTATGCATTTCACGTGTTTTTCTTGACTAGTATATTTAAAAGCACAGTCGCCAACTATTATTTTAAAAGTTTCAGCCTAGGGTTTTTTTTTTTTTTAATAAATAACAAAAAAGAAAAAAAAAAAAAAAAACAAAGAAACTCCTTTATAAATCAGCTTCCCCAACTTCACACTGTTTTCTCTCTACCTCTCTCGCCCACAGTTGACCGCGTGACCTCTCTCTTGGGTAATCTCCTCCCCTCTTCCAAAAGCTCTCTGGTTGATTTGTCTCTCTGATCTATACCCTAGGGTTCTACACAACACATCTCTAATTGTTTTTGTTAAATTCAGTGTGAATCAACTTGGTAAATGTAGGAATTGTGCGATCTGTGGTATTATAGGATCGTATATTAATGTTTCTTCAGTTCTGTCCTTTTGCAGCAATGGCCAGAAACCTAGTTCGATTTCTGGTGCTCCTTTTGGGCATTTCGATCTGCCAAGCTGCAAGCATTTTTCAGCCGATCTCAGATTCACATCGAAATGCAGCTCTGGAGCTCTTCCGGCCGACTAATGGAGTATTTGGAAGGTAGTAGACATTTATTACTTGAGGAATTTTTGCGTTTATTTGCTTTTTGTCTCCTTAGGTTAGATAGATTTCGTGCAAAAAAGTGGCATATAAGTTCTTGGACAAAGCCTGGGTAGGAAGTTCCCATTTTTTTTTTTCTCTGTAATCTTTTTTCTAGGATCTTTGTAAAAGGGTTCGTCACTAGTTCTAAAATACTTACGGGAAGTTGCATCTTTGAAAAATGGTTCTAATCTCCCCTCCTTGCTTTCATGTGAACTGTACAATTCTGTCTTTGATTTGAATATTATTTTTCTTTCTAATATTAATTATACTGTCAAACATTTTTTTTACATCAAAAAACTACTTTTTTATTTTTAAAAATAGAAAGCTATTTCCAATTATGATTTCCATTCCGATCCCTCTACTTTTAACCAAATTCCTTTCATGGTAATATTACAAAGGAGGTCTCATTTGTGATGCCATTAACAAGCCTTTCTTGAAAGAACTCAATGCAAACCTCTTAAGGACTTAATTTAGCGATTCTAACAAACTGTAAAGAAGTAAAACCATATGGTCTCAGAATTTCATTGTTCTTAACTCCAACAAAGCATTATTGAATTTTCTCTAAATTGAAAGGCCTCCTTCAACCTCAACGTGGAAAACTCGGGAAGAGGGAGACTAGTTGGTTCTTTCAATGGAAATTTGTTGCCATGCAATGCTTATGATATAACATGGGCTTAAGAACATAATACAATTTGAATACAGTGGCATGTTATTCTCCAAAAGTTTAGGATGCATGCATGATAGAAACACATCAATTAAAAGATATCAGTTATATGCATATATATATATATATATATATATATATGAATTTACATGTTCCATCAATTTCATGTTAAAATTTACATTTTAAATTCATTAAGAAATAGAAGGATAAAATATACAACATGTGTGAGAAATTGTAAGAAAATAATTATATATTTTTATCTTATCAAAAAAAAAAAAAAACAGAATTATATATTTCTAATGTACATGTACATTATAACTAGGCTATTGAAATCTCGAAGTGTTAATGTTGTAATTCTTTTCGAAGAATAGTGCTTTTGACTTGGTGGTTTGGGTTTTGCTTTCCTTTTTTTTTTTTTTTTTTCTTGAGCTGCCATTAGTGTGTGGTCTCCCATTGTATCTTTAGTTTTTGTGTTTTTTTTTGATGTTATCAGTTTAGAAGAGACACATGAAGCATTGAGAACATTTGACATTCTTGGAATTCAAGAGAAGCCTGATATAAATGCTGGCACTTGCAAGTCTGTATCAGAGGTTCTTGGTTCATCTGCAGCACTAAAGGATCTGTTTTATGCTCTGAGAGTTAACGATGTTTTGAAATGTGAAATTAAGGAGGAGACATATGAGGTATTCTTATATTCTTGGTGCTCAGTTTCTAATAGCTTGTTTGAAATTTAGAAGAAATTTGTTTTCAGATGCAACTTTGCAAATTGATATTTAAAAATATTTTTTATTGTCATATAAGAAAAACATTTTCTATTTTTTTTATTATTTTTTTATTTTGAGTTCAACAACATTGGGGGTGGGGGATTTGAACCTCAACAATTAGTGTGAGCTATGCTCACTTTGGCAAGAGGCGTATAGGAGGATGAGCTATCCCCCCTAACCCAAGGGATTACAAAAAGAACTCCTAATTGGCATCAATATGAACTATATCATAATCACAAAATTTTTGGGACAAAGAATGCAAATAGTTAAACCAAATCCCAGAAAGCATGAAAGCAAACCTCATCCCCTCGAAACACCCTTTTGTTTCTTTCAAATCAAGGCCTCCAAAGAAGGGGCCGGGCTGCCATTGTATTGGACCATGGAGTTCTCGCATGTCCTTCGAAAACTGGATTGACAAGAAGTTGAAGCAGGGCATCAGAAGGCCTACAGCACTTGTCCTTTGAAAACTGGCTTTACCATTGTCTTTGACACAGCCATGATCTATATATTCAAGCCCTCCATGAGGGAAGAGGGACCATTCCATCTCAAGTCCAAGAAAAGCCATGCATAGTCATGATTGATTCCATCAGACTGATCACGTAATAGTTAATCGGACTTATATCTAGATGAAGATTTTGCCTCATTAAGTCCAACTATAAAGGTAGAAGAGTCATAAACTTTTCCCTCGACTACTATCACCCGATGCTGACAAAGTATGGAAGTAAAAGAAGTCCTTATTGTTGGAGAAGAAGACCTTTTTTCCTTGAGAGGTGGAAATCAGTTTACCTTCAGAAAGCTTACCTTTCTTTCTTCTTTTCTTCCCCGAGGAGTTAGATGTGACACAGTGGGGGCTGAGTTGATATTTATTCTTGCATTGTGGTTATTTAATATATTAATTTATAAATATATTAGATTGAAATCAAATATTACTTCGCCATTGGATGGTTAGAGGTGAAAAGTTAACTTAGCAAAACACTAAAGAAAACACATGAAAATGACAAAAGTACTACTACTGTTTTCTGCTACCTTTTGTTGGAAAAACCATACTGTCAAATACTATTTTACATTGAGAAATTGTTTATTGTTTCTTTCTATTTCTACACACTACTTCCAAACAACTCCGTGATTGCTTGTGATGCATATTCATGATTTGTGATTATTTCTTTTCACTTTGTGAAGAGCATTACTTCAAGACTTAGATCTGTACTAAAGGATGCACGGTCGCTGCTCGACTTCTACTATTCTATTGGAAGCTTATTACTTCTAAAGGTAAAATGCTATGTACAATCCAGACTCAACCTAAACTGTCTACAAACATATTTTTGCTCAGTTCTTATTTATCTGGTGAATGATGTGACGAGCAGACTTGCAAATTCTTAAAGGAATATATCCTTAAATCCATTTTGATCTCTTAGATTTAGTAAGTTCCGTTCATTACTTGCAGGAACAAAGTTCTGGAGTTGATGTATCACTTAAGGATGCTGATGGTATTTTCCATTCGATCAAGGTTAGTTTATTCAGTCCTTGAAAAAAAAAAGGAATATTTATATAGACTCTGGAATAGAAAAGTCCTAGAATCTAGTTCCCATTAGGGGCTTACATGTCAATTAAAACTGCACCATGCTCTGTAGATTAGATTGCGAAATATTAGAATGCGCATGTCATTGAGTAATCACATTGAAGATATTTTACCTGGTTATGTTTTCTCTACTATTAACATAAATAGTGCGTGATAAATATCCATATTATTTATTCTTTGGTGTACTTCGTGCATAATTTGCAGGCATTGAGCCAAAGTGATGGAAGGTGGCGCTATAGTTCTAATAATCCTGAGTCTAGTACTTATGCTGCTGGTACTAATTCATCCATAATTCTTCAAATATTTTTGGTTAAAATGTTTTCTTTTGACATTCTTGTTTGTATATGATTGTAAATAGTGATAAAGTCATTCTTCACCGCTTCAGAGAACTTTCTTAGTTTTCTCACCAAATTGGCATTCCTGTTTGTTCAAGAATGACAAACAATGCCCATCCATGTTGAAGCAGAAGACAAAACCATAAACATTATTTTTAATAAATGTGCTTGTTATTTTAGTTGCAATTCTTACTTCAAAGGAGCTTTTAAGAAATAGACATTCTAGAAATAAGTGTACTTTAATGCATGATTGGAGTCATGATGGACTAAGAAGCACAGACACACACAGACGACATAGACACATTTAGTAAAATATACATTTTTTAAAATATATAACTTTTTATACAAGAAGGAAATTCAAAATCAATAAGTTACACATTTGTATGCTTAAAAAAATGAGTGAAATTTATTTTACTCTTAAAATTTATTATTTTTGTCATTTAGTATTGTGTCTATTTAGTATACTTAACGAATGTTCAATATGGACCTATATTGACTTTGTACAACTAGTGTTTGCCACACATCAATTGTGCTAATAAGTGTCCAATACATGTCCAATAAGTGTTGGAGTGTTCAAGTGTCCGACAGCTATTGGACATGGTGGTCATGCTAGTCAAACTAAAGTGTCCGTGCTTCGTAGAGGATGGAAATTCTATATGAAGTATTGTTGCATAGAAATAGATGATATCAACGATGAGTAAAGTAGTAAGATAACTCTGTCTCATGAAGTTTATTGTTAAACATCATTATAAGCTTCAACACAGATGAATTTAGCAACAACAAACATTTCTCTTTTCTTGATTGTTTAACAAGTGAAAGGCATGTTTGTTGATTACCTTAATATGAGTATTTTTTGGAGGTATGCATGTATCACGTCTTTTTATGTAGGCTAATATTTTAAAGTTGTATGTCCTATCCAACTTTAAAGCTTATATGGAAATATGAATCTCTCTCTCTCTCTCTCTCTCTCTCTCAATGGGATTTCTTGTTTTTTGGTTAAAATTTAACAAGGATTTAATAACTATGAAAAGTTTTTGAAATTGAGATTTGTTTTAAGGAACATAGATTAGGAAGAATTGCACATCATTTTATATCATGCTAGGTTATCATTCTTTAGGTGATAAGTTGACATTCTATGATCGCTTGACATTTTCAATTGAGTTCTATGAATATATTTGTTTTTCTTTTGTCTAGATGGCTTAAACTTTGCAGCTTACATCATATAGTTTCTATTCTCTACAGGATTGGCACTTGAAGCCCTTGCTGGTGTTGTATCATTAGCATCGTCTGATATTGATCAAAATATGGTATTTTGACTTTTTTTCCTCATATTTTTGTTAAGTTCCTAAAGTCTGCACTCGTTTATTGTGAAAAAACTTCTCTATTTTTTCTCTTTTATTAAGTGTGGCTACTTGGATTACAGGTATTATTAAACCTAGACCTCAATTTGAGATTTTGAACCATTTGAAAATGCTCAGTTTTCCATATATTTAGTTCTACAGAGTTTAAGTAATCATATGATTGACATTTATTTAAAAAGCATTGTAGAGAAATAACTATCATTTTCCTTTATCCTAATAGTATTTATCATTTAAATTCTTAAAGAAATGATTATTATCCTACCACATGCCCAAATTGACATGAAGAATCTCCTATGGTAGGCTTTAAAGCAAAATTGAGAATAAGATTTACTTATTTTATGAGACTTGGAATAGGGTACTATATTTATATTTTATAATTGTTTTCCCCTCTCTCTTCTATTTTAGATTTGTGGTTTTACATTTCAACCACGTCAATGTTTTTTCCCACTTGTTGTAATTGTTTTAGTTCGTGATAATTGAGATATAGCTAATCCAACCTTAAAGGGAGAGGAGAGGAGCTTTGATTTATCATGTTCTCAATCTAATTCCACTGCTTATTATCAGTTTCAAAATTGTAGTTATTTTAGCCTGCCAATCTCATGTTTGTATATTCTTTTTTGTAGATTGGTACTGTAAAGAATGATATACTGAAACTTTTTGACAGTATTGAGAAATATGGTAAGCCTTCATCATTCTGATGTGGATTTTATTTATTTATTTATTTATATTAAAAAGCTTGTGGATTTGAATTCATTATTTTTGTTCCATTTAATTTTGAAGTATGGGGGGATGGCTAGATTCTGTTACATGCTGCCCAGTACAAAATTGGAAGTTTATCTGAATTTATTATTAGTTTAGTGGTTCTTTATGATCTGGGATATCATTGCCTTTTGCAAGGTCTGTGGAAATTAAAAATGTTCAATGTTTTTTTTTGGATGAAAAAAAAATCAGTTTTTATGTTCATGTCAAAATAATCTTTTTGTTGATGTCGAGAAGGTAGAAGCAAGAGAAATTCCAAAAAATCCTTTACCCTTCCCAGTTTCTATTTCTTCCCAAGTGGTGAAACTTATGAAGACTATCACACTATCCCAAGGAATTTACAAAAAGCAGTTCAATTGGAGTTAGTCACAAAATGGTATTGAAATTTATTTTCTAGTGAGCACCATTGAGAAAAGCAGTTCAATTGGAGTTATTCACAAAATGGTATAGATGCAAATTTATTTTCTAGTGAGCACCATTGAGAAGCATTGAATTTAGCCTTTTCTACTACCTCCACTTGATCTGTAGACTTATCTTGGAAAACTCTATAATTTCTTTTAAAACTAACCCCAGTCTGAAGCATGAAAAACCAATGTTGATTTACTAATTCCATTACCACCGTTCTTTAAGCCATGAAAGAATATAACAAAAACAAGATAACCAGAAAAACGGTGGCCCCACCAGCAATAGAAGCTACCGAAAAACATAAATTATTTCAAGAAAGTGTCACAAATCTTGGTGGTAAAAAACAGAGGAAGGTCATGAAAAGGACTAATATGGATCCAAACAGCAAGCATTAAAATGATCCAAAATCTAGAATCCTCCCAAAGCTCCCCTGCATCCATAAAAATATTCAACGTTTTCTGTCTTGGTATTTGATCTAGAGCTTCTCAAGCAGGTGATGATGTTACTGAACGTTCTATTCTGGAAATTATGCGTCTTAATTTGTAGTGATAGTAATATTAATAAGAAGTTCCTCGTGATCTTGCAGGCGTTCAAATGCATATTTTCTCTACATTGTTTGCATGAACTCCAGATCCTTTATTTCTTTTTGTGTTGGATATTTGGTTATGCTTTGATGTGCACATAATTTTGTAGTTAGAGTGAGAAAGTGTGGGTGTTAAAGGAACCCTTTAGATGAGTAAATCAAACTTAGCTTAGCACTTTAATGCTTTTGGATCATGATTTTTTTAAACCTGTAGCTGTAGCTTTTCTTAATGAGTCAAATCCTTTCATCTAAAAATGAGGTTCCTAGGAGTTGAGTTGTGATCATTGTTGGGCGGATTGCAGATAAAATAACTTGTGATTAAATCGACCTTTACTTTAAGTAGTCTAAGCATTTGAAATCTATGGTAATTTAACAATGAGAGTATGAATTATACTTGGGAAGAATTGATCTTATGAGAAGGAAAATGACAATTATATCTGTTTACTTCAAATTTCAATTGTTTTTTTTTTTTTTGAATAGTCAAATTTCAATTGTTGTATAGCCCAATAACATTCACTTTTCTGTTTCGTTTCCTACTGTACATTTGGAGAAAGATGATCATCCAAATTGAAAACTTCTCAACCCATTCACAATTTCTGCATTTATTTTGTTCTTCGCTAACCACTCCATATAGGTAATTTGTTGAAGCTTTTGTCTTGCAGATGATGGAGCTTTATATTTTGAGGAAAAAGTTGTTGATGCAAATGAACATCAAGGGCCTCTTGCAACTACATCCTCAGTTGTTCGAGGGTTGACAACATTTACTGCTGCTACTTCTGGAAGCTTAAATGTGAGTAGAGGCATAAATTTGCAATTTGGATCCTTAATTTAATATATAACAATTTGGTTTTCATCTGTAGCTCCCTGGCGATACAATTTTTGGTCTGGCAAAATTCTTCCTTGGCATTGGGATTCCTGGTGATGCTAAAGATTTATTTAACCAAATAGACTCCTTGGCTTGCTTGGAGACAAATAGGCAAGTATTTTATCGTTAGTGAGGGTTAGATTTGGTTGATCTTTAGATTTTACCTTGTGATGATAAACTTTTATTACGAACTTAAGACTTAGATTTTTGTATGGAACATTCTTTTAAATAATTTTTTCATTCCTTCAATTTCTTTATTGTTGTTCTAAGGGCCAATTGCACTATCAGGGAAAGGGGTAAATTTTGAATGGCTAGGCTCGTGGATTTGGTGGTGTAGAAATGAATACATTGTTGGGTTTTCAAGAAAGGCTAGAACTGTTCAAGACTGTTCAGATTTTTTTTTATTATTCTTCCTCTATTACCGATACAAAGTAGAAACTAAGAGCTGCTGTTATTGATTGAGGCCTGGGAATATCTTATCTTCATTTTTTTATACTTTGGTATATATACAATTTTGTTTACTATCCTGTATCCAGGAAAAATAGAAAGATTTATTTCAAGAAATTTTGAATGGCTAGATTGTCTTCCTAAATCACTCTAGGGCTTGTTGCATTTGCAACAACTCTTGTCCGGTGTTTGGTTGATGAATCGAGTTTGTACTTTGGGGAAGCTGAATGCAGTTAAGGCTGTTGTGTGAAAAGTGTGGTTTTAAGGGGATCGAGAGAAATTCTTTTGATCTTGGGGTGTATTTTGTTTTTAAGCTTCCACATTGATTGCATTACAAAGTAGTTCTGTAATTACTCTCTCTTATATTTATTTTTATTAATATTAATTGAAGTGTATTTTTGTCATCTGCTTGGCCCAGGGCTATCTTATCTTTTCTTTTGTGATTTTTTTTTCCCATTTATGCAGTTTTGTTTCTGACATAAAAAATGGAATTCATCCAACAATTTTTCTTTTTATTGTCTCCCAAGAAAGCAGAGGAAAATATGAGTTTCTTAATGTCAATTGGATGAAAAATATGTGGGATAGACTGAAACTATTAGTTTACTCAGAGATAAAATTCAGTAGTTGTTGACTATTCTTTTCTGTATATCCTTTTTAAGCAGTGTGCCCTTTTTGAGTATTTGTTTCAATGTAGGAGCAAACTGTTGTTTTGTAGTTTCAATATCTTAATTATTTTTATTGAAGGCTTATTCCTTTTCCGTAAGAGCCTCTCAAGAGGTTCCTTGAGAACTGTTCATCTTGTTTTGAACTGAACTGTTGGATGTATGAATTTATACGATAGGGTTGGGTTTCTTGTTTCACCACTTGCAGTACTTCTCGTTTACATGGTGAAATATTTGGTTTTCGTATATTATTATGGCATTGGTTTCCACGTTTCAATTCCTTTTTCTTGTCGCAGGTTTTCTATTCCGTTGATTTTATCTCTTCCAGCTACTGTTCTTTCCTTAACAAGGGAAGACCAACTAAAGGTTTGTTCTTCTACCAGCTTTCATTTCCAGAGCATCTTCTAGCAGTTATTTTTATGGTTACTTGTTTATTCACAAATGGTATATGGAGTCTGGGCACCTTGTTTGTTTTGAGTATGATGTAGAATCTTCTGGTTTAGATGTTATGGTCTTGATATTTGAAATATAATGGTTAGTGATTTCAAAATTACAAGCGAAGTATTGGTATCAAATTCAGCATTAAGGGTCTAGCAACAAACGAGGTGCCTTGTTGGTGCTGTCTGTGCTACTGGTTTCGTTGACTTGGGACTTTCTTTGTGGGAACTTTGTTTAATGAAAAATAATCGGTGAGTGAATAATTAAACTCAATGGCGAAAAAGGAAGACCTAAATGAAACTTAATTTTATAAATTTTAAAAAGGCTGTTTTTCTTTTTTGTTTCTTTAAAAAAGAATACGCTATGACCAGTCACTGAAAATGAGATGGAAATCCAAAAGTTTTCCATTCTACTTGCTTTAATTTTCCTTTTCCATCTTATATATTTCTTTTGGTTTCAGTTAAATTATATGGTGTTGTTTTCTTTTTGTTATCAAAGACGAAAAAGCTTTTTCGTGAGAAGGGGAGGTTTTTGTGGCAAGTTGGGATGTGTGCATTGTTATGGAGTCTATGGGAGAAGAAATAATAGAGTGTTTAGGGGGATAGATAGAGGTCCGTGTGATGTATGGTCCCTTACTAGGTTCCATGTATCTCTTTGGATGTCGGTCAAAAAATTATTTTGTAATTACCCATTAGGTCTTATCTTGCTTGATTAGGGTCCTTTCCTTTAATTGGACTTCCTTTCGTGGACTTGTTTTTTTGGATGTCCTTGTATTTTTTCATTTATTCTCAATGAAAACTGAATTTTTATCAAAAAGAAAAAAGAAAAAAGAAAAGAAAAGCTTTTTATTGATAATAATAATATGAAAAGTACAGAAGGTGGAAAAGAGTAAGCCTAGATGATATAGTGTGTACTGTGTTCTAGATAAACCATCAATAGAACCCAAGTAGCTTTACATATATTCTTAAAAGAAAAAGGCAACTGCTTCAATTGGTATTAATGAAAATGAGCTGTAATCATAGAAGAATTAAGACTTCAGAGAGGGTACACCAAGTAGAAGCTAAAAGTTCAGCTAAAGCCTTAACTTTCTCCCAATCTCTATAAGGATCAGTGAACACCCTTGGATGTAGCACGTCATTGTTATTTCTTTGAAGTTGAGTTTTCTATATAGTTTGTTCAACACACACAAATACACTTAAGTTGTCTTCTGGTTGATGTTCTACGTTCTTGTATGTTTTAAGTTTGTGTTTACTTCCCGTTAGAGGTGGCCTATTTTGGTTTATCTGAACTTTGGAGAAATTCTTAAACAACATCCTTTTTACATATTAAAATTTTATTTTGTTAATTGTCTCTCCATCTGCACAGGCGATTATTTTTTTTCATCCTGTTTTTGGCCCATCAAAGACCCTTTTATACAAAGTCATTGGTAGTTTTATCATGAATGTTAAATGTTATCAGGTTAGAGTGAATACTGTGCTTGGTTCAGTTGCGCCTCATTTAACCGTGAAGATCGTAAGAGCTTTTCTCTCTAGTTCAAAAGACACTTCCGTTATCAAGGGCCAGGTCTGATAGTTAATATTCTTCATATTTGCTTCGTTCTATTGAAATTTTATCAACTGAAAGCTTTCCATTTAATCCAGTTTGTTTAATGATAAACTAACGTTACTTCATTTGTTACTGTGTACCTTTTTTTTTTCCCTTTCTTTTTCTTTTTTGAATTATAGGAACTCAAGTTTGATCCTCAGACTGGATTACATATCTTGGATGTTTTTCCCAAGACCTTTGATGTTGGAAACTATGTATTCGTCTTTGAGGTACTTTATTTTTCTTATAATTTTATCTAGCACATCTTCTCAAAATTTGTGTCATGATATGTTGAAAACATTATTTTCCCCTTTTCTAGATTGTTCTTCATGATTCAGAGCATATGGATATTTACGCCACTGGTGGGCAGATTCAAGTGCCAATTTATATCACAGGGGTTGTCAAAATTGAGAATGCAGAGATTGCAGTTCTTGATAGTGATCTAGGGAATATTGAGACCCAGAAGAAGTAAACATTTCTTTATTTTATTTTATTTTACTGCTTATGGTTTCAAACTGGTTATTGATTATTAACCCGAGTTATTTGAACGTTTTTTATTGTCATTTATGCTTTTGATTGTGCAAGTAAACAGAGATAATTTTTTTTTTCATTTTGGATTATCCAGGCTTGATTTAGTTGGTGAGAGTGTTGTTTCATTGTCAGCAAACCACCTCCAGAAATTACGTCTATCATTTCAACTGGCCACACCACAAGGACATGGTTTTAAGCCACATCAGGTATGTGATTGTGTCTCTTCGTTCCATCATCATTTTCTTCGTTTTCTAACTGTTTTGATGAGTTTGCTTGGTTGCAGGCTTTTCTCAAGTTGAGGCATGAAAGTGGTGTTGAACATATCTTTGTGGTTGAAGGCTCTGGCAAAAAATTTGAAATAATTCTAGTTAAGTTTGTCCAATCCCATTCTTCCTATTTTCATGAAACATCCTCCCAATTTTTAGTTAGTAAGAACTGTATAAATGATACTGGTGCTTGTTCAAAAACAATACAATACAATACACTTGTGGTTCAGAATATGTTGTCCATAAGAGGTTTCCTTTTGGATCTAATTGACATATATTCAGCCTAAGTGATTGCACAAAATTGAGCATCTGGTGCATCCAGCTGGAATGGTTCTCTTCTGACAATTTGTTCTTGGGTACAATCAAGCTTATTAATGAACTTGTTCAATCTTTGTGCCTTGAATAAACATTAAAGTGGATAGAATATCTATGTTTTGGTAAACATGAGAATAGAACAAGTGACTGAAAAGAAAAAGTATTAGTTCTGAAATCTATTCGAGTAGTTCTATAGTTGGTTCATTTTTTTTTTTTAAACAAGAAACCAAGCTTGTCATTGATGTAGTTAGTAAATGGAGTTATCCACTATTTGTCATTGATATCTACTGTTTAATTTGACATTTACATGTGCGAGCTAGTTCCTAAATTTGTTAAACCGATGAACCAAGTAAATTTATAATTTTGCTCATGTCTGGATTCCTTTTGTTTTTCCTGTAGGACTTTCTTGGCTTGGTTGAGAAGTTCTTCTATCTCTCGGGTCAATATGACATTCAGTTAACTGTTGGTGATGCCATCATGGTAATTCAGTTTCTTTTTTAATTTCACTTGTAAAAAGTTTCTCCGGAAACTTTTAGTAGAGTCTGATTTTTTCTCTTCAGGAGAATTCTTTCATAAGGGCTATTGGTCATGTTGACTTGGATCTACCTGAGGCACCAGAGAAGGCACCTCGTCCACCTCTACCGCCTGTCGATCCTTACACACGCTATGGACCCAAAGCTGAAATAACTCACATCTTCAGGGCTCCGGAAAAACGCCCTCCAAAGGAGCTCTCTCTTACTTTCTTGGGACTCACATTTTTGCCATTCCTTGGATTTTTGGTTGGGGTGAGTTCTTTTACATCTATAATCCATAATCCTATTGACATTCATATATCTCCATGATTTCAAGAGTTGGATGTTCCATCGATATTGACATCTAATTTTTTTGTTTGTTAGTAACACCAGTCATATTCTGGTATATGCTATGCAATTTGCCACCATTAATAGACACTTTCGATAACATATCAAGTTTACCCTGGTTTATCTGTTGACAGCTATTGCGATTGGGTGTGAATCTAAAGAACTTCCCGACTTCGACAGTACCTGCCACCTTCGCCTCTCTCTTCCATCTAAGCATTGGAGCAGTTATCTTGCTTTACACTTTCTTTTGGTTGAAGGTACGTGCCATATTACTGGTAGTCTACGTAAATTCAGAGGTTTGGATTTATCAAAATTAGATGACATTTCAGAGGGCCTATTTTATTTCAACATGCTAATTGAATTCACATTCTCTTGACACAGTTTGATCTGTTTACAACATTGAAAGCACTGGCCATCTTGGGTGTTTTGTTGGTATTTGTGGGACACAGGACTCTTTCCCACCTTGCTTCAGCTTCAGCCAAGTTGAAAACTGCCTGAGATCTTTGGAGGTTCTCATTTTTTATGAGGAAAGTGAACTTTTAGGAAATTTTGCTTTCAAAGAGTAGTTATAGGAACTCTTATATTTATGGTTCAATGCAGAGATTTTGTACACGTTGCTCAACCCTTTAATTATCTAATTATACAGAATGTTGAGTACCCTCCTGCTTGATGGTTGCTTTTGGGATATAGCTTTCAAGATTATAAACTGAGTTCAGAAAAACATTTTTTTAGACACTTTTTTTTAGACACTTGTGCTCTTGCACATATAGCAAAATAGGTCAAAATAATGACAAATATACCAAAATCTAAAACTATTTGTAAATATAGAAAAACCTAATAACTAATTGGTGCAAATAATTAAAAAATCCATAAAACATGTTATAGTCATCGATAGAAGTCTATCAACGATTATCAGTGATAGAGTTCTATCAATGATATCAGCGATTATCACTAATAGAATTCTATCTATATTGAAGTCTATCAATGATTATCTGTAACGCTCCAGGTTTTATTATTAACTAACCTAGTGACATTACTAAACTCCTATTCAGACTAACCGAGAGCTCCGAAAATTTCGGCAGCATAACGACATACATAGGACGAAACCAAAATTTTAGATCACCTGTCAAACACAAAATGACACTTCTATATTGATTCATTCAATTCCACAACTCCACAGAACAACAACAAACAGGATAAGAGTCAGATCACGCATCTCCATCCAACAACAGAACCTAACTCTACCAGATCAAGCATAACCTTAACTTTCTAGAAGCAGTTCAACTTTATTAAACATTAGCATAGTGGAAGCATTAACTACTACAATTTAACAACTAACGTTTCCTTTGACTCAGCAACTAAATACTATATATTAACCTATCCAACAAGATGAAGTAATCAAAATAATAATTTAAACCAGATGGTCAAAATGAAAAGTTGACAAAAGGGCTACATTGCAACATTTATGCAAGTTGAAGGTTCAAATTGATACAATTTGTTAAGTTTGGGGTTCAATTTGCTAAAATTGAAAGTTTAGGGTTAAAATTGCTATAACCTTCAAAGTTTATGGGTCAAATTTGATTTTTTTTTCCCTTTTAATTTTAGATTTTTACTTCAAGGATATTTTAAAGTTTAAGTATTGCATAAAAGGGCAAAGATAATATTGTAAAAAATAATTATTTGTACTAAATTCAATTGTTAAAGAAAAATTGCAATCATAAAAATCAATTTATTATTATTAATTAATGTCGATAACATGATTGTAAATCTAGAAATAAAGGTAGGAAGAGTAATCCAAAAATTTCTTTTTAACACACTTCATTTTATACATATATATATAATTAATTATATGAAATAAAAAAATTATCTAACAAAATTAGCAAGTGTTTTAATTTTAAATTAAAAAAATTCATACGTTCTTTCTATATTATAAATAGATAAATTTATGGATAATTGTAATGGGTGGCAACATGAAGGTAAATAATTGCAAATATAGCAATTTTTAAAAATATTTGCAAATATGGCAAAATTTTTGAATTAATTTTTTATATTCCTAAATTGCCCCTGTGTGCCCATCTTCTTCTTTCTCGTCAGTTTTTTTTTTTTTTTTTTTTTTTTTTTTTTTTTTTTTTTTTAACTGATAGAAAGTCTTTTTATTACTGATAGATTCTATCAGTGGTAGAAAAATTTTCTATCAGTGATAGAAAGTTTTTATCACTGATAGAATAAAGTTTTTATTAGTGATAGAAAGTTTCTATCACTGATAGAATAAAGTTTCTATCAGTGATATTTCTATCACTGATAGATTCTATCAGTGGTAGAAAAATTTTCTATCGGCGATAGAAAGTTTCTATCCCTAATATTTCTATGACTGATAGATTCTATCAATAGTAGAAAAAATTTCTATCAGTGATAGAAAGTTTCTATCACTGATAGAATAGAAGATTTCTATCACTAATAGAAACTTTTTCTATCAGTGATAAAAGATTTATATCACTGATAGGTTCTATCAGTGATAAAAAAAAACTTTTTATACAAAATCATAGAAAAACTTTTGATAAAAAATCTTTCAATCCCTGATCACCCATAAAAATCTTTCTATCACCGATATAATCTATAAGTGATAGAAAAACTTTCTATCACTGATAGAAAAGCTGATAAAAGATTTCTATCACTGATAGAAATTTTTACTATTCTATCAGTGATAGAAAGATATTCTATCAATGATAGAAAACTCTTGATAGAAAATATTTCAATCCCTGATAGAACCTATCAGTGATAGAAATCTTCTATCACTTATAGAAATTTTTTCTATGAGTGATAGAAAAAATTTCTATCATTCATAGAAAATCTTTCTATGAGTGATAGAAAAACTTTTTATCTTTATCACTGAGACTGATAGAAAAAATTTTCGTGAGTTATAGAAAATCTTTCTATCACTGATACTTTTCTACCAGTGATAGAAGATCTTTTGTTTCTATCAGCGATGGTGATACATGGTGAAATCGAGCATTGAAAAATAAAGCAAAAACGAACGATTATAGAAATCAAACACTGAAAAACAAAAACCAAACACTGATAGAAAACCAAATAACAACAACCAAACACTGATAGAACACCGAACAAGTGATAGAAAAATATCTATCGCCGATAGAATCTATCAGTAGTAGAAAAATTTTCTATCATATGATAGAATCTATCAGTGAAAGAAAATTTCTATCACTGATAGAAAATTTCTATCACTGATAGAAAATTTCTATCACTGATAGAATCTATCAGTGATAGAAAAACTTTCTATCAGTGAAAGAAAATCTAGAGGGGTATTTTAGTAAATGCAACACACAAACTATTAGATTTTTCCATTTTTGCAATTTTTTTTGTGGGTTGCTAGATTTGCAATTATTTTGGCCCATATTGCTATCCTTGCAACCGACCCTAAATTTATTTCATTATTGAATGTTGGTGTAATTGTAAAAATGAAAAAAAATTAAAAGAAATTGTTATTAATAATAAAATCAAGTTAATTGTGGTTTTTATATAAATAGTTATTATTGTTTTTTACAATTATAAAATGATAACAAAATTAACTTATCATTTCTTATTCGTCAATATTTTTTTCTTACAATTATGATTATTATTATTTTTTTAAACTGTTTTTTACAATTATTCTTAATTACTATCATACATATTTTTTAATGTTCTTACTTGTATTCTTAATTTTTCCTAAAAAAAAAATCTTAATTTTTTTTAAATTTGAACTTTCAAATTGTTGTGAAAAATGAGTAGAAGGGACAAATTTAGAGTTGAAGGAAGTGAAATAATTAATTATAAAACTTTTGACCTTCCAAAAATTTTATATTCTATAATTAAATATAATTAGATAAAAATATTAATTTTATAATTTAATTTTATCTATATGGAGGAAACTTTTTACATGCCTTTTTCACATTCCATATATGCATTTAATTTTATGAGTGCATTTAAATTGCATTATCTCATACACCAAAATCTTAGTAAACTTTAGGTTACATTTTATTGTTTTTAATATATCATTTTAAAAATATATAGTTTTTTTTTTTTAAAAAAGTTATTTTTACCTAATTTGGACTAATTATTATTTTTTAATTACCTTGTTTTTTTTTTAATTAAAAATTCTAAATCTTTCTAACTTTTTGTTGTGTATTGTTTTTTTCAACCTTAATAAAGATAAAATTAATTTACTAATTTGATTTCATATTATAATTATAATCAATGAAAAATTATTTTATTTCTTGGAGAATATGGAATGAGAAAACTTTTTGTATTCCAATCGTTCATATTCCATATAAATTATAGTGGATAAATAATTCTTAATTTATTATTGACAATTAATTAATGTATTGTTTATAATTAATTTACAAATGATTATTTTCTCAACAAAATAAACATAATTTGTAATTGATCACTAAGTTCTTATTTTTTCAATAAACATTTTAAATAAAAAAAATACATGAATCATAAAAGAAAAATAATAAATAATAAAAAAAGATATTAGCTATACACTCTTTTCTTCAAATAGATTTGCTAACTTGATCACAATTGATATAGACAAATACACTGTTATTCAAGTTCATCAAACTTGAGTTGTAATGTCGCAACTCCTAAGGTCTGGGATATAGATAACAACACATGCGCGCATCTTTTGCATCTTGAATGTAACACCAACAACCAAGAAATTTCTCTAATGTTACTTCGAAGGCGCATGATACTATTACCTAGGGGGTTCATCTTAAACCGAGACTTTCTTGATCTTTCAAGAACCCTCTGTAGAGCTTTTGGATGTCATTCATTCTGTCTTGGATTTGAAAAGTATATCATCTTAAGAAGTTTTGAAGATTGGAGAGCTTTTGGGAGCAAGACAATGAGAGAACAAAAATAAAGAATAAAGAAAGAACAAAGTTGTTGGTGTGTGGTGAAAAAATGGTGAAGAAAACCCATTTTTATAGTAGTAGAATGTGAGAGTTATAAAACTTTTTAAATTCTAAAGCTTTTAAATTTACATTTTGAATTAAATTAAAGAAAAAAATAATTTAAATTGTAGGGAAAACATTTAGGGGCCGTTTGGTGCGCCGGAATTGAATGGGTTTGAAATGGAATGGAATGGAATCTGATGCCCATGAGAATATTTTGCTGGAATCATGATTCCCATGTCTGTGTTTGGCACATTGGATTTGAATTGGAATTAATGGAGAGAGAAATAGTGGGACCCACCAAAATTATGAAGAAAAATGGAGAGAGAAATAGTGAGACCCACCAAAATGTGGTTAAAATAGAAAAAGAAATTGTGAGTCCCATCAAAATTAGGAAGAAAAATAGAGAGAGAAATAGTGGGACCCACCAAAATGTGGGAATGGATTGGAATCCACATGCCCACCCTTTCATTCCAACCCCGGCCAACCAAAGAAGGGCATCCATTTCCATTCCAATCCAATCCAATCCAAACCCATATGAAACAAACAACCCCTTAGTATTCCAACCTTTAAAATTCTATAAATTTATGGATGATAATTAGTTATTAATTAATTAATATGTTATTTAGTTAAGTGGTAGGAAAAACCTTTAGTATTCCAACATTCTATAAATTTATTATTGATAATTAGTTATTAATTAATTAATATATTATTTATAATTAATCGTTAATGGCATATCTTGTAATTTAGTAAATCAAAGAAAGGACAAAAGTGTCTAAAAATGTTTTTCCAACATCCTCACTTTTTAATATAGTATTATAGATATAGATTATAGATTTGTTATATATATATATATATATATATATATATATATATGGAGAAAATACACTTTGGAAATTTAAAACAATTGATTTGAATTTTAATTTTTCAAATTTAATTTTAAAACTTGATTTGATTCAACCGAAAATTAAACTCAATTATCTTTTTATTTTTGAAAAATCAAAACAATTTATCTAAATTTAGATATCACAAAATTTAATTTTAAAAAATCGATTTAATTCTAACCGGAAATCTAAAATCAATTATCTTGCTATTTATCCTAACCATCGAAAATCAATTAGAATTAATTATTAAATAATTAAATAAAAAGGACAAATGAGAAATTTGAAGATTAAAAAGAACAAAAGGAGAAATCAAAAGTTTCTCGCCTATATATATATATATTATTGTTTAAGTTTTCAAATTAATAAATCAAATAGAAGTATCTCAACCGAATAATTGAGTTTTGATGCCAAAGCAAGCTTAGATTGACTGTATCCACGATGAAGAAGTCATAAGTTCGAATCCCCACCCCAAATATTGATAAGCTATAAATAAATAAATAAATAAATAAATAAATAAATAAATAAATAAATAAAGTGTTTTGATAACTGAAAGCACCTTTTATAGCCTAAAAGAAAATCTCATTTAATAACCTTCAAACTAAAAACAACTTTCCATATTAAAAATAATAGTATTTTGATTTGGTTTTGCTGGTCCAAAAAAAGTGTTATTTTATTTTCTTATTAAAAAATTGGGAAAAATACACTTTTAGTCCCTGAGGTTTGGGTTAAGTGACAGTTTGGTCCCTGAGTTTTCAAACTCAACAAAAATACCCATGAGTTTTGAGATAAGGAGCATTTTGGTCCCTGCCGTCAACTTTTCTGTTAAATTTTAACAGTTGCTGACGTGGCACTATTATTTTAATAAAAAAAATTATTTTTAAAATTTTTTAAAATAAAAAAATAAAAAAATAAAAAAATATTATTATTTTATTTTTTCTCCATTTCTTTACTTCCCTTCTTCTTCTCCATCTTCTTCCTCTTCATCCTTTCATTCTTCTTCTTCATATCTCCGGTGGCCGGCCGCCGGCATTTTTTTTTTTTTTTTCTCCCTCTCCTTTTCTTTTTCTTCCTCCCTCTTTTACTGTTAAAAAAAAAAAATACAAAACGAAGGGGGAAAACCCCCTTCGATTCCGGCGCCGGAGAGGGAGGAGGGAGCTCCCTCCTCCCTCCCCGTTCCAGATCTGGAATGAGGAGGGAGGAGGGCCCTCCCTCCTCCGTCTCCGGCGGCGAGACAGAGGAGGGAGGACTCCTCCCTCCTCCCTCCTCCCTCCTCGTTCCAAGGAGGGAGGAGGGTCCTCCCTCCTCGTTCCAAGGAGGGAGGAGGGTCCTCCCTCCTCTGTCTCGCCGCCGGAGAGGGAGGAGGGAGCTCCCTCCTCCCTCTCCGGCGCCGGAATCGAAGGGGGTTTTCCCCCTTCGTTTTGTTTTTTTTTTTTTTTAACAGTAAAAGAGGGAGGAAGAAAAAGAAAAGGAGAGGGAGGAAAAAAAAAAAAAAAAGTGTGCCGGCGGCCGGCGCTGACGCTGGCGAGCGGTGGCCGCCGGGCGCCGGCCACCGGAGATATGAAGAAGAAGAATGAAAGGATGAAGAGGAAGAAGATGGAGAAGAAGAAGGAAAGTAAAGAAATGGAGAAAAAATAAAATAATTAAAAAAATAATAATATTTTATTATTTTATTATTTTTTTTTATTTTAAAAAATTTTAAAAATAATTTTCTTTATTAAAATAATAGTGCCACGTCAGCAACGGTTAAAATTTAACAGAAAAGTTGACGGCAAGGACCAAAATGCTCTTTATCTCAAAACTCAGGGGTATTTTTGTTGAGTTTGAAAACTCAGGGACCAAATTATCACTTAACCCAAACCTCAGGGACTAAAAGTGTATTTTTCCCTAAAAATTTTTACTCATGTACCATATAATAATATGGGTATAATAGGAAGATAAATATAATTTTTTATTATTAATGACAATGATGCATTTTTGTGAGTAATCTTATTATTTCAAAATAGTTTTTTACATATAAAATCGGAAAAAAAAAACAAGAACACTTCAATTTGCAACAAATAAAAATACAAACATACTATTGTGAATGTTGTTATAGGCAATTTTGGACCGCCCCGATATACAAGGAGCTGACGAGGACAACCGGGGAGTAATCAGGCTGAAAGATGGACCAAGGGGGCAAAACCGGCAAATGGGACGGGCCCCCACCCCCTGCTCGGCCTCGGCCCATGGCCGAGGCCGAGCCCGTTTGGTCCCGTCTGGTCCCCACCGCCTCTGGATGCCCCGGTTTCGCCTGGTTTGACCTAAAACGCCTCCGAAACCCTAAAAAGGCTAGGAGGATGAACAGGTATTTATATCCCTCTTCGCCACTGAAGAGGGGATCCCGAATTCTATCCCTAAACTCTACTCTCTATTCTCTGCTTTCTCCTCTTGCTCTTACTTTTCCACGCCCTACCGTTCTGTTTGCTGACTTAAGCATCGGAGCCGGTGTGGCGAGCACCACACCGGTGTGCAGGTTTACTGTCTTGCAGGCCACGTCTTCCCCCCTCAACTACAAATTTACCGTTGGTGGCATGTGAAGGTCAGGTGAGATCCTCTGGCCAAAATCGACCATCAACAAATGTAAAATATCATATTTTATATTTCTCATATTGCAATCCCCTCTAAATTATAACCATTTGGTACTATTAAAAAAGATTTGTAATTTGTAAAAAAATTACAATTCTTGTTTTTGTCACAGAAATAATAATCTTTTTATCCCTAAGCTTTGACATGACACATTAACTTTTTTTCTAAACTTTCAATTTCATGAAATTGAACCTAGATTTAGAAACATTTTTCAATTTTTACTATTTATTCAATTTCTGCAAAATTCTTCTACGAACTCCAACAAAAAAAAATGTTAATTGAGCATAACTCAATTGACATAAATTATACACCATCCATGAAAAGGACTCGGATGGGATCTTCCACTCCACTCATATAATTAAATTGAAAATAATAATAATAACAACACAAAGCAAGTAAATCTCTTAAAACTCATTTATTATTTTTCGAAGTCTTGAGAAAAATTAAATGAGCTCGCTTAATGCACACGTTGGCAAGTAAAGCTAGTTAAAGTGGTGAATCTAATTGTTGCATTAATTTTTTTTTGCTCAATGGTTGGTTGATTTAAATAATGTCGACATTAGGTTTGAAAATTAAACTAGAAGGAGATCCTACATAATGGAAACTTTATTTTTAATTTAATGAAGTATCTTTTTCTAAAAAAAAAAAAAGTAGAATGAAACTTTTTGAAGCCTAAAAGCATAATTAAAAGGCTAAATTATTCTTCTAAAAAAAAAGCTAAATTATAAAAAATACCCCTGAACTATGGTATTTGTTTCAAAAATACCCCTGAACTTTAAATAATGTTTCAAAAATACCATTGCTGTTAAGTTTCCATCCAAAATTAACGGCAAAGGTATTTTTGAAACATTTTTCAAAGTTCAGGAGTATTTTTTAAAGATCAGAGGCATTTTGAAACAAATCTCATAGTTCAGGAATATTTTTTTTTATAATTTAGCCTAATTAAAACAGAGGACACTTCATATAATTTAACCCAAAAAAAAAAAAAAAAAATCAAGTTTGTGGTTAAAAATTGACTTTTTTAATCCCATTTTCGTAGATCTTGCTACTTTTTTTTTTTCTTTTTGAAATACGTAGATCTTGCTACTTGCTAGGTTACTCCGTTAGCAAGAAGATTGACAAATGTCCCGTTGTTTACGTTTCCATCCATAGACGGATGCTTTTGTTCTGACTTTACCCCCTGATTTTAGGCCCAATTTCTAATACATTGTCTCCGTAATTTTTTTTAATACTTTTTTTATTAGCTCTCTTTGATCACCATTGTCTCCGTTCTTTTTTAAAACTGCATATGCATAATATGAATAAGTTTTCATTTTTTGCTAAATAATTAAACCAAACCATACTTATAAACCCGTGCTGCTACAAGACAAGTTCAGTTGCTCACGTGTCGAATAGAATACTACACTACTATATAAGTGTTATCCTCCAAAATCCCTTTCACATTACTTTTTTTTCCCTTTCCTTTGGCACATTGTTCTTTAATTTCCCAACTACTACAATTTTGAATTTATGATTTCCTCAACTTTTTTATTCCTTCCCTTTTTGGACCTTTCTGTTTTTTGCTTTCTGCTTCTCGCATCCCAGTTTCCAATGCTTTGACTAAACCGAAACTTAATGCACCATAGGCCTTACCTCACGCTCGAAACAGCTTGTCGGGTCTTTTTACACCTCGGATATATACATTTAAAAATAAAAAAAAAATAAAACAAAATCGATATCCACATAATTGATATTTATAAGAATTGGGTTGTATATTTAGATAGAATTAAGCAACAGTAATCCCTATACTCAAGGGAACCACAAAATCCATTCAGTTCAGTTCAGTTCAATTCAATTCAAATAAAAGAATTAAAGAAAAAAAAAAGGATAAAATTTCCACTTAACCAAATCCAAATCGAGCAATATACAGATGGGATTTTAAAAACGAAAAATCAAACTGCATTAACTATTTAATCTCCCACTGTCTTCCTTTTTTTTTCCACAACACAATCATCATCGGCACATGTTCCTAGGCACCACTACCTTCTTGTTCCTCTGATCCAAAAGGAAAGTCCATTTACGAGATCCCAAAAATGGGTGCGGCGGAGACAGTCACCACGAGCGGAGCCGGCGGCGGCCGGAGCTTCGACGCGGTCCGATTCGCGGTGCAGGTGCTAAAAGGGCGGTGGTTCACGGTGTTCGCCACATTTCTGATCATGGCCGGCGCCGGTGCGACGTATCTGTTCGGTGTGTACTCGAAACGGATCAAAGCGACGCTTGGTTACGACCAAACCACTCTGAATCTGATGGGATTTTCCAAAGATTTCGGTGCCAACGTCGGTGTGCTGTCCGGTTTAGTGGCGGAGGTGACACCGACTTGGTTCGTCCTCCTCCTCGGATCCGCCTTGAACTTCGCCGGATACTTCATGATTTGGTTGGCCGTCAGCGGCCGAATCGCGAAGCCCACAGTCTGGCAGATGTGTCTTTACATCTGTATCGGTGCTAATTCCCAAAATTTCGCAAACACTGGCGCTTTGGTCACTTGCATCCAGAATTTCCCCGAGAGCCGCGGGGCTATGTTGGGCCTTTTGAAGGGCTTCACAGGGCTGAGCGGTGCGATCCTGACACAGATTTACTTGGCCGTCTACGGCGACGATGCGACGTCGTTGATCCTTCTAATTGCGTGGCTCCCGGCGGCGCTCTCCGTCGTGTTTGTTTTCACGATTCGAAGGCTCAGGGCGGCGAGACAGCCGAATGAGAGGAGAGTTTTCTTCCATTTCCTCTATGTCTCTATTGGGCTGGCGCTTTTCATCATGCTTATGCTTATCGTTCAGAAGCAAGTGGTATTCAATCATACCGCTTATGCCGCAAGTGCCACAGTCATTTGCGTGATCGTTTTCCTTCCTCTGTTGATTGTCATTAGAGAAGAACTTAAACTCTGGAACCCCTCAATTCCCAACGAAAACCCACAATCTCAACCAAAACAAATCGAACCCAAAATTGAGGAATCGATGGAGATCAAGGAGACTCCAATACCGGAGTCTTGTTTCTCCAACATATGCGATAAACCAGTGAGAGGAGACGACTACACAATCCTACAAGCACTTCTCAGCATCGACATGCTGGTTCTATTCCTGGCAACATTCTGTGGGCTCGGCACAAGCTTAACCGCCGTCGACAATTTGGGGCAAATCGGCGAATCGCTCGGCTACCCAACGAAGACAGTGAGCTCATTCATCTCACTGATGAGCATATGGAATTACTTCGGCAGAGTGTTCTCCGGATTCGTCTCCGAGAGCCTTCTCGCAAGATTCAAATTCCCAAGACCCTTGATGATGACATTGGTCCTTCTCCTCTCTTGCGTGGGTCAACTCCTGATCGCCTACCCAGCGCCAGGCTCCATCTACATCGCGTCGATCATCATCGGATTCTCCTTCGGCGCACAGCTTCCTCTGCTTTTCGCCATAATCTCGGAGCTGTTCGGGCTGAAATACTTCTCCACTCTGTTCAACTGCGGGCAGCTGGCGAGCCCGTTGGGGTCGTTCATTCTGAATGTGAAGGTGGCAGGAAAGATGTACGACCACGAGGCTTTGAAGCAGCTGAAGGAGAAGGGGCTGGACAGGTCGGCGGTGAAGGAATTGACATGCATTGGAAAGCAGTGTTTCAGGAAGTCGTTTTCGCTAATGGCGGGCGTTACGTTTGCTGGGGCAATGGTTTCGCTGATTCTGGTGGTGAGGACGAGGGAGTTTTACAGAGGGGACATTTACAAGAAGTTTAGGGAGGAAGTGGAAGAGCCACCAGCGCAAGCAGCGGGAGAGATTGCTGCTGATCCTGCTCGTGAATCAAAGTGACCAGGCGATTTAATATCTGTATTAGGCCTTCCCTATTTCATCTTTCTGATATTTAATTTTACTATTGTACTTCGTAGGTTTAATTGTCAAAATTTCTATCACTTCAATATATTTATTTTACATTCTAGTGTCTTATTTCGTGCCATTTGCATATTTATTAGAGTTTTTTTTTTTTTTAATTGAATCATCGTCAATATTGGAAACAAAATTGATTGACAAAATTGATAGTTTAGACGTCCGTAGAGCCTATAACCATTTAGTTTTTAAAAATTAAGAAACGTTGCTCCTACTTCCTTTGTTTTTTTTTATCAACCTTCTTCCAATATTTTCAAAAAACTAAAGGAAAATTGTAATGAGTGGCTAAATTCTAATAGTTAATTGTAGATATAGCAAGTTTTACAAAAAAAAAAAAAAAAAAAAAAAAAATTGTAAATATAGCAAAAATTTTAAATCGTTTTTTTAAATTTCCATTTTACCCCTGTTTTCCAATAGTCTATTATTTGATAGAAACTTGATTACGTGATAATTTTGTACATATATTTTGTTTTGTTGAGGTCTTCGCTTCTTTAAATTTCAACTTTCGCTTTATGTTTTTATTTTCTTTCGGTTCATTCTCCATGTTGTTTTCCTTTGACATCTATAAAAACAAAATCAGTGACATACGTTTTAGAAACAAAAATGATAGTTTTCTATCAGTGATAGAAGATTTATATCTCTGATAGTACTAAGATAGTTTTCCATCAGTGGTAGAAGGTCGTTTGATATTACTGATAGAAATTTTCAATCACCCAATTTAAATAACTACAACCAATCAGCTTACTAAATCTATCCGTGATAGAAAACAATAGCAAATTCCAAACAAAACGCAAAAATAACTAATTATCAATGATAGGATTTCATCACTAATAGAATCTATCAATGATAGACTTGATAGAAACGGGAAGAAGGAAAAAAAAACGGGTTGGAGATGGGTTTTTTAGTAATTTAGATGGTCTGGATGTTAAATTTTGCTATTTTTGCAAATACTTTAATATGTTGCTAATTTTGCTATTATTTTAGTCGGGTTTGCTATTTGTGCAAGGAGCCCAAAACTAAAAGGCAAATTTTTAAACAAAACTAAAAAAATAGTTTTTAAACTTTTTTTTTTATTTTTTTTTTATTATTATTATTTTTTTTGCAGTTTGGTTAGGAATTCAAATATCTCAAAAGATGAAAACCATGATACGAAATTTGGAAGAAAACAAGTCTAATTTTCAAAAACCAAAATCAAATGGTTAACAAACAACACCTAGCCGTTTGGATTTTTGTTTTTGATTATGAAAAATATACTAATTTGAAGAAGTTAGATAACAAAACAAAGATAAATAAGAAAATAGATAACAAAGGAAAAACCATCCAACATTTTTTTTAGCTTAAGTTCAAGCTTGAGATAAATCTTGTAATTTAACTATTTAAAAATACATTTTATGTGATGCCCCACATTCCAGGTAACCCAATTTTGTTTTTTGTTTTTTTTGTTTTTAATTAATCGATATATTAGGCTGATTAAGATATTTTTCCCTGTGAATTAGGACACTCCACTTTAGCCTAGTAGTTGAACTCCCCTCACTGTAGATATATTTGTGTCCACTCAATGTAACCATGATTAGTAAGTCAATCCTTCACGGGTCATTCGTTACTATAGATAGGTCAATAGTCCGTTTTACCCCTATAACACATCTTAGTTCCTTAAGTCCACTAATCCTCTAATGAACAATTTTGTTCATGGTCCAACCATTAAACAAGATTCCTCTCGGGCCAATGAGAGGGTGGGGCCCCTTGTTCAAGTCTTGGATTCAACACTTAAGGGAACAACCTCTCTACTATCCGTGAATAGGGTAGAAGTGAATTCCATATTGCATTACTATGTCCCCAGCCATCCATCTAGTGTTATCCCAAAATGGGAGGTTTACTTAACGAAATTTTATGATCACTATCACCTATGCAGATCAAAGGATAACCCTAAACAAACATGAGTTCGTAGTAAGCTCAGGATTAAGATCGAGTTACCTAAGTCATCGCATGAAATAATCAATCTTAACAGTATACAATGTTATAAAGTAAGAGTGACTTATTTCTCGGTCCAGTCTTGTGTAAACATCTTTTACACAGGATGCCCCTACTCGCATGTCTTTACATGAACGATCCATGATCACGTCGTTTGCTTTATTCGCAAAGTAGGCCACATCCATAGTGTTACCAGAATAAGGTACCCAACCTTATTCATTTACTATAGACCATTTAGGTTATATACTCGAACTTGATCCCTTTCCATATTCACCATATAGTTCGAGTATCTCATGTTATAACAATGGATGTTTTTTTTGGATTATAAGTTATAAATAAACAATTTCACTTAATAACATCTTTATTTATATAAAGGATAACAAAACTTGAGTTCTAGGACATAAACCCCAACAAACTCCCACTTGGACTATAACTCAAGTGAGATTACAATATTTTGTGAGGTAACTTAGCATTATATATCATATGCTAAATGCTCGTAGTCCTAAATTTCGGAGATGTCCCTCAAACACTTTAGCCGTGAAGGGTTTTGTAAATGGATCATCCATGTTCTGTTTTGAAGCTATCTGGGTGATGATCACGTCTCCTCTTTGTACTATCTCCTATATGAGATGATATTTGCATTCAATGTGCTTTCCTCGTTTATGGCTTCGAGGTTCCTTCGAATTTGCAAATGCTCTACCGTTGTCACTGAAGGATTTGGAATTCCCCAATTCCGTTAAAGCGGAAGCGTAATTGAGACCAATTCGTAGTTAATTTTGTTTATCCAAAAATACCATTACATTGGCAAAAATCATAGAACAAATTCTATACAAACTTAAGGCTAAACATACAAAAATTATTAGATCTAAATCTAAAGGGGAGAAGCAAACATACCATCGTTGTCGTCTCTGAAATATCAAGAACGCCTTTCTTCATTTCATAGGGACCAAACGTCAACAATTGAAACACCACCAATTGATCTTCCCCGCTATGACTATGGGATTAGGAACGTAGTTGTGAGACTACCTAATCTTGAATGGGAAAAACTCTAGAGAGAAAATTCTCCCTAGAGTTCTTGGGTTGAGAGAATATGAGAGGAAGGCTAGAGAGAATGCAATTGTGCATTCTTGAGGCCTTATGTTGTAGTATCTAAACCCTAGGGTTAGTGTTCTATTTATAGGAGAAAGACCATGAATAAAATATTCATTTAAAATCAATTATTTCCATAACTGATTTAATCTTTTCCATAATCAATCAATTCCATAACCAATCAATTCCATAATTGATTAATCTTTTCCATAAATGATTAATTACTTCCATAAGTGATTAATCATTTTCATAATTGATTAATTTCCAATTAATTAATTCTTTAAATTAATTAATCACCAATTAAATATCATATATTTAATTTCAGACTTTGTATTAGTTAATTAATTAATTACCCAATTAAATATCATATATTTACTATGAGACATTCAATTAATTAATTCTATAATATGAATCAAATTCATATTAAAATTAGAACTCCTTCCAATTCTCTTATATCCTAAAAATTTAATATGAATCAAATCATATTAATATTTGAACTTCTTCAAATATTTATTTCTCTCATAATAATAAAGTTTAATTTCAAATTAGACTTTACATTTTAATGTATCATTATACATTATATTAATTTGTATCTCATACAATTAACTTAATTTCCAATATGAATTTGAACTATATTCAAATTCTCTCAAGATATAATTGTTCCTAATTACTCTTTACGAGCTAGCATGGGGATCTAATGGACCTACAGATCAGAAGCTCCAATGATATGAGGTTAATCGATTAAACTCATAATCAGGTTAACCAATATTCATTAACTGTGAGTCATTCCACTAAAGACCCACAGTTAAACTCTTCTCACTGTAAAACATTTTTGTGTCCACGGATATAGACCTATACCGATAAGTCAATCTTTCATGAGTGTTCGTAATCACAGCCTGAGTAAAATTACCATTTTACCCCTGTGTTACATCTATCTCCTTAAGTACCAGCGCTCCTCTAATGAACCACTTGTAATGGTAAACAGAAAGTCCCTCTCGGGCCAGTGAGAGGGCGGGATCCCTTTGTTCAAGTCCCGAAGTCACCACTTAAGAGAACACTCATCTACTTCCCCTAGAAGTGGGAAGAAGTGAATTTCATCTTGTGTTGTCATGTCTCCAGCCCCCCACTCGGTCTCGTCCCCAAGAAGGTAGACTTATTGAGTCGGCGTGTAGGCCTCTCACCCATACTAATCAAAGGACAATCCCTCGTGAGAAGGTGTTCATGACACACTCAGGATTAAGACTGAGTTACCTAGGTCATCCTATTGACACAGTAACCTAACTAGTTAACGGTGTTATATCTAGTGGTTTACTATTTCATGGTCCGGTCTTATGCAAACTCATTGCATAGGATATCCCCGCTCGCATGTCTCCTACATGGGCGCCTTGGATCAATACGTCTGAATCGAATACAAAGCATGCCGTATCACATATAGTGTTACCAGGATAAGGTACCCAACCTTATACCTGTACTATAGACCTTTTAGGTTGTTACTTGAACACCGATCCCCGTATGACCCCACATACTAGTTCAAGTCACATGTAAACAACCTTGGATCTTAGTTTATTGGATTTGGATCAAATTGTGCAATATTTAACAATAACACTTTATTGTAGAAACTCAATAACACTTTATTGAAACAAGTATACAATTTGTTTACATTCACTATCTACGAGTTTTAGGGCATAAAACCCAACAGTCACAATAAAGAGTGACTGGAAAGTGCATGTTTGGAACAACTTCTAACTCACTTAAAAATTTTCTAAGCCATACAGCTTCCTTGGATACTTCACAGGCGGCAACATATTCAACTTCCATTGTGGAGTCGGCAATACATGTTTGTTTATAGCTTCTCCACACTATTGCTCCTCCATTCAAAGTGAACACAGATCCCGATGTAGATCTCCTTGAGTCTATGTCGGTTTGAAAATCTGAGTCAGTGTATCCAGTAAGGATCAAATCCTTAGATCCATACACTAGCGAATAGTTTCTTGTTCTCCTCAAGTATTTTAGGATATTCTTAACGGTAGTCCAATGTGCCTGACCAGGATTGGACTGAAAACAAAACTTGAGTTCTAGGACATAAACCCCAACAAATCACCTGCATCGCCCCACCCTTCTCCAACCGTTCCTTGCTGGAAGTCAGTGCCTACACCACAAGATCCACGCGTAAGTTCCTCTTTCCCTCGTCTTTGGCCTCTTTAAGCTCAATCTAATCTCCTTTTCTCTTGTTTTGCTCGCATCCCGGTTGTCCAGCATCTCAGATCTCATTTCTCTCGCGATTTGGTCTCTGTCCAACGTGATTTGGGTGTGGTTTCAGCCCTCTTTCAGCATTGTTTGGCGATTTAAGTAAGTTTTAGCCTAACCCATTTCTTATCGGTATTGAATTTAAGTTACCCATGACCCAAAAAAACGTTAATCTGAGTTACCCACTGTTTATCGCCTCTTAAATTGCAGGTTCTGACCATTTTGGACATTGTACAACAAGTAATCATCACTGTTCAGTTCTGATCGGTAAGTTCCAGCGGCCTCAAAGTCTTTAGAAACTGCCTTAATTAGCTTTATAATGCTTTTTAACCTTTGGGCATCCTCTAGTTTCAGTTTTGTAGCAATTCGAGCTCGGGACAACACTTATTTAAAGAATTTCAGTGTTGGTTGGTAAATTCCAGCAAGGTTCCCGCCCCTTTTCAGTGAGTTTCAGCACCTTGTAGCTCGTTCTACGTCCTTTTTAATCTATGTTAAAGGTTAGTGAAATTGTTAGGTTGTTCTCTAACCTCCAGGAAGTCGTTGTTGTGCCTGTAAGTGTGCTTAAAGTCTATTCTATTATTTTTCCAGCAAGCGATAGTTTGATTTAGGAGCTCTATCTAGTTTGGGTAAGTAGTTTCTACCTGAATGAGTTTGATTGTTTGTTGAGCATGCTGTTTGTTCTACTTGTTTTGTTATTAGATGTTGTATTAGATATAAATATAATTTGTTACGTGAAATGAGCATGTCGCTTTGTTTAAGCATGAGATACTGTTGTCAGTTGGCTATGTTGCATGCGACTCGTGTCTACATAGTGTGTGTTCATTGGGGAGAGGCGAAGCATGACGCGAAAATCATGTGTTGGGTGTGTGTGCAGAGCGTGACGTGGAAATCACGTGTGAGTGGCGGTGCGCATGGCGCGTAATTCATGTGTTGGGGGGGGGGTTGCGGAGTGTGAGACGACGTGGAAATCACGTGTGGGCTGTGAGTGCGGAGCGTGATGCGAAAATCACGTGTGAGTGTGTGGGCATGGCACGGAAACCATGTGGGGGTGCATAGCATGATGCGTGGATTCATGTTGTCGTCCCATTTTTGCATGAAGCATGTGTTGGCATTAATGTTTTCGTGTTTAAGAGCATGTTGGATTGTTTATCGCTTTACAAGCATGATGTGTGTGGATAACATGTTGATGTGATTGTCTGTTGTTTGGTGGCTCACTGGGTGTGAGCTACTTAACCAATATTGTGGTTGTACTGATACCCCTCCCCTTTCTTCCCCCAACATTTTCAGATTATGCAGGTGTTGACGAGTTTTATGTGCCTGGTGATGTAGATGAGGAGGTTCACAAGGGATGACCACATGGGTCCATTTGTTTGTTTATATTTTTTTGTTGGATAGGGTAGTTCTTGATCAATTGTTGATAGGTTGAATCTATAATTTGTAGCTAGGTTAGTTTTTAGTTGTCGAGCATGTGTCGATTTTCATGTTTCCATTAGGTTGTAAATATGTTAATGGTTAATAAAGTTGAACTATTTCTCGAAAGTTAAGAGCATGCTTACACTAGAAGAATTTTGGTTCTGTTGTTGGTTTAAGATACGAGATCTGACTCATATTTTATTATGAAGTTGTTTCTGTGGAGTTGTGGGGTAGAATGGATTAATATAGAAATGTTATTTTGTGTTTATCAAGTGATTAAAAAATGTTGGTTTCGTCATATGTATGTCGTTATGCTGCCGAAATTTTCGGAGCTCTCGGTTAGTTTGAATAGGAGTTTAGTAATGTCACTAGGTTAGATAATAATAAGACCTGAGGCGTTACATTTTATGAGCCCAACTACTGTAATAAATATTTATTTCAACTTTGTTTCAACATATCTTAAGTGTGAGTAAGAGATCCACAATCTTCTTCTCTTGTTTCTTGATGTGTGTTGTGAAGATCTACTACACTTCCAACAGAAATAATGTATATTATTATTTGTTAAATTGTACACTTTTTAATAAGAAAAAAAAATCACAGTATTTTAAGTAGAAAAATAAAAGGTAAAATTACAAATTTGGTATTTATGGTTAAGAGAAAGTTAGAATTCGTCCTTATCATTTTAAAAGTTAGAATTTCATCCCTATAATTTGATAAAACTTCATAAATAAATCCTACATTTTGAAGTTATTATTGAATATGTGACTATTAGAAGCCATATAAATTTTTAATAATATGAAAAGTTAATAATGTATGAGAATTTTAAATTTTCAAATTTAGTGTATCTTTCTACAATAAGTTGCAACGTTTCTGTCTGAACATAGTTTATATGGTCTGAGCAAAATTTTGGAAAAAAGAAAAGTTATATTAATAACGTAAGTAGCTACGAGGGAACTCAACAAAAATGTTGTTTTATTGGAAGAGAGTCACAATGAAGAGAAATTATTAGGTGCTCTCGGTCCCAGTACAATGAGGTGTGTAGTTTTTATCGTTTGATATAAAAGAAAGAAATTGTAGATGTTGAATTCAATAGTAAACAATACCAGAAATAACCAAGATTGAAGCAGACGAGTACAGATGCAAGAAAGAAAAAAAAAACATTAAGAAGTAAGAGAAAGGAGAGAGTAAGATGCCAGATTATAGAAGTTTCACCATGGAGGTGTACATTCATTTTTCAAGCATGAGAAGAGAGTTATTTTTATTTCACTCAAGAAGGAAAGAATACAAGTCACACATGAAGATCTCTCTCAGATTCTACTCTTTTTCCTTTTTCTAGCCTAAGACAAAAGAAGTATATTTATTAACAAATGACTGAGAGACTCTTAACAAACGACCTTGCACATGCACAATACACCTCCTTTAAGACTGATATAATTCACATCAGATATCAGTATTCAACAATCACCCTCTTGGGTAGCTAATGTGACAAAAGATAAGTTTTTCTGGTGTTTGAAACTTTATCAGATAACAGTAGCAAATTTACGCATAATCAAGTTTAAGCAGCTCACAAAGATAGTTTAGTTTACTAGCAGGGACAAATTTTGTCATCATATCAGCAGGATTATGAGTGGCGTTGATCTTGACAAGCTTCACATCGCCGACCTCTTGAACAATTTCTCTTATTGAATGGAATTTAACATCTATGTGCTTAGTCCTATCATAGAAAGTTGGATTTCTTGACAAGGTCAAGGCTCTTTGACTATCACAGATTCACAGTGTGTCTTGACATCACAAATTCCATCTAACATTTCAGATATACTCCCCTTTTAGCCACACGATTTCTTTTACTAATTCGGATAAGGCTATTATTCAACTTTTGTCGAGGACACAAGGCTATACCACTGACTGGAAAATAGATCTCCAACTTACAACATTGTTGAGAAGGGTGAATATGTAACCTGTTAATGAGTGCCTTTTGTCCAAATCAGCAGCGTAATTCGAGTCAACAAAGCCAGTAATCGCATTTGTCATAGTTTTTGATAGGTTAAATTACAAGTTTAGTCTCTAAACTTTCAGGGTTGAGTCAATTTTGTCCCTGATGTAACGCCCCAGGCCCAGGATTCGAAATCCGACTTTGACCCTTAACGGCCCCGGCATTCCCCTGCGACCTGGCCACGCTACCATACTTGTCTGATACTACTTCTAAGATTGAAGACTGTCCCCACAAACCAACACGGGGTCCTTTTAGCATGCTTTGTCCTCACTCACATACTTCCAAGAAAAGTTCATAGGAGGTCACCCAACATAGAACTTCTCCAAGCCAAGCACGCTTAACTTCAAAGTTCCTATGATTGAGCCACCGAAAAGGAAGGTGCACCTTGTTGGTATAGGTAATATCTATCAATTCTTTTAAGCTTATCTTGAACATACTTTCATGTCCCCAGGATCCCTCTCATTCGGATGTGGCCTCGGTTCATCTCATTCGGATGTGGCCTCGGTTCATTCATGTACCCCTCCTAACTCGGGTGTTACATGCCCACCAGCTTCCGCCTTGGTTCGCCCTCGAACCACATCCTACTGGGAGAGGTTCCGCTCTGATACCATCTGTAACGCCCCAGGCCCAGGATTCGAAATCCGACTTTGACCTTTAACGGCCCCGGCATTCCCCTGCGACCTGGCCACGCTACCATACTTATCTGATACTACTTCTAAGATTGAAGACTGTCCCCACAAACCAACACGGGGTCCTTTTAGCATGCTTTGTCCTCACTCACATGCTTCCAAGAAAAGTTCCTAGGAGGTCACCCAACATAGAACTTCTCCAAGCCAAGCACGCTTAACTTCAAAGTTCCTATGATTGAGCCACCGAAAAGGAAGGTGCACCTTGTTGGTATAGGTAGTATCTATCAATTCTTTTAAGCTTATCTTGAACATACTTTCATGTCCCCAGGATCCCTCTCATTCGGATGTGGCCTCGGTTCATTCATGTACCCCTCCTAACTCGGGTGTTACACCTGAACTTTAAAAGTTGTCTAATAGGTCCCTAAACTTTCGATTTTGTGTTTAATAGGTCCCTAAACTTTTGATTTTGTGTTTAATAGGTCCCTAAACTTTCAAAATATCTAAGAAGTTCTTGAACTTTCAATTTTGTGTGCATTTGTTTCTTTGATTCAGTTTACCATCACATAAAGAAATGTGGTATCTTTTGGATGTGAATTTGAAGATTCCCATGTCGAGGGCATCTCCTCTTTACTTTTTTGTCCTTCGTTCGTTTTTTTTTTTTATATATTTTCTTTCATCAATTTTTCTTTATCTTTATTTTAAATTTTATAATTTAAATAGGTTAATGTATAATAAACAACTTTATATAATTAAGTATATTTATATATTACATTTGCATATAAAATAGACTTCAATTAAATTATATAATATCTCCATTTTTTTTAATATTTGGAATGAATTATTATCAATAATATTTATTCGGAAGAATATTTATTATCTTATATAAATAATATTAAAGCAATGTTTTTTAACAACCAACATACATTTGATATTTTTCTTCTTAAAAATATATATAATTTATAATATAATAAATAAATTTCACCTCATATAGGGAAAAATACACTTTTGGTCCCTGAGGTTTGGGTTAGGTTTCATTTTGGTCCCTGAGTTTTCAAACTCGATAATTTAGTAACTGAGGTTTGGATTTTGTTTCATTTTAGTCACTCCATCCATTTTTCGTTAAATATTAACAAAATAGTGACATGGCACTAATTTTTTTTTAATTTTTTTAATTTTTTAAAATAAAAATATATTAAAATGATAAAAAAATAGGGACAAATACACTTTTGGTACCTGAGGTTTGGGTTAAGTGACAGTTTGGTCCCCGAGTTTTCAAACTCAACAAAAATACCCCTAAGGAGCATTTTGGTCACTGCCGTCAATCTTTCTGTTAAATCTTAACAGTTGCTGACGTGGCACTATTATTTTAATAAAAAATTATTTTTCTAATTTTTTAAAATAAAATAGTAATAAATTAAATAAAAAAAAATATATATTTTTATTATTTTAATTTCTTTTTCCCTCTCTCTCTTCCTCTTCTTCTTCCTCTTCTTCTTCCTCTTCTAATCAATCATCTTCCTCCTCTACTTCTTCAATCACCGGCCGTCGGAGACAGTCGGCCGTCGCCGACGCCGGCACCAGCGGCATTTTTTTTAAACGATGACAAAAAATCCCAACCTCCCACTTGCAGACAACTGGGTGGCTGGCCGGCTCCGCTGCTGTTCACATGCCACCAAAATCCCCTTTCCTTTTCGAAAATGAGATATGATGGAACCAACAAGATTAGAATTTCAGACCACCCCTTTTTGTAGCCATGAATAAAGCTACGCCCTTCGCTTCGCAATTTGCCTATTCTTCCTTCCTCCATTTATTTTGACCTCTCCTCGCTTATGGTAATTTTCATTTTCCCCTTTACTTTCGGTTAATTTCCTTTTCCCCGAGGCACACCCACATTCCTTCTGGTCTGGTCTTTTTCCCTTCTCTCTATCTCTGCCCCTTTTTCTTTTTTTTCTGATCTCTGAATCCTAATTTATCTTCTCTTTTGGGCGATGATGCAATTCAGCGAGACCCCCCACGGTTGCATCAAACGCAAACCACGACGCCGGCCAACCAGATCTGTAACGGGGAGGGAGGGAGGGACCTCCCTCCCGCGATTCCGCGCCCGTCCTCTCGTTATCGTGCCACCGTGTCCACCAAAAACCTCCTTAAACCTCCTCAGGCTCATCCTTCCACTCCGCCGGAACCCTAGCACTGATTTCCATGTTTCCATTTCCATTGTAAGTTGTCTCTATTCAGCCCGTTGGACCGATTGTACTGCGTGCTTCGATGCGTAATCACTCCTTTTCTTGGTGCTTAATATTCTTCCAAGCGAGCTGGTTTTCGTTTCAATGTTTAGATTTCTTGGATGATTCCATCTCTGGCTTTATGGTTCGAGTATTGGTTTGTGTTTGGTTTTCAATTTATCAGTATTAGGTCGTGTGTTTATGTTTTCGATCAGTGTGATTTTTTGAGGTGAACGCCCTTTGCTGCTGCTTGTTAATGGTTCATTGACTGAACACCACTGTAACGGAGAGGGCCTCCCTCCCGCGACTCCAGCGCCGGAAACGCGGGAGGGAGGTCCCTCCCCGTTACATTCTGCTTTAAAAAAACAGAAGAAGGAAGGAAGAAAAGAAGGAAAAGAGAAGAGGAGAGAAAGAGAAGGGAAGATTAAAAAAAAAAAATGTCGCCGGTCGCCGGCGCTGGCGACGGGCGGCGGTCGGCTGTCTCTGGCGGCTGGTGGTTGAAGAAGTAGAAGATGATGGATTAGAAGAGGAAGGAGAAGAGGAAGAGAGAGGGAAAAAGAAATAAAATAATAATAAAAAATATTTTTTATTTAATTTATTACTATTTTATTTAAAAAAATTAGAAAAATAATTTTTTTTATTAAAATAATAGTGTCACGTCAGCAACTGTTAAGATTTAACAGAAAAATTGACGACAGGGACCAAAATGCTCCTTATCTCAAACCTCAGGGGTATTTTTGTTGAGTTTGAAAACTCAGGGACCAAACTGTCACTTAACCCAAACCTCAGGGACCAAAAGTGTATTTTTCCCAAAAAAATATATATTTTTATTCTCTCTCTTGCCTTTCTCTCTTGCCTTTCTCTCTCGATTAAACTCCCAGCAGCCATCGGCGCCTCCGTCACTCTCCCATCGTCTTCTTCCTCATGCCGAGCCATCGCTAGCAACCTCTGACTGACGAGTCGTCGCCCCTCCTTTCTCCAGTCTCTTTCTCTGTAAACAGTCCCCCTCCCTCTTGGTGCTCTCTCTCCCTTGCTCAGATCTGCCACTGCGTTCAACGGGCCGCTGACCAACGCTAGTCGCTGCAACCTCTGACAGACGAGTCGTTGCCTCTCCCTTCTCTAGTCTCTCTCTGTAAATTGTCCCTTTTTCTCTCGGTGCTCTCTCTCCGCTGCTCAGATTTGCTGTTGTCGACCAACGTTAGTCGTTGCAACCTTCGACCGACCAACTCCTCCGTTTCAGCCACATCAAACCCATTTTTCATTTTTTTTTCCATGGAAACAAACAGAAATGGTTTGAGAAATCGAAGTCGTCGGTCATTGGGGTTCGCGTGGGTCTTTGTTTCAGATTTGAAACGATTTTCGGTTAGCACGCTTCTCCATCTTCGGCGTGTAGCAAGCTTTCAGTGGAGGTGTGTTCGCGCGAATGGGCTCGGTAGCAACAATCTTCTTCTTCCTTTGAACTCCGGCGACAGCCTAACACGATTGCAAACTTTTTCCACCGTGGGTCTTCTCCTTCGAATTCTGACAGCATGGGTTCCTTGTCCTACATGTTCTAGCGATTTCATGTGCCTTTCTTGCTCTGATCGTTCCAGATCTTGGCTTGTTCCAGATCTGGAACATTCCTTATTTTTTTTTTAAATAAAATAAAAAATAGTAAGAAAAAAAGGAAGAAGGTAGAAGAAGTGGAACAAGGAGAAGGAAGAAAAAAAAAACAAACCTCAGGGACTAAAAGTGTATTTTTCCCTAACATTAATTATACAATTGTCTTTCTTTTTTAAAAAAAAAAATACAATTGTCTTTTAGAAAAACATTAAAATTAAAAATAAAATTTCAATTTAATATTAGTTTTTTTTTTTTTTTTTTTTAAAAAAAGTCATATATTAATATACAATTGTTTTTTTATCAATTTTTCTACCATGGTTTTCATATTTGTCAATGACACACATTTGAAATCCTAGCCAAATTCTAATAACAAAAATAAGTTTTTGAAAACTATTTTTTTCTAGTTTTCAAAATTTGCTTGGTTTTTAAAAACAAGGAAAGAAAGGTATTAGCAAAACAAAGAAACTAGTAGGTGGTTGTAGAATTTATAAGCTTAATTTTCAAAAACCAAAAACCAAAATCCAAATGGTTATCAAATGGGGCATAAACTATTAATAATTTACATTGTTTTACTTAAGGTTTGAACTTCTATAAAGTCAAATGGTACATCTAGAATCTTTTTCTCACTTTATTTTATCGTAACATTTTAATTTAAATTTGTATTATTTATCTAAACAAAAAGTAAGAAGCAATCAACTCTACAATACAACAACATTTTGACGCA
This sequence comes from Luffa acutangula, assembly GCA_036850905.1. Classification (NCBI taxonomy): domain Eukaryota; kingdom Viridiplantae; phylum Streptophyta; class Magnoliopsida; order Cucurbitales; family Cucurbitaceae; genus Luffa; species Luffa acutangula. The sequence goes on from CM072093.1 coordinate 49,058,836, forward strand.
AATCCATAAGGTCGATCAATTTTCACCTCAAAAATCAATGGTTGAATCTCCACATCGACAATAGTCGAAAACTTAAAAAAAAAAAAAAAAAAAAACAAAACAAAAAAGAATTGACCGCAATCATTCCATTTTCTCAACATGTGTATTAAAATTACCTGAGAAAACTATACTTAGGCGGCATCACAATCCGCGGCAAACCGTTATCACCTTTCCTCTTGTTATCTAAACAATAGAATTCCATATCCGATTGAGGAATCCACATATCCTCTCTGTACTTCTTATAAACGTCGCCTTGGTAAAATTCTCGAGTCCGATAAGCCAACACAAGCGAAACCACAGCTCCAAACAATACCACTGCAGCCAAAATAATGAAAGAGCCACTGAAGCAATGAGCTCCCGTGCAAGTTAGCCCTTTCCCATTCCTAATACCACCTCCTTTTGCTGCTTGAATATCATACAACTTCCCAATTATATCCACATTCATTACATAAGATCCCAATGGCACTGACAGTTGCCCAAAGTTGAAGATTGTTGAGTAGTGTTTGAGGCCGAAGAGCTCCGAGATTATGGCGAACACCATCGGAACTTGAGCTCCGAACCCGAACCCGATGATCAACGAAGCTGCGTAGATCGAACCCGGATACGGGAAGGCGATGAACAGCATGCCAATGCAGGTTAGGAGATGGGCAAAAGCGAACATGAGAGGACGAGGTAATTTGTATTTCGCCATAAGGGCTTCCGAGATGAAACCGGAGCAAACCCGGCCGAAAAAATTGAAGATGGAAACCCAAGAAACGAAGATGCCTATGGTTTTAGATGAGTAGCCAAGTGATTCGCCGATTTGGCCTATGTTGTCAATGGCTGCAATCGATGACCCACATCCACAAAGCGCCCCGATAAAGATAAGCGCCATGTCTTTGCTGAAGAGAGCTTGAAAAATGGTGTAATCTTCTCCTCTTTCCGGCTTGTTGAATATGTTTGAGAAGCACGACGGCGGGGTTTCTGGAACTTCCTCGATTGTCGAAAGGGAATTTCTTGGTTCGACATTGGATGAAGGTCTCGGCTCGGGGCTGAAAATGGGAACGGGTGGAGCAGCATTTTGTTTGTTGAGTTTGAAGAGCATGTATTCTTCTCTAAATGCGATCAAAAGAGGGACAAACAGTAAGCCGGCAATAACGGCGGCGCCACCCATGTAGCCAGCTTGAGAGAACACAGCTTGTTTCTGGGTAAGGGTCAAAAACAAGAGAAACAACGCCAGAATTATGGAGACGTAAAGCAACTGGTAAAGGACTTTGAGCTCCTCGGGATGTTTACGGGTTTTGATTGTTCGAATTGAGAGAACGAGAAACAAAGATACAACGGTGGGCAACCATGAGAGAAGAAGGACCAAATTGGCTGGATCTTTGTCGCCGTAAAGGGCTAAATAGAATTGAGTTAAGATGGCGCCTCCGAATCCAACGAAGCCCTTTAGAAGCCCCAGAATGATGCCTCGTCGGTCCGGGAAGTTTTTGACGCTAGTGACCAAGACGGCGGTGTTGGCGAAATTTTGTGAATTGGCCGCCAAGGAAATGTAAAAGAACATTTCCCAGAATTGGGGCTTGGCGATCCGGCGAGTGATGGAGAGCCAGATCATGAAGTAGCTGTAGAAGTTGAGGGTTGAGCCGACGAGGAAAAGAACCCACGGCGGAGCCACCTCGCCGAGAAGGCCGGCGAAAACTCCGAGGTTGGAACCGAGATCTTTGGCGAATCCCAATGTGTTGATTTGGGTTTGGTTGTAATCGAATTGGGTCTTTATTGCTTTGGAGTATGTTCCGAAAACGTATGTGGAACCGGCGCCGATCATGATTAGAAACGAGGCGAAGACCGAAAACCATCGTCCTTGTGCAACTTGTTTGAGGAAACGCCAGCTTTCTTCGACGGAGTTGCTGTCCATGGCGGCGAAAAAAGGTTGGTAATGGCGGAGGAGCGGTGAAGAAGATTGAAGAATGAAGAATGAGATTAGTGTTTAATTTGGTGGGTTATTAAAAGAAATTAGTTCTACAGTTTGTGTAGCTAACATCACGGGACATCGGTATAATTTAATGGAGAATGGTCTGTCAAAACAACTAATGGAGAACGTTCAAGTAGAAACCAAAGTGAAAACTTCCTATCTAATGGTCTGTTAAAACAACTAGAATTTTGTTTGTTAATCAAACCCGAGAGAGATAATCTTTCTAACTTCATGGATTTAGTTTACAAGTTTTAGATTCTCCTTTTAGATTTTTAGTTATTCCCTATATTCTCCAAAAAGAAAAAAGAAAAAGTTATTTCATTTTTCAAACGTTTTGTCTCTCGTTATGCATTTTTTTTTTCTTTTTTTTTTTTTTTTTTTTTTTTTTTTTTTTTTTTTTTTAACAAAGTCTCATAAACGGTTAAATATAAACCAATGATCAATTCTTATAACCAACTTCTCAACAATAGCTACTTGAGCTATAATTTGAGCAGTTTATTAACTAGTTAAAATTAAGATTTAGGAACCAACCATTTCTAAAAATCCACCATGATTTTAAATAGATAAAACAAGACTTTGTATGAAAAACACAAGGAACTAAATTTAAGAGGCTTTCTCAAATACCATTAATTTCATATCCAACCATAAAATCCAACATAAAACATATTCATAAATTTCTTCAAATCTCACGCTACTAACTTGTAAAATCATTAGGGTAAAACCGAATTTTTTTTTTCACAATTTGGAAATCAATTAATTGTAAAATAACCACTCAAAATGCTATTAGCAAGAGAAACTTGGGTCCTAGGCCTTCCTGATCTTCGCTTGACATGAAACAATATAATTTTGTCAAAAATTAGTAACTCTTGCCTCCCCAAATTTGAACACAAAACCACTAAATTACACCAACCCTTGGTTTCTTCTTAACACTTGAGTTAGACCATAATTTTCATAGGCTTAAACTTTAAATACCTTGTAGCTAAGACCATATTTTCAAAATAAAGTTTCCAATAACTCCATTGTGTCCCTTCTCCATAGCAAGCTTAATTCTTTTCATTCATTCTCTTCTTCTCCATGAAGATTATCTCTTTGTTCTTCTATATTATATGGGCTTCCATCTCAAAATCAATTGGCAATAAGTGAGGTGACCCTTGTAGCTTATATATTGTGAGGTCACCACCAATCTTTTCAATGTGGGATCCTCAACAGACCGTGCAGTATAAAAAACTCTTAGTTGAAAGACTGTGAGTGTGTGAGAAAAACAAAGTCCCTGTTTTCGTGAGAATGAGTGTGTGCTTTTGTTGTTGGAATTAATTTTAATAATTAATTCATATGTGGGTAACAAATTATATAACAATTATATTTGGGCTATTCAATGGGCATATTATGTGGTCTTGATTATGGGCCCATGACTTCCCATGAAGAGGTGTGGCATGTTGAGCAGAAACCAGCCCGTTGATCCTAGGGGATTATGGGAAACTAATAGCGAGCATAGCTAGCTATTTTTCTCTGATTAATTAAGCTAGTCTTTTACAATTATTTGCCCAAATTTATGCATTTTTATGTTTTATTTGTAGGAAGTATGTGTTTGAAGCTTAATTCAGCAATTGGAGTCAAATGGAGTCTTCAATCTAAAAAAAAAAAAAAATTCATAGCGTTGCGACGCTATCGACAAATTTTCCAAAATTGCGGATCGCGACAGCGTCGCGACGCTGTCTGTAGCGTCTCTACGCTATCGGCAGATTTTCTATATAATCTTTTTTTCATGCTACGGCCAAAGGGAATCCAATTGGTTAGATTTTAGCCCTAATTTCGACTAGAGACCTTTGGTGGGAGCTAAAGCAAGGCCAAGGAGCGGGAATCAAGCGAGAAGACGTGGAGATCGTGATGGGGACGTGCCGGTTTCGACAGATTCGAGTTTTCCTTTCTCTTTCCCTTACCTTTTGTAGTTTTTATGGCTTTTCTTTCAATTAGTATTTGTAGTTTAAAGACTATGAATTGCTAGTTGTTTGTCTTAGGGATTGATGTAGTTGTTTTAGTTTGTTGGATTGATTTGTGGTATGAATATGCATTTATTTTACCTATGCAATTATGGTTAAATGCTTTCAATTACTTGATCACTAGTTGAATGATTTGAGTGTTGAATCTTGCTCGGGAGAGGAGATTTGACCTAAGACTTACTTTATTTAATTGCATGACTAAAGTAGAAATTCTAAGTTTGTGACGGGATTTGGAATAACTTTAGAAGTTGCTTGAAGAACTAAACTCAAAGCCTTGCATGTTAATGAACTTAGATAGGGATATCAAGTTGATTGCATGCATGAGAATCAATTATGCTCGGGAGAGATAGTTGTGATAAAAGGTTCCTAGACTTGGTAGAATAATTGCATGTTAAATTCATCTCATTAATTTATCCTCAATCTCAACAATGAAATCAATTCTCTAGGAGTCTTTCCATTTGAGTCTCCACCTTTATTTTATGCTTTTTGTCTTTAGATTTATCTTTTATCATTGAGTTTTGCTCCCTAAATAAAATTGGATAAGATTATTCACGGTACTTGATTTGCTAGAAAACCAATCCAGAGGACGACACTCGTTTTACACGAAAACACTATATTATTACTTGACCCGTACACTTGCGGTAAGCAAATTGCACATCAGAAACCCTAGAATCAACATATAAATACAAGGTTATGGTCCCCAATACACTATGCCTCTTAAGTCTCCTATTCCCCATCCGATAGAGAGAACTACCCACTCAAGGTCTAAGTTGCATAGTTGAGGAAGACCTAAACCACGCAGGTTCTACAGTAGAGTATTTCATGGATCCAGGTATTTATACATCTCTTATTAATTTTATTTTTAGCTTGCTTCCATGCTTAGATCCTATTATAATTCTATCATGATTGTTCTTGTTGAATATATTTATTTATTCTTGAATAATCATGAATTGATGAGTTCTAGTGAATAAATTCCAACAAGTGTATTATATTTGTTACCCACATATGAATTAATTATTAAAATTAGTTCCAACATTTGTATCCCTCCAATCTTTGAATATTGAATGAAACCAATCTCTCCTGGTGTTTGAAAGTGGATGTACACCCTTTGTGGTGGAACCACTATAATTTTCTTGTGTCTTTCTTCCCTTTTCTAATCTCTTCAATTTGTTCTTTTTCTTGTCATCGGCTGTTATTCGACTGTACAAGAGTTTACCTTCTGTTCTTGGCATTGAATTTGAACAACACTATGGATTTTATCAAGTTTTTCTCTATTTGAACTCAACCAATTTGTTCTTTCCTAGTTTTCAAACTAATCCATAGAGTGTCCAAATCAAAGAAAAAAATCCCAAAAATCAAACTCATTCTTTAGCTTATAACTCATTTAAAGGCTCTAACAAATAACAAGTAAACTTACTCAAATGTTTGAATCCAAGGTTGTGTGCTTCTTGATTTTCTTTTCTCTTCCAAAACCCTGCGAGAATGCCCTAATTTCGCTTCTCCTTCCCTTTCATCTCTCCCTCTCTCTGTTTTCTTTTTCTTTTTCCCTCTCATTTTCTCTCCTTCATGAATTCAGTTTTTATTTTCTTTTATTTCCTTTTTTCTTTTTCAACTAAAGCTTTTGTTCGTTCTTTTTATTTTATATTTTATTCATTTATTTCTTTTAAGCTTCAACAGAAGTTTTCATTTCTCTTTTTTTTTTTTTGTTTTTTTTACCAGTCATAACCTTTTTTCTTTTATCATTACTTTTTTTTTAAAAAACAAACCAGATAGAAAATAGCTAGACATTACATTATTTGAGGTCGTGTTAAACATATGATTAAAATAAATTTGAGATAAGATGTTGGAGTGACCATTCTTATAGATAGAGATTACTATTCATGAAGGATATTTAATATATTGAGGGTTTATATATGTTTATGCATATATTATGGCCCAAAAGGATGATTATAATTTATGTTATTATGCCCAAGACTTATCCCGAGTTTATTTACAATTTAGGGAAAAATACACTTTTAGTCCATCAGGTTTGGGTTAAGTTACACTCTGGTCCCTGAGTTTTAAAACTCAACAAAAATACCCATGAGGTTTGGATTTCGTAATACTTTTGGAACCTCTGTCCATTTTTCTGTTAAACCCTAATGTTTGCTGACGTGGCATCATTATTTTAATAAAAAAATTATTTTTTAAATTTTCTAAATAAAAATATATTAAAAGGATATAAATATTATTATTTTATTCTTTTTTTAATTCTTTCTCCTTCTCTCTTATTCTTCTTCTTCTCCATCCTCTTCCTTCTTCTTCTTCAAATCTCTAGTGGCCAGCGGCCTGCGACCACCGTCGTCGGCGACTGTTTTTTTTCATTCTCTTCCTTTCTTTGTCTTTCTCCTTTCCCTTCTTTTTTTCTTACTCCTCCCTCTCCTTTTTCATTGTTTTTTAAAAAATAGAAAACAAAGGGGACAACCCCCTTCGATTTCGACGCCGAAAACGGAGGAGGGAGGTCCCTCCTCCCTCTCCGACGTCGGATTGGGGAGGAGCTCCTCCTCCTCCCCGAATCTCCCTAGCTTTGTTAAAAAAATAGAAGAAAGAAAAGAAAGGAGAAGAAGAGAAGAAGGGAAGAAGAAGAAAGAAGAAAAAAAATTGTGGCAGCCGCCGCCGCCGTTCGCCGACAGCCGACAGCGGCTGGCCTCCAAAGTTGAAGAAGAGAGAGATGGGGAAGAAGGAAAAAGGGGATGGAGAAGAGGAAGAAGGAGATGGAGAAGAGAAGGAAGAAGGAGAAGAAAGAGAGAAAGAAATAATTAAAAAATAATAAAATAATAAAATTTTTATTTAAAAAAATTAAAAATTAAATTTTTAATTAAAATAATTGTGCCACGTCAGCATTCCGTTAGGATTTAATGGCAAAATGGATGACAGGGACCAAATTGCTCCTTATCTCAAACCTCAGGGGTAATTTTGTTGAGTTTGAAAACTCAGAGACCAAAGTGTAACTTAACCCAAACCTCAAGGACCAAAAGTGTATTTTTTTCCTACAATTTATTAGCTAATTTATGCTATAGCAAGAACTATCCAAGTTTTAGAGCATTTTGTCACCAAAAACAATGTTGGACAGTTTATTTAAATAAGCAAAAAAAACGTTTAGAGATGTCGAACACAAGAATTTATAGTGGTTTGGTCAATAGACCTACTCCACTTGCAAAGGGCTTATAGGCCTTTATTAGACAATATTATTAGATATCGAAATGATGCATAAATCAGTACAATGAAGAAGAAAAATAGAGCCAAAGAGAGATTAAACAAGAAAGCAACAAAAAGATTAAAGAAGAACAATACAACCTTGAGGATTTGGATCTTTGAAGAAAGAATACCCAAAACGATTCTTTCTTTCCCCTCTCAACCACAACGCCGACGACGCCAACACCTCACATGGCGACGCACGGACTACAGTGACGTCAATCTCCTCCTCCCTCTCCGGACTGCGCCAACGGAAAGTCCTCCTTATCCCTCTTCCTCTCCCTTTCTCTCGATTTGGAGTAACAAAGAAGAAGGATGACATGCCCCGCCCCAGATGATCCTAACCAACCTCAGACGTGACATGTTGACAATGAAATCCCAACTAACTGCAAACTTCATTGTCCACTATGCATGAACTGGATTGACGATGAAAAGATTTATTTTTTTTCAAAACGTGGCTAACAATGATTTATTAAATAAAAAGAAATCATAAACAAAATTTCGACAGAGTTTCCCCTGAAATTTGGATATCTAATCCACCTAAAAACAAGATGTAACACTCCCAAAATAATCATAATATAAAATCCAGCACCAGCACCCAAGTTAGATCAGAATTTACAACCATGACATAGTCAACTACGCAAAATAACATATAGTTTTCAATCACAAAACCACCCTGACAACCATGATCATACATCACCATGATGATGCTAGCCATTTTAGTTACAAAAATGATACATCTATAAGTAATGCAAAATGACATGCAACCTATTGAGTCTGGTGGCAGATATCAACTCTGGTAGGCTCATCGAGAACTCAACTACTACCTAGTGGAAAAAGTTTAGAAAGAAAAATGGTGAGCTAATAAGCCCAACCGAGTGGTGAAAATTTATATATAAAAAGAAATAAGATATGACTTTTTAGGAACTCATGACAAACATAGTTGCAATCATAATCTAACACACAATATAGATTTTTGATGAAATAAACCTTAAGATACCCAACAAAGTCTCTTGCAAAGTTAAAACATGAAATGTCTAAAATCGAAAACACTGTAACATAAGCATGTGAAAAGGTAAATCATCATGGGCTATGAAAAGTTTTTCCATCACTAATAGTTGTACTCGAAACTGGTCATACTATATACGGAGAAACTCGACGTAAAAGCAGAGCCACCGGTCATACTACATATCGAGTAGTCTCAAGATATGTAGCATAACAAATCTGGTCATACCACACATCGAGCAATCTCAAGATGTGTGGCAGAGCTATCTTGGTCATACCACACATCGAGTAATCTCAAGATGTGTGGCAGAGCTATCCTGGTCATACCACACATCGAGTAATCTCAAGATGTGTGGCAGAGCTATCCTAGTCATACGCGGGCAAAGCAACCCCCAAAGGGCAAAGCACCTCGACACACAACCCAAGGTCTAAGTGTGTGCCGAAGTGGGTCCCAAAGACCTCATACATATCATGTATACACCACAGAAACACATTCACACAAGTGCATTGGGAACTCACCATGGGTACAATCTCTAGTGGTTTGAAATCAATGTTAACATTTTAGTGATAAGCTATCAAACCACATTAGCATTATAATCGTTTTAAAAGAATGAATTGTAAGCCAAAGATCATTCTTTGAGAAATTTCCATGTCATAGTTAAATTCACAACACCAATAAAACATTGAAATTAATTAAGTTTCTCATCTCAAGTAATTCATAGTTCAATCATCTCATTCGTTTTAAGACTTTCAAATACTTGAATGTATAATTATACGGTTGTAAAAATTTCAAAAGAACTTGGGGTTTGGCCAATAGGCTAAAATCTTTAGGCTTCAAAGGTCGATAATGTTGGGAGAAAATGCAGAATACAAATAATAATAATATTATGACGACAATCAATAAGATTATAACTTTCTCCCATTCCACGGGTTAAACCAACACAAGCCAAAAATAATAGTCACGTAAATAATAAAAATATAGGGAAAAAGAAAACGACACCGAAAATATATTGGTTCACCCCAAGCTCGGGACTATGTCCAGTCTTCTGCAACTGCAGGTTCTACTAGAATTTTGGAGATTACAGGAAGCATTCAATAATGTCACAAACTAACCCTCAATAGCCCAACAATAGCTATTGACTTCCAAGTATCACAACCTCGATAGCTTGGGATAAACAATGAAATAAAACCCTCAACCCAATCAAGAGAAATACACTAAATCTCTCTTTATTCCTCACTGTCGCACGTCATTGCTGTAACTCAAGAGATTACTAAAAAACGAACTCCTTCCAGCCGAAGAAACCACACTCTGCTGTTTTCCTCTCTTGGTACATCTGCCGCAATCTCAAAAACACATATAAATATATGTGCTGCACAAACCTAATGTAAATGGGCTAAGCCCATTAATTTCATCTTTTTTCTCACGCGGCAAGTGAAGGAGTTTTTTGCCTCCACATCAATCCTGACAATTTCCCACTTGGAGACAAAACAACGATCTCGTCTCCCACTGCAACAAAACTCTAAACATCTTCGCAAACTCCAAGGATCTACTCCCACTACAACTGTTATCTCTGATCTTCTTGGTAAACTCCAAGGCTCAAAATACCTGTAAAGCAACAAACTCACAAAAACAGGCAACTATCAGAATATAACTGTAGCTCATCTGTGCTCGCCCTGAGGTATGGGCTAGCTACGTGGACCTGCCTCCCAAACGAAAAAGACAGACACGTATTCCCACTTCAACTAAGTGGTGTCACCTGTCATCTTCTTCCAACCTGAACAACTGTTCGTGAAGAAGATACACTTTGTGAATGGCTTGAATCCTCTATTCAAACTTGTTACCAAGCTAGAAATGTGACCTTTGACCTTAGCAACTGCTCTGGCCTTCCACTTTGATGCCTCAACTCGCTTAAGCGACTTCTTCAATTCATTCGACCGTCTGACAACTGGGGATTCACGATAGCCATCAACTTTCTCTCCTGGACTTCCCAATTGTTTCTAAACTGAAGGATCTTTATCGGACTGATCGAAATTAGCTATCATTGCTGCTGGCTCAACTGTACCTCTACAACTACCATCTGCAGCTTTAACCGGCATCCACTGTTTCTTTGAACCTTTGGCAACATTCAACTAACATCTGTACAGTGTAGATTTTCTGTGACCAACTACCACTACCTAGGATCCGAACTTGAGTTTACACTGGCGACTACCAAACTCACACATGAAACCATCATCTGCCAACTTACCAATAGAAATAAGATTCATCTTGATATTAGCCACGTACCTGACATCTCGCTGTACCAATTTACCTCCACATTCTATCGTCAGACTAACATCTCCAATCCCTCTAGTCTTAGAGGTTCTACCATTCCCCATCCTCACTAGGCCATGATGCCCTCCTGTGAATGATGTGACAAACTCCTATCTGAAGTTATGTGAGCAGAAGCTGCACTGTCTAATATCCAATCTAATGAGTGGTTACTATACTTTGTGTCACTCTCAACACAAGCTAAAACAACCTCTTCCACTATATTTGCCTCTGGTTTTCTTTTTTGATCCTCTTTATATTTCCTACATGGATACTTGAAGTGACCTTTCTTATGGCAGTAATAACATTCTACCTCATTCCTACTTTTCCACTTTTTCCTACTGCTACTCAGTTCATTATCTTCATCAACCTTATCTTTACCTTTAGTCATAACCAAAGTTAACCCTACTATAGACTCCTTATTACTACCTTGCCTACGAATTTCCTCAGCTATGGCTAAATCACAAACTTCTAAAAATTTTAAAGTGTTATTTCCAGTCGAAATAGACATTGTTGCCTTCATTGTTTCCCAACTATCAGGTAAAGACGTTAACAACTGAATAACATTAACCTCATCAGAAAACTCTATCTTAACAGATTTTAACTGATTAATCAAAGTGGTAACCTCATTAATATAGGAATTCATAGAAGCATCCTCAGACATTTGCATGTTGAAAAACTTCTTAACTAGGTAGACCTTATTATTTGCAGAGAGTTTTTCATACCTGTTTGTAAGCGCTTCCATCAACTTGACTGCAGTTGTCTCATGGGCTACTAGACTTGCCACATCCATCGACAAACACATCCTAATGGTTGCAACTGCCTCTTCATCTAGAGCTTCCCAATCTTCGTTTGTCATCCCTTTCGGTCTCTCCTTCAATGCCTTTTGCACTTTCTTGCAAGTTAAATAATCTTTGACTTGCATCTTCCAATATCCAAAATTTTTCCCATCGAACTTCATGACTCCGTCGAAACTTTTTGGCTCTACAAAACCCATGACTCCTAAACCAAAAGCTTTGATACCAATTGTTGGGAGAAAATGCGGAATACAAATAATAATAATATTATGACGACAATCAATAATATTATAACTATCTCCCCTTCCACAGGTTAAACCAACACAAGCCAAAAATAATAGTCACGTAAATAATAAAAAGATAGGGAAAAAGAAAACGACACCGAAAATATACTGGTTCGCCCCAAGCTCGGGACTACGTCCAGTCTTCTGCAACTGCAGGTTCTACTAGAATTTGGGAGATTACATGAAGCCTTCAATAATGTCACAAACTAACCCTCAATAGCCCAACAATAGCTATTGACTTCCAAGTATCACAACCCGATAGCTTGGGATAAACAATGAAATAAAACCCTCAACCCAATCAAGAGAAATACACTAAACCTCTATTTATTCCTCATTGTCGCACGTCACTGTTGTAACTCAAGAGATTACTAAAAAACGAACTCCTTTCAGCCGAAGAAACCACACTCTGTTGTTTTCCTCTCTTGGTACATCACCCGTAATCTCAAAAACACATATAAATATATGTGCTGCACAAACCTAATGTAAATGGGCCAAGCCCATTAATTTCATCTCTTTTCTCATGCGGCAAGTGAATGAGTTTTTTGTCTCCACATCAATCCTGACAATTTCCACGATAATTCATAGGATCAAAATATAGTAAGGTAAGAAATTGGAACTAAAATCATGCTTGTATAAAACCTCGAAATTTCCTTGTATTATATCATAATTTCAATTTATCAACATAAATCAATACTTTTCTACAATAGCATAAGTTCTTAGAAATTTTCATGATCCTCCACAACCAACTCATTTGTACAAATATTTCTATCTTAATCGATTTCAAACTCAAATTTCATTAATTGTTAAATAGGAAAAGTATTTTGAAGAATAACCACTCACTATACTATTGATGAAAGAAGTTTGGGTCGTAGGCGGTCCCGATCTCTGTTTGACTTGAAATAATAAATTACCAAGTATTAACGACTTTTAAATCTCCATATTATAACACATCACTAGATTATACCGAGCTTTAGTTTCCCTTTAACACTTGGAATAACTAAAATTTTCATAAGCTTGGCCTCCAACTACCATGTAATTAATATCATATTTCTAAAATAAAGTTTCCAATAACTCCATTTTGCCCATCTTCATAATAAGCTTAATTCTTTTCATTTCTTCTCTTCTTCTCCATGAACATTACCTCTTTGTTCTCCATGAACATTATCCCTTAAAAGCTTGCAAGCCAACAACCTATGAATAACCATCATCAATTTCTTCCCCCCTTTTTTTTTGGGTTAAACTATGGGTTTTTGTCAAGTTTTTCTCTCTTTGAACTCAACTCATTATGTATCTCCTAGTTTTCAAACTAATCCATGGAGTATCCAAGTCAAAGATGAAAAACCCACAAATGAAACCCATTTTTTTAGCTTCTTAACTTGTGCAAAAGCTCAAACCAAGAACAAGGAACTTACCCAATACTTGAATCCAAGGTTGTGTGCTACTTGATTTGTTTTTCCCTTCCAAAATCGTTCAAGAATGCCCACATTTTGGCTCCTCTTTGCCTTCCGTCTCCCTCCCCTTTCTCTCTTTTCTCCCCTTTTTCTTTTCTTCTTTTTATCCCCGATTCTGTCTTCCCCTCTTCTAATTTCTTTTTTTTTTTAAAAAATAACTGGAAGCTTTCCTTTTGATTTTTTTTAAAGCTTCTAGAAGCTTTTCCATCTTTTTTTTTATTTTTTTTTATTAACTACTTTTGTGTAACTTTCTTTCTTTTTTTTTTTTTTTTTGTATTATCCTTGTTTTTCATACGATTATTAAACCAATTGTAACCCAACTCATTGATTATTATTTTATATATTTTTTACACATAGAAACAGGTATTACAAAGGAAATGGGGGAAGCAAGAATGGAGAAATATTTTTGCTTTTCTTAAAACCCTAATCTCTCTTCTTGGAAATTGATTGTTGGTCAATATGCTTAATAAATTAATAAAGATTTGTCATAGATATTTATCAATCCAAGTATAAATTGACAAGATCAAGTAATACTTGGTGAGTCGATGGTCGAATCCACAGGGAAGGGTTGCTTGCAAAAATAATATTTACTGATCTAAACTTGAAAACGTGTGATATTATTGAAAAGAATAAATGAGAGAGTTGGTATATTTTGAAAAATAAAATTTACAGAAAGCAAAACATGCGACAAAAACGAAAGGAAAATTAATAATAAGGAGAATAGTTATCAAGGTTGTTGCGGTTGCAACCTCATACGTTTATAAGAACCTTGGAGCGCATACTTTGGTTAATTGATCCACTAATGCCTAAGTGAGAAAAAATCATAAGTTTCCCTTCCGGTACTCCTTTTTCGTTTGGCATAAAACTATCAATTGGTTATCAATTGTTTTAGCTTAAGTTTAAAGGACTAATAACTTGCTTTTTGCAAGTTATCAGAAATAAATGAATAACCATGAATGGTTATATCACACACACATATCACACCCATCTATATCACACACACATACATCACCCATCCATCTTAAGTATATATAGAATTATGGGTAATGGCAAATGAATGGGTAAAAGATTTTTAACTAAGGGATAAAACCAATTGAGTTTTCTTTTATCTTTGGAACCAATTAAAAATATCATTAAAGCATAAAAAACAAAATATGGAAGAAAGTTAAATAAAATTCCTAATTCATCAATATTCTAAATTGAATTTAATTAAGCAAATAGTAGAAATTGATAAATTGAAAACAATTCTAACAATTTATGTAAATTATAAACATGAGACGATAAATGTGTGCCCCTCATAGGATATCACACCCCGCCCCAGATTACCCTACCGAACCTATGATGTGGCATGCTGAAAATATATCCCAACTAAACTATGAAATTGATTGTAATTAAACTAAGCAAAACAAAACTCGGTCTTGTTTAAAACCATGGGTTGCTAGCAAAGCTTTACTAAATAATAATAATAAAAAATTGACAGAGTTTCCCCTGAAAATTTTATAAAAACACACCAGAAATTGAAAATACATCCCCAAATGATTTCTTTAATTAAAATCCAACACTACTACAAGTATGTCGTAATCAACAATCCGTTAGAAAGCAACAACAATCCAAAACCACTAATGAAAAACATAAATATTCTGCAATTTACAACTCAACATAAACTCAAGTGGTAAAGCAATTTCCAGAATGATGCTAGTCACTTTAACTATAAAAATAAAGCATCAATATTACATTTACATGCAAAATGATGTATAATCTAAACAAGACTAGTGGTAGATCTCGATCTCGACAGGCTCATCGGAAACTCAAATGCTACTTGGTTGAAAAAAATCCCAATGAATGTTAGAAGTTTATAAGAAAATAAATTTAAGGAGACTTATATCATAAACAATCATAAAAAGGTAGGTAATAAGAATTTAAAATAAAATTGTGGAAGAAACCTTGAAACACTTGTAACTTTTATTCCAAGTACACAAATCTAAAATATTTTATACCATGAGAATCTTTTAAACGTAAACGTTAACACATATGTGCGTGGCTAGGAAATCCATCACTAAACATGTACCTGAAAATGGTCATACTAGCGCAGAGTACTCTCAATACGCATAACTGATCCAAACTGGTCATACTATGCATAGGCTGAATCTCAAGATACGTTTAACCAAACTAAATTAAATTAATTAATTCCCAATTAATTAATTCATGAATTAATCAAATATCACATATTTAATTAAATTCATAATTCTCTCTTTAATTAATTTTGAATCATATCCAAAATTAATTATAAAGTTTAATTCTTTAATTAAACTTTATGATATAATGTATCTCCATACATTATATTAATTCCCTTTAATATCAAGACCAAATAATCTCAGAACCCGTTGTGAGCTAGCAGGTGGACCTAATGGACCTACAGATCAGAAGCTCCAACGATACGAGATTGATCAGCTAAACTCATTAACCGAGTCAATCAACATTCGATAACTGTGGGTCACTCCACTAATGACCCACAGCTTGCATTCTTCTCACTGTAGAATATTTATGTGTCCACGGATATCGACCAATGCAGTAAGTCAATCCTTCACGTGTGTTTGTAACACCAACCGGGTCAAATTACTGTTTTACCCTTGGGTCACCTCTGGATCCTTAAGTACCACTGATCTCTCTAATGAACAACCTGTTTATTGTCCAACCACTAAATAGAAATTCCTCTCGGGCCAGAAGAGGACAACGCGCTTTTGTTCAAGCCCCGGAATCAGCCCTTAAGGGAACACACATCTACTTGCCACAATAGAAGAATGAGTGAATTCCATCTTGTACTGTTATGTTCCCAGCCCTCATTCGGTCTTTCCCCTGAAATGGTAGGAATATTGAGTCGGCGAACTGATCACTCTCACCCATACAAATCTAAGGACAATCCCTCCTAAAAATGAGTTCATAACAGACTCAGGATTGAAATTGAGTTACCTAGGTCATCCTATTGAAATAGAAACCTAAACTAGTTAACGACGTTACATCTAGTGGTTACTATTTCGCGGTCCGGTCTTATGCAAACTCATTGCATAGGATACTCCCACCCGCATGTCTCCTACATGGATGCTTTGGATCATTGCATCTGTATCGGATACAAGGTGGACCGTATCACATAGTGTCACCAGGATAATGTATCCTACCTTATCCTTATACTATAGATCATTTAGGTTGTTTCTTGGACACTCATCCCCGTATGGTACTACATATCAGTCCAAGTTTCATTTAAACAACCTTGGATCTTAGTTTATTGGATTTAGGGTTTATTAATGCAAACTAGATTATTCAATAACCAAATTACTGAATCACTCAAATAACGCTTTATTGAGATCGTTTCATTTACTATCTACGAGTTTTAAGGCATAAAACCCAACAACATGCCAATTACCGTTGAGCTAAGCTCGCTTTGGCAACTCTTATGTCCCCTTATTGTACTTTTCAACAATAAAATACTCCAACTTTTCAACTCTTTACTATTCACTTTCTTCTTCATTTTCTTTTCCCAATTATTGCTCTTTTTCCCTTTTCCATCTTTTCCATTCTAACACTTCCATTCTTTATAATTTTTCTCACTTTAACTTAATGAAATCACAATTGGTAAGGTAAACAACTTCATTCATATAATTGAAAGAGGATATAAGAATCCACAAGACTCATTCTCTTTATTTCCACAAAGACATACTTTCCCTATTCCTAACTGAAGTTTAAAAGAACAACCGATTTGTGTCACCGACTCCAATTTCTTAGTTTTGTCTTCTTTTTCCATTTCCTTATTTTTCATTCTCACAAACAAATTTGAGTTTTCTAGTTCATTTTCTTTCTTTTGCATGAATCAACCCTAAACAAGGAATACCCACGAAGATCTATGCAATTTCTTGAACCATAAAAAGAAATCCATTAGATTTTTAATATAAAGAGAAGAACCCATGAACCAACATCGTCTAGGTTTTCTATTTTTCCAAGCTACTCTCAAGAGAAAAATGACTTACCAAGGTGAATCCTTGCTTAAGAGTTTCTTTGAACCATTTTCGACGTTAACCCAAACTTCTCTGATGAAATTCCAACGAGGTATCAACGACTTCTCCTTTTTCCTTCCTCCTTCCCCCTTTCTTCCTTTTTTTTTTAATTTATTTTTCCTTGTCTCCAAAATTTCTTTTCCAACCCATACAAATCTAATTTCATTTCACTTTTTTTTTTTCAAATTAATTTCTTAACCAAGTTGTATTCCACCATTTACAATTCTTTTTTATTTCTATTTCACTTCAAACCTTTTCCACCATTAAAATATTTCAAAATCAAATGACTAATATATCATATGCATATTCAAATATATTACTTTTGGCATGTAAACAATAAAGGGGCAACAAGAAAAATGGCTACAAATAAAAATGTGGCTTGAAAAATGGCTACAAACGTTTGTAAATTAAATAGATGGCTAAACCATTTATTAATTAATAATTCCCTAATTATACAAGACAAAAATGCCCCTCAACAAACTTCCTAACGTGTTGTTAACGTTTAAAACCAAAATCAGAGTTTAAGAGAGATAAAAAAACACCCCTAAAAATAGTTGGAGACATTTTAGGAGGTTTGAAAATCCGAAAATAAAAAAGACACACAACTATATTGAAACCCAAATGTACCAGACCCTAGTTGTTCCTCGGGAATAGGAGTAAATACCTTGTCGGACAATGAGTACAAAGTTCAACCACCCCGTCAGTAGAGAGAAACACCTCTGAACTCCATTGATCAGGAACAATATTCCTGTCCATCTGCATATTTACTACCTGCACCTAAGAACCTCTAAAAAATTAAGAAACCGGAATTATAACACATCTGCTGCAATGTTGATCGGGAACAACATTCCTGTCCATCTGCATATTTACTACCTTGTCGGACAATGAGTACAAAGACCCTAGTTGTTCCCGGGAATAGGAGTAAATACCTTGTCGGACAATGAGTACAAAGTTCAACCACCCCGTCGGTAGAGAGAAACACCTCTGAACTCCATTGATCAGGAACAACATTCCTGTCCATCTGCATATTTACTACCTGCACCTAAAACCTCCGAAAATTTGAGAAACAAAAAAGAAACGTAATTATGACACAAAAAAACATGCATTCCCACCGCCAACCATAGTGGATATCGCTACCTACCTCTCGCATCACGTCGACGCCCCCCCTGCCGTCCCCGCGACCTTCATCCGGTACGCCGACGAACACGTATTGCATGCTCAACCCTTTCTTCTTCTACGCGAGGCCTATACCAAAAAATTTGAAATAAGGTAACGGATTCCTTCCCCCTCCATTATATTTGCAACAGAAATATTCGTTTCTTCCTTGCAATCCCGAGATTTTAGGGGTTCGTTTCTTTCTTCCCCCTCCATTATATTTGCAATAAGGTAACGGATTTTAGGGGATGTCCCCGCGTCTGTCCCCATAGGGTGTATACTAGTATTGACCCCCGGGGTGTCAACGACTATACAACACCCCCTGTATGTACCGTTTTGAAAACCGTTGACCATCCAAAAAACATCTCTGTCCTCAGAAATGATTATGTTAATTGGGTTATTCGACCAGCTCCTGAAGAGTGTTAGCCGAGTAATCATATTACCGTCCTGGAGCTTAAGGTATTTCGCCAGACATACTTTAAACTCTTGGAGACTCAAATCAATTCTAACATCCACGCTTCCGGACTTGAAATCACTGTAAATACCCCCAGCACTCCAGACACCACCAAACAAAATCGTGACCTGTTGAACTGTTGTCATGTTAGATTAGGACGGAAAATTACTGTCGCAATGTGATCGTGATATAAAACAAAAAGATAATACAATATGACATTTATATGAGGGGCAACAATGTGAAGGAATAAATAAATAATCGTTGGAAACTACCTACGCCTAAACAGTAGGTAGTCCTTAACAGATCACAACAAACCGCCCCCCAAAATCTCGTGTAAATAGAGATACATCCAGAGCGCAATAAAGGGACCAAATCCCGTGTAAACCGGGATACACCCAGCGCGCAAGAAAAAGCCGAGCAACGTGCGTGTAACAAAAACGGACGTTAGGGTCGTCTGTATATAGTCGTATATACCAGGGGTAAAAACGTCCAAAAACATTCAGGAAAACGGTTCCTATTATTCCGGTAGCCACGCCTGCAAATACCAAACTTCCGTAGCCAAAAATCAAGCCCGCTTTTTTTTTTGTAGCCATTTAGCACAATTCCCCAACAATAAATCAATTCATATATATTATTATTTGACATGAATTTATTATGAATATTTGATTACTTTGATCCGGTTTCCTTACTTTTGATATTACTCTCCAAACACTTGATGTTTGATATGTTATGTTAGCTTCAGCTATACTCACTTTGAATATTATGATTATTAGTTATTTAATATGGACCATTACTAATAATGTAAGCTCTACTGTATGTTTAAATTTGTTTCTCAACAACCATCTTATTCACTATAGGCTAAGCCATCTGAAGAGTATATATTTTATAATCTCACACAAAAGAAAATGTTTCTGAAATAGGAAGTGCAAAAGTTTTTTTAAGATATTTGTTCATTAATTGAAAGTTGCTTATTCATGAATAATTAATTAATCGAAAGATAAGTCAATATAACTAAAGAGAATTTGGTACTAAAAAAATTAAAAAGAATTGGATAATTGTAATGGGTGGCAACATGAAGGTAAATAATTGCAAATGTAGCAATTTTTAAAAATATTTGCAAATATGGCAAAATTTTTGAATTAATTTTTTATATTCCTAAATTGCCCCTGTGTGCCCATCTTCTTCTTTCTCGTTAGGTTTTTTTTTTTTTTTTTTTTTTTTTTTTTTTTTTATTTATTTTTTTTTATACTGATAGAAAGTCTTTTTATTACTGATAGATTCTATGGTAGAAAAATTTTCTATCGACGATAGAAAGTTTCTATCACTAATATTTCTATGACTGATAGATTCTATCAGTGGTAGAAAAATTTTCTATCAGTGATAGAAAGTTTCTATCACTGATAGAATAGAAGATTTCTATCACTAATAGAAACTTTTTCTATCAGTGATAAAAGATTTCTATCACTGATAGGTTCTATCAGTGATAAAAAAAAACTTTTTATAGAAAATCATAGAAAAACTTTTGATAAAAAATATTTCAATCCCTGATCACCCATAAAAATCTTTCTATCTCCGATATAATCTATAAGTGATAGAAAAACTTTCTATCACCGATAGAAAAGCTTTCTATCAGTGATAGAAAGATATTCTATCAATGATAGAAAACTCTTGATAGAAAATATTTCAATCCCTGATAGAACCTATCAGCTATCACTTATAGAAATTTTTTCTATGAGTGATAGAAAAAATTTCTATCATTCATAGAAAATCTTTCTATGAGTGATAGAAAAACTTTCTATCTCTATCACTGAGACTGATAGAAAAACTTTTCGTGAGTTATAGAAAATCTTTCTATCACTGATACTTTTCTGCTAGTGATAGAAGATCTTTTGTTTCTATCAGCGATGGTGATACATGGTGAAATCGAGCATTGAAAAATAAAGCAAAAACGAACGATTATAGAAATCAAACACTGAAAAATAAAAACCAAACACTGATAGAAAACCAAATAACAACAACCAAACACTGATAGAACACCGAACAAGTGATAGAAAAATATCTATCGCCGATAGAATCTATCAGTAGTAGAAAAATTTTCTATCATATGATAGAATCTATCAGTGAAAGAAAATTTCTATCACTGATAGAATCTATCACGGATAGAAAATTTCTATCACTAATAGAAAATCTTTCTATCACTGATAGAATCTATCACATCACTGATAGAATCTATCAGTGATAGAAAAACTTTCTATCAGTGAAAGAAAATCTGGAGGGGTATTTTAGTAAATGCAACACACAAACTATTAGATTTTGCCATTTTTGCAAATTTTTTTGTGGGTTGCTAGATTTGCAATTATTTTGACCCATATTGCTATCCTTGCAACCAGCCCAAAAGAATTTGTGTATTAATTAATAATTAATTAATCAAAAAACTGTTTTTAAAGACTTTAATTAGAAAAACAAAATTCATTGGCCCAAATTTGGTTTCTGAAAAATATTAAAATGAAAATATGGGAAAATGGGATAAATTACATTCATTACAATCTTAATAAAATTATGACATAAGAAGCACATATATACGAATACGGATACGATGACACGTCATTTTTTTTAAAATCTAAGATACGACACGGACACGATTAGATATACATTTTTAAATATATATATATATATATACATTAGTTTTTATACAAGAATAAAATTCAAAATCAATAAGTTCATGCATTTGTATGCTTGAAAAAATGAATTTAATATATTTTACTCCTTTTTTTTTTTGAATTCAAGAACTTTTGGGGTGGAGGGATATTCGAACCTTTGACCTTTTGGTCGGGCTATATGCCAATTACCGTTGAGCTATGCTCGTTTTGGCGGATTTAATATATTTTACTCTTAAAATTCATTACTTTTGCAATTTAAACATTGTTTCTATTTAGTATATACTTAACGAGGATTCAAAATGAACCTATGACCAGTGTTTTTCAAGTGTCTGACACGAACACGCTAGCCAAACAAACAAATAAGCTGTCATGATGCTATTGAGTTTTCAAACACTATATTGAAGCTTGAAGAGTAAATGAAGTCTTGCATGATTTTATTAATTGCAAGGCTGTTTAAATAGCCAAGAGATGTTAACTTCTATGATAACAACTTGATGAAAATATGGAACTAAATGCTAACCGAAATAACAACTGGAAGAAAATATGGAACTAATTATCTTAATACCCCCCCCTCAAGATGGACATGTTAAAGAAAAGACTCCCATCTTGGAAAGTAAAGCAGAGAAGGAGGATGAAGGAAGAGCTTTGGTGAAAACATCAGCAAGTTGCAAGTTGGAGCGTATTGGCAGAAGCTTCACGTCTCCTTTAACAAGTCTGTCTCGAATGAAATGGCAGTCCAATTCTATGTGTTTTGTACGCTCATGAAAAACTGGGTTCGACGCAATGTGTATTGCCGATTGGTTATCACAGAAGATGAGAGCTGGTGATTTGGAATCAATTTTGAACTCTTTCAAAAGCTGTAAAAGCCATATGAGCTCACTTGTGGTAGTTGCTAGCGCCCTGTACTCGGCTTCGGCAGAGGATCGAGATACGGTATGTTGCTTCTTTGCTTTCCATGACACCAAAGAATCACCAAGGAAGATGCAGAAGCCAGTGGTGGATTTTCGACTGTCAAGGCATGAAGCCCAGTCTGAATCCGTGAACGCGCGTAGCTGAAAGTTGGACGACGAAGGCAAAAAAATGCCTAGTCCCGGAGAACCTTTTAAGTATCTCAGAAGGTGGTGTGCAGCAGAAAGATGAGAGGTTCTGGGACTTGCCACAAATTGACTTAACTTGTGAACTGTGAAGGTAATGTTTGGTCGAGATATGGTGAGGTAGAGCAATCGCCCTATGAGCCGTCTGTATGCAGTAGGATCATTCAATAAATCTCCTTGATCCAGCTGAAGCTTCACAGTAGGATCCATTGGAAGATTGCACGGTTTTGAAGCCAAGAAACCTGTATCTTCAAGGAGGTTCAGAACATAGTTTATTTGGGACAAGTGAATGCCCTTTGATGACCGTGCAAGTTCAAGACCTAAGAAATATCTTAAGGTGCCGAGATCCTTAAGCTTGAAAGCAGTATTTAGGTGCCTTTTTAGATCATCAATAATTTCCTTAGATGGCCCGGTGATTATTATGTCATCGACATAAACCAGTAGCGTGATGAAGGAAGAACCAGCACCTCTAGTGAACAATGAGTAGTCACTTTTAGATTGCTGAAAGCCAAGGAGTAAAAGAGCAGCAGTGAATTTATCGAACCACTGTCGAGATGCTTGTTTGAGCCCATATATGGACTTGTGTAGCTTGCAAACTAGTCGGTCTCCCGTAGAGCAATGTACTGTGTGTTTGTAGCCAAGTGGAAGGTCCATATACACTTCCTCACTAAGTTCTCCATGGAGGAATGCATTGTTGACATCGAGTTGGGTTAAAGACCAATGCAAAGATACTGCAATAGAGAGGAGAACCTTAACGGTGACAAGTTTTGCTACCGGTGAGAATGTTTCTATGTAGTCAACTCCTTCTTGTTGGGTGTAACCTTTTGCCACCAACCGAGCTTTGTATCTCTCAATGGAGCCATCAAATTTGTGTTTGACCTTGTAGATCCACTTACAACCAATGGAGTGATGTCCTTTGGGAAGTGGAACAATGGACCACGTATGATTAACCTCCATGGCTTTTAATTCAGCATCCATGGCTTCACGCCAATGAGGAAATGGGACAGCTTGATGATAGAAAGCTGGCTCATAGTCAGTGGATACATTGAGTGTAAAGTGGCGGAAATCAGCTGATAACTTGTCATAGGATAAATGTTCTTTCAACGAGTAGAGGCTATTCGTGAAAGGAGCATCAGTAGAATGGAGAAGACTGCAGTGATAGTCCCTTAGATAAGAAGGGAGCTTAGTTTGTCTGCTTGAACGTCGAACACCTTGAGTAATTTCAAGAGGTGGACTGTCAACAACCGGCTGATCAGAGACAACAATACTGCTACCAGCAGGGTGGTCATTCGTTGCAGTGTGGCTGTGAATCGCAGTAGTATCAACAGCATCGGCAACACATTCAGTATGACTAACAACAGCATCTGCAACATCTAATGCTACTGGGAGGGCAGTGTCTGCACTGTCATGGTTACCAGTGACAGTAGATATAGGATCCCTTGTATTGGTGGCAGAGTCATCATGAACATACGGAGCAAGTGAATTAAGTCCAGTGGAATTAGGACTTACAGCAGTGTAATTGAATGAGGTAGGTAGTACCAAGTCAGGAAATGAATTGGCAGCTTCATCATGATGAACAGTTGTATGAAAAGGAAACAAATGTTCATGAAAAACTACATCTCGAGAGACAAATATTCTCTTGGATTGTATGTCATACAGGCGGTAGCCTTTGATACCTGGTGGATAGCCAAGAAATACAGCAGGAACGGCCCGAGGATGGAGTTTGGATCGATTGTTTTGTAAGGTTGAGGCAAAACAAAGGCAACCAAACACCTTTATTTGGGAATAATCCGCTTGTTTCTGATGTAGTCGATAGAAAGGGGTATTCCATTGCAGTAGAGGTGAAGGAATTCGATTAATCAAATAGCATGCTGTAAGGACACATTCACCCCAAAAACTGACAGGTACCCTGGACTGAAACAATAAGGCACGTGTGACATTTAACAAGTGCTGGTGTTTTCGTTCTACTACGGAGTTTTGTTCAGGCCTTGCAACACAGGAATACTGGTGAACAACTCCTTTAGAAGCAAAAAATTCAGTGAAAGCCAACTCGGGAGCATTGTCTGATCTGAACTGTTTAATTGATGCAGAATACTGAGTTTCTACTAGCTTGAAAAAGCGAGGAATGATCCTTAAAGCATCTGACTTTTGCTTCATTAAAAATACCCAAGTGTATCTAGAATAGTCATCTACAAGGGTAAGAAAAAAAACGATAGCCAGCATGTGTATTTGTCTTATAAGGGCCCCAAACGTCACAATGTAGTAGGTCAAATGCTTTATCAGACAAGTGGTTATTTGATTTAAAAGACAACCTTCGTTGTTTTGCAAAAGGACATATAAGGCACGGGTCATGTGATGTAAAATCAACTTTTCTAGAGTTCAACAAATCTTTCAAGGCATTGAGGTGTTTAGGGGAGGGGTGGCCAAGTCTATCATGCCATGAAACATTATTACAAAAGACAGTACTAGATGTGACAGAGAAACAATTAGAAGTAGGAAACTTCAACAGATAAAGTCCTTGCCAATATTCAGCCTTCCCAATCATCCTCAAGGAGTACTTGTCCTGAAGAAAACATGAACTCTCAATGAATTTGACAACAATATTCTGATCAGCAGTTAAGGCACTTATGGATATCAGATTAAAACAGAAGGTTGGAATATACATCACATTTTGTAGTAGAATGTCACTATTCAGCCGAATATCCCCAACAAATTTAACCTCAATCTTTGTCTGATTAGGTAGTGTGACTGACTTGTTTGACACAGGTCTTAATTGGCTAAAACATTCTTTAAGATAGCAAATGTGTGTTGATGCACCTGAATCAATGACCCATGAGGAAGTAGAAAATTCATGAGAGGGAGAACAAATACCTGCTACATGAGTGCTTGGAGCGGTATTTGAACTTCCAGTATGGGCAGTAGTCATCTTGCTCAGATGATTTTGAAGAGCAGCCAACAGGCCTTGACATTGTTCGGGGTGAACGACGAAGGCAGGATAGAGGTAGATGAAGGTACCTCTGTTTTGGAGGAAGAGGCTGAAGTAATATATTTTACTCTTTTTTTTTTTTTTTTTGAATTTAACAACGTTTGGGGTGGAGGGATATTCGAACCTTTGACCTTTTGGTCGGGCTATATGCCAATTACCGTTGAGCTATGCTCGTTTTGGCGGATTTAATATATTTTACTCTTAAAATTCATTACTTTTGCAATTTAAACATTGTTTCTATTTAGTATATACTTAACGAGGATTCAAAATGAACCTATGACCAGTGTTTTTCAAGTGTCTGACACGAACACGCTAGCCAAACAAACAAATAAGCTGTCATGATGCTATTGAGTTTTCAAACACTAATCCCATCCAAAAAAAAAAAAAAAAAAAGTTAAAGAAAACTAAAATGCCCTAAAGCAAGCATGTTCCTGATGAGTAGTTTCTCTTATTTGCTTCCATCATTATTGCTCTTTTTGTGATCACTGTTCTTCTTATCATCGGAAGAATACAATTCCACATCTGGTCGAGTAATCCACATATCATCTCTGTATTTCTTGTATATATCACCTTTGTAAAAGTCCCGAGTCCTATAAGCCAACACAAACGAAGCCATGACTCCAAACAAAGTCACTGCGGCCAAAATTGTGAACGACCCACTAAAGCAATTGGTTCCAGTGCACGTTAGGCCCTTCCCATTCTTCACACTACCGCCTTTAATGGCTTCCCGATCGTACAACTTCCCCACCACATGCACGTTTAGTATATAAGATCCCAATGGAACTGCTATCTGGCCACAGTTGAGCAACGTCGAGTAATGTTTGAGCCCGAAGAGATCAGAGATTAAGGTGAACAGCAATGGAACTTGGGCTCCGAACCCAAACCCAATGATCAACGAAGCTGTGTAGACTGAATTTGTGTATGGGAAGGCAATGGAGAATAGGCCAATGCAGATGAAGATATGTGTAAGGCCGAACATGAGAGGACGAGGTAACTTGTATTTGGTCATAAGAGTTTCAGAGATGAAACCAGAGAAGACCCGACCGAAGAAATTGAAAATGGAAATCCAGGAAATGAAGATGCTTATAGTACGATCTGGGTAGTTAAGTGATTCCGCGATCTGCCCAAGATTGTCGATGGCGACAACAGAAGACCCACAAGCGGAAATTGCCGCTACGAAAATAAGAGCCATGTCTAAGCTGAAGAGAGCTTGCAAGATGCTAAAATCCTCCCCTCTTTTGGGTTTGTTAAATACATTTGAGAACCACGACCGGGAATTAGCTTCTGAAATCTTCTCATCCTTAGCTTTCTCGTCTTCAGTAATCACAATAGCAACGGATGGATCCACGGTTTGTTTGTTGAGTTTGAAGAGAAACAATTCTTCTTTAATTGCGATAAGAAGAGGCAGAAAGAGTAAGGCGACGATGACTACAACACCACTGACATAGCCAGCGTGAGAAAAGGCAGAATGTTTTTGTGTTAAGGTGAGAATCAAGATGAAGACTGCCATTGCAATGGACACAAAAAGCAAGTGGTAGAAAACTCTGAGCTCCTGTGGATGCTTTTGAGCTTTGATTGTTCGAATGGAAAGAAAAACGAGGAGAATCACAACAGAAGGAAGCCAGGACAAAAGGAGGATGAGATCAGCTGGGTTTCCATGGCCATAAATGCTGAAATATACCTGGGTTAGGACAGCCCCACCGAGGCCGACAAAGCCCTTAAGAAGGCCCAAAATGATGCCTCGTCGATCGGGGAAGTTTCGGACGTTGGTGACCATAATGGCAGTGTTGGGGAAGTTCTGTGCATTGGCAGACATACATACGGAAACGAACATCAGCCACAATCGGGGCTTTTGGATGTAGCCAGTAACAGAGAGCCAGATGAAGAAGTAGCTAACAAAGTTGACGGATGAGCCGATAAGGAACAACACCGACGACGGCACCACCTCGGCTAGAAGTCCGGCAAAAACTCCAAGGTTTGAGCCGAGATCTTTGGCAAATCCCAAGGTGTTGATTTGGGTTTGATCGTAATCGAATCGAGTCTTCATCAATTTGGAGTATGTTCCGAATAAGTAAGTCGAACCACAGCCGAGCATGATCAGAAACGAGGCGAATACCGAAAACCATCGTCCTTGAACGACTTGTTTCACGAACCGCCAATTTTCTACTGCATGGTTGTTCTCGCCCATCGTTGCTAATGATCAATGAGATTGAGGAATAATGAGGAATTAATGAAGAATGAGAGAGATTGAGATTTTGATTCTTCCACTTGGAAACTTATAAAAGCATTTCAGTTCCACAGTTCATTTACCAGACATCTTACCCAAGGCCACATCCGTAGAATTTAGTGATGGAAAATTGCTGTGAATTAGCTGAAACAAGGCGCAACTTCCTCTCTAATACTCTGTCAATAACTAGCTTTTTGTTTCTTAATTGATATCAAACCTCGTGAAGATAAGCTTTCTAAGTCATGTAGCTTTAATGTTTTATTTTATTGTTTTTTTTGTTTCTATTTTAGAATATTATTACACATTTATTTTGGTAACGAAATAAAAAAACTTAGTCGTTTTCTGTTTTACCTGATGCTCTTTTCTGTTTTGGTTTGTTTACTTTTTAATGTTTGAGATGAGATGAGATGAGATGAGAAGAATCCAAGGTTAAATTTGGAAAATAGAAAAGGAAATGTAGTTTTCAAGTTATACGAATTGTTAATTCTAGAAATGGTTAAAATTAATTTACATTTATATTCAAATACATGAATTACATTTAATCACATACATATGAATAGTTAGATACATGAATTACTAAATACATTAATGAATATTGTTCTTGTATTAGTGAAGAGTCATATGTATTGGTATTTATTGTCAATGTCTTTTGATGTATTTTACTATACTAGTACTAGTATAAATATGTGTAAGACTTCTTATTTGCAAGCAAGAAAAGAAAGTTAAATTCAAGTTCTAGTTTCTCCTAAATTGTGTGAGTAAGAGATCAACCATCTTCTTCTCTTGTCTCTTGATTTGTGTTGTGAGGGTCTACTACGCTTCCAACAGAAACAATGTATATTATTACTTGTTAAATTATGCACTTTTAATAAGAAAAAAAAAATTACAGTATTTTAAGTAGAAAAATAAAAGGTAAAATTACAATTTTGGTATTTATGGTTTTGAGAAAGTTAGAATTTCATTTCTATAATTTTAAAAGTTCGAATTTCATCCCTATAGTTTGATAAAACCTAATAAATAAATCCTACATTTTGAAGTTAATAATGAATTGAATACTTGACTATTAGAAGTCATATAAATTTTTAATAATATGAAAGGTTAATAATGTATGAGAATTTTTAATTTTCAAATTTTAGTGTATCTTTCTACAATAAGTTGAAATGTTTCCGTCTCTGAACATAAGTAGCTACGTGGGAACTCAAAAAAAAAATGTTTTATTGGAAGAGAGAGCTACAATGAGGAGAAATTATTAGGTGCTCCCGATACAATGAGGAGAAACTATTAGGTGCTCCCGGCCGATACAATGAGGTGTATAGTTTTGCATCGTTGGATGTAAAAAAAAAAAAAATTGTAAATGTTGAATTCAATGGTAAACAATATCAGAAATAACCAAGATTGAAGCAGACGAGTAAGATACAAGAAAGAAAAAAAACATTAAGAAGTAAGAGAAAGAAGAGAGTAAGACACTAGATTATAGAAAGTTCCACCATGGAGTTGTACATCTACGAGAAGAGAGTTATTTTTTTTTTCACTCAAGAAGGAAAGAATACAAGTCACACACTAAGATCTCTCTAGCCTAAGACAAAAGAAGTATATTTATTAACAAATGACTGAGAGACTCTTAACAAACGACCTTGCACATGCACAGTACACCTCCTTTAAGACTGATATAATTCACATTCAGATATCAGTATTCAACAATCACCCTCTTGGTATCTAATGTGACAAAAGATAAGTTTTTCTGTAAGACTGATGATAATCGAATCGGGTCTTCATCAAGTTTAAAGCTTCAGTAAATACTTTTTAAAGTTTAGAGATTTATTAGACACAAATTGAAAGTTGGTGTTGGAGGACCCATTTGACACTTTTTAAAGTTTAGGACCAAATTGACCCACCTCAAAGTTTGGATACTAATCTTCTAATCTAACCATTTTTTAATACAACATTACATACAAATATAGAAAAAGAAAATAACTATATTTAACTTGATGAGTAATATAGTTTGTCAAGACAGTGAGAAAATGTTCAAATATTCTTTTATGTGTTTGGTAACATCTACAAACAATGAAACACTAATTATCGTAATTTATGTTTATTTGTAAGTTTCTAATTTGGTTGTATTTAGTATTATGTATTTCAAAATCTTAAAAAAACTTTATTTCTATTTACTTTTTGTTACAATTTTTTAAAATTTATATAATTTATATATAATTAAATATTAACGCATCTTTAAATTTTAAATCAATAATCTTTGAATTTTGAATTAATCTATCTAAAATTTGTTAGAAGGGAGATCATTTTGATTTTTAATTAAGAATCTAAAAGTGGTTAAGAGAAATCGTGTATTTTTAAAGGGGTATCTACAAGAATAGGCTAATAGAGTAAATGGAACTTAGGAAAAGGTACCTATAGTAGTCTCCATTCCCCAAATTTGCATATTTGGCTAAAAGAAATAAGAACCCTATTCCTAGGCATGGGCAAGGGTGCCCTTGTTTGTTTAAGGTTTATGTGGTGGACCCAGAAAATAAAGCATTCCTAGGCATCATTTATGCCCATAAACAAGGGTTTTCTATGCCCTTGCAAAAGCATGAGTTTTCTCTTTGCCCATCTTTCTTTTTTATTTTTATATGCAATTTTATTTTGAATATAGATAATTAATTAACTAATGGATAGTAATTAAAAAATAATATAATAAATTATTTAATTAGATTAAATAATAATTTTTCAAGAATTTCAATTTTTTTAAACAAATACTTAGTCCAAGTTTATTAAAGAGATGTAATTACATATTTACTAAAATTATAATTAATTAGTTAAAATTATCGAAAATATATTTAATTATTGAATTAAAATTATTTAAATGAATTTAGTATAAAAATTCATTTTTCAATAATTATAATTAATTACTTATTGATTATTTATAATCAATTAATTATTTTTTTGGATTTCTTTATAATAAACAAATAATCATATTATTATTAAAATATTTATCTAATTAATTTTTATGGATACAAATATATTAAATTATTGTAGTTAAGGATATTTATTAAAAAATTTTAATTAGTTAAATTATCATAGTTTATCCAATTAAAATTATTTCATGATTATCAATTCATTAATTTTTATTAATTGTTTGAATTAATTTTGATTATTTTATTGATTAATTTATTAAAATTACATAAAGTTTACATGATTAATTCTAAAAAATAAATACAGACATAATTCGTTCTCATAAAATCCCAATGACATTCCCATGCACAACCAAACACAGTCATCTTTAATTCTCAGCAATCCTTATTCCCAGACATAGTATTCCCAAGCAGATAAAACCTTAAACCAAACGACCATTGGGGCTTTCATGGGGCTTCCAATTCACATCCAAAAGATACCACATTTCTTTACTAATTTTCTTAATAACTTTAGGGAGAATTCATGAGCTTAGTTTGAATTTGCCTCAAAAGAGGGTTGAGGCATCAAGGATGAACTCTCAACTCTATAGTCGAAGTCAAGTTTTTTTTTTTCTTTTATTTTTTTTAGTTCAGCAACATTTGGGGTGAAGTGACTTGTTAAGGGACAAGGACACGACACATATCTCCGCAATGGTATGATATTGTCCACTTTGGACATAAACTCTCATGGCTTTGTTTTTGGATTACCTCAAAAGGCCTCATACTAATGGAGATACTTGTCCTTTCCTTAAAAGCTCATGATCCTCTCATTATCTAGTCAATGTGGAACTTTGGTCGTACTCCCAACATGACTCGATGCACGTCGGACAACACAAAATAGTGGAATTATGGTCCTTGGAGAAAGTGCGAGCGGAGGTGATGAACGTAATTTCTACTGTGTATTGAGCGAAGTTCTAGACTTCCAATATGCTAATATAGAAGACGCATTATGTTGTTCAAGTGTACATGGTTCGACACAAATAGTAACAAGAATATGTGATACATGGATTTAGGGTTCAAGTCAATCAATACAGCTCGGTTCTGGTATGCTGATGAACTTTTCATTCTTGCTAATCAAGCACAACAAGTCTTCTATATCAACGACCAAATATATGGTGACCCCTGGAAAGTAGTTCAGACAGTCCAATATAAACGCTTGTGGGATGTACCAGAGGCAGAAAATATGGAGGATGATCAACTTGCACCGCTAGAAGATGTCAGTGGAATAGGTGTTGATGAATCGATTGAGAGAGATAACAGAATGTTCAGAGATGAAGTTGAACCCACAATCATAGAAGGACAAATTACTGAGAACACACTACTACAAATTTGACTTTTCATGACATTGAAAAAATGTCAAAAACGGATTTCTTGACATTTTTTTGGAGTCATTGAATCGACACTCAAGAAAACTCAATACATGACGAATCAGAAAAAACTGTCAATATATTAATTATGACAGTTAAAAACTGTCACAAATATATTAATTAGGGGAAAATACACTTTTGGTCCCTGAGATTTGGGTTAAGTTACACTTTGGTCCCTGAGTTTTGAAACTCAACAAAAATACCCCTGAGGTTTGAGATAAGGAGCACTTTAGTCCCTGCCGTTTATTTTTCTGTTAAATTCTAACGGAAGCTGACGTGGCACTATTATTTTAATAAAAAAAATATTTTTTCAAATTTTTAAATAAAAAATATGAAAATAATAAAATATTATTATTTTTTATTATTTTTAATTATTTATCCTTCTCTCTCTTTCTTCTTCTTCTTCTTTTAAGTTTCTTCTTCTTCCTCCTATTTCCGGCGCTGACGGCCACCGCCCGCCGTCGACCGCCGACCGCCGACCCCCGCCAACAGCCGACCGCCAGATTTTTTTTTCCTTTCTCCCTTCCCTTCTTTTCTTTTTCTTCTTCCACCCCTATTTTCACTGTTTTTTCTTTAAAAAAAAAAAAACACAGACAACTCTTGATTCTGGCGCCAGAGAGGGAAGAGGAGGTCGACTCTGAGCGATTACATCAAATGTTCGATGAAACCGAGCAATTACGTGGAGGGGAGGCGGCGGAGGAATCTGTGGATAAAGCATTTCGATGCGATTTCGTCTCTGAGTTTGAGCGAGGGCAATTCGTTTCTATACTCTGCTTCGTGGGACAAAACGTTCAAGGTCTGGAGGGTGTCGGATTCCAAATGCTTGGAGTCGATTCAGGCTCACGACGACGCCGTCAACACTCTCGTTTCTAGTATTGATGGGCTGGTTCAAACGTGTGTGTACTGTGTAGCTCGAAAAAATACCCACAGCTTGAAGACCCACACGCGTCTATTTGTGTTCGAAAGACCCACGGCTGCTGGAAATCGGAAAACCCACACCACCCTCACCCCAGATCTATCACACGTTGTTGTTAAAATGCCCGAAAATAAACCCCTTAAAATTCCCGAAAATAAACGCTTTGCTCCAGATCTACGCCAGAAAACGCGAAATCGAGAGGAATAACTTAGTCGGAATAATCGCGAAACCAAGAACCACTTGGTGCGTAACCGTCACTGGAGCTACTCGCCAGAGGGGAAGAAGATCGGAGATGGATCTGGGCTCTTTCCAGATCTGAAATGGTCCTTAAAATGTTTGCCGGCAGTGACCGACGACGGCGGAGGCGGCGACGACGGAAGTGGCAGCTGCTGGCGGCTTGTTTGGTCCAGCTACCGTCGGCTAGTTTGGTTTGAAGATGAAGAAGCACTGGTTTGGTTTAATGAAGAAGATGAACTTTTCAAAAAAAAAAAGAAGAAGAAGAAGAAGCACTGGTTTGGTTTAATGAAGAAGATGAACTTTTCAAAAAAAAAAAAAAATAAAATAAATAAGAAATACAAAAAAATATATTAAAAATTAATATTTTTATTATTTTATTTTAAAAAATGAAAAAATATTTTTTTAATTAAAAAAATAGGTGACACGTCAGCGGTCTGTTAAAATCTAACGAAAAAATAGACGGAGGGACCAAATGTGTAACGAAATTCAAACCTCAGGGGCTAAATTGTTGACTTTGAAAACTCAGGGACCAAATTGTTACTTAACCCAAACCTCAGGGACTAAAAGTGTATTTTTCCCTATTAATTATGATAGTTAAAAACTGTCAAACCACAAATTTTTCTTGACATAATTTTAATGTCACGATAATTTGTTTCATGACAACTTTACAATATCATTAAAAACCTACTAAAAACGAATTTACTGTCAAGATATATATATTAATGACAGTTCACTACTATTAATAAAAAATTTATAATGACATTTTTAAATTGTCACGTCAATTTTTCTCTTGACAATTCTACAATGTCAATAAAAAATATGACATGATAGTTTTAAATGTCATAAAAATGCTTATAATGATTATGAATAGTTGTCACCCAAATAATTTTTATGACTTTGATAAACCATCATAAATAGTGATATATCACTATTTATTTATTTCTTCCTTTATCAACCTATGCATAATAAAATCCCAAAAATATTTTTACACAACAACTAACTCAACGAACATATATTTAATTAATAAAATATAATAGTGTATATACATGAAACCTTCTGTCCATCTACAAATCACGTCCATGATCCAATTTACAAAGAAAAAGCAAAATTGCTAAACAAAATAAGTACA
The DNA here is from genome assembly GCA_036850905.1 of Luffa acutangula. Classification (NCBI taxonomy): domain Eukaryota; kingdom Viridiplantae; phylum Streptophyta; class Magnoliopsida; order Cucurbitales; family Cucurbitaceae; genus Luffa; species Luffa acutangula. The sequence goes on from CM072093.1 coordinate 49,093,127, forward strand.
ACTCTAAAATATTTCAACTGTGAACTAAAGACCAACTAAGTGAACTTGAAGGATGGTGAAAGACATGTTTGTGATGGCTACCTCCTTAAGCCTCCTGTGTCATATGTTGACTTTCTCAAATACATTGATGATTCCACTAAGGGTAGAGATGTCTACTCCTGATAGTTTAAATACAAATAAGCATTAGATATTGAAAAGACTAACGATATCATAGATAATACTCAGGGTCCAACCGAATCATCTCGAATTTAGAATGACCTTGAAACACTATTTTCCAGTAGCCAAAAAAAAAGGGAGAAGCAAAAAATGAGTATTTACTCGTAGCTAAAGAACCCAGAAGCAAAAACCAGAAGCAAAAGATTGGAGGCGACAATGGTAAAAAATTCGTGAAGAACAAATAGTAGAAGAGAGAAAATGGGAAAAGAAATAGGAAAGATAACCACTTTCATGCGATTTGCACAATTTTAGGAAGAAAATTGAAATCCTTTCTCTTTCATTTTTTGTTTTATATTATTTTATATATTTCAAATGCAATAACCGTTTTTTCTTTTTCTATTTTTTTTTTATTTTGAATATCAGAGGGTCAAATTGGTAAATGAGCTACAATTAATTAAAACGGGCTAAACAAAAGTGAAATATATGGGTTGATTTCAGCCTATTCTTGTAGATACCCCTTTAAAAATACACGATTTCTCTTAACCACTTTTAGATTCTTAATTAAAAATCAAAATGATCTCCCTTCTAACAAATTTTAGATAGATTAATTCAAAATTCAAAGATTATTGATTTAAAATTTAAAGATGCGTTAATATTTAATTATATATAAATTATATAAATTTTAAAAAATTGTAACAAAAAGTAAATAGAAATAAAGTTTTTTTAAGATTTTGAAATACATAATACTAAATACAACCAAATTAGAAACTTACAAATAAACATAAATTACGATAATTAGTGTTTCATTGTTTGTAGATGTTACCAAACACATAAAAGAATATTTGAACATTTTCTCACTGTCTTGACAAACTATATTACTCATCAAGTTAAATATAGTTATTTTCTTTTTCTATATTTGTATGTAATGTTGTATTAAAAAATGGTTAGATTAGAAGATTAGTATCCAAACTTTGAGGTGGGTCAATTTGGTCCTAAACTTTAAAAAGTGTCAAATGGGTCCTCCAACACCAACTTTCAATTTGTGTCTAATAAATCTCTAAACTTTAAAAAGTATTTACTGAAGCTTTAAACTTGATGAAGACCCGATTCGATTATCATCAGTCTTACAGAAAAACTTATCTTTTGTCACATTAGATACCAAGAGGGTGATTGTTGAATACTGATATCTGAATGTGAATTATATCAGTCTTAAAGGAGGTGTACTGTGCATGTGCAAGGTCGTTTGTTAAGAGTCTCTCAGTCATTTGTTAATAAATATACTTCTTTTGTCTTAGGCTAGAGAGATCTTAGTGTGTGACTTGTATTCTTTCCTTCTTGAGTGAAAAAAAAAATAACTCTCTTCTCGTAGATGTACAACTCCATGGTGGAACTTTCTATAATCTAGTGTCTTACTCTCTTCTTTCTCTTACTTCTTAATGTTTTTTTTCTTTCTTGTATCTTACTCGTCTGCTTCAATCTTGGTTATTTCTGATATTGTTTACCATTGAATTCAACATTTACAATTTTTTTTTTTTTTACATCCAACGATGCAAAACTATACACCTCATTGTATCGGCCGGGAGCACCTAATAGTTTCTCCTCATTGTATCGGGAGCACCTAATAATTTCTCCTCATTGTAGCTCTCTCTTCCAATAAAACATTTTTTTTTTTGAGTTCCCACGTAGCTACTTATGTTCAGAGACGGAAACATTTCAACTTATTGTAGAAAGATACACTAAAATTTGAAAATTAAAAATTCTCATACATTATTAACCTTTCATATTATTAAAAATTTATATGACTTCTAATAGTCAAGTATTCAATTCATTATTAACTTCAAAATGTAGGATTTATTTATTAGGTTTTATCAAACTATAGGGATGAAATTCGAACTTTTAAAATTATAGAAATGAAATTCTAACTTTCTCAAAACCATAAATACCAAAATTGTAATTTTACCTTTTATTTTTCTACTTAAAATACTGTAATTTTTTTTTTCTTATTAAAAGTGCATAATTTAACAAGTAATAATATACATTGTTTCTGTTGGAAGCGTAGTAGACCCTCACAACACAAATCAAGAGACAAGAGAAGAAGATGGTTGATCTCTTACTCACACAATTTAGGAGAAACTAGAACTTGAATTTAACTTTCTTTTCTTGCTTGCAAATAAGAAGTCTTACACATATTTATACTAGTACTAGTATAGTAAAATACATCAAAAGACATTGACAATAAATACCAATACATATGACTCTTCACTAATACAAGAACAATATTCATTAATGTATTTAGTAATTCATGTATCTAACTATTCATATGTATGTGATTAAATGTAATTCATGTATTTGAATATAAATGTAAATTAATTTTAACCATTTCTAGAATTAACAATTCGTATAACTTGAAAACTACATTTCCTTTTCTATTTTCCAAATTTAACCTTGGATTCTTCTCATCTCATCTCATCTCATCTCAAACATTAAAAAGTAAACAAACCAAAACAGAAAAGAGCATCAGGTAAAACAGAAAACGACTAAGTTTTTTTATTTCGTTACCAAAATAAATGTGTAATAATATTCTAAAATAGAAACAAAAAAAACAATAAAATAAAACATTAAAGCTACATGACTTAGAAAGCTTATCTTCACGAGGTTTGATATCAATTAAGAAACAAAAAGCTAGTTATTGACAGAGTATTAGAGAGGAAGTTGCGCCTTGTTTCAGCTAATTCACAGCAATTTTCCATCACTAAATTCTACGGATGTGGCCTTGGGTAAGATGTCTGGTAAATGAACTGTGGAACTGAAATGCTTTTATAAGTTTCCAAGTGGAAGAATCAAAATCTCAATCTCTCTCATTCTTCATTAATTCCTCATTATTCCTCAATCTCATTGATCATTAGCAACGATGGGCGAGAACAACCATGCAGTAGAAAATTGGCGGTTCGTGAAACAAGTCGTTCAAGGACGATGGTTTTCGGTATTCGCCTCGTTTCTGATCATGCTCGGCTGTGGTTCGACTTACTTATTCGGAACATACTCCAAATTGATGAAGACTCGATTCGATTACGATCAAACCCAAATCAACACCTTGGGATTTGCCAAAGATCTCGGCTCAAACCTTGGAGTTTTTGCCGGACTTCTAGCCGAGGTGGTGCCGTCGTCGGTGTTGTTCCTTATCGGCTCATCCGTCAACTTTGTTAGCTACTTCTTCATCTGGCTCTCTGTTACTGGCTACATCCAAAAGCCCCGATTGTGGCTGATGTTCGTTTCCGTATGTATGTCTGCCAATGCACAGAACTTCCCCAACACTGCCATTATGGTCACCAACGTCCGAAACTTCCCCGATCGACGAGGCATCATTTTGGGCCTTCTTAAGGGCTTTGTCGGCCTCGGTGGGGCTGTCCTAACCCAGGTATATTTCAGCATTTATGGCCATGGAAACCCAGCTGATCTCATCCTCCTTTTGTCCTGGCTTCCTTCTGTTGTGATTCTCCTCGTTTTTCTTTCCATTCGAACAATCAAAGCTCAAAAGCATCCACAGGAGCTCAGAGTTTTCTACCACTTGCTTTTTGTGTCCATTGCAATGGCAGTCTTCATCTTGATTCTCACCTTAACACAAAAACATTCTGCCTTTTCTCACGCTGGCTATGTCAGTGGTGTTGTAGTCATCGTCGCCTTACTCTTTCTGCCTCTTCTTATCGCAATTAAAGAAGAATTGTTTCTCTTCAAACTCAACAAACAAACCGTGGATCCATCCGTTGCTATTGTGATTACTGAAGACGAGAAAGCTAAGGATGAGAAGATTTCAGAAGCTAATTCCCGGTCGTGGTTCTCAAATGTATTTAACAAACCCAAAAGAGGGGAGGATTTTAGCATCTTGCAAGCTCTCTTCAGCTTAGACATGGCTCTTATTTTCGTAGCGGCAATTTCCGCTTGTGGGTCTTCTGTTGTCGCCATCGACAATCTTGGGCAGATCGCGGAATCACTTAACTACCCAGATCGTACTATAAGCATCTTCATTTCCTGGATTTCCATTTTCAATTTCTTCGGTCGGGTCTTCTCTGGTTTCATCTCTGAAACTCTTATGACCAAATACAAGTTACCTCGTCCTCTCATGTTCGGCCTTACACATATCTTCATCTGCATTGGCCTATTCTCCATTGCCTTCCCATACACAAATTCAGTCTACACAGCTTCGTTGATCATTGGGTTTGGGTTCGGAGCCCAAGTTCCATTGCTGTTCACCTTAATCTCTGATCTCTTCGGGCTCAAACATTACTCGACGTTGCTCAACTGTGGCCAGATAGCAGTTCCATTGGGATCTTATATACTAAACGTGCATGTGGTGGGGAAGTTGTACGATCGGGAAGCCATTAAAGGCGGTAGTGTGAAGAATGGGAAGGGCCTAACGTGCACTGGAACCAATTGCTTTAGTGGGTCGTTCACAATTTTGGCCGCAGTGACTTTGTTTGGAGTCATGGCTTCGTTTGTGTTGGCTTATAGGACTCGGGACTTTTACAAAGGTGATATATACAAGAAATACAGAGATGATATGTGGATTACTCGACCAGATGTGGAATTGTATTCTTCCGATGATAAGAAGAACAGTGATCACAAAAAGAGCAATAATGATGGAAGCAAATAAGAGAAACTACTCATCAGGAACATGCTTGCTTTAGGGCATTTTAGTTTTCTTTAACTTTTTTTTTTTTTTTTTTTTGGATGGGATTAGTGTTTGAAAACTCAATAGCATCATGACAGCTTATTTGTTTGTTTGGCTAGCGTGTTCGTGTCAGACACTTGAAAAACACTGGTCATAGGTTCATTTTGAATCCTCGTTAAGTATATACTAAATAGAAACAATGTTTAAATTGCAAAAGTAATGAATTTTAAGAGTAAAATATATTAAATCCGCCAAAACGAGCATAGCTCAACGGTAATTGGCATATAGCCCGACCAAAAGGTCAAAGGTTCGAATATCCCTCCACCCCAAACGTTGTTAAATTCAAAAAAAAAAAAAAAAAGAGTAAAATATATTACTTCAGCCTCTTCCTCCAAAACAGAGGTACCTTCATCTACCTCTATCCTGCCTTCGTCGTTCACCCCGAACAATGTCAAGGCCTGTTGGCTGCTCTTCAAAATCATCTGAGCAAGATGACTACTGCCCATACTGGAAGTTCAAATACCGCTCCAAGCACTCATGTAGCAGGTATTTGTTCTCCCTCTCATGAATTTTCTACTTCCTCATGGGTCATTGATTCAGGTGCATCAACACACATTTGCTATCTTAAAGAATGTTTTAGCCAATTAAGACCTGTGTCAAACAAGTCAGTCACACTACCTAATCAGACAAAGATTGAGGTTAAATTTGTTGGGGATATTCGGCTGAATAGTGACATTCTACTACAAAATGTGATGTATATTCCAACCTTCTGTTTTAATCTGATATCCATAAGTGCCTTAACTGCTGATCAGAATATTGTTGTCAAATTCATTGAGAGTTCATGTTTTCTTCAGGACAAGTACTCCTTGAGGATGATTGGGAAGGCTGAATATTGGCAAGGACTTTATCTGTTGAAGTTTCCTACTTCTAATTGTTTCTCTGTCACATCTAGTACTGTCTTTTGTAATAATGTTTCATGGCATGATAGACTTGGCCACCCCTCCCCTAAACACCTCAATGCCTTGAAAGATTTGTTGAACTCTAGAAAAGTTGATTTTACATCACATGACCCGTGCCTTATATGTCCTTTTGCAAAACAACGAAGGTTGTCTTTTAAATCAAATAACCACTTGTCTGATAAAGCATTTGACCTACTACATTGTGACGTTTGGGGCCCTTATAAGACAAATACACATGCTGGCTATCGTTTTTTTCTTACCCTTGTAGATGACTATTCTAGATACACTTGGGTATTTTTAATGAAGCAAAAGTCAGATGCTTTAAGGATCATTCCTCGCTTTTTCAAGCTAGTAGAAACTCAGTATTCTGCATCAATTAAACAGTTCAGATCAGACAATGCTCCCGAGTTGGCTTTCACTGAATTTTTTGCTTCTAAAGGAGTTGTTCACCAGTATTCCTGTGTTGCAAGGCCTGAACAAAACTCCGTAGTAGAACGAAAACACCAGCACTTATTAAATGTCACACGTGCCTTATTGTTTCAGTCCAGGGTACCTGTCAGTTTTTGGGGTGAATGTGTCCTTACAGCATGCTATTTGATTAATCGAATTCCTTCACCTCTACTGCAATGGAATACCCCTTTCTATCGACTACATCAGAAACAAGCGGATTATTCCCAAATAAAGGTGTTTGGTTGCCTTTGTTTTGCCTCAACCTTACAAAACAATCGATCCAAACTCCATCCTCGGGCCGTTCCTGCTGTATTTCTTGGCTATCCACCAGGTATCAAAGGCTACCGCCTGTATGACATACAATCCAAAAGAATATTTGTCTCTCGAGATGTAGTTTTTCATGAACATTTGTTTCCTTTTCATACAACTGTTCATCATGATGAAGCTGCCAATTCATTTCCTGACTTGGTACTACCTACCTCATTCAATTACACTGCTGTAAGTCCTAATTCCACTAGACTTAATTCACTTGCTCCGTATGTTCATGATGACTCTGCCACCAATACAAGGGATCCTATATCTACTGTCACTGGTAACCATGACAGTGCAGACACTGCCCTCCCAGTAGCATTAGATGTTGCAGATGCTGTTGTTAGTCATACTGAATGTGTTGCCTATGCTGTTGATACTACTGCGATTCACAGCCACACTGCAACGAATGACCACCCTGCTGGTAGCAGTATTGTTGTCTCTGATCAGCCGGTTGTTGACAGTCCACCTCTTGAAATTACTCAAGGTGTTCGACGTTCAAGCAGACAAACTAAGCTCCCTTCTTATCTAAGGGACTATCACTGCAGTCTTCTCCATTCTACTGATGCTCCTTTCACGAATAGCCTCTACTCGTTGAAAGAACATTTATCCTATGACAAGTTATCAGCTGATTTCCGCCACTTTACACTCAATGTATCCACTGACTATGAGCCAGCTTTCTATCATCAAGCTGTCCCATTTCCTCATTGGCGTGAAGCCATGGATGCTGAATTAAAAGCCATGGAGGTTAATCATACGTGGTCCATTGTTCCACTTCCCAAAGGACATCACTCCATTGGTTGTAAGTGGATCTACAAGGTCAAACACAAATTTGATGGCTCCATTGAGAGATACAAAGCTCGGTTGGTGGCAAAAGGTTACACCCAACAAGAAGGAGTTGACTACATAGAAACATTCTCACCGGTAGCAAAACTTATCACCGTTAAGGTTCTCCTCTCTATTGCAGTATCTTTGCATTGGTCTTTAACCCAACTCGATGTCAACAATGCATTCCTCCATGGAGAACTTAGTGAGGAAGTGTATATGGACCTTCCACTTGGCTACAAACACACAGTACATTGCTCTACGGGAGACCGACTAGTTTGCAAGCTACACAAGTCCATATATGGGCTCAAACAAGCATCCCGACAGTGGTTCGATAAATTCACTGCTGCTCTTTTACTCCTTGGCTTTCAGCAATCTAAAAGTGACTACTCATTGTTCACTAGAGGTGCTGGTTCTTCCTTCATCACGCTACTGGTTTATGTCGATGACATAATAATCATCGGGCCATCTAAGGAAATTATTGATGATCTAAAAAGGCACCTAAATACTGCTTTCAAGCTTAAGGATCTCGGCACCTTAAGATATTTCTTAGGTCTTGAACTTGCACGGTCATCAAAGGGCAATCACTTGTCCCAAATAAACTATGTTCTGAACCTCCTTGAAGATACAGGTTTCTTGGCTTCAAAACCGTGCAATCTTCCAATGGATCCTACTGTGAAGCTTCAGCTGGATCAAGGAGATTTATTGAATGATCCTACTGCATACAGACGGCTCATAGGGCGATTGCTCTACCTCACCATATCTCAACCAAACATTACCTTCACAGTTCACAAGTTAAGTCAATTTGTGGCAAGTCCCAGAACCTCTCATCTTTCTGCTGCACACCACCTTCTGAGATACTTAAAAGGTTCTCCGGGACTAGGCATTTTTTTGCCTTCGTCGTCCAACTTTCAGCTACGCGCGTTCACGGATTCAGACTGGGCTTCATGCCTTGACAGTCGAAAATCCACCACTGGCTTCTGCATCTTCCTTGGTGATTCTTTGGTGTCATGGAAAGCAAAGAAGCAACATACCGTATCTCGATCCTCTGCCGAAGCCGAGTACAGGGCGCTAGCAACTACCACAAGTGAGCTCATATGGCTTTTACAGCTTTTGAAAGAGTTCAAAATTGATTCCAAATCACCAGCTCTCATCTTCTGTGATAACCAATCGGCAATACACATTGCGTCGAACCCAGTTTTTCATGAGCGTACAAAACACATAGAATTGGACTGCCATTTCATTCGAGACAGACTTGTTAAAGGAGACGTGAAGCTTCTGCCAATACGCTCCAACTTGCAACTTGCTGATGTTTTCACCAAAGCTCTTCCTTCATCCTCCTTCTCTGCTTTACTTTCCAAGATGGGAGTCTTTTCTTTAACATGTCCATCTTGAGGGGGGAGTATTAAGATAATTAGTTCCATATTTTCTTCCAGTTGTTATTTCGGTTAGCATTTAGTTCCATATTTTCATCAAGTTGTTATCATAGAAGTTAACATCTCTTGGCTATTTAAACAGCCTTGCAATTAATAAAATCATGCAAGACTTCATTTACTCTTCAAGCTTCAATATAGTGTTTGAAAACTCAATAGCATCATGACAGCTTATTTGTTTGTTTGGCTAGCGTGTTCGTGTCAGACACTTGAAAAACACTGGTCATAGGTTCATTTTGAATCCTCGTTAAGTATATACTAAATAGAAACAATGTTTAAATTGCAAAAGTAATGAATTTTAAGAGTAAAATATATTAAATCTGCCAAAACGAGCATAGCTCAACGGTAATTGGCATATAGCCCGACCAAAAGGTCAAAGGTTCGAATATCCCTCCACCCCAAAAGTTGTTGAATTCAAAAAAAAAAAAAAGGAGTAAAATATATTAAATTCATTTTTTCAAGCATACAAATGCATGAACTTATTGATTTTGAATTTTATTCTTGTATAAAAACTAATATATATATATATATATTTAAAAATGTATATCTAATCGTGTCCGTGTCGTATCTTAGATTTTAAAAAAAAATGACGTGTCATCGTATCCGTATTCGTATATATGTGCTTCTTATGTCATAATTTTATTAAGATTGTAATGAATGTAATTTATCCCATTTTCCCATATTTTCATTTTAATATTTTTCAGAAACCAAATTTGGGCCAATGAATTTTGTTTTTCTAATTAAAGTCTTTAAAAACAGTTTTTTGATTAATTAATTATTAATTAATACACAAATTCTTTTGGGCTGGTTGCAAGGATAGCAATATGGGTCAAAATAATTGCAAATCTAGCAACCCACAAAAAAATTTGCAAAAATGGCAAAATCTAATAGTTTGTGTGTTGCATTTACTAAAATACCCCTCCAGATTTTCTTTCACTGATAGAAAGTTTTTCTATCACTGATAGATTCTATCAGTGATGTGATAGATTCTATCAGTGATAGAAAGATTTTCTATCAGTGATAGAAATTTTCTATCCGTGATAGATTCTATCAGTGATAGAAATTTTCTTTCACTGATAGATTCTATCATATGATAGAAAATTTTTCTACTACTGATAGATTCTATCGGCGATAGATATTTTTCTATCACTTGTTCGGTGTTCTATCAGTGTTTGGTTGTTGTTATTTGGTTTTCTATCAGTGTTTGGTTTTTATTTTTCAGTGTTTGATTTCTATAATCGTTCGTTTTTGCTTTATTTTTCAATGCTCGATTTCACCATGTATCACCATCGCTGATAGAAACAAAAGATCTTCTATCACTGGCAGAAAAGTATCAGTGATAGAAAGATTTTCTATAACTCACGAAAAGTTTTTCTATCAGTCTTAGTGATAGAGATAGAAAGTTTTTCTATCACTCATAGAAAGATTTTCTATGAATGATAGAAATTTTTTCTATCACTCATAGAAAAAATTTCTATAAGTGATAGCTGATAGGTTCTATCAGGGATTGAAATATTTTCTATCAAGAGTTTTCTATCATTGATAGAATATCTTTCTATCACTGATAGAATAGTAAAAATTTCTATAAGTGATAGAAATCTTTTATCACTGATAGAAAGCTTTTCTATCGGTGATAGAAAGTTTTTCTATCACTTATAGATTATATCGGAGATAGAAAGATTTTTATGGGTGATCAGGGATTGAAATATTTTTTATCAAAAGTTTTTCTATGATTTTCTATAAAAAGTTTTTTTTTATCACTGATAGAACCTATCAGTGATAGAAATCTTTTATCACTGATAGAAAAAGTTTCTATTAGTGATAGAAATCTTCTATTCTATCAGTGATAGAAACTTTCTATCACTGATAGAAAATTTTTCTACCACTGATAGAATCTATCAGTCATAGAAATATTAGTGATAGAAACTTTCTATCGTCGATAGAAAATTTTTCTACCATAGAATCTATCAGTAATAAAAAGACTTTCTATCAGTAAAAAAAAAAAAAAAAAAAAAAAAAAAAAAAAAAAAAAAAAAAAAACCTTACGAGAAAGAAGAAGATGGGCACACAGGGGCAATTTAGGAATATAAAAAATTAATTCAAAAATTTTACCATATTTGCAAATATTTTTAAAAATTGCTACATTTGCAATTATTTACCTTCATGTTGCCACCCATTACAATTATCCAATTCTTTTTAATTTTTTTAGTACCAAATTCTCTTTAGTTATATTGACTTATCTTTCGATTAATTAATTATTCATGAATAAGCAACTTTCAATTAATGAACAAATATCTTAAAAAAACTTTTGCACTTCCTATTTCAGAAACATTTTCTTTTGTGTGAGATTATAAAATATATACTCTTCAGATGGCTTAGCCTATAGTGAATAAGATGGTTGTTGAGAAACAAATTTAAACATACAGTAGAGCTTACATTATTAGTAATGGTCCATATTAAATAACTAATAATCATAATATTCAAAGTGAGTATAGCTGAAGCTAACATAACATATCAAACATCAAGTGTTTGGAGAGTAATATCAAAAGTAAGGAAACCGGATCAAAGTAATCAAATATTCATAATAAATTCATGTCAAATAATAATATATATGAATTGATTTATTGTTGGGGAATTGTGCTAAATGGCTACAAAAAAAAAGCGGGCTTGATTTTTGGCTACGGAAGTTTGGTATTTGCAGGCGTGGCTACCGGAATAATAGGAACCGTTTTCCTGAATGTTTTTGGACGTTTTTACCCCTGGTATATACGACTATATACAGACGACCCTAACGTCCGTTTTTGTTACACGCACGTTGCTCGGCTTTTTCTTGCGCGCTGGGTGTATCCCGGTTTACACGGGATTTGGTCCCTTTATTGCGCTCTGGATGTATCTCTATTTACACGAGATTTTGGGGGGCGGTTTGTTGTGATCTGTTAAGGACTACCTACTGTTTAGGCGTAGGTAGTTTCCAACGATTATTTATTTATTCCTTCACATTGTTGCCCCTCATATAAATGTCATATTGTATTATCTTTTTGTTTTATATCACGATCACATTGCGACAGTAATTTTCCGTCCTAATCTAACATGACAACAGTTCAACAGGTCACGATTTTGTTTGGTGGTGTCTGGAGTGCTGGGGGTATTTACAGTGATTTCAAGTCCGGAAGCGTGGATGTTAGAATTGATTTGAGTCTCCAAGAGTTTAAAGTATGTCTGGCGAAATACCTTAAGCTCCAGGACGGTAATATGATTACTCGGCTAACACTCTTCAGGAGCTGGTCGAATAACCCAATTAACATAATCATTTCTGAGGACAGAGATGTTTTTTGGATGGTCAACGGTTTTCAAAACGGTACATACAGGGGGTGCTGTATAGTCGTTGACACCCTGGGGGTCAATACTAGTATACACCCTATGGGGACAGACGCGGGGACATCCCCTAAAATCCGTTACCTTATTGCAAATATAATGGAGGGGGAAGGAAGAAACGAACCCCTAAAATCTCGGGATTGCAAGGAAGAAACGAATATTTCTGTTGCAAATATAATGGAGGGGGAAGGAATCCGTTACCTTATTTCAAATTTTTTGGTACAGGCCTCGCGTAGAAGAAGAAAGGGTTGAGCATGCAATACGTGTTCGTCGGCGTACCAGATGAAGGTCGCGGGGACGGCAGGGGGGGCGTCGACGTGATGCGAGAGGTAGGTAGCGATATCCACTATGGTTGGCGGTGGGAATGCATGTTTTTTTGTGTCATAATTACGTTTCTTTTTTGTTTCTCAAATTTTCGGAGGTTTTAGGTGCAGGTAGTAAATATGCAGATGGACAGGAATGTTGTTCCTGATCAATGGAGTTCAGAGGTGTTTCTCTCTACCGACGGGGTGGTTGAACTTTGTACTCATTGTCCGACAAGGTATTTACTCCTATTCCCGGGAACAACTAGGGTCTTTGTACTCATTGTCCGACAAGGTAGTAAATATGCAGATGGACAGGAATGTTGTTCCCGATCAACATTGCAGCAGATGTGTTATAATTCCGGTTTCTTAATTTTTTAGAGGTTCTTAGGTGCAGGTAGTAAATATGCAGATGGACAGGAATATTGTTCCTGATCAATGGAGTTCAGAGGTGTTTCTCTCTACTGACGGGGTGGTTGAACTTTGTACTCATTGTCCGACAAGGTATTTACTCCTATTCCCGAGGAACAACTAGGGTCTGGTACATTTGGGTTTCAAAATAGTTGTGTGTCTTTTTTATTTTCGGATTTTCAAACCTCCTAAAATGTCTCCAACTATTTTTAGGGGTGTTTTTTTATCTCTCTTAAACTCTGATTTTGGTTTTAAACGTTAACAACACGTTAGGAAGTTTATTGAGGGGCATTTTTGTCTTGTATAATTAGGGAATTATTAATTAATAAATGGTTTAGCCATCTATTTAATTTACAAACGTTTGTAGCCATTTTTCAAGCCACATTTTTATTTGTAGCCATTTTTCTTGTTGCCCCTTTATTGTTTACATGCCAAAAGTAATATATTTGAATATGCATATGATATATTAGTCATTTGATTTTGAAATATTTTAATGGTGGAAAAGGTTTGAAGTGAAATAGAAATAAAAAAGAATTGTAAATGGTGGAATACAACTTGGTTAAGAAAGTAATTTGAAAAAAAAAAGTGAAATGAAATTAGATTTGTATGGGTTGGAAAAGAAATTTTGGAGACAAGGAAAAATAAATTAAAAAAAAAGGAAGAAAGGGGGAAGGAGGAAGGAAAAAGGAGAAGTCGTTGATACCTCGTTGGAATTTCATCAGAGAAGTTTGGGTTAACGTCGAAAATGGTTCAAAGAAACTCTTAAGCAAGGATTCACCTTGGTAAGTCATTTTTCTCTTGAGAGTAGCTTGGAAAAATAGAAAACCTAGACGATGTTGGTTCATGGGTTCTTCTCTTTATATTAAAAATCTAATGGATTTCTTTTTATGGTTCAAGAAATTGCATAGATCTTCGTGGGTATTCCTTGTTTAGGGTTGATTCATGCAAAAGAAAGAAAATGAACTAGAAAACGCAAATTTGTTTGTGAGAATGAAAAATAAGGAAATGGAAAAAGAAGACAAAACTAAGAAATTGGAGTCGGTGACACAAATCGGTTGTTCTTTTAAACTTCAGTTAGGAATAGGGAAAGTATGTCTTTGTGGAAATAAAGAGAATGAGTCTTGTGGATTCTTATATCCTCTTTCAATTATATGAATGAAGTTGTTTACCTTACCAATTGTGATTTCATTAAGTTAAAGTGAGAAAAATTATAAAGAATGGAAGTGTTAGAATGGAAAAGATGGAAAAGGGAAAAAGAGCAATAATTGGGAAAAGAAAATGAAGAAGAAAGTGAATAGTAAAGAGTTGAAAAGTTGGAGTATTTTATTGTTGAAAAGTACAATAAGGGGACATAAGAGTTGCCAAAGCGAGCTTAGCTCAACGGTAATTGGCATGTTGTTGGGTTTTATGCCCTAAAACTCGTAGATAGTAAATGAAACGATCTCAATAAAGCGTTATTTGAGTGATTCAGTAATTTGGTTATTGAATAATCTAGTTTGCATTAATAAACCCTAAATCCAATAAACTAAGATCCAAGGTTGTTTAAATGAAACTTGGACTGATATGTAGTACCATACGGGGATGAGTGTCCAAGAAACAACCTAAATGATCTATAGTATAAGGATAAGGTAGGATACATTATCCTGGTGACACTATGTGATACGGTCCACCTTGTATCCGATACAGATGCAATGATCCAAAGCATCCATGTAGGAGACATGCGGGTGGGAGTATCCTATGCAATGAGTTTGCATAAGACCGGACCGCGAAATAGTAACCACTAGATGTAACGTCGTTAACTAGTTTAGGTTTCTATTTCAATAGGATGACCTAGGTAACTCAATTTCAATCCTGAGTCTGTTATGAACTCATTTTTAGGAGGGATTGTCCTTAGATTTGTATGGGTGAGAGTGATCAGTTCGCCGACTCAATATTCCTACCATTTCAGGGGAAAGACCGAATGAGGGCTGGGAACATAACAGTACAAGATGGAATTCACTCATTCTTCTATTGTGGCAAGTAGATGTGTGTTCCCTTAAGGGCTGATTCCGGGGCTTGAACAAAAGCGCGTTGTCCTCTTCTGGCCCGAGAGGAATTTCTGTTTAGTGGTTGGACAATAAACAGGTTGTTCATTAGAGAGATCAGTGGTACTTAAGGATCCAGAGGTGACCCAAGGGTAAAACAGTAATTTGACCCGGTTGGTGTTACAAACACACGTGAAGGATTGACTTACTGCATTGGTCGATATCCGTGGACACATAAATATTCTACAGTGAGAAGAATGCAAGCTGTGGGTCATTAGTGGAGTGACCCACAGTTATCGAATGTTGATTGACTCGGTTAATGAGTTTAGCTGATCAATCTCGTATCGTTGGAGCTTCTGATCTGTAGGTCCATTAGGTCCACCTGCTAGCTCACAACGGGTTCTGAGATTATTTGCTCTTGATATTAAAGGGAATTAATATAATGTATGGAGATACATTATATCATAAAGTTTAATTAAAGAATTAAACTTTATAATTAATTTTGGATATGATTCAAAATTAATTAAAGAGAGAATTATGAATTTAATTAAATATGTGATATTTGATTAATTCATGAATTAATTAATTGGGAATTAATTAATTTAATTTAGTTTGGTTAAACGTATCTTGAGATTCAGCCTATGCATAGTATGACCAGTTTGGATCAGTTATGCGTATTGAGAGTACTCTGCGCTAGTATGACCATTTTCAGGTACATGTTTAGTGATGGATTTCCTAGCCACGCACATATGTGTTAACGTTTACGTTTAAAAGATTCTCATGGTATAAAATATTTTAGATTTGTGTACTTGGAATAAAAGTTACAAGTGTTTCAAGGTTTCTTCCACAATTTTATTTTAAATTCTTATTACCTACCTTTTTATGATTGTTTATGATATAAGTCTCCTTAAATTTATTTTCTTATAAACTTCTAACATTCATTGGGATTTTTTTCAACCAAGTAGCATTTGAGTTTCCGATGAGCCTGTCGAGATCGAGATCTACCACTAGTCTTGTTTAGATTATACATCATTTTGCATGTAAATGTAATATTGATGCTTTATTTTTATAGTTAAAGTGACTAGCATCATTCTGGAAATTGCTTTACCACTTGAGTTTATGTTGAGTTGTAAATTGCAGAATATTTATGTTTTTCATTAGTGGTTTTGGATTGTTGTTGCTTTCTAACGGATTGTTGATTACGACATACTTGTAGTAGTGTTGGATTTTAATTAAAGAAATCATTTGGGGATGTATTTTCAATTTCTGGTGTGTTTTTATAAAATTTTCAGGGGAAACTCTGTCAATTTTTTATTATTATTATTTAGTAAAGCTTTGCTAGCAACCCATGGTTTTAAACAAGACCGAGTTTTGTTTTGCTTAGTTTAATTACAATCAATTTCATAGTTTAGTTGGGATATATTTTCAGCATGCCACATCATAGGTTCGGTAGGGTAATCTGGGGCGGGGTGTGATATCCTATGAGGGGCACACATTTATCGTCTCATGTTTATAATTTACATAAATTGTTAGAATTGTTTTCAATTTATCAATTTCTACTATTTGCTTAATTAAATTCAATTTAGAATATTGATGAATTAGGAATTTTATTTAACTTTCTTCCATATTTTGTTTTTTATGCTTTAATGATATTTTTAATTGGTTCCAAAGATAAAAGAAAACTCAATTGGTTTTATCCCTTAGTTAAAAATCTTTTACCCATTCATTTGCCATTACCCATAATTCTATATATACTTAAGATGGATGGGTGATGTATGTGTGTGTGATATAGATGGGTGTGATATGTGTGTGTGATATAACCATTCATGGTTATTCATTTATTTCTGATAACTTGCAAAAAGCAAGTTATTAGTCCTTTAAACTTAAGCTAAAACAATTGATAACCAATTGATAGTTTTATGCCAAACGAAAAAGGAGTACCGGAAGGGAAACTTATGATTTTTTCTCACTTAGGCATTAGTGGATCAATTAACCAAAGTATGCGCTCCAAGGTTCTTATAAACGTATGAGGTTGCAACCGCAACAACCTTGATAACTATTCTCCTTATTATTAATTTTCCTTTCGTTTTTGTCGCATGTTTTGCTTTCTGTAAATTTTATTTTTCAAAATATACCAACTCTCTCATTTATTCTTTTCAATAATATCACACGTTTTCAAGTTTAGATCAGTAAATATTATTTTTGCAAGCAACCCTTCCCTGTGGATTCGACCATCGACTCACCAAGTATTACTTGATCTTGTCAATTTATACTTGGATTGATAAATATCTATGACAAATCTTTATTAATTTATTAAGCATATTGACCAACAATCAATTTCCAAGAAGAGAGATTAGGGTTTTAAGAAAAGCAAAAATATTTCTCCATTCTTGCTTCCCCCATTTCCTTTGTAATACCTGTTTCTATGTGTAAAAAATATATAAAATAATAATCAATGAGTTGGGTTACAATTGGTTTAATAATCGTATGAAAAACAAGGATAATACAAAAAAAAAAAAAAAAGAAAGAAAGTTACACAAAAGTAGTTAATAAAAAAAAATAAAAAAAAAGATGGAAAAGCTTCTAGAAGCTTTAAAAAAAATCAAAAGGAAAGCTTCCAGTTATTTTTTTTTAAAAAAAAGAAATTAGAAGAGGGGAAGACAGAATCGGGGATAAAAAGAAGAAAAGAAAAAGGGGAGAAAAGAGAGAAAGGGGAGGGAGACGGAAGGCAAAGAGGAGCCAAAATGTGGGCATTCTTGAACGATTTTGGAAGGGAAAAACAAATCAAGTAGCACACAACCTTGGATTCAAGTATTGGGTAAGTTCCTTGTTCTTGGTTTGAGCTTTTGCACAAGTTAAGAAGCTAAAAAAATGGGTTTCATTTGTGGGTTTTTCATCTTTGACTTGGATACTCCATGGATTAGTTTGAAAACTAGGAGATACATAATGAGTTGAGTTCAAAGAGAGAAAAACTTGACAAAAACCCATAGTTTAACCCAAAAAAAAAGGGGGGAAGAAATTGATGATGGTTATTCATAGGTTGTTGGCTTGCAAGCTTTTAAGGGATAATGTTCATGGAGAACAAAGAGGTAATGTTCATGGAGAAGAAGAGAAGAAATGAAAAGAATTAAGCTTATTATGAAGATGGGCAAAATGGAGTTATTGGAAACTTTATTTTAGAAATATGATATTAATTACATGGTAGTTGGAGGCCAAGCTTATGAAAATTTTAGTTATTCCAAGTGTTAAAGGGAAACTAAAGCTCGGTATAATCTAGTGATGTGTTATAATATGGAGATTTAAAAGTCGTTAATACTTGGTAATTTATTATTTCAAGTCAAACAGAGATCGGGACCGCCTACGACCCAAACTTCTTTCATCAATAGTATAGTGAGTGGTTATTCTTCAAAATACTTTTCCTATTTAACAATTAATGAAATTTGAGTTTGAAATCGATTAAGATAGAAATATTTGTACAAATGAGTTGGTTGTGGAGGATCATGAAAATTTCTAAGAACTTATGCTATTGTAGAAAAGTATTGATTTATGTTGATAAATTGAAATTATGATATAATACAAGGAAATTTCGAGGTTTTATACAAGCATGATTTTAGTTCCAATTTCTTACCTTACTATATTTTGATCCTATGAATTATCGTGGAAATTGTCAGGATTGATGTGGAGACAAAAAACTCATTCACTTGCCGCATGAGAAAAGAGATGAAATTAATGGGCTTGGCCCATTTACATTAGGTTTGTGCAGCACATATATTTATATGTGTTTTTGAGATTACGGGTGATGTACCAAGAGAGGAAAACAACAGAGTGTGGTTTCTTCGGCTGAAAGGAGTTCGTTTTTTAGTAATCTCTTGAGTTACAACAGTGACGTGCGACAATGAGGAATAAATAGAGGTTTAGTGTATTTCTCTTGATTGGGTTGAGGGTTTTATTTCATTGTTTATCCCAAGCTATCGGGTTGTGATACTTGGAAGTCAATAGCTATTGTTGGGCTATTGAGGGTTAGTTTGTGACATTATTGAAGGCTTCATGTAATCTCCCAAATTCTAGTAGAACCTGCAGTTGCAGAAGACTGGACGTAGTCCCGAGCTTGGGGCGAACCAGTATATTTTCGGTGTCGTTTTCTTTTTCCCTATCTTTTTATTATTTACGTGACTATTATTTTTGGCTTGTGTTGGTTTAACCTGTGGAAGGGGAGATAGTTATAATATTATTGATTGTCGTCATAATATTATTATTATTTGTATTCCGCATTTTCTCCCAACAATTGGTATCAAAGCTTTTGGTTTAGGAGTCATGGGTTTTGTAGAGCCAAAAAGTTTCGACGGAGTCATGAAGTTCGATGGGAAAAATTTTGGATATTGGAAGATGCAAGTCAAAGATTATTTATCTTGCAAGAAAGTGCATAAGGCATTGAAGGAGAGACCGAAAGGGATGACAAACGAAGATTGGGAAGCTCTAGATGAAGAGGCAGTTGCAACCATTAGGATGTGTTTGTCGATGGATGTGGCAAGTCTAGTAGCCCATGAGACAACTGCAGTCAAGTTGATGGAAGCTCTTACAAACAGGTATGAAAAACTCTCTGCAAATAATAAGGTCTACCTAGTTAAGAAGTTTTTCAACATGCAAATGTCTGAGGATGCTTCTATGAATTCCTATATTAATGAGGTTACCACTTTGATTAATCAGTTAAAATCTGTTAAGATAGAGTTTTCTGATGAGGTTAATGTTATTCAGTTGTTAACGTCTTTACCTGATAGTTGGGAAACAATGAAGGCAACAATGTCTATTTCGACTGGAAATAACACTTTAAAATTTTTAGAAGTTTGTGATTTAGCCATAGCTGAGGAAATTCGTAGGCAAGGTAGTAATAAGGAGTCTATAGTAGGGTTAACTTTGGTTATGACTAAAGGTAAAGATAAGGTTGATGAAGATAATGAACTGAGTAGCAGTAGGAAAAAGTGGAAAAGTAGGAATGAGGTAGAATGTTATTACTGCCATAAGAAAGGTCACTTCAAGTATCCATGTAGGAAATATAAAGAGGATCAAAAAAGAAAACCAGAGGCAAATATAGTGGAAGAGGTTGTTTTAGCTTGTGTTGAGAGTGACACAAAGTATAGTAACCACTCATTAGATTGGATATTAGACAGTGCAGCTTCTGCTCACATAACTTCAGATAGGAGTTTGTCACATCATTCACAGGAGGGCATCATGGCCTAGTGAGGATGGGGAATGGTAGAACCTCTAAGACTAGAGGGATTGGAGATGTTAGTCTGAAGATAGAATGTGGAGGTAAATTGGTACAGCGAGATGTCAGGTACGTGGCTAATATCAAGATGAATCTTATTTCTATTGGTAAGTTGGCAGATGATGGTTTCATGTGTGAGTTTGGTAGTCGCCAGTGTAAACTCAAGTTCGGATCCTAGGTAGTGGTAGTTGGTCACAGAAAATCTACACTGTACAGATGTTAGTTGAATGTTGCCAAAGGTTCAAAGAAACAGTGGATGCCGGTTACAGCTGCAGATGGTAGTTGTAGAGGTACAGTTGAGCCAGCAGCAATGATAGCTAATTTCGATCAGTCCGATAAAGATCCTTCAGTTTAGAAACAATTGGGAAGTCCAGGAGAGAAAGTTGATGGCTATCGTGAATCCCCAGTTGTCAGACGGTCGAATGAATTGAAGAAGTCGCTTAAGCGAGTTGAGGCATCAAAGTGGAAGGCCAGAGCAGTTGCTAAGGTCAAAGGTCACATTTCTAGCTTGGTAACAAGTTTGAATAGAGGATTCAAGCCATTCACAAAGTGTATCTTCTTCACGAACAGTTGTTCAGGTTGGAAGAAGATGACAGGTGACACCACTTAGTTGAAGTGGGAATACGTGTCTGTCTTTTTCGTTTGGGAGGCAGGTCCACGTAGCTAGCCCATACCTCAGGGCGAGCACAGATGAGCTACAGTTATATTCTGATAGTTGCCTGTTTTTGTGAGTTTGTTGCTTTACAGGTATTTTGAGCCTTGGAGTTTACCAAGAAGATCAGAGATAACAGTTGTAGTGGGAGTAGATCCTTGGAGTTTGCGAAGATGTTTAGAGTTTTGTTGCAGTGGGAGACGAGATCGTTGTTTTGTCTCCAAGTGGGAAATTGTCAGGATTGATGTGGAGGCAAAAAACTCCTTCACTTGCCGCGTGAGAAAAAAGATGAAATTAATGGGCTTAGCCCATTTACATTAGGTTTGTGCAGCACATATATTTATATGTGTTTTTGAGATTGCGACAGATGTACCAAGAGAGGAAAACAGCAGAGTGTGGTTTCTTCGGCTGGAAGGAGTTCGTTTTTTAGTAATCTCTTGAGTTACAGCAATGACGTGCGACAGTGAGGAATAAAGAGAGATTTAGTGTATTTCTCTTGATTGGGTTGAGGGTTTTATTTCATTGTTTATCCCAAGCTATCGAGGTTGTGATACTTGGAAGTCAATAGCTATTGTTGGGCTATTGAGGGTTAGTTTGTGACATTATTGAATGCTTCCTGTAATCTCCAAAATTCTAGTAGAACCTGCAGTTGCAGAAGACTGGACGTAGTCCCGAGCTTGGGGTGAACCAATATATTTTCGGTGTCGTTTTCTTTTTCCCTATATTTTTATTATTTACGTGACTATTATTTTTGGCTTGTGTTGGTTTAACCCGTGGAATGGGAGAAAGTTATAATCTTATTGATTGTCGTCATAATATTATTATTATTTGTATTCTGCATTTTCTCCCAACATTATCGACCTTTGAAGCCTAAAGATTTTAGCCTATTGGCCAAACCCCAAGTTCTTTTGAAATTTTTACAACCGTATAATTATACATTCAAGTATTTGAAAGTCTTAAAACGAATGAGATGATTGAACTATGAATTACTTGAGATGAGAAACTTAATTAATTTCAATGTTTTATTGGTGTTGTGAATTTAACTATGACATGGAAATTTCTCAAAGAATGATCTTTGGCTTACAATTCATTCTTTTAAAACGATTATAATGCTAATGTGGTTTGATAGCTTATCACTAAAATGTTAACATTGATTTCAAACCACTAGAGATTGTACCCATGGTGAGTTCCCAATGCACTTGTGTGAATGTGTTTCTGTGGTGTATACATGATATGTATGAGGTCTTTGGGACCCACTTCGGCACACACTTAGACCTTGGGTTGTGTGTCGAGGTGCTTTGCCCGCGTATGACTAGGATAGCTCTGCCACACATCTTGAGATTACTCGATGTGTGGTATGACCAGGATAGCTCTGCCACACATCTTGAGATTACTCGATGTGTGGTATGACCAAGATAGCTCTGCCACACATCTTGAGATTGCTCGATGTGTGGTATGACCAGATTTGTTATGCTACATATCATGAGACTACTCGATATGTAGTATGACCGGTGGCTCTGCTTTTACGTCGAGTTTCTCCGTATATAGTATGACCAGTTTCGAGTACAACTATTAGTGATGGAAAAACTTTTCATAGCCCATGATGATTTACCTTTTCACATGCTTATGTTACAGTGTTTTCGATTTTAGACATTTCATGTTTTAACTTTGCAAGAGACTTTGTTGGGTATCTTAAGGTTTATTTCATCAAAAATCTATATTGTGTGTTAGATTATGATTGCAACTATGTTTGTCATGAGTTCCTAAAAAGTCATATCTTATTTCTTTTTATATATAAATTTTCACCACTCAGTTGGGCTTATTAGCTCACCATTTTTCTTTCTAAACTTTTTCCACTAGGTAGTAGTTGAGTTCTCGATGAGCCTACCAGAGTTGATATCTGCCACCAGACTCAATAGGTTGCATGTCATTTTGCATTACTTATAGATGTATCATTTTTGTAACTAAAATGGCTAGCATCATCATGGTGATGTATGATCATGGTTGTCAGGGTGGTTTTGTGATTGAAAACTATATGTTATTTTGCGTAGTTGACTATGCCATGGTTGTAAATTCTGATCTAACTTGGGTGCTGGTGCTGGATTTTATATTATGATTATTTTGGGAGTGTTACATCTTGTTTTTAGGTGGATTAGATATCCAAATTTCAGGGGAAACTCTGTCGAAATTTTGTTTATGATTTCTTTTTATTTAATAAATCATTGTTAGCCACGTTTTGAAAAAAAATAAATCTTTTCATCGTCAATCCAGTTCATGCATAGTGGACAATGAAGTTTGCAGTTAGTTGGGATTTCATTGTCAACATGTCACGTCTGAGGTTGGTTAGGATCATCTGGGGCGGGGCATGTCATCCTTCTTCTTTGTTACTCCAAATCGAGAGAAAGGGAGAGGAAGAGGGATAAGGAGGACTTTCCGTTGGCGCAGTCCGGAGAGGGAGGAGGAGATTGACGTCACTGTAGTCCGTGCGTCGCCATGTGAGGTGTTGGCGTCGTCGGCGTTGTGGTTGAGAGGGGAAAGAAAGAATCGTTTTGGGTATTCTTTCTTCAAAGATCCAAATCCTCAAGGTTGTATTGTTCTTCTTTAATCTTTTTGTTGCTTTCTTGTTTAATCTCTCTTTGGCTCTATTTTTCTTCTTCATTGTACTGATTTATGCATCATTTCGATATCTAATAATATTGTCTAATAAAGGCCTATAAGCCCTTTGCAAGTGGAGTAGGTCTATTGACCAAACCACTATAAATTCTTGTGTTCGACATCTCTAAACGTTTTTTTTGCTTATTTAAATAAACTGTCCAACATTGTTTTTGGTGACAAAATGCTCTAAAACTTGGATAGTTCTTGCTATAGCATAAATTAGCTAATAAATTGTAGGAAAAAAATACACTTTTGGTCCTTGAGGTTTGGGTTAAGTTACACTTTGGTCTCTGAGTTTTCAAACTCAACAAAATTACCCCTGAGGTTTGAGATAAGGAGCAATTTGGTCCCTGTCATCCATTTTGCCATTAAATCCTAACGGAATGCTGACGTGGCACAATTATTTTAATTAAAAATTTAATTTTTAATTTTTTTAAATAAAAATATATTAAAATAATAAAAATTTTATTATTTTATTATTTTTTAATTATTTCTTTCTCTCTTTCTTCTCCTTCTTCCTTCTCTTCTCCATCTCCTTCTTCCTCTTCTCCATCCCCTTTTTCCTTCTTCCCCATCTCTCTCTTCTTCAACTTTGGAGGCCAGCCGCTGTCGGCTGTCGGCGAACGGCGGCGGCGGCTGCCACAATTTTTTTTCTTCTTTCTTCTTCTTCCCTTCTTCTCTTCTTCTCCTTTCTTTTCTTTCTTCTATTTTTTTAACAAAGCTAGGGAGATTCGGGGAGGAGGAGGAGCTCCTCCCCAATCCGACGTCGGAGAGGGAGGAGGGACCTCCCTCCTCCGTTTTCGGCGTCGAAATCGAAGGGGGTTGTCCCCTTTGTTTTCTATTTTTTAAAAAACAATGAAAAAGGAGAGGGAGGAGTAAGAAAAAAAGAAGGGAAAGGAGAAAGACAAAGAAAGGAAGAGAATGAAAAAAAACAGTCGCCGACGACGGTGGTCGCAGGCCGCTGGCCACTAGAGATTTGAAGAAGAAGAAGGAAGAGGATGGCGAAGAAGAAGAATAAGAGAGAAGGAGAAAGAATTAAAAAAAGAATAAAATAATAATATTTATATCCTTTTAATATATTTTTATTTAGAAAATTTAAAAAATAATTTTTTTATTAAAATAATGATGCCACGTCAGCAAACTATTAGGGTTTAACAGAAAAATGGACAGAGGTTCCAAAAGTATTACGAAATCCAAACCTCATGGGTATTTTTGTTGAGTTTTAAAACTCAGGGACCAGAGTGTAACTTAACCCAAACCTGATGGACTAAAAGTGTATTTTTCCCTAAATTGTAAATAAACTCGGGATAAGTCTTGGGCATAATAACATAAATTATAATCATCCTTTTGGGCCATAATATATGCAGAAACATATATAAACCCTCAATATATTAAATATCCTTCATGAATAGTAATCTCTATCTATAAGAATGGTCACTCCAACATCTTATCTCAAATTTATTTTAATCATATGTTTAACACGACCTCAAATAATGTAATGTCTAGCTATTTTCTATCTGGTTTGTTTTTTAAAAAAAAAGTAATGATAAAAGAAAAAAGGTTATGACTGGTAAAAAAAACAAAAAAAAAAAAGAGAAATGAAAACTTCTGTTGAAGCTTAAAAGAAATAAATGAATAAAATATAAAATAAAAAGAACGAACAAAAGCTTTAGTTGAAAAAGAAAAAAGGAAATAAAAGAAAATAAAAACTGAATTCATGAAGGAGAGAAAATGAGAGGGAAAAAGAAAAAGAAAACAGAGAGAGGGAGAGATGAAAGGGAAGGAGAAGCGAAATTAGGGCATTCTCGCAGGGTTTTGGAAGAGAAAAGAAAATCAAGAAGCACACAACCTTGGATTCAAACATTTGAGTAAGTTTACTTGTTATTTGTTAGAGCCTTTAAATGAGTTATAAGCTAAAGAATGAGTTTGATTTTTGGGATTTTTTTCTTTGATTTGGACACTCTATGGATTAGTTTGAAAACTAGGAAAGAACAAATTGGTTGAGTTCAAATAGAGAAAAACTTGATAAAATCCATAGTGTTGTTCAAATTCAATGCCAAGAACAGAAGGTAAACTCTTGTACAGTCGAATAACAGCCGATGACAAGAAAAAGAACAAATTGAAGAGATTAGAAAAGGGAAGAAAGACACAAGAAAATTATAGTGGTTCCACCACAAAGGGTGTACATCCACTTTCAAACACCAGGAGAGATTGGTTTCATTCAATATTCAAAGATTGGAGGGATACAAATGTTGGAACTAATTTTAATAATTAATTCATATGTGGGTAACAAATATAATACACTTGTTGGAATTTATTCACTAGAACTCATCAATTCATGATTATTCAAGAATAAATAAATATATTCAACAAGAACAATCATGATAGAATTATAATAGGATCTAAGCATGGAAGCAAGCTAAAAATAAAATTAATAAGAGATGTATAAATACCTGGATCCATGAAATACTCTACTGTAGAACCTGCGTGGTTTAGGTCTTCCTCAACTATGCAACTTAGACCTTGAGTGGGTAGTTCTCTCTATCGGATGGGGAATAGGAGACTTAAGAGGCATAGTGTATTGGGGACCATAACCTTGTATTTATATGTTGATTCTAGGGTTTCTGATGTGCAATTTGCTTACCGCAAGTGTACGGGTCAAGTAATAATATAGTGTTTTCGTGTAAAACGAGTGTCGTCCTCTGGATTGGTTTTCTAGCAAATCAAGTACCGTGAATAATCTTATCCAATTTTATTTAGGGAGCAAAACTCAATGATAAAAGATAAATCTAAAGACAAAAAGCATAAAATAAAGGTGGAGACTCAAATGGAAAGACTCCTAGAGAATTGATTTCATTGTTGAGATTGAGGATAAATTAATGAGATGAATTTAACATGCAATTATTCTACCAAGTCTAGGAACCTTTTATCACAACTATCTCTCCCGAGCATAATTGATTCTCATGCATGCAATCAACTTGATATCCCTATCTAAGTTCATTAACATGCAAGGCTTTGAGTTTAGTTCTTCAAGCAACTTCTAAAGTTATTCCAAATCCCGTCACAAACTTAGAATTTCTACTTTAGTCATGCAATTAAATAAAGTAAGTCTTAGGTCAAATCTCCTCTCCCGAGCAAGATTCAACACTCAAATCATTCAACTAGTGATCAAGTAATTGAAAGCATTTAACCATAATTGCATAGGTAAAATAAATGCATATTCATACCACAAATCAATCCAACAAACTAAAACAACTACATCAATCCCTAAGACAAACAACTAGCAATTCATAGTCTTTAAACTACAAATACTAATTGAAAGAAAAGCCATAAAAACTACAAAAGGTAAGGGAAAGAGAAAGGAAAACTCGAATCTGTCGAAACCGGCACGTCCCCATCACGATCTCCACGTCTTCTCGCTTGATTCCCGCTCCTTGGCCTTGCTTTAGCTCCCACCAAAGGTCTCTAGTCGAAATTAGGGCTAAAATCTAACCAATTGGATTCCCTTTGGCCGTAGCATGAAAAAAAGATTATATAGAAAATCTGCCGATAGCGTAGAGACGCTACAGACAGCGTCGCGACGCTGTCGCGATCCGCAATTTTGGAAAATTTGTCGATAGCGTCGCAACGCTATGAATTTTTTTTTTTTTTTAGATTGAAGACTCCATTTGACTCCAATTGCTGAATTAAGCTTCAAACACATACTTCCTACAAATAAAACATAAAAATGCATAAATTTGGGCAAATAATTGTAAAAGACTAGCTTAATTAATCAGAGAAAAATAGCTAGCTATGCTCGCTATTAGTTTCCCATAATCCCCTAGGATCAACGGGCTGGTTTCTGCTCAACATGCCACACCTCTTCATGGGAAGTCATGGGCCCATAATCAAGACCACATAATATGCCCATTGAATAGCCCAAATATAATTGTTATATAATTTGTTACCCACATATGAATTAATTATTAAAATTAATTCCAACAACAAAAGCACACACTCATTCTCACGAAAACAGGGACTTTGTTTTTCTCACACACTCACAGTCTTTCAACTAAGAGTTTTTTATACTGCACGGTCTGTTGAGGATCCCACATTGAAAAGATTGGTGGTGACCTCACAATATATAAGCTACAAGGGTCACCTCACTTATTGCCAATTGATTTTGAGATGGAAGCCCATATAATATAGAAGAACAAAGAGATAATCTTCATGGAGAAGAAGAGAATGAATGAAAAGAATTAAGCTTGCTATGGAGAAGGGACACAATGGAGTTATTGGAAACTTTATTTTGAAAATATGGTCTTAGCTACAAGGTATTTAAAGTTTAAGCCTATGAAAATTATGGTCTAACTCAAGTGTTAAGAAGAAACCAAGGGTTGGTGTAATTTAGTGGTTTTGTGTTCAAATTTGGGGAGGCAAGAGTTACTAATTTTTGACAAAATTATATTGTTTCATGTCAAGCGAAGATCAGGAAGGCCTAGGACCCAAGTTTCTCTTGCTAATAGCATTTTGAGTGGTTATTTTACAATTAATTGATTTCCAAATTGTGAAAAAAAAAAAAAAATTCGGTTTTACCCTAATGATTTTACAAGTTAGTAGCGTGAGATTTGAAGAAATTTATGAATATGTTTTATGTTGGATTTTATGGTTGGATATGAAATTAATGGTATTTGAGAAAGCCTCTTAAATTTAGTTCCTTGTGTTTTTCATACAAAGTCTTGTTTTATCTATTTAAAATCATGGTGGATTTTTAGAAATGGTTGGTTCCTAAATCTTAATTTTAACTAGTTAATAAACTGCTCAAATTATAGCTCAAGTAGCTATTGTTGAGAAGTTGGTTATAAGAATTGATCATTGGTTTATATTTAACCGTTTATGAGACTTTGTTAAAAAAAAAAAAAAAAAAAAAAAAAAAAAAAGAAAAAAAAAAATGCATAACGAGAGACAAAACGTTTGAAAAATGAAATAACTTTTTCTTTTTTCTTTTTGGAGAATATAGGGAATAACTAAAAATCTAAAAGGAGAATCTAAAACTTGTAAACTAAATCCATGAAGTTAGAAAGATTATCTCTCTCGGGTTTGATTAACAAACAAAATTCTAGTTGTTTTAACAGACCATTAGATAGGAAGTTTTCACTTTGGTTTCTACTTGAACGTTCTCCATTAGTTGTTTTGACAGACCATTCTCCATTAAATTATACCGATGTCCCGTGATGTTAGCTACACAAACTGTAGAACTAATTTCTTTTAATAACCCACCAAATTAAACACTAATCTCATTCTTCATTCTTCAATCTTCTTCACCGCTCCTCCGCCATTACCAACCTTTTTTCGCCGCCATGGACAGCAACTCCGTCGAAGAAAGCTGGCGTTTCCTCAAACAAGTTGCACAAGGACGATGGTTTTCGGTCTTCGCCTCGTTTCTAATCATGATCGGCGCCGGTTCCACATACGTTTTCGGAACATACTCCAAAGCAATAAA